>CM045923.1:19971836-21171836 GCA_025177825.1 Aechmea fasciata
TATTAGATATTAGTTAGTGAGACTTCGGAAACATGAGCATTTTATTAGTTAATCAGCTTTTATATATATATATATATATATATATATATATATATATAAAGAGAGAGAGAGAGAGAGAGCTAGGTAAATGATATCGAATTACCGCAAAATTTATTTTCTAAATACTTCAAATACGCTATATCAAGTCTAATGAAACCGATCGTCAATCCGGAAACTCCATTATAAAAAACGACTTAGGAACGCACATAGGCCTCTATACTTTTAATAGCATACAAGGCCTACTCTATATATATATAGAGAGAGAAAGAGAGAGAGGGGGAGAGAGAGAGAAAGTAATGTTAGTACTATTAAGAGCACAAGAACTCTTGTGCTCGTAATTTTTTAACTATTTATCAATTTTGATGAATGGTTAGGACGAGAGAGAACAGAAATTAGGGAGAAATTGGATGTCTAAATTTCTCTGATCTTTGAATCTCATCAATATTGATGGATGGTTAGAAAATTTTTTTTTTCGTTTATTTCATTTAGAAATAAACTTAGCAGAAATATGAATCAACTGGATTCGAACTCGGATCTCGGATACCAACCACCAAGCCCTTTGCCACTGGGAGGGTTGGTTGGATAGTTAGAAAGTTAGGAGTATAAGGACTGATATGCTCCTAATAGCACAGCAACCCTACTCTCTCTCTCTCTCTCTCTCTCTCTCTCTATATATATATATATATATATATATAATTGGGATGTATCATGAGTTTTTATTGAGCACAGCATCAAATTAATGGAAGATATTATTATGTGCAAGTTCATTTGAACAGTTAAACAGTACTGCGTGCAAGATTTAAATATTTCATTGTTTCCATTTAATTAGGACAGCTGGGTTTGTTACTTTATGCTTTAACTAACACTGATCATTATTCTGAAAATTAAGGTAATTATTGATGGGAATTTAATTAGCAGCTTAATCAGTACTGCAGATGAAGGTATATATCTAGCTAATTAACACAGAATTTATCATCTTGTTAAACAAAAAAGTATATTTGGGCGTACTTTGTTGAATTAATTAAGGATCAATGTGGGCCGGTTTAAGTTATTATCTGAATTGAAGAGTACACACACATATATATAATTAATTAATTACCGTGCTATAGATTCTGTTAGAATTAGTGATGTTAATTTCTAATTAACAGTAGAAAGTGAATTGAAAGGTGGGGAAAGAAAAGTTGGAAACAAAAACAAAAAAAGGGGATAAATAAAGGAAACTAATTAATGATGCAATTAATTAACCCCTAAACGAAACATGTTTAAATATTTTACCATTATCCAATAAACGACCTCAGGGTTGGGACCCCACCATGGAAAGTAATATTAATTGTTTCGTGCATGGTTGCAACTGATGAAACCAACTAATAAACACATTTTTTTTAGTCAAAGTAGTTTCACCAATAGAACTTGTTCATCAAATCACAAGGGGAGAAAAAAAAGGGAAAAAAAAGAGAAGAAGAGAGAGAGAGAGAGAGAGAGAGAGATCTAGAGAGAGAAAAAATAAAAAACCGGTAACGACGTCGAGCTACATCCGTTAACTATTACTTTTTGGTCCTCTCATTACCTAGCTTGTGTGATATATGATATACCTTTCTCAACGGCCACTATTAATCAAATAATTTCGTGGTACCTAATCTAGTTGATAACACTCATCTAATGTTATATAAAATGACCTAACTTATTATATAAAATTAAAAATCTTTACTTCTAGCATAGGCAAGCAACATTTATGTAACATAGCCACAGTAGAAAACCATGGAATTATTCAAAAAATTAAAGCCGCCTAAAAACCTTAAAATCAATGAAGTGTGTTGTAAGGTACTTTTGTACTTGGTAAAACATGGAGACAAACTAAACAACCAATTATACAAAAATAATAGAAAATTTTGCGAAGTTGGCAAATCCAAGTTGGGTTTTAACCGAAACGAAGCTGAGAAATTTTCCACGCATGTGTGTAGAAAATTATAGCACTGAACTAGTCCATCGCACCATTTAACGATCGATCGATGAATTACCCATTTGATTTGGTCAGCTATACTTAATTTACACATCCTGCGCGCAAATTTAAATGATTCTAATTAAAATCTTACTTCGTTTGAAGGTCAAAAACGATCGATAGATCCATCAGAATAACCGATTAATGTGTAATAATAATGTGGACCACATCAACGCAGTACGTATAGTTTCTCCACGAAGATATGATTGGCGGGAAATGACAAAAGGTGGGGTCAAATTTTGCTTCATAAGTGACCCAAGATTGTACTAGGAAGTGAAAGGGACGAAGAGCCAATGCCTAAGAGAGGAGGGGATAACAAGAAAACAGTGTGTAGACCACATCAAAGTACAGCACACCCACAACTATATATCTTTTATTAATCCAAGGTGGCATGCTCTACATGCATGTAGTACACCAATAATTAAATATCCAACAACCTTCATATATATATAATATATATAGAGAGAGAGAGAGAGAAAGAAAGAGATTATCTGAAATACTATTGATATATTATAAATAAATAATATTTACTATTAATTTTTGAATAAATATTATTTCAGCTATTGAAATACTATTGATATATTATAAATAAATAATATTTACTATTAATTTTTGAATAAATATTATTTCAGCTATATGATCACCACTAAATCCTTGACATCTCAGGACTAAAAATTAGATAATAAATACTGTTTGTTTACGATGAAAAATATATTATCTCTTCATAGAGTTGAAATCCCATATATGTTTTTAAAAGTACCAAATTATTTGTGCTTGTGATTTTTTATCCGTCAGATCGCTTCAAAATCTGTACAACATTACTAATAGTGTGTCCCATTAAATTTTATTTACTAGTATTACATGGATATTGAGACGATATGCTGGATAAAAAATTACAAGCATGTTGAGATCTTGTGCTTTTAAATTAAATCACTGGAGCTCAACTCCTATATATATATATATATATATAGAGAGAGAGAGAGAGAGAGAGAGAGAGAGAGAGAGAGAGAGAGAGAGATCAGTGCTACTATATATACTATCGATACTATATAGTATCAAGCGCTTTAGTCGTTTAATTTATTCTTTTAACTATTTTCATCAGTTAGATCATATTATTCAACCAACCACTCATTCAATTTTAAAAAATTATTATCATCCTAATTTCATATCTCTTCATTCAAAATCTAAAATTAGTGAAGTCTTTGAATCTTTATTAATAATATAGTGGTCTAATTCTCTCTCTCTAAATATACATATGAAAGAGAAACACCATATTCAATGAAGGGCACGTACGTATGCATGGGCGGCTAATCGGGCGGATGCACGAGTGGTGTGAAAATTTTGAGGTTGGTTAGACAATTAAACACGAATTAGTTGGGTGTGTATTTTATTATTTAGTACAATATCATGGTATATATATATATAATATCTCTATTACATTATTTTTTGTGTTACACTCCAAAATTGGCATAACATTGAACTCCAAAATTGCAATAGTTAGAGCTCTTTTTTTTTTTAGCTTATTCATTTTTATCAGAATCAAGAGCCTGGCCCTTGTATTAAAAAAAAATGTACTGGTTAAAATAGTTAGCGGATCGAATTACTTACAATTTTCTTGGACATCTCAATTTCTAAATTTTAAAATATTTCTAAAAAAATTCTAAATTCCTAATTACGTGTCGGTGATTTATTGATTGTACTTGTTAAATCCATTAATTTTAAACTGCAGACACCAGGAAGTTGCAAGATGAATTAAACTATAATGTGAGGACCATGCACCTACATGTTAAAAGTACACAAACTTTGGATACTAGAATTAATACCAATCTATAACAAATGGGTTTGATTTATAAACTTATTTAACACACAATCGTAAGATTCAATTTGAGAAAAAAGGCTTATTAAATATTTAAGGACTAATTATAATAATAATTTATAAACTTATATATATACAATCGTAAGATTCAAGTTGATGAGAAAAAGGCTTATTAAACATTTATATAAGGACTAATTATAACAAAACAATTATTCCTTACGATACATATCCATGCAAGTAAAATTTAAGTATTCGTGCAAAGTTTGATTTGTGGTGGGATTTTATATCTATTCTCGCATCACTATATGTGCATCGATCAAAACCGCAACAAACCCTATGGTTTAATTAAGTACCTTTCCATATTTTTTTTTCTCTTCTCTGCAATTTATAGTTTCTACCTCATCTACATGCAGTGTGGGCATGGTTTTTTAAGCCTAGCTCTAGTTATAAATAGAGATTAGGTGAGGGATCACGAGGAAATTAAGTAGGGTAACCCAAACTCCATATTATAAATTTTGCAAATCAATCGGCTCAAACTAATTTATAATACAAATTAAGAATACTAAGAGTACCCGAAAATTAATGTTATTATATTAAATCACGGGGTTTGTTAGTGCATGTACCATACGGAAAATTGACTTGTGAACTACAATTTAACTATCACATCAACAGTAATTAATAAGAGAAGAGGATTTTACCGCGCGGATCAAACTCTTCGATGAGAAGGACAGATGCGAGCGGTCAGATTGTTAGTAAGTATATTTCCACGGCTCACGCCCGCATTGAAAAACTCGCCGTTGAAATTTTGTTTAGGAATGAGGGAATGCCCACAAGTAATACACAAAATGAGGAATGTGACCTAGTTATGGAACTAGGCACTACAACGTCCCTCCACATTTATTTCTCCTTTAAAAGTTTGATGGAAAAATGTTCGTATATACGCCTTCTCCTGACCAAATCTTAAAAAGGTCGTTCAAAAGTACACTCGATCTATATATTGTATGGGATTTCAATTAAGGTAATATGTTGTTCGAGTAGGACAATGCCAACTAATTCTTGGTTTGGTTAAACAATCTAGTCCATGCACGTACAAATGTACAATCTCATGCAGTATCGTGACAGCCCATATACCTTTTCGCTCGAATATATATTATGATTCTCAACTTTTACATATATCACACTTCAAATATATAATATTAATTAGTCAGAGTTCTTTGACAAAGTGTTACGTTGGAGCACACCATAAAAATTTGAAAAATGGCGAAAGTAAAATAGAACAAAAAATAGTAAAAGAAATTAAGAGATCAGAAGAATTTACGTGAAAAAGCCTTTTGTAGGAAAAATAAAATTACGAACGAAAGAAGAGAAAACTTCACTATAAAAAAGAAAATACAATATTTTTTACAGTACGAGTCTCTATATATACCACAGATATTAATTTATTTTTCATTCATAATTTTTCTTTTTCATAATTTATCGCACCTCAAATCTATCTATTGACAAATTAGGAGCACAAAATCAAACTTGCATTATCAAATTTCGAGGCACATCTATCGAACAGAGAGTGATCAGAAACTAAAGTATAATGCATGCGAATAGCTTATTATAAATGTCAAGTGTACATGACAAACTTATTTAAAATACTGTACGTCGTTGGGATGGTACAGGTACTGTTCATTCGTGTGGTTCTTTTCGTTTTCTTAAACTTTGTACGAGTTAGGTCCTTGGTACCCTACGGGGTTAATTACTAGTCGTAATAGGCCTCTCAGATCGAAAGAGTCGTTTGAATCGCATCACTAATTAGCTCCGCATGCATGCGATCTTATTAATGTTGGATGCATGGGCATCATCAATTGCTCGTAAGGTACTCGAAAAGCTTCTTCTCTAGCTCGTGTGCCTGGCCTGGATCTGAATCCGTATTCAAATTAATTAACTACCGTTGCATGTTGCATGAGACCCATATTATATATATATATATATATATATATATATATATATATATATATATATATATATATATATATATATATGAAAGAGGTATATATATATATATATATATATTATATCGTGTCCGGTGAAAAAGTTTGGAGATTGATCGATCACTTTGAAATTAATAACCCAACACTTTGTTTTTCGTTCGTTATCTTCTTCGAATTATATTAACGACTCTAATAAAAGCTGCAGTCATTAATTAAGCACTGCTAATGGAATCCACAAAATCTCATCATGGTTGAAAAGGAGGTGATCGAATTCATTAACTTTAACACTAATTAATCCAACTAATCTTAAACCAAAAATGGTCTGTTATTAATTTTATCCCGGTGCATGCATGGCACACAAACAAATATATAACATCTTAATTGCAGGCTCATGATCTGAACCGTTCCTTTCACTTTTTGTTTCTACGTTGGTGCCATTCCTATTTTTCAACTACAAACAAATTAGTTACGTAGTCCATTAGAAGCTAAAACAAACAGTTCATACTTATCCTCCCCACATGCAAATAGCATTTAATATATATATATATATATATATATACAATTAACTACATATATATAATGGAATATTGAGGTACAGGGAAAGGTTTGAAGTAGCTTTCACCAAATGCTGGAGCCCTTAATTAGAAGGGTTCCGTGTAAAGCCTTGAATTAACTAGTTTCCTAACATGGTTAGTAATTTCCTTAAAGATCAAAAAGGAAAACCCCTAATTAAGCTTGTAAATTATTGGACATGAAAACACCTTTGAAAGCAACAAGTAACAATCTGATCAGAGTTGAACCATAAATACACCTCCCTATCTATTCCCAACATGCACCTGACCCTCACACTATCTAAAGCAACATACTCAACGGCCATCTAAATCAATTATTAGAGTTTGTTCCGCATTAAAATATATCATTTAATTAATTATATTCACCTATATATATATAATATATATTTTGAATATTAATCTATGGTTTTAGTATATATTGGAAATAGAAAATAATCGCATTTCCAATAAGAGATTATATACACTGAAAGCGTGCATGGAATCAACTCTCTTCATTTAGTTTGTAGGGTCACTGGAATTGGTTTTTTGGCTAGCCTACTTTTTTTTTTTTTTTTTTTTTTTTTTTGCAAATTAGTAGTTAATTAATTAATCAATTTGTTCTCATGCCTTTCAGATATATAATGTCTAAACCCATTTTATTTAATTTCTTAAAGCTAGCACGTAATTTGACCTTTTTAAGTTGTTACCAGTTTACAAGAAAATTAGCGACAACCAGATAGTCCCGTGTGGGTTTAAGGCATTAATTAACTTAACCTAGCCATATTTGCGCTAGGTCCGATCGAGTTGCATTCACTTCAAGTGGAGAATTCGGCGAACAAAAGGGCTTCGATTTTTCACTATGGCAGATAGCTAAAATGAGTATATGAGACACAGACTAATAATATAAGCTTCAAAATTTTTGAGAAATAGGTAGCAAGCTATCCGCTTAATTCATTCAATAGGAGGATGAACTAAGCTTACAGAATGAAAGCAGCCAGGGCTTCCGAAGGGGAAAGATTAAAACAGTGTAAACAAGAAAAAGGAAAGTAAACAGAAAAAAAAAAAGAAAAAAAACAAAGGAAGTCAGGAGTCAGGAGCGTTCCAGTCGGCCAAAAGTTGCGAAACTCGATCCAAACATTCGGTAGAATTGGGGAGGGTCTCGCGAAATAAGAAGCCGTTCCTTTCCGATCAAACTACTCACCAGATAGCTGAAAGAAGGGACAGAGAAAAAAGTCTCTTACAAAATTAAATAGAAATTTCAATCTTTAAAGTTATGCTCTTGTCGTGGAACAAAGGCTATTTCTCTTCTTCTTCTTCTTCTTCTTCTTTGATTTTTGTTTCTTTTTTGGCGCTCTTCTAATAGCTCTGCTCAAATGTTAACGCACGCAAGAATTAAGCCAAGCAAAAGAAACAAGCGTGGAGTGCATTGCCGTAAAGAGTTCACGCACCAAATTAAATTCAATAATATATAAGCCAAAAAGTTTTAGCCACATCTTAAATATAGTTTTAGACAAAGCTATAAGGTTACATTTTACTCTCCTCTTGAATACCATCCCTCCACTTCATTTGTTAGAGCCTATAAAAGTCGATTCCTTGTGATTGTACAACACCATGTTTAATTTCTAACTGCAACCTAACGATAAAGTATATATATATATATATATATATATATATATATATATATATATATATATATATATATATATATTATTAATAGTAAGTTTTCTACCCTTGGATTAACCCCTTTGATTAATTTTATCCGTTAGATTATACTATTCAACCAACCACCCACTCAACCCTACCCACATTATTCTAGCACATCTTTTAATCCAAGGGTAGAAAACTTTACTACTTGAATACCATCCCTCATCGTTAGAGCCTATTAATAATATTCCAGTTTAATTTCTATATATATATATATATATATATATATATATATATATATATATATATATATATATATATATGTACATATACCTGATGACGTGTTGAGAGTCAATTATAGCTAGCTGGCTCAGAATGAAAGGTAAACCAATATGAGGAGATAATTAATTACTCACATATATCTCCTCGCGACACAAACCCATAATTTACAGCTAAAATAAAGATTATGTTGTTATCTTTGTTGACTTATAGTTATGGAGCATTGGCTTAAGATGGTAAAAGAGTGTGACAGCTTAGCTACTCCCAATTTTTGGGTTGGACAAGAAACCCCTGCTGATGGTTTCAGCGTGTTTTCGCGGTGGCGACGGTTTCAGGAACTGCTTTTGTTAATGAATAACTGATGATACATACGGATTCAATGGCGATAGCGATATCGATCGACGACCCGATAGCCTTGATTATCCGGTCCAAATATGGCCATTAGGGAAAGGAAGATGGAAATAATTGAAATAACAGGTCTTGACTCATTCGCTATGAAGAGACTATCACATTTGCAACAAAATATTGTCTATTTTAAAACCAAGTGGTTCGAATGGGCTTTTCAACAGCATATTTAGTTCTGTTAGTAATGAATGAATGAACATGAGACCATAAAACGTACGTACGAGAAAAAAGAAAAAAAAAGTCCAAGATCTTACTCCAAATCGACAAACCACAATTAATTTTTGAACAAGTCACTCAGAACTTTATTATAGCCAAAACGTATCATCGTAAAATTAGTATTTGATAAAACGTGTAGATACTGGCTTGCTTACACAGCACAAGAAATGCATGATACAGTATACAGTACCATATTGTTCGCAGAAATGCGAAGGGTCAAGCAAAGATTGGATCATTTCATGATTCCATCATCAACTAATTAAATAACAAACATAAGTTTGAAGTAACTAGCTCCCAGAAAAAATTTTACAAAATTTGACTCTGGGAGCTGCAGTTATGAGGTGTTTTTTGTAATTTGTACACTCTTACGTTACCTTGTAAGCCACCCGATCGAGTTTATCATTTCGTGTTCATTGAAAAAAAAATATTAAATTAAATAAATGTTAATGTAGGTTTTCTTCTGCATGCGATTGAAAAATATTGCACGGCTTCGGTTTGAACTCCCAAAATCTGAGGTGGCAATTTGATGCCGAATTCGCTCGTGGCCAGGCCTGTAATATTCGTCTGTGAGTTCCTCTAGGTACTGCAGGATCAGAATGGAATTCGCCGGTGCCTATGAGCAAGACTTGAGAAATAGCAGGCAACAAAAGTTTATTGCTAGAAATTCATTGCTTGAATAAGTCTAGGAAAAGGAAAGATAAGACGGACGAAGAAACGTAAACATACCCTAATGTTTGACGCAGGCAAAACACAAACCAACTTCTGCTTGGGCTTGAAGCTCTTCCAAAGCTTGAACGATATTTTCACGGCTGACTCCCATCGCACTGTTTTCTTTGAGCATTTTCCTTAATCTTCACCAATAAGCACAATCATCCAAGGAAGCAACAAAGAAGAAAACCAATCACAATGAAAGGGGTTAGTAAAACCAGGAAGAAATAGTCAGCTTCTCACACACACACGCAAAGAGAGAGAGAGAGAGAGAGAGAGAGAGAGAGAGAGAGAGAGAAAAGCCAATTTCATGCACGTGTAGCAACGCAACCACTTCTCAATACCCAAAAAGACCCAGGTCAATTTACATATCTTATAACTTGTAATAGAAAATCATGACAATCACCTACTTAAGTCAAAGAAACCAAAAAATAAAGAATTTAGAGAACAACGGCAATAATTGGAAAAAATAAGAAGAGGAAACGATGTCAATTTAGATAAACAGAATATAAATGTAAAAACGCTTCTAGATGTACGGCATAGCTTTGTACCTTTGAACTAAAGGCGTATCTCCATGACCAGTGGAGACAATAAGCATCGCATTATCAGGCAATGAATTATACACTCCTCGAATTTTAGCATCAATGTCAGTTAAAACATTCTTCAATTCGGGGCATATGTTATCATGCTTTGCTCTTTTCTTGGCCTTTCTCTTATCACATGTGCGCAGTGAGATCACCTCTGCAACACGATATTTCAACTTCTCTGAATCACGCGTTTGTGTCCTAAGGTAAGAGATCAATCCGGAAAACCTGCTCCAAATAAAGCTAACCTTTTCATTCTTTACCTACAGTAAAAATAAAACTTGTATTGAAGCAACCAAAGTTTAAAAAAAATCAATAACTCATTATATGATGAAGTTACTGGAAAGCTAACCTCCTTCATAACTCTAGAGAGAGCCTCATTATCCGAAAACACTGAAATTGAATTGCATGATTCATCGGAATATCTCTTTACTACAAACGTATCATCAATGAGAGTGCAGGTTTTGCCACTTTGGTTCAAAACAGAAACCAGCTTTCTCCGCATGAATGAAGGAGGAGAACCAAAATCTGGTCCTGGTGCCACAAAAATCATTTATACTAGATAATTATAAAATATCTCAGTCATATTACAGCATAGAAATCTAACCCCAAGTTATCTATCATAGAAGGCAAAATATCTTCCAACCAAGATTTCTAGGATACTGCAAACTATAATTACAAAAATTGTCAACTAAAAATTCAGTCATTGAAGTTTGCGTTTGACCTGGGTTCCAATTTCATCCCCAGAGTTTTAATTACAAAAAATTTAGTCCCTGAATTCTAGCCTCAATTTCATTTTCAGGCTTAAGAGTTTCAATTTAGTCCCTGAAGTTTGAACTCGATTTCAATTTTGGCTGCAAAACTGGACATCATATTCAACTTCATCCTCAAGAGTTTCAATTTTAACATAGGAAAGTTTAATGATGGCGCTTATATGGTTCTTTTTTAGAAGATAAATTAGAGAAAGGACATCATTGTTACGCAGAACAGTTTTGAAGGACTAAAATTTTAGTTGGTTACAATTGAACCTATGAAGAGGAAATTCAAACCTGGTCCAACTTCAATGGCTCAAATATTAGCACATGCCTTACCATGCTTAATCTTTAAAAGTGCAAGCTCCATGGCAGCTCTTGCATCTTCAATACTGTCGTGCCCATGTCCAGAACTTTGGATTTCCCAAGATAGAAATCTCCTAGCTAGGACACGTAAAGCCACCTTGTACTGCGAGCCACGATGGTGCTTGTATAAAACAGCAGTGTCGATTACCAAATCATGGGATATCTTTAGTGCTAGAAGGTCATTTTCTAGAGAATGACCAACAAGAATCGTTTCTTTGTGGACCAGCTGAAGAAATTCATCCTAAAGAATACAAAGTAAGAAATACCATCAAATGGAGTGTACAATAAAGACTACAAGAGAGGAGGAAGCTAGACCATTAGCACCTGAATGTCCTTGAGGGTTGTTGTCACATCATTTAGCATTTCAGCCGTGATTCCGCTGAACCTGTAGTACCCAGAGGGTTAACTTCATTACATAAATGTATATCAAGTACTATCCAAGAATCAAACAAATGAAACAACTGAGTGCATGATCACAAGTATAATGACAAGGGTGTGAAATATTATGATTAACAGCCAATACTCTCTCACTCTGAATATTTAGTATGCAGATTGGCAAGTAAACTTGATTACCATAATTAAACTGTCAGTAATAGATATTTGTCCATAAGATCACACAGAATTATTAAAAATGTAGTCAAATGAAAAAAAATGGCAGAGTCAATTATATAAACCTTGTATTGTAGTCAACGATAGCATTGCAAGGCTTAACTAGTTCATCCAGCACCACCTGCAATAAGAAACCATATTAGGTCAAATAAAATAACCATATTTTGAATATTATACGCAAATCCCTGCTACCAATTAATGTATTCCAAGAAACAACTTTCTATATTTTGTTGATGAAAGAAGAAGAATGAAGAAGATATTTTTACCTCTCCTGCAATATTAACTAATGTCACCCTTGTAAGTTCAAACCCAGCTGCAGTCACGCACTAGTAAAATTAAAAATGAACATTGTTATCAGAGAATAATTATTAAAAAAAGAAGAAAAAAAAGTACATTCACTTTGAGTCACAGTAATTTCATCTTCATCAAAATAAACAGAAAGACCAGCAATACAGTACTTTAGTATCACACTTCAACTGCACTTGAACACAATCTGCATGGTGCTACAAGCTTCTAATCGCTATTGTGAGAAATCTAACTTCAGGCACTAGTAGTTTGTGCTGAGTTCATAGGTAATACTAATTTAAGCAAAACAAACCTAAGGAATACAATGTCCATTGTTAACCAAGTTAAATATTCAGGCTCTTGATTAGTCAATCATGTTGGCGTTGAAAGTCCCCAAACAACGAAATATCAAAATATTTCAAGTACGCATCATTCACTTTTAGTATATATAAGTTAATACTTGCATCCTTACCATCTCACAATCAAGTGCAAGAATGTCATAAAATGAAGCACCAGTAGGAGCGGGAACAGTGGAGACGATATCTGAATAAAACAGCAAGCATTAAAAACTGGGGAAAAAAAAAGCCAGGATAAAATGATAAAGAAAATAGCAATCTAAAATGAAACCTGGCACATTGAAAAGATACCCATTATCCTCTAGCTCCTTTTTTGAAAGTGTATAGTATATAACAGGAAACGGAAGATCCTTTAAATTCTGTAAACTCGATGGTTTTCCTGTAACCAGAAGCACACATCATTAGTGAGGTAGATATTCCTTCTATTAGAAGACACAAATGATAAAATAGTAGTAATTACTGTTTAAACATGCGATCTTCCATCCAATAGGAAGCAAGTCCATGCTCACTAACCTTGTTCAAAAGTTTGTTTGGGTGCTCTGGTTGCTGAATCAAATGACTCACGCTTTCGTTTCACTTTGCATGTTAGGAGTGCGTCAATAGTTTGCATTTCATCTGACACACAACTGGTATTGTATAAAAAAACATATCAGTAGACAGCAGAGGTAAAAATGTTGTACTACCTAAAGTGCCACTATAGAAAGCATCTATCTCATAGGGATTGAAATATCACAACGCTATAATGGCATTTCACAGAACTCATAACAGACCTCAAAGCTGAAACTGGCTTTGGGATACCACAACATTCTTTTAGACCAGAAAGAATGCTGGAGGATGACATGTATAATGCTGCATCCAATCCTGGAACATAGAGTAGGATGACTTTCCGTATAAGTGGCTTGTTCTGAAGATCATAGACATGTAATTAGTGTTCATATAAGGACCTTTGCAGAATGAACAATGTTATCCAACAATCAACCAAACGTTCACAAGCAATGAAGAAGTTAAGATTGCAAACTAATTGAAAATTGGAATGTATCAACATATTTAAAAAAGAGTTAGCATTCACTTACTAAGAAGGATTGTGCAAAAGAGAATAAATTTCAATACCATACCAAGCCTTGTCTTGCCATACTGAAATAATAGCAAAGCTTTTAGGATTGTCAATTCGTGTTTTTCATAATAAAAAGGTACTTGTGTACTAATATCAGTTAAGTGATATTTCAGTTAAATTGGAAAAACCATGTTCAAACTACTGGCGATCACCAGCTGTTCCTCCAACACTATTGATCGTGTCAATACAAAGTGTTCCTTGTTCATAGATCAGGGTTGTAACATATGTTGGTTATACAAGTCCTTTTAAAATACAAAATAGAATGTATAACTACTAGATGGGCTATGTAGATGTTCTAGTGCCGCATGTTCTTGAAAGTCCACTATAAAATACAACAACAAAATGCCAGAACATCATACAGTTAATAGCACATTTGAAACTTATACAAAAGAAGGACGGGGATGGATCATACTTTGACAAAGACCCAAGATGGCAAGAGACCATCGCCAATAACCCAGGTGACAAGTCCTTGAATATCCTGCCCCAAAGTGCAAGGAAGCATCAAAATACTGTTGTAAAAGGTAAAGTCACTCAAAATCAAAATTATAGAAGAAACCTGTAAATCTAATGTTGAGCCAGGAGCCGGAGTCTTAAAAATAAGATCAGCCTTTGCCTGAAAGCAATAAACCAGAGCCAAAAGAATGAAGACAGTTATCAAGAAAACTGCACTCAGAAGTTAAAATCACAAAACAGAGTTGGAATCAATGAATAGCATTAATATTCAATCACTAACATGCAAATAATAGTCTTTAAGAATAAAATAAGTTAAAGAGAAATCATTTCCATGAGAGGCGAAAAAAAAATATGAGGTAATCCACCACTAAAAATTCTTCTATTATCAACGCCATCATAAACCTGGTACCCTTTTTTATTCGGCATAATTACAGGGCAATAACTATGCAGCATATAGTTTATGCTTCATGCATCATCATCAAACGGAACGATACACATGTCAAAAGTATATTTTTGTTTCCACTTTAAAATTAATTTAGACAAGACACATTCCAAGCAACCATAGATCAACATACAACACTCAATCATGTTGGATACAACGTTTAAATTCCAAAAAACAACATTAATAAAGTAATGAAGCATATTGAAAGTATGCAATAGTGTTATTCTTAACTAATTGTATACAGTTAATAAAAAGATCAACGCAAGCTAAGCAAAACACCATCAAACATATAAAAACAATGTCGATTATGCATTCTAATTCCTAAAATCTTAGTCTGCATAACTTAATCCCACAATCACCTATCGTCAAACAATATCATGTCTCCCTAATATCCTATTGCAGTACATGCTCTGCGCAGCTAATCCCCCCCCCCAAAAAATAAAAATAAATAAAATAAAATAAAATCCGATTCTCAACATGTAAACTACTCCCGCACGCCTTCAAATTGTGACGAAGATAGAAACTATCGATATTTAGATCAAAAAAGGAAAGGTAAAGGGGAAACTTGATGCTCGTATAGAAACCTCATAAGAAGAGAATCGAGAGAGAGAGAGAGAGAGAGAGAGAGAGAGAGGAACTCACGTCGGGGCCATAAATGTCGAAGTAGGGAGTAGCGGTGGTGTCGCCGCGGTTCTCTTCGCTAGGGTTTTGGGGGCTCTCGCACGAGGAGGAACCCATCGTCTCGAAAAGGGTTTTTGGTTGAGAGGAGCAGCTTTTCTTTTGCTGTGTCGAGAGGAAGCGGCGAAGGAGAACGAAAGAAGAGAAGGCGAAATCGCAAGCGCCTCGGTCGGTCCGGTTGGTTTGCGTTTGGTTCGAGTCCAAATTTTGGACTCGGGTCGCAAATTTTGGGTGCGGGTCGTATATCGGTCCGTGTTGGCCCGATTTTCTGAAGTCACCTGATGCCCATCTGAATTTTAAATTTTTTATTTTTATCCCAAAAAAAAAAAAAAGAAAAGAAAAGAAGAAAAGGTAGCTGTGTAGTTTTTCTTTTCTTTTTTTTTTTGTTCTAAATATTTTTAAAATTATGTTCAGATATTTGATCAAAATGAATATTTAATTAATAATTCGCTTGTTCGCTTGAGAGTAAAACTCAAGTACACTATTTGATAAAATCTTAGATCAGCTAGTTAAAAAAGTTATCGTATTAAAGGCTAAGGTTCCAATTTTTGTGCATTTATCTTTATTTTTAATGGACCCTCCAAACTTGAATTAACATCTTAGAAAATATGGCAAAAATCATTAGATTTTCATTCAAATTACATTTCAGTGTTTACACTTCTTAAACTAAAAGCTACTCTTTAAATAAGCATTGCCCATAAATCTGCTTTGTACACAAAATTAAACCCAATCATTTGTCTATAATATGCCACAGTGCTCAACAGTTTGGAGATTCATTTATGCATTCAACCTAAGTCACCACAAAGTGCCAAAAAAAAGAAAAAAAGGAAAAAAGAATTAGTTACACCAAGCAAAGAAGAATGCTATTGATGGTGCAAACACTAAGTTGAAGGTTACAATGTTGACAGGGGATTCACCCGAATTTCTCATTTCTCAACTTTTTACATCCAACCAGTAAGCCCTAACTTGTCCGCAACATTGTACATGACAAGATTATTCCACACCGGGCCGAATAGACGCTCGCCCCCGATAGCAAACGTCAGCGCCCACGAAGAGAGAAGCACCACGAAGATCGCAAAGCCGATTGCCGATCGCACGACATCTGAACAAATTTCTTAGTTCAGAACTGATGTAAAAGGTGAATTATGAAGTAGAAAACAAGGCAATGGTTAGTAGAAAAAGAATATCATCAATAAAGAATGCAGTAGAACCCAATAGTCTCTAAATAATTCCGAGATCACATCAATAGTAATTATTTTTCTCTTTTTTTTACAACATTTCATTCACAATCCGGTTGCAGAAAAATGGTTGAAAAATAGACACTCCAGTATCTGAGAACTTTGAATGTGCTTTAAACTATGTATATTCAGTTACTATTCAACAAAAACAATGTCAGTGGAGAGAGTGTGTGTATGTGTGTGTATATATAAAAATCCTTGCCATAAGATGCTAGGCGTGATAGAAACGAAAGGAGGATGTGCCTCAAATATGGAGAAAAATGAGCATAAACATAGATCAATGTTACAAAAGGATTGATGGAAAAAGCTGTTATCACCCGAGGTTCTAATATCGTCAATAGCTGCAAGAAAGTCAATAAAAGGAACAGATTCCTAATATGTCAACCCAATCTTCTACACACTCCTATCCAAGCCTAAAGCATTCAGTAAGTGCTCTAGATTAGCGTAGCATAACAGGGATGTGAGAATGTAAGCATGATCGCCAGTAAGTCCGGTCCCTTCTTAATAGCCAACGGCAATTTCCCGCACAAGTCCCATTCCTATCAGCTGCGGGAGCGATAAAACTCCCAACCACATGGTAACATCAGATGCCTGCTGGTAAAGAATCGACGATGTTTACATCACTTCCTAAGAAGCCCTTTAAACCCTTTCGTGTCCCAGGTCCCGATCCAAGTTGCAAATGTGACAATCTTACGGTCTCGAATAGATAGGTAAAGCATTCCCGGAGTGTTAAGAATCGATCTTTCAAATGCCTCCTAACAATTTTCTATTTCATCGGTGCCACCAAAAGAGTTAGCATGCATACAATTGTTTCATGAAATTTACGTACAGAAGAGGCGCATCCACAGCATAAGGTAAGGTTATTGATGATGATTAAAGAGTCAAAATTCACATTCTATTCTCATAAATCAGAAATCAGAAACACTGTTAGGTATGAATCAAAAGAATCCTCAAATTTGAGGATCTCAACACACTATTAATTTACTCCTTAAATCACTCCCACTTTAACCTACACATAAAGAACAAGCAATCATAAAGATTAAGGAAAGGAAGTAAAATTATATTAAAAAATACACTATTCATGGCAAGATCTAAAAGTAGATGGCAAATTAAAACAATCCAGTCAAATCTTCTTCTTTTTTGTCCTTTATTACTCAAAGCTAAAACGCCACTAAATAAAAACCCTACTTGAGCAAAAATCGATCGGCGACCACAAATCCGCCGCAAAATTTCTCACACGTCACACAATTAATCTCAAAACTCCTCAAAAAAACAACCAAAAATCCTTGGAAAAACAACAACAAAGTGAGAGATCGATGAGGAACCCCAAAAAAGAGGGGATTTGGACTCACAGGGGCGAATGGGGGCGAAGGAGGAGGGGGAGGAGGAGGGTGGGGAGCGGAGAACGGGCCAAAAGTAGAGGCAATTGACGGCCCAAAGGAAGGGGAGGAGTGCGAACCCCCACAGGAAGAAGCTGCGCGCGTGCTCCGCCGACTCCTCCCCCGCGAGCCCCAACGGCCCGTCCACCGTCGGCCATCCGCCGCCGCCGCCGCCGCCGCCGCGGGGACGGGGGTGGCTCTCCTCGTCTCGTCGCTCCTCTCCTCCTCCCCTCTCCATTGATCCTCGGTTTCTACGGTGGGATACAATGGATCGCCTCGGCCCTTTTCTATTATTACTCTCTCTCTCTCTCTCTCTCTCTCTCTCTTTTTGTTCGATGGGTTAAGTGCAGCTGAGAGACCCGGACTTAAGAGCGGAGAAAAACCGACAAGTTGCAAAAGGACTCGGTGAGTTCGAAGAATTTTGCTTTTTTTTTTTTTTTTTAAATAAATCACGCATCTTCGTTTATTAAATAAATAGGAAAGAGATATTGAATCGAAATTTAAAATAAATAAATTTTCATCATAATATTGCTTCTACCTTTATATAAAAATTAAATATGATCTAGAGTATTTGAAATTAAAAGCAATAAGAAATATAATATCTCAATATTGATAGTATAGTAACATATTCTATATATATATATATATATATATATATATATATATATATATATATATATATAGCATTATATTTGAATTTATATTTTTAAATTTTAGATTTAATGTAATATATTTTGAAATATTGTAAAGAGAACTGGGTTCTAATTTTCAGATTTTTGGTCGGATACGAATTTGAATATGGATTTTTACCATCCGAGTTTGAGTTTGGATTTCGAATTTGGTAGTGAGATTTGGATTCAGATTTTTAAAAATTACCCCGAATCTGACCCATCGACCTCCCTACCTGGATCAAAAAAAAGTTTAGAATATGATATTTACATTGTTGCTATGATATTTTTGGTCAATCAAATTGCGCATTTTAAATGTATCCATCTTACAATAAATTTTTTTAAAAAATATTTTTATTGTACTATTATTCTAAAAAACAGAGATATAATTGATTGGTTATAAATGATGTGATACAGAGATATAATTGATTGGTTATAAATGATGTGATGGGACTGTCATATATAAACTTACTCCTATATTGGGTATTTATCTTATACTACAAATTTCAAAATTTCAAAATTTTCTGAATTTTTAATTAAAAAAAAAACTAGTGGGTGAATACATATAGGTCATTGCTATACTAAAAAAAAATACACAAAATTCGTTAAATACTCAATAGTCCATGCATTGTGCACACACGAAAATACATTTAGCTTCATTGCTTTTGTTCACTGATAATGTAACCAACTTCTAAAATAACTGTGGTCTGCACCTCACATCGCCTGATAATTCTGGTCTGCACTCAAATAGTCCAACATCGGATATCGGATTAAAAACTGATTTTGATTAGAATATATGAGTACTAAACTTAAGTATTTTGGGCCGATAATTTTATCTAACTATCCAACAAATCCAACAAATTATTATTATTAGCGGGTCAGGTCGTTACGGGGCCAAACCTATGCCGATCCCTGTGGCAGGTGCTAGTGCACAAAAGATGTAGTAAAACTATGAAGAGAAGTTGGTGGTCCAAGTGAGCTACAAATCTCAACCACATACCACAAGAAGCTAACAAGCACCTTACATTGCTAAGGATATCCAATGTTATTCACTTAAAATCTTTCTTTTTTTTTTTTTTTTTTTTTTTTTTGAAGTTAAATTATTCACCCAAAAATCCCACTCCATTCTATCCTCCCCCTCTCAATCCCTTCAATATTATCCAACTGGGTAGAGGTGTAAAGGAGAACCAAAAAAAAAGCAGCAAAACAAGTGGGAAATGGCTTTAGAGGCTTGCAGCTTCCAGGTTAGTACCATTGTTGCCTCCACAGCTGCAGCTACAAACAGAGTTAGGCTATTACATGGGCAAAAGCCATTCCCTCAAAAAGAAAAGCTCAATTTGCTTACAATTTCCGGGTCAAGGAGAGCGATTTCGGTCGGCGGCGGCGGCGGCAACGGCCGTCGAACCCAGGTTGTTTGTCAAGCTAAGAATGTTGTAGATGAAGGTAACCCTTTATCACCCACTCATTTGCATATCTTTTTCTGAGCAATTGTTTTACGTAGTAACAGAGCACTAGGAAATTTTGAATTCACCTGTTTGTTGGACCTTTAATTGCACTTAATTTTGCCCCATTTACTTCATTTCTTAAAGATTTGTATTGGACTGTACTCCGCATCTATCTATACGTGGTTAAAAAAAAATCAGTAGAATAGATAATAAAAAGAGAAAAATGAAATCACAGGGTGGTAAATTGATACACTTTAAATCACAGGATACTAAAGTGAGAAAATACGAAACCACAGAGGTGGTATTTGAAGTTTTTCCTATTACATAATTAAGACACCATTTTCTGAAAGGTGAAGATAGACTAATGCTTTTTTGATAGCACATCTTTGGTCCCTAAGATACATATATTCTGCAGTAGAGATTTAATCAGCTAGGATTGTTGATTCTCAGTAGACAAGCAAATTTACTCAAGTTGCAGCCCACGTTTCCCCCTCTGCCTGTAAATGTACTACAGTAAATATGCTCATAACCTGCATCAGTTTCCAGAATCTCTTCCATATATACAAAACCGTCATCGCATTCGGCACACACTTTTGCAGTTTTGGTAGCAAACGACGCGAACTGGAACAGCTTGGTGATCGGTTGCGAAAATCCGGTCCTGGTCGAGTTCTGGGCCCCGTGGTGCGGCCCGTGCAGGATGATCGCCCCCGTGATCGACGAGCTGGCCAAGGACTACGCGGGGAAGATCGTGTGCTGCAAGGTCAACACCGACGAATGCCCCAACATCGCATCCAACTATGGCATCCGGAGCATCCCGACAGTCCTGATGTTCAAGAGCGGGGAGAAGAAAGAGAGTGTGATAGGGGCGGTGCCGAAGAGCACCTTGTCTGGTATCATAGACAAGTACCTGGAAATGTGAATGCTCCAATGGGTGTTTTAATGGTGATTGTATATTTGAGACCATGTTTATATCGTTCAAAAACAATCAGGGGATTGTAACTCATGAGATTTATGTCTATATGCTCTTTTTCTGTAAGCATACTCTTGCATGTGAAGGGGGTTTTGCCGAACATTGCGGCGACGAAAATTATGTTAGATTGAGTTGGTAGAAACAGGGCCTAACACTAATCCAAGAACATCAAACACACCATACATACGAATAACTAATTTTCGCGCACATGCTCTTCGGAAAACCTGAAACTGCTCCTTTTCGAAACTGTTAATGCCAGACCAAATAATACATTATTCAGATGCTGCATCCCAATATCATCAGTGTTTTACTTTGGCTCCTCATCGCAACACAGCAGAACTCGAAACACCAACAAAAGTGAATTAATTAAAAAAAAAAAAAAAAAAAAAAAAAACACCAGCACCTGCATGTTATAGTTTGACGGCAAAATTAAGAGACAACAAAGTGTGAAAATGTAGATAAAATTGTAATTACAATGAAATATAGTACATGGTTGAGCGAATGAAAGGTGACAGCGCGATCGATGCAGAGCTATTAAGAGCTTCTACTGTCATATAGAATCAACTCACATGCAAAAAGAAGGGAAAGGGAGGCAGTGTGGGTGTTCAATACATGCAACAGAAAGCAAGCCCCGAGCCGAGAAAAGAAATCGGCAGCTAAGCTTCATTCCAGCAAAGGAAAAAGAGAAGACAATTATAAGAAGATTGATAACAGCTTGGAAGAAATGAGATATATATCATTCCTTCATAGAACACCAAAGAATCTATTCCCTCCTAAATTGCGGAGAAACCACACCAAGCACTGCACACGAGGATTCGGTGCTCTATTCCCCGTGCCCGTGGTACTTACATTCTATTTCTCATCCCTAACATATACTATAGGCAACACCGATGCCTTGACTGCATGATAATACACAGATAACCATCCAAACAAACAAAAGCTAAGTATAGCACACATTGTTTTTGTGTGAAAGCAGCAGCTATCATGTATGTGTCCTTTTCGAGCAATTAGTAGTACGACAAGGCTTTCGACAGAGGAGGTTATGAGCTAGAACTTACATTGTCAGTCGCTGGGCTTTACCTTTTATGCCGTTCCATCATTTTCTCTCGCAATGTTTCTTCTGGTAACGGTAACTCACTTCTAGGGAGAGGATTTCCATTCATAAGTGAGATTATTGAAACTATTTGCTGTTCTAAGCCCGCTCAAAAGCCGGCTTCCCATTTCCTGTTGGGGCTGATGGCTCATTTGGATCGGGTCCTGAGAAATGTGATTCAATCCGACCCGTCCATTCATGGCCATAGCATTATTAGCCATCGTCGCTCTTAACCCACCAGGTGTCGGTGAAGGACCAATCCCGCCCATGGAACCAAACCCCACATTACCCATTCCAAAATTATTTGGAACCACATTTCCCACGGTGGAAATTCCGCCATTCATTCCTGGCGTAATCCCATTCATTCTTTTCATATCATTCCCCAAACTGCTGACTCCATTCGATTGCGTCGACATCATTAACTCCTGGAGAATTTGCTGGACCGAACTCTGTGAATCATTTGGATCGGCTTCTCGAGGCTGCGTCGGTGGCGGCTGCATCGTCGACATGTCTGCACTACGAGGCGAGGGCATTATATTGCTATTTGATGCTGATGGAACTTGGGCAGTAGGAAAAGAGGAAGTTGGGTTTGGCTGTGGAGAAGCCAATGAAGTAGAAGATATAGGTGCTGGAATCTGAGCATTGTTCCCACTAGGGTAGGGCCGATTCATATTGTTGATCTGATTTTCTTGTCTAGAATTGATCGAATTTTGGAGGACCCCAACAGTGGGCGGAGGTGTGGCGGCCGATGATGCACAATTGACTGGGTTAGTTGTATTTGCACTTGTAGCACCATTGCTAGCAGGAGGAACCTGCGCACTTGTTGAATGAGCTGGGTTTGGAGCATTGTGAGTGGGGATTTGGGTAACAGATTGAGGCTCCTCAGGTTGTTGGGCTTGCTGAGGATTAAGCCCTGATGAAGTAGAATTCCTTCGCGGGAAATTGATGAGGCTATCTGAACAACAGAAATCATAAATAGATATGTTAAAGTCCGGTCAATTACGAACAACAATCTAGCTGAAGCAATATTTAATACATTTATTCCTTAAGCCAAGGAAAGAAAATATACATGGCATCCCCCAACCCCTTTTCCTCTTAAACTATAAGTTTTCATTAGGTGACCATTCAGGCCAATGTGAAATTTGCAAATACTTGTTAAGGGGGCGCTCCAGTATTTTACCCAAAATTAGATACAGAACAATAAATGTGCCTATTTGGGTACTGCAGAAATATTTTATACAAGAAACCATTTAAGTTCATTTCACGCACTACTCAGTTCCAGCCAACTAACAAATGCTACGATTACATGGGTCTGTACCAGTAAACAACACTGTTGGTTATCTTTGAGGTTTAACCAAATCCCAAAGTCCAGGCATACACAGGGAATGGTCATAATAATTACCAGCACATTCCATACAAGTAAGAGAAAATAATTTAAGAAGTACATGATTGCATATGGTGTAGCTTACTGTTGTCGAATCGAAAAAAACAAAAGGTAAAAGAATCAGGAACAGCATACCCATAGGTCCGGTCCTAGTTTGTCGGCTGTAATCAATCAGGTCCTTCATACTGTTTACCACCTCTGCTATCTGCAATTTTAGAATACCAAACCTCATGATTACTGATTAATCAGGAAATAGTGCGACTTCATATTCCATGAGAGAATCCAGTATGCAAATAGTAGCAGAAACATGATTAGGAGAGAGAAAAGAAAATACATTTAGCTGAATACATATGGATAAGTTCTTACACCATAAAATCACGCATAAATTGTACTATTTACAATTACATACTTGTAAAGGCCATTATCAACTAATGGTCATCAAGGTAGACCCCTGCGAGTCAGTGTTCAGAGAGAGTCCTAGCCTTCGGCATTTCTATTAAGTGGCAACTTTCAAGGAAAAAACAAAAACCCTGCTACTTGTAATGGCTAGCCAAATACTTTTATGCAAGCAATCATACCCATTTAGAAGATTGAGATATGTCAGGTTACCTTGTAAAAACTTAACAGGTTTCCCAACAGAAGAGCTTCATTAGCTTATATTACTAAACTATTTAGGGCCCGTTGGGCATTTGAGGGTCATCTAATGCTATTAGGCAAAAGTGAGTTGAGGCGAAAACATATAGAGATATGCTTCGCCATTTTCGGATGGGACCACAGAAAAATATCTTGTAACCGACTTGCTATATGCCCAACATTATATTACATAAGGAAACAAACAGGGCTTTTTTCCTATCGTAATTTTTTGCCGCACGTAACAGAATCTCTCCGCAATCCCGAGCCTTAGTGGAAAGTCCATAGAAAGTAAACTTTTGTATAAAAATTTCCTTTCTCATGTCCAAATCTGTGAGCAACAATTGAATGTCTTTTTCCCTGAGAATTGAGAGCTTGGCCCCCCATAACCCTCCCCTGGAATCTTCCTGTTTGGAACACAAGCCTAAGATTCCCCAAAACCCACCATGTCCCTTAGCACTGGGATCCCAAATCCCAATGTGATTTGACAATAACAGTTCAATTGAAGAACTACCATTTTGTGACTCCAGCTGTTGTCAGTGACAAGGAATTAGTTAGGCCATGCCTAAGCCTAGTACGAAAGACGAGCTCGTAGGACCAAGTCTATTACCCTAGCCTGTTAATATTAAACATAAGCCTACAGTTTACAATACAGCCTCACACACTCAAACCAAACCAGATCCATTGACATCATTGATCACTAAGAAGGGGCCATAGGAAATTAGTGTCAGAGCAATGTCTCCATGTCATGCTTCTTATAATGTTTTCTTTTCTACAGTTCATGATAACTATGTTGAAAATGAGCTGAAAATGCTCTACAAATGCCTCAAACTATATAAATTCCAATTATAAAGGGAGAAAGCGGATGGCAGGGGATGGCTGGTCCATGTTGCCATAGTCCATAGTCCACATTTGATGGCTTACTCCTTTTTGGAGTATCTATCCCTTTAATTCAAACTTTCCCCCCACAACACTACTATTAGGGGCCACCTTTTCCGTTCTTCAACCATACAGTCCTACAAGGGTTAAATGTGGTTCACCTAGGAGTTAAGTAGAAGAAGAAGAAGAAGAATATATTATTATAATCATAATTATTATAACATTACTAATATATATATATATATATATATATATAAAGATATACATAAATATACATACATATATACATATATATCTCCGTGTGTGTGTGTCAAAGAAAAAGCCTTAGAAGAGTGGTCTACCTGAAGGCAGCGAACATATCGTTTCGTGTACCCTAAATCATTTACCAATGGTACCTCCAATGCTTTAGCTAATTGACGAGCTGATGCCATGAACCTATCATACAAATTTTGAAAATGCGTGAGTTGGGGAATCAACTTTAAGATCAATGCATGTAATATGACAATTAAATAGCAAGTAGAATAACATTTGAATTAGAAACTCGTTGAAAAGCTACTAGATATAATGAGCTCCTAACTAAGGAAAAAAAATGTTCTAGCCAAGAACCAAAGACTAGGGTGAAGTCATAAGATGATATAAGGCTACAATCAACTACAGAGCACGTGTATCAACTACTGTATAGCTAAAATATAAATTTTATTAGATCAACCAGAAAAAAAAATTATTGAGCAATTCATCTTTCTAGACTTTCATGATGAAAACGAACTAAATATCTAGCAATAATGCCTCAGCAGAAGCTTCAAAACTCTTCTGTTTGCCAACCGCACTACTGAAGGTGGCTGCAGATGAAAGCAGAAAAAGACGCAGAAGCAGGGCCAAAAGGGCACAGGGCACCCAAAGCAGTTTTGGGTCATGAAACCAAGTAACTTAAGATCCTCTATACATGGAAAGTCACCTATATGCAGGGGAAAGCAGATAACTTTATATACAAGGGTAGTTGTGTGGATATCAGCAACGAATATATTCACATAAATATATGCAGCAAGAAGACATGCTCTACATTAATTTTATAAAGTAACATGCTGAACCAAATGGATAGGCCAAACATTGATAACGAGTGGAAAATTAAATATAAATTATCCAATTAGAACACTCAATAAAAGAAATTTTACTTACGAATTGCAACTGTTCTGCAAATCCTGAGAAGAAGGACCAGATGAATTTTGCACAGTAGCCTGATATTTCTGTACCACAGAACCAAGTTGACTAACCTGCAGAAGAAAAGTGGCAGTACACCAAGCAATATTGTTGCCACCAAGTCACAATGGAAAAAATTGAATGAAAAGAAGAGAAAAACAAAAGATTCACCAGAATTTAACTAGATACCTGTGGTATTATCAATCTTCGAGGAATAAGTTCCTCATGACGCCTTGCACAGAACTCCCAGGAGGCAATCTAGCAAAAGAGCACAAAGTAATGTTTACTAAGTACATTATCTTTGAGATAACTGAAGAACTAAAATATCTATATGACAGAAAGGAAAAAAAAAAACTGTTAATAACACTTTACTTTGAGATCTGGATTAAAAACAATCCTCAGTTGGCCATCACGTACTACACGTAATTGCTCAAAGACACTCTCCTGGATTGCCTTTTGGTAGTCAAGGATAATCTGACCTGCCGCATTCTGATACTCCCGTGGCATGTCGACATAAAGAAGCTCCTCCAAAGTACCACTGGCATATTTGATTTGGAAAAGCCGTGGCAAGACCTCAACAGTTGTTTCTGTGAAAAGCAAGATGCCACAACCTCTTAAGCATAAAGAAATTCCAAATTGATGAAAATCTCAAAACAAAAAAAAAAAAAGTGCTCTATGAAAGGATTCAAACCACTGAATAAAACCAATTTAAAAAGCAACTGTGATCACCATAATATATAAACAATATTTTAACCAGGATTATACATACCGAAACCACGCCCGGGCTTATGATTACAAATTTCGCAATGCCAGACATCCTGTCAATTCACAAAAAACGCTCAACAGGAGTGCGCATATAAATGGCTATTTGATGAGCAAATATCCGTACTAGGTACATCGGGAACTACAACACTATTAAGATAAATGTACAACTGAGAAACAGTCATAATATTAGAAAGCCTGGTCCTCATTACAAGGTAGAGGCAAGGCAGACCTGAGGAAAAACTCCGGTAGTTTGACGGCCACTCCCATAGAGAGAAACACACCACCTCTTCTTTGCATTAGGAGCAAAATACTCGGTAACAAAACTTCTCCAAAAGTCAATATTATTATCCTGCATCAAGAAACAAATAAGAATAACACAAGCCTACTATAAAAATCAGAGCAAGAAAGACGATATACTCATTTCCTCATCTTCTTCGCCCCAGAATAATGTTATCTACACCACAAAATATTAGAAGCTTACAGATGGTCTGCGCTGCTGGTGATACATATAATGGGTCAGCCTCCTAGCACATGTTCCAGGCTCATATGCACCCCCCTTCCCTTGAGATCTTAGAGGAAGGGTTTGTTGATGAAGCTGCTGCTGCTGCTGCTGTTGCTGCTGCAGCTGATGTAACTGGCTTCTCTGCTGAGGTAAGCTCTTCAGAATCTGCTGCTGCTGCAGAAGCCGCTGCTGCTGCAAAAGACTCATTTGCGCGGCTGCCGCCTGAGGGTTCTGCCTTGTTAGCTGCATTAGCTGCTGCTGCTGCTGTTGCTGATTTTGCTGCTGCTGCTGCAGAAGCATCGAAGGATCGGAACTCTGCGGCTCAATCTTGACGGAACCCAAGTTTCTCTTATTTTGCAGCTGTTGTGGCTCCAATTTTACCGCACGCAATGGCTGAGTCGGACCGTTCTGGTCGGTCAGACTCGGGCCCATCTGCTGTTCCAACTTAACATTAGCCAACCCTCCCCCAATAGGCTGCTGGTTGTGAGGCATAGAGAACTGCTGCTGCAAATTCTGCACTGCTTCTAACTGCTGGGGCTGCGCATTTTCCGACCCAAGCTGATTGCTAGAAGGGTTTTGAAATTGCTGTGCATGGGTTGGATTAGAGGAGGAGGTGAAGGAGTGGGGGTCAGACTGAAAGTTCATCTGCGGTATCGCAAGGTTAGCACCAGGGCCCAGCCCTCCGTTGGCGATGGATTGGTTAAGAAGGGAGGAGACATTGGAGATGTTTCCGAGCAAGCTGCTGCTGTTGAACTGAGTGCGGGGAGAGACCAAGGAGGAGAAGGGGGTTTGCGATGGAATCGCGCCGGGCTGAGCTCCTCCGAGCAAGCCCGAGTTCGACTGCAGAAGCGATGGGGCGACCGACTGTGATCCATTGATAGGATTGGGGGGCCTGGAAGGCACCATCTTTCCTCCAAGAAAAGGGGGTTTCCGGAGGGGAACCGAACAAAAGACTCCAAATCTTCAATTAGGGTAACAAAGACTGGATCTTTTACTCCGAAATTGCGAGTAATCGTGCTTACGCAAACAGGGAGGAGAAGAATTTCCAGGAACGGAAAGTAAATTGAAGCAGGGAGCTTTAGCTACCAACATCACAAATAACCTCTTTCTTCAAATTCCCAACCAGAAGAACCGCGCTCAGATCTCAAAAGCGCAGTTCAAACCCTAGCAATATCTCTCAAGATACGATGCAGATGACTAGTACAGAGATGAATAAATGATAAGCCAATGGAAAAGTCGAGATCTTTACCCCAAGATACGGCAAAAAAAACAAGCGAAATCACCAAAAGTAAGAGCCGAAGATCCAAGCTTGGACCACTTTTTTTCTTTCTTTTTTCTTTTTTATCTCGTCTACTCTAAATCGATCTCTTCAACTTCCCAAACCACATTCCATCACGAGAGAGCGACCAAAAACACGTTCCGAACAAAAGACGAACACCATCAACTAGAGCACATTACCAGCACCTCTCGCCACTTGGATTCAAAATCCGCCACCCAAAAACCCCACCGCGCGAAACCCCAAACGGGAGCAAATTTCGGCGCAGATTCAACACAAATCAACTCCAAATCACAAGCGAAAATCAGGAATCCAAGGGAGCCCGAGACCACCCACGCTTCTCCTCCTCGTCCTCTTCTTGCTCCCTCCCTCCGAGCAATTGAAGGGTTAGGGCTCGTCGCCGATTCCTCTTATCCCCTGCCCTATCTCCGCGACCCCGGTTTTTCCCCCTCCCCTCTCTCAGCTCTCTCCCTCTCCCTCCCTTTTCCTAATAAATATATTAATAATAATAAAATAGGAGAAAATAAATAATATTTATTATTTAATAATAATTAATTAATCTCTTTTACTCTCTTCCTCACCCGGAGAAAGGAGGAGAGAGAAGGATGAGAGAGAGAGAGAGTGTATTCTCTTCGTCCTTGCGGACGTCAAAATTTTATTAGATTTGGTTAAATATTTTCTTCTATAATTCCAACCTCTTTCTACTCTTCTCTCTCTCTCTCTCTCTCTCTCTCTTAAAATAAAATTAAAAAAAATAAATTTTTTAAAAAAAAAAGTCAAAAGACTCGAAGCGTTTCTACTTTCTTCTAAGCTATATTCTCGTTGGATGGTATAGCTGGCACGCTGTCATGTTACCATCATGTTACCATCATCATCATGTACATGTATTATGCGGATGCATGCATACCCCATCCATCCTGCATCCATGCATCGCACACATGCCATACATAGGAGGAGATTCCATTCCATTCCATTCCATTCCGTTGCTGTCCATGATGGCGTGGACCGTGTGCACACACCATCATCATCATCATCATCCGTGGACCGCGCTCGATTATTAATGTTGACCGCGAGTCCGCGATTAACTTGTAAGTTTTGTGGTGCAATTCTTTTATAATTAATTCGGCACAATGATAATTAAGTTACTAACAATTCTCTTCGTTTGGATTCAATTTTAAGATTCCAATCAAAAAATACAAACTTTTTTAATGTTTTATATTATTATTTTTAATTTTTTTAATTTAAAATTTGATATTTGATATTTTTAAATTTAAATTTAATCTTAAATTTAAAATTTAGAACTTTAAATTTTTGAATTTGAGATTTAAAATTTAAATTTTATTTTAAAATTTTTAATTTTTAAAGTTATATATTTAAATTATAAATTTTAAATATAAAATTTATAAATTTAAAATCAAATATAAAGGGCAATATCATTATTTACTATTTATAAAACTACCTACTAATCTTTTTATTCCATCTTATCTATCCAAATGTTATTTTTCTTATTCCCGAAAATAACTCAATTTTCATCCAAACGCAAAATTGATCTATTCCAGACTTACACCTGAACTTATATCTATCTCTGAAATAAGTCAATAACTAATTCTTACTTAACTCCGAACTAAACGGAGTCTTAAGAAATATAATATCTAAAAATAGTTAAATAAATGTATGCATTAATTTATATATACATTAGTAGGAGCATGTTTGTTTTAAGTGAACAATTCACACCCTACGAAAGTATTGAAATATGACATGTACGACCGAGTCACAGAAGCGAGTGGTAAAAAGTTTGGTGGTTGATATTCAAAACCCGAGTTCGAATTCTAGTTGATTTACATTTTAAAAGTTTATTTACGAAATAAACGAAGCGGATAATGTCTTCCTATCTTTCAAAAAAAAAAAAAGAAATGTACTAAAAGCCTCGGCCGTACATGTGACTAGTGAAAAATTGTAAGTTCACAATCAAAATGTTTTCCTGGAGTAAAACATTATTTAAATTTAAACACCCAGCTTTGACAAGATCAAGTCTCAGACTTTTTAAATTAACTTTTCATTTCTTTTTCTTTTTTTTATTTGGGCTTATTTAATTATTTTAAATGTCCAAAATGGGTTGTTGCCTCAACCTCCGGTCAAAACCAAAAGTACCTCTTCAATGTTCAAACTTTTTTTCACATATTCGAGTCCAAATTGGACCATGCCAATTGAAAACCATGTTTATATTATTTATTTTAACTTTAAACTTTTGTTGTAGTTATTATTATTATTATTATTATTATTATTATAAATTCGAAGTTTCCAATTTTGTTACGGTACAGATTTTGGGTGGGTGGCCACGTGTCCTCCCCCTAGACATCGTGATGCACGATCGTTGATTAACCCATGTGGACGGTGATGGTGTATGACATTTAACACAAGTCAAACGTGTCAATGGCAAGGGTCGATCGTTAATATATGGCTCATACCATTCCACCACCCACATGGGTGCATGTTCCTTGCCACATACTTTTTGTTTCGTTAGTAAAATGATCAAAATATCCGAATAAATAATAATATATATATATATATGATACAAAATTTATATATATTGTAAAATGACGGATTTAAATGGGAGAGGTTTAGAACCGTTCAAACGATCAATCCAGTTGGAAACACTTCAGTGTTAGTGATAAGACAAAATGGTTAAGTGTGAACTACGATAATTAATAAATAAGCTTTTCATATTTTAATGCATAAAATTTTCTGTACACGGCTAATGTGAATGTGGTTGACAATAGAATGCCAAAAATTTTATCGTTATGAAACGGCTTTCGGTTGGCGATGTTGCAGTCTAATAAAGCAAAAGCAAAACTTGTAAAGTTGCACTCAAAAATATGAGTTCGGCCGCTATGCTATCGATAGTACCAAATATTTTGTACTATTAAATTTTCTGTCCTTAGATTAACTCTTTTGATTATTTTTATCCGTTAAATTATACTATTCAAACAATCACTCACTCGACCCTAGGGGGGCCCATATTATCTTAACCGTACATTTCTCGATCTAATAATTAAAAAACTAATAGCACTAATAACTTAGTACTATTGATATATAGTATTCCAGCCTAGTTCTAAAATTATTGTGGGTAAAGCTCTTTTATAGTCAATTTTTTTTCTCTTATTTTTTTAACACCTTTTAATGATTAACTCCTATTTTCTATTAAACAACTATACAAATTAAAGACCGATCATTCCTCCAGCAAATGATAAAAAATTTGATAATTAGTACCCGAGGTTCAAATTTGAATTCTAGTTGATTCACATTTCTAGCTAAGTTTATTTTTAAATAAAATAAACGAAGCGGATAGCGTACTATCTATCTTAAAAAAAATAAATAATAATATAATATAATAAAATAAAATAAAAACTATACAAATTAAAGGACTAATATACAAAATATGAAAAGGACTTCAACATAAAATTGTATCGCAGTGATGCATGGGCATTTTAGGTATCCAAACCAAGTATCATCAACATACCCAAAATGCCCTCTATCCAAATTTGCGGTGTATTTTCGCCCATTACAGCAATTCAATCCCAACCGTTGATTCGCAATCAGAGCGCTTTGACGAGGTAAAGGTCCTACAATCCAACGGCTCTGATTATAATAACAATGCGAACGTTCATCTTTTCTTCGTGCAATTCTAAAAGCACCGAGGGGCAATTTGGTAAATTGAGCGCCGGTGTTATTTTTGAGTGCACGAGGTTCGATCGAGAGGCCAACGAGCCATGACCATGTCATGTCCCCATACATGATACCATGGCATAAATTAATAATAATAATAATAGTTTTATTATTTTATATAAAAATTACTCAATTTGCGTGTAAATAGAGCAGTTCATCATTAAAGTTTTGATTTTTTATATTTGTTAACGCGTCGTTCACCTGAGCGGAATATAAGACTCGCATAAGCTTTAGTTTAAATACAAAAATAATTAGTATTAATTTGCATATGCAAAAGAATTAAATTTAACTCAAATTTATTATCGAGCGGATTAATTACTGATGGTGCATGAATGTTATTTGATAGCACAAATATTTTAGATTTTCTAACTGGGTTTAAAGTTTGAATCTAAAGCTGCAAGTGAGGCTTCGACGAAAGATACATACAAAAATTCAAGCAAAATAACTAACTAGGATATCAATTTATTGTTTATATAATAAATTTGAATTTAAATTTTGAGCTTTTTTATTTTTTTGGTTCATTTAGAAGTTAATTCAAGAAACTGTATTTAATTTGACGGCCGACCAACAGCATCAACCTCGCCAATTTTGTAACATAAAATTATAGTCCTGTACCTCCAAAGGGGTGTACGACATACACTCCACCAATTCAAAGATAGAGTGTACTCCGTTAGTCACATCGATGTATATCCTACACCCCTTTTCGGGGTGCGGGATCCAGCTGCACATTGACGCTCCGTTTTTGCGGCTTACATCGTTGCTTTGTTTCTGCTCGCCGGTCGCACGTCGCCGCCATCGAGAAAATCGCAGTTTTCGTAACCAGAGTCGATTCTCTACATGCATTCCTTGCATTAATTGAAACAAGTTGATAAAATGTGTACATGTCAAACAGTAGGGAACTGAGAACAAAGTTCTAACTATGGAAATTTACTCAGTATAAATTGTAGTTGAAGCCTTAATTAATTGACCTACACACGAGTTGTTAGATTAATGCTTAGTATTGAATTATATTTATCATCAACTTTTTGACCTATGGGTGCTTAGGTTTAGTTGTGATTGATAAAATAATAATAATCTAAGAATAAAAAAATTAATAATAGGTACTATATATTCATATATTACATGAACTATATAACTGAGGCAACACTTTTTTTCTTTTTTTTTTTTTGAGAGAGAGATAGGTAGCACGTTACCCGCTTCGTTTATTTCATTTAGAAATAAATGTAGCTATAAATGTGAATCAACTAGGATTCAAATTTGGATCACGAATACCAACCACCAAACCTTTTGTCACTTGCTCTAGAGACGGTCAGTTAACTGAGGCAACACTTACACTGCAACTGCCCACTGGGGATTTGATCCCATATTTGTGGGCAGAGGTTGTGTTGATCCGATCGATATGTGGCATAATTAAGGCTACCATCTTGTGTAAATATTGATAGCTTAAATTTTATCATATTATTTGTGATTAGATCTTTATAATTTTACGTTACTCAATGGCGTGTGCCCGAAAACATTTGCTATTTATGTGGAGTATTTATCACAGAAAAGGCTTTCTCTTGATCCTGGACTCTATATGAATTTCTCTCAAATCTCGCGCAATATGCAGTAAATAGAATAAGATTAACATGTGTTGGTTGATTGAGAAAATTATCAAAGCATATATAGTTTAGAAATATTTTTTAATAATGAAATGTTGGTACGTTTTCTTATCGGAAAAAAAAAAAGACTATAGTTTGCAGTACCTTCTCAAATGGATATAACCGTTTCCATTATATTAAAGTTTATGGTTTAAATGTAAACTTGAAAAATTATATTAATAGTTTTATCAAAGAACCTATGTAGCAAAAATAATCTTTTGATCGGGTTATTAAATGTATGATCAATGGAGTTTCTTTAAAGCTACACTTTTGTGAGTTATTTAATGTCCTCTCTTTTAATTTTTCTCTTCCAATTCTTTTTTTCTTTTTTGTTTAGGTTTTTCATTCAAAGGATCATGTCAAGCACTCGAAGCACATCAGATAAGTTGTTCAGAATCACGGACGTCTAAATTATTATTTCTAGATGAAAATAACCAACTGCTCTATTCAGTGATGAAGAAGAGTTAATGCTCATCATATTGCGGATCATATAATTAAAATTGGGCGTTGCATTTAAGCTATAGTTTGTGTTAGTAAATAGTAACTGGGGGAGTTTATTTGGCACCTGCATCGACAAATTCAGAAAGCTTTTTACTTGCATATCCGTGTGATATGAGGAGAGCCAATCATAGGAGAGGTTGGTAGCCACTGGTATCACCGAGATGACGTCTGAACCGATTCCATAACAGACTCTTTTGTCCACAAAGGGGTCGCATTATGCCTTCTAGAAGCTTGTATAATCCCTAATAAAAACATTTAACAAAAAAAAAAATTAATAGAAAAAAAAACATTATCGAAAATTAAAATTGTAATCATATAAAAACACTAAAAAAGAGGCAAAAAATGCTATGCTTAGATCCCTAGGATGGTAAAGTACACTCATTAAAAACTCCACCATTGTAGAAACCTGGGACATACACGGTCGAGATGATCTGATCGGAGACCGTTAGTACCTGTGAAACAGGATGCACCGAGCCATCGAGTAGTTTCAAGCAAAAATGCACATCATTATTTAGATTATTATTATTATTATTATTATTGAGAAAAAGATAGCACGCTACTTGTTTTATTCAGAGGACAACCAGGCCCCGAAAGAGGGTGAAAAAAAGGAGAAAAGGTTAAGACTCGAGTAAAAGGTCCCACTTCTTCACGAGCAGCTTGAGTCTGTGGGCCGCCATCCCTAGGCTAGGCAGGATATTCTGAAAAAATTGTGTCATTTCTGACCTTCCAAATAATCCACCAACAACCCACTAGATCTGTAAGTCTGGTTCACTTTTTTTGGTAATCCTTTTTGACCATCCACCTATCCCATACTATATTCACTTCGTCTTCCCGATCTTGGACTTGAATGTCTTCCATCCTCGTCATTATTTAGATTATTATACATATTCTTCAGCTTGGGTACTGGAAAGAAAAAAAATTGAAATATGCAGTCAGGCATCTATAAATATGAACTGAGTTAGAATACTTTTAGAAACACTAATTTCTTGGTGCTTCTAAATTTTTAGCTCTTGGATCTACTCCTTGATTACTAATACCCCTTGGATCAAACACTATTCTACCTATCACCACCTACCACAATCATCCCAACTCTACATCTCTTCATCCAAAGACTAAAAACTCAAAAGCACCAACCTCTTGGTGTTTTTGAAAGTATTCTAGCTCGACTCTTATAAATATATAGCTAGTAAGAATAGGAACCAGTAAATATCCAAAAATAGAGGAGATCGAGATGACCTATACAAGGAGCAGCGCAACCAACATAATCCAACTACTCACATTGAGCAGCAAATGTCCAGATAAATGATCTGCTATCATTTAGAACGTGAGAAATTTACTAATAAAATCATCCATACTTTTCCCACCATAAAAAAAGCTTTAAAATTTACATGGCATTAACACAAACAACAAGTACTTACAGCCGAAATCTAGCTATGATCTGCTGTTCTCAAAAACAATCTCCGCCACCAAATCTGGCATGCGTTGCTCAGGTTAGGGCACTCTTTTCCTTGCCCACTAAATACCTCGAACCACACCATGAACAAGCTGTGCTGTTCCTTTAATGTGAGCGTGAGGAGAGCCTGACCTAGGGTTTCCTCCAACACCCTCATATCCAACCCTTTTGGGCACCTTCTCAACCAACCGAAATCTTTCAACAAAGGCCTAAACCACGCGTCGAACATGCTCAATCTTTTCTCTCCATTACAATGCAGCTTCCCACTTCCCATAGCCATGAAGAGAGTAGCCGAGATCCGGCTTAAATCATACCGGACCAATGGAGAAGCTCTTTCATGCATCTTAATAAGCTCCTTCTGGCTGGCCCACAAACCCACAAAATCATCTGCCATCTGCTTGTTTATAAGCAACCCGAGCTGCCAGTTTAAGTTTTCAACTTGCTTAGCGATTCTCTCGACCAATGGCTTCTCCTCTTTAACTGCTGCCTTTTGATCCATGGTGATTTTACCTGAGGCTTCTTTGAATAGCTCAACAAGAGAATTTAAACAAGAATAGCAAATATTGTAAACACTCTCTTTGGTTAATCCAGCAGTGTCCTTTTGATAGATAGAGCTTGTGGATAAGATGCCGTTGACAAGAGACTGCAGCTCCTTCCTGGCATTATTATTAGTCCCGTTTGAAATGGACTGTATGAGTTTTAATGCGAGATCACCCGAGAGTGTGGGCTCTTGTGGGTATAACCTAGCTAGTATATCCTGAGACACTGGTTCATCGAAAGTACACCTTGCAAATAAACTTTGTAGCTTCTCCTCCTCACTCTCATTCCATGGGACAGCCCCGAGATACTTCAGACATGCGGTAACTCCTCTGTCAAACATAATGGAGAAGGATACCTGAGAAATAAGCTTGGAGTCAAGTGATTTTGATTAATGAAACTGCAATCATTTGAAGACAACTGCAGTAAGGTATCTCAACGGCCTAGAGGTATAGCATAGCATGATTTCTAAGAACATGAAAAATAGAAAAAGTGAATAGGGACTATTAGGATATCTCTTAGTACTATGAGAACTTGTAATTGTTGGTATTAGATTAGGATTCTCCCCTTATGGAATATCCTAATATTTAACCTAATCTAATTAGAATTATTGAGTCCCATATGGAATAATAATCCTAATTGGATTATTGTATACTCCTATAAATATATGAGACTAAATCTCCCATTAGTAAAATATAAGAATAACAAATCAAATATATATTCTCCTACTTTCTCCACGATCTACAGTTCGTGCCTATCCATCCTTGGGCTAGGGTTTGCGGCGTGGTTTTGCATCCGTTTTCCCTCAGGTGGAGCAGGACCAGACACTGGAGCAGTTCTCTTCGACTCTGCATTTGTGAGGACAACAATACACGTTTCCGTTTGTGCACCAACAGTAATGACCCAAAACAGCCCAATTCGTATGAGCAACTTGTTTGGCCTAAACTGCTCACTCAAAATGGTTAAGCGCAACTAAGATACTGGTAAACTAATTCCTAGAGATATGATCAGAAAATGCACTCTAGTTTTTTTTTTTTTTTTTAAAGTAATACCATGAGCATGCTGGTTTCAGCCTGAAGTTTTTCATTTTATCAAGTAGGACTCGATTAATTTTAGTATCCAGATTTGACACTTAGATAAGACTTCTCTTCCCATCAGGTATTTCTGGCACTCAGCAGAACACATAGCATCCAAGTAACTTAGCTATTAGTTGCAGTGCTAGCTAAAACTACAGTTATGAGATGCCACAGAACAAGCCCTTCTTGGATGAGAAAATCCTCTAATAACACAGTTGGCTGATCTCCTCCTCAATCCTCCCAGGAGCAATCTATGAAATTAAACAACAATTCTGCATGTCCTAATTTGAACAAGTGCTAAAATTTCCCTCTTGGTTTGCCTTTCTCTATTCAATTTGAGTTTGAGAATGACCCTTGCCATTATTGAACCTTTCTACCTAACTAGTTGACGCGGTCGTAATTGCAAAAAGAGCTAAATTAGAGATCAATCAACTGCTTTACCTAACTTAACTAGGTGATGCAATCCAGAACCAAGTTAAAGACCAACTAAACCGTCGCCCCACATAACTTAAGCTTATTATTGATCAACCAAGGATAAGAGCCAGCGTAAATGAGTTTCTAATAAAAATTTTAGGATTGAACTACTTTAACTCAAAATGCAATGAACTAAACTAAAAGCTCTTAGTTCTAAAACAGGACATTTTGAGGCAATTGAGATCTAACTTGCAAATTAAACTCATGAGGAAATATAAAATTAGAACAAAAAAGTTACAAGCAAACGATCTATCAACACCAGATGAGAAAAATGGTTACCACAAGTATCTCAATTGCTCGGCTGACTCCTGCGTTCATTAACCATTTCATAGCGTCCTTCTCGTACATCAACTCGATCGTATCCTTGAATACCCTAAAATCCCCCAAACCAGAAACCTCTATCATGGGACAGTGCTCACCATCAGAAACCTTCTTCCGAGATCCCGCCACCATCCTCGCGAAGACGGAACTGTTTTTGCACAGAACCTGCGCATCCAGCTCCAACACCAAGCAACGCCCATCCCTCCCCATCAACATCACCTTCACATCCGTCGCCTTCTCCCTATACGAAGCCCCATCCTTCGACTCGGCCACGGACGAGAGCCTCCTCTCCTTCGCCGACGGATCTAGCGGCTCCAAATCGAACTCGACGACAGAGGGTTCGGAGTCGATCGGGGAGACCCTCCCGGGCGAGTGCATTCGCCGGGAGGCGATGAGGCCGAGGCCGAGGCTGATCTTGCTGCTGGGGGTTGGGGAGCCGCCATGGGAGGATGCTGCGGCGGCGGAGGGGGGCTTCGGGCGGTGGGGAGCTCCGGCGGGGCGGAGCTCGGTGCTGTGTAGATCGACGCCGAAGGAGCAGCACCAGGTGGGGTGGATCGCGGGGAGTTGGTGGCCGGGTTTCCGGCGGCCGTGGTCCGCTGCCGAGGAGGTCGCCATTGGTGGCGGAGAGGAGAAGATCGGGCCTACGATTAGGATTAAAGTTAGGGTTAGGGTTAGGGTTTCTTCTTCCTCCTCCTCCGCATTTGGGGGATTGGTGGGGGGAGGTTGAGCGCCGAGCTTTTCGAGGCGTCTTACGCTTTCGGCTCCTTGTTTTGTGGGTGCGCTTTTCTCCTCCGAAACCATCCATCCAACACAGCGGAGTGTGTTATACTTTTATACCTCGCGCACGCACCACGCATTTTGTATTTTATCCGAAATATTTTGGTCGAACCTTGTCCATCACGTCAGCTGTAGACCTCCCTATGAATAAGCCTTCACTGCAGAAGTTCACGGATGACGTGGTGAACCGGGTCGAGCCAAAAGTTTGGAAGCAAAACGGTAGTAGGTACGCTTACCCCATAAATTCCCTCGCTAGTCGCTTCCCCCGCCCCCCCGTGACAACTCTCACGCAAAACGGTCGCTTTGTGTTCAGTATCATTTTGTTGGGTAGTTTAACTGCCCCGCATAATAATAATAAAATGATCACGGGAAACGCGGGAAAGGACAAAAAAAAAAGAAAAAGAAAAAGAAAAAGAAAAAAGAGTTGTATATTCATTTTCGTGGGCCATGCTATTTGTGTATTATATGGGCCAATTAAATTATGGGCCCAATTTGCGTAATTATTGGGCTACGGCCGGGAACCGATAAAAGTTTGCACACGCATACACACACAACGTTTTTTTTTTTGGGGTAAATGGGAGCATACAAAGCTTTTGGCTATTTTGACTTTATATTTTACATTGTAAATATTTAATATGATTGATTGAAGATATAGCAGCCGCCCATCTAATTAATTAATCAAAGGTTGTTGCTCCAAACGTTAGCTAGAGAAATTTCCATGTTATCGATGCACAGACGATATCTTGAACTACACTTAGACAGAATATAAATTATATAATAAGTTATTTATTAACACACCGACCGTCCCTAGCACAAGTGGTTGGTGGTTGGTACTCGAGATCCAAGTTCGAATTTTAGCCGATTCACATTTCCAAAAAAAGTTTTGGATAAAGAAAATTACAGTTGAGCAAGGACAATTCTCAAACTAATACAAGCAATAAGCACTATACTTTTGAATCCAAAATTCGGATCTTGAACACAATAATCTGTTGTTTCGGATATGGATCAGGTTGATGGGTTAGAGGATTGCACTAATAAGAGTTCTTTTTAGGTTCTGACCTACCTTAATATTAATTCCACTTGTATCAAATATTAGTTTTAAGGTATCTTCAATTAAAATTCTATAAGTAACACGAAGCCACATTTTGGATAAGAGTGAAAGATTCCAACTAAACAACCACCGTAGAATTTAGAGATTGCAAATTTAAATTAGGTAGGTGGGGGGAGATCTAGAGAGCAATTCATTAAGGCATATATTTGAGAATGAGATGATTTAAGCTGAATTATCAAACTAAACATACTCATAATAGTTCAACTATTTTGGTTCGTCTTGCAAAATATAAGAATGGAGTACATCAAATTAATTAATTGAAGTATTTATGGTCTCTTGACAAATAGTAACATGTAACAATGATCAAACAATTTAATTATTTGCATAACCAATATCATTGTCATTAAGAAATGCTACGGTTTAATTCCTAGTGTCTGAAATATGTAATAAAGTTGAGCTCAAAAATGTCATTGTTAAGAAATGTTATGCAAGTGAAGGATGAAAATTAAAAAAAAATAAAAATTAAGGGGGATTGATTCAGCGAGTCTGTATGATAGTGACTCGTTAGCTGGTATAGGAACTCAAGCTTAATTAGACTTATGAACGTAAGAATCTTAGACAAATCGGATGAGATCTTTTGGTGACGGAATGAGGGGCACAAGTTATCAGTCAAATCCGTGGGTGTATAGGATGCTTAGCGATCGACTTGGTGTTAGAGACACATTATCCCTTAAGATCTGGGAGTTGAAAATACTATTGAAAGTGAAGATCTTTATATAATTAACACTTAAGAAAAGAACCTCCACAATAGACAATCTACTTAAGAGGAGGTGGATGGAAGATCAGGCCTGTGTGCTTTTGTGCTAACACTTGCGAGACGGTTGACCATTTATTATTGGGCATATGTGTGTTTAGCAGATTTCTACTAATATCAATACTTGAAGAGCCACAAATGCTCACGGATTATGACAATGTGCGGGTATCTGGAAGAAGCTGGTAGAAAGGGAGAACTCTCCGATCTGTACAAAAAACTTGAGCAGTCTGGCAGCAATCTAGTGGATAATTTGACCGGAAAGGAATACTATAATTTTTAAAAAACATAGCGCAGACTCTATAGTGGTCATCATGAAGAGATTAGAAATCTTGTGAGATATTGGGGAATGTTATGCTGTCACCCTACTTAACCTTTTTTTTCCTCATTTTTTTTGCATTTTCTCATGTTCTTTCAGAGGCTTAGTTGCCTCACATCTGTAGTTAAGTTTATTTTTATCAATGAATGAAGCAACTAGTATGCTATCAGTTCATTTCTATACTCCATACGTTCCACTCAATAATACAAAAATTCTAACAGGGAAAGAAGATTCTCTCAAATCGTTTTGAGATTTGCGACTCGCAGGAAGAACCCGGCCGACACGGCCCGTTTGCGATCTCAACACAATCAACATTTTGTTTCAATTTAGGGCCATTAATACCCCATCTATATATGCATTACACAAATCCATTTTGATCATTTCTACATGTCCCAATTATTTAACCAACCAAAAGCTATATATTAATGCTCCCAATCATATAAATCGGTGCCAAATGGCACTAACCGACTCTTTAATCAATCTTTTAACATGTGCGTGATCCAATGCACCCAAAGCCTAATCTAAAAGGACACTTGGCGGAAGGCTATTTGCCGAAAAATGACACATAGCATGCAATATTGAATTGGGTTGCAGTACACATCTACGTATCAACCGTTGACACAGAACATAGGATTTGTAATTGATTTATTAGGTTGAGGTCGCTGTTATCATCATCGATCATCATCATCAAAAATCTGGGGAGGGGAATTGCATATATACTCAGGTACATGCCCACATTCTCTCTCTCTCTCTCTATATATATATACTCTCTTTTTTTTCCCTCTCTTTTTTTTACTTTTTATTAATTAATTTATTAATTGATGTTTAGTCTAAATTAACCCAGTTTTATTATTGACATTGAACAAGAGTTTTTAATTAATTATTATTTTCGTTAGTTTTTGACACGACATCCTAATCTCAGACCTTCCCAATTGGTTGGACATGAAATTGTGTTGGCACATGCATTTCTCCCTCTCCTTGACTAGATCTCTGAATGTGGAGATATTTTCAATTTTTTAATCTTTTCTTTTTTTTGACGATCGAAGAATTGTCTTACGCATGCCTTGAACAAGAAGTTAAAAAAGTAAACTTCAATTTGCTTTCCGTGCTGCTTTTCGTGCATTCCACTTTGTCACGCTCTGATTCAAAAAATTATACTTGATTAGTTATTTTAAATTTTTTTTGTTGTATGAATTTATTCTCAGACTCGATAATAAAATGTAAATTCTTTTTTCTCTAGAAAAAAGCAAAGTTCTACTATAGTTAGCAGTAGTTCTTTATGACCAAATAAAAATAAAATCATATATAAGTTACTACGGACTACGGAGCGGCAAAATAAAAGCATGTTAAACCGCAGGAGACCAAATTGAAGTTTAACGTAGTAATAGCAAAATCAGACGATCACACACATTGCATGTTTTAAATGATCAAAGGACCAGCACTGGTCAATTACTTTTTTTACGAATATTTTACCAAATTATGAAATATACGTGCCCCTTTGTAGTATCGCGATTATTTTATTTTATTTTATATAAATTTAATATGGTACGTATCATACTGTAAATATCTAAATATAGAATATAATAATTCTTAAACTTGTAAACAAAAAAATAATTTTTTTTTAAAATTACGTATGAATAATTTGGGTCAAAGAAGGTGGGGCAATTGTCACGATCTAATACTATTCCAAGCCACAATTTCGACACGCCTCCAAATTCTCTCCTCCCATCTCTCATTCCCATGACATTAATTACCAAGCACTACTACATTACCACTACCACGTGTATTTGAACCTCTGAAAAAAAGAGCAGAGTGAAATGACGATAATGCCCTCGCACCTGTAAGGGTATTTCGCGTCCCAATCGCGATGACGAGGCGGATCACCGAAGCCCGCGCGGCGAGATTTGGGGAGCGGCCGCAAACCCCGCTGCGATCCCGCCACGTGTCCTCGCGCTTCCCCAAAGTCCAACGCCCCCCGAATCCTTGCGGGACCCACCGTCTCCCTCACCTCTCGCCACGTGTTCCTCCCACCCACTACTCCTCCGCCACGTGTGTGGCCCTCCTTCCTCGTACGACCGACGCGTGTGCGACAATATTCGTGCTCCCTCCTTATGTACGATCTCTCCGATGTATATATATATATATATAGATACATATACATCCATAATATAAAACCTCTTCTCTTCTTCTTGTAAACGAACGCTTCGTTCAATTCATCCAATCTCTCTCTCTCTCTCTCTCTCTCCACATTTGTTTTCCAACCTTTTTGTTGATCGTTACTAATTAAGATTATTATTATCATCATTATCACCACGAAGAGAGAAAAAATAATGGGTTCATTGGGGATAAAAATGGAGAGAAAATCGTCGATAGACTCGGAGCCTCGAACTCTTACACTCGAGCAACTTAGATTTGCAAGGGTATGTAGTATACACAGATCGATATAAGTTTATTTTCTTAACATATATATAATTGTTTTATAATTAAAGAAGTGCTTTTATTTTTTATGCATAGTTTTATTAAAATTATTCTTAGCAACCATGATTTTAATTTCTTTTTGTGTGTGTGTGTTTTAGGAGGCAGCTTTGTATGTTTTGAGTACCAAAACTGCAGAAGAGGCTTTTAGGATCTTCACAGACGTGAGTTTTTATTTTGTGGTATATATACATATTAACAAAAATTACATGCATATATATAATACATACATACATACATACATATATATATATATATATATGATTTAATTTTGGTTATTTTAGGGTCTAAAACCTATGCTTACCACGATGGCTAGCGAAACGGACTCGGATGATGAAGCGGAGATGATCGATTGCGTAGTAATGGATAATCACATCAACCATCTACTTATTAAGAAAGACATAATCTCAGCTCCTTTTTAAATATAAACCAGATCATGCAGATGTTCATCTTAGTTAGTTCAATATGGCTTTCGATTTTGCTTCTGTGGTTCGCGCATCTTTTCCTTCTTTTTTTCTTGGTTTTTCGTTTCTTTTTTCATTGAATTCCTCTTTTGTATACATAAAGAGGTACTGTAAATTTCTCGGAGACGATTTGGAGATTGCGCAAATGACATAATAGTTCATTTGATGTACATATATTATTAATAGTTGGGTACGTAAGGATGTAGTAGTATTAATTTCTCTCGGAATACATCTTGTAGTAGTAACGAAGGCCAACTTTCAACTACAATATTATTCGCCGAAATTGAGAGAACTTTTTAGTCTATTTCCCCAAAGAACAAATTAAGAAAAAGAAGGATTCTTTTTGTTAATTAATTATCTGTTTGTGGATTTGATTGATTTGTTCATGCACGCATAATTGGAATCACTGTGTCACGAACGGCGTGTATGAATATATTTTCGACGAATTTATCTTGTGCAGTGTTTTAAATGGCGGTCACTATGCCTGCTATAGCGGCCGTTATAGTAAATTTTATGTGCTACTGCTATATCATAATTTTTAAAGTGGAATTTAGCTTATCGGCTTTGTACATAGCGGCCGCTTTAGCAGCATGGGACTCGCTAAAACCGTTTCTATGAAGCAGTCGAAAAGTGGGTACTATTAGTCCAAAACTTAAAAAAGTACAAACGGATTAAAACATAATCAGATCGGCTTCTCAAGTAGATGACTAAAAATATATTTTTAGTGAAAAAGAAGAAGAATGTTTTTTTGATGAATTGGAATCATTTATCTAAGATATCTTTTTTTCATCTATTTACAAATTGTTTAACTTGTTGGTGGATTATATATATATTTCGAGTTTTATGTCTTTTTTGTTTGCTAAATCGTAATATTTTAAAGTAAATATTTATAAATAATGACATTAAACATGTTTAGATTTGCACTATTAAAAAAATGAATTATTAGTTATCTTTTCTTCAAAATTTTGTCTTTCGTCCAAAGTTATATATATATTTTTATAAAGAATATAAACACAATTATAAGTTTATTTTTAAGAAATCCACTATGGATTCATAGTGCATGCCTGCTATCTGCGTTTTGCTACGAGACCCTTCAAATGCTATGAGCCTGTTATTCGTTATTTACAACCTTGATTTTATATGTACAAGAGTAATGCCGCAAGAGAACCGCGTATATGGCTTATCTCTATATCATTTTAATTGGTGAGTGACTAATCACTTAATAAGTTTGTCTCAGTATCACCGACCGTCTCTAGAGCAAGTTGCAAAGGGCTTGGTGATTGGTATCCGAGACCCAAGTTCGAATCCTAGTTGATTCACATTTCTAGCTAAGTTTATTTCTTAACGAAATAAACGAAGCAGGTAGCGTGCTACCTATCTCTCTCAAAAAAAAGTTTGTCTCAGTATCATTTAATTGGAGAGTGACTAATCACTTAATGAGGGGAATGTATTGTTGAACAGTTGGATCCATTTGACCGGATATGTGCAATTTGAGACCGAACATCAGGGTTTAAACAGTTTTGGATCGATCGCAGGTCGATTGGTGTATAAGAACTAGGTTAGCTGCAGTATTAGTATAATTTCAACATTAGCATTGTTAATTAAGGTTTAATGAGTAGCTAATACTAATGAATTGGATAGGATTGTTAAACTCTTAGCTCTCTTAGGTTACAATAACCAAAAAAAAAAAAGAAAAAGAAAAAAAAAGAAAGAAAAATCTAACGTGCAAGTAATAAATACGTACATTGTTTGAGAACTACAATAAAATATCTTCCTTGCATTAAAAGTGAGTTTGACAATTGCATTACGGAAGAATAAGATGTTAACACCTAATTATGAGTTATTTGCGAGGAATGAGAATGTGATTGGGTATATAAGAGACTTACACTAGTAATAATAATTAGGCTTAAGTATTTTAGTCCAATGGTTGGGCCCAACGTGTTATTATTGCTAGTGGGCCGGGTCGTTACATGTGGTATCAGAGTCAATCACCAGCTGAAAATGTGTGGAAAGTCTCGACTGAGCCTTTCAAAATGGTAATCTTGGGCTGTGTGTGTGATTGGACTGACGGGAACGTCAAGGCCGACTTAGACACCAGAATAATGGTAGTTAAATATTTTGTCTTAGGTGGTTTAACTTATTATTCTTTAGTGGGTTTCGTTCTGATTTGCAGCATTAATTATGCATGAACTTTTTGTTGATTAATTTAGGCCTTGTTTCTGGTTCTTGTAGGACAAGTATCGGTTCTTTTTCGGCCCATCGAATTGGGCCTATCAACATTTAGAGACAGCCCAACAATTGTCGGAACTCGAGCTATTCGAATATCAAATATATTAGATTAACAATGTAAAATCAATTCAATGTTTTCAATGTCACATTGTGGTAGGTAGGTTAAATCTTCGAGTCAACTAGGATTCGAGCTTTGGGTTTCTAACCCACTCATAGATTTGTGTGACTGTGCTCATGATCGATGATTATCGCATGACCCTGGTCTAACTCGTTTGCATCTCTATCTATAACGTCGGTTATACTTGCTATTTCTGATGAACGGTCTGATCAAGTGGAGTGAGTGATGGAGCATTTTTAGATCGAAAACGGCACTACTGTAACGATAGGCAAGGAGGAAAATACTAGATGTACACTCCAAAAGGGATGTACATCTCACAACCCACCCATTCTTGAATGAAAATTGACTCAACAGTCACATGATGTGATTGATGAATTACACTCCACCCAAGGATGGGTGGAGTTGTAAGATGTACACTCCTTTGGAGTGTACACCTAGTATTACTCAGGCAAGGAAGAGACGATTTAAAGTCCACAATATTTTGATGATCATATTTTCGTTCTTCCAGTGAAGATCATATATAAATCCTGGATAAAGAAGATAGATTCTGATAGTTCTGGGCCCTTTTTATTCAGTTCTTTACCAGAGAATCACACAGACACGTACTGCAGATTGCATTTCTCATCTGTTCTGTTGTAATCACACAATGAATGCACAAACATTCTATTTGATTTACATAAAATAAACTTAAGGAACAGTTTACTGCCACATTCCTTTGAACAGGATATTGAAAACTGTCATTCAACCAGCATAAAATGTAGATCTTAAGACAGGAAAGTCGGTGGCGTGCAAGTTTTATTTCCTGAGATCACATTGGAGTGTTCGAATCAAACTGCTTAAACACATAATAGAAACAAAACAACACACCGTTTCTAAAAGCATCCATTACATATAGTATGTGCATAGAAGCCAAAGACTCATAGGCTTAGAAAGCCCATAGGGCGAAGAAGACTAGAGAGTAACAAGTTCACCAAGTGCACACAAAAGTACTACAAAAGTACTATGGCACTTATTCATACGAGCCACAACTAGAAATAGCAATCATATTATTATATAAATGTGAAAGGCCATCTTCTTCAGTGAAGAACCAAACAGCCCTCTGGGAAATGAGGGGGACCGACGGGGGTGGACTGACAAGAAGCTTCTTCACCTTCTTTCTTACCGACTTCCTTGTCTTTGGCTTCCACAAGACCCGTAGCTTCGAATATATATGCCTTGACTTCTTGGAACCTCTCCTCGGAAAGGGAGACCTCAGCTAAGAGCCTCCATGCGTAGCTTTCGGATGCCTCTTCGTAATCTTTCTTTCGCTTCAGCACCATGTGGCCGCTGATCTCCCAAACAGCAGGATTCACCTGAGTGTCCAAAAGCTCCTGGCTCACCTCCCCCAGGGCCTGCTTCTCCGCGTAGCACTTTGTGATTGGGGAAATAAAAGAAAAAGGGTAGTAAAGGTTTAGGAAGTTAAAAGAATCCGGAAGAGAAATTATACGCCCTCTCACTAATCATGTCAGTTACTACTCAGATACCCAGATTCGAATTCGCACAATAAATTTCTACCAAATATTAACATCTATGACACGAATAGCAAGAACAAAGGCACTAATCCTGCTAAATAATAAATAAATTTTTTTTTTAAAAAAAAAAGTGGATACGAAGGAAGAATGAGATCTACCTGTGGAAAGAGGAAGATCCTTCTGCCTGCATCAGCGATAAGCACATTAAATGGAATATTATTGTCTTGGAGGCAGATGCAAGCATTGGCTACAACATCAGATAACTCCTTCAAGGTGTTTCCTCCTTCATACACCAATCCTCTGACAGGATAATTCAGCAACTTCGAGACCTTCACACCACTCTTAGATTCACCCTCAACCAGAGGAATTTTCTGGGTGGGCGCCTTCTCAACTGGAAAAGGCATGGCCAAGTAATAAGCCTGTAAAATGTATAACATACAACACCCTTTATCAGCCTCAATCGAAACAGCAAACACTACATCTAAAACAAGCAAAAAAATAGGCTAACTACAAATTTAGTCCTTGAAATTTGACTGGCCCTGATTTCAATTTCATCCTCAAAGTTCAACTCTCACGATCAAATTTATTGATCGATTTTCCTGAACAAAAGACTAGTAAAAGGAGTTAGTTGTTGTGGAGTTCGATTCTAAATTTGCTAGAATTCAAACTAGGAAAGCAAAATTGAAATCAAGCTCAAAATGTAGAGACTAATATCATTACAATTAACCCTCTAAAAGTATTACAAGGAGGGCTGACCTGGAAGTGAAGGTGGTTGATGGTGGCAAAGGCACCCAAGCTGTTGTAGCCGAGCCTGAAGTAAGGGCTTGCTGCTTCAGATGCCATGTGGAAGGCAAGCAAGAAGCTCTCGGAATCGATTCTCTGAGGCAGACAGTCGAGCACGTGGGGGATCAGCAGAACATGGGCATACTCAATTGGGCTCACCTATAAACCAAAGCAAAACATCCAATCCATCTGTGTTAGGCAGTAAATTGGTAGGCGCACTATGAAAATGGGCATCTAAAGGGTAAAACCTATGAATTTACAAGCTACTAAAATACTGTTACAGTATGTTTTATTTAGGTGGCTCTTCGTGAGAACTTAAGACTAGTCGTAGCTACCTTAAAAGAGTTTGGTAACTAATAATAACTTACAGAGTATTCCATAATTTTTTAACACAGTAGGATAAGTTCTGAGAGGGCTTGATAGAATTTTCCAAAACAAAAGGTAATAAAAAGATAGGTAGTAAGTCCAAAAGAACCTAAAGTTCAGACACCTAAAGTACCAACATAAATATACTGAATATTTTCCTCTTACATTAATCGCGAGGACATTAGGGGTCTTAGTTCCATCAACGGGAGCTCGCTCGGAGAAGGATGACTTGTGGCTTCCGCTGGCCTCGAATCGGAAAAGCACTTCCTCCTGGCCCACCTTGGTGAAGTTAAACTTGGCAGGATCAAAGGGCTGAAGAACACGATCAACACGGAATTCAGTGGGCCGCTTCTTGAGGTGGCGGCCCTCGTTCAGCTGTGCGATGAACCCGTGCTCGCCGGGAATCACTTTGGTCTCGCATGCAGTCACGTCGTAGCGGAACAGGCCGCGGCTCATCCTATCTTCCCACTAAAAACACCCAAACAAGAGAGAAGGGGAAACCCACATCAATTCCACAGCTGAAATTCAGCATGGTTGAAAAGCGTGATATTCAACAAAATTCCATTAAATTAGGGGTGAAAAGCATAAGTTTTTGGTCAATAAAAACATAATATGCGACGTAAGGATAAACAGATATATGATTATCTTATTTCTTTCATTTTTCAGAGTAAACAACAATTAACAAGATGAAGGATAATTCCAAACAAAGATAAGCAACTAATATAATTCTTGACTTAGCTGAACAACATATACTAAATTCCAAGTATCTCATGACGGTATTGTGAGAATATTGACGCACTACACTATCAGATAATTCGGATAACTAGAGACCAATCAAAACGACAAACTTGAGAGCCAAGACACAATTTTGAGTCTTAATTCTGATCGATCCTAGTAAATTTACCTGCCCAAGCAAGAGGGTGTGGAGGAAGAAGTCGGCGGGGGGAGCCTCATCCTCGCCAGGGGAGGAAGAAGACGACAATATAAGCGACCTCGGATCCTCCTTGAACGCGTAAAGCGGAAGCTTTGAGGCTAGAAAAACACACAAAAACATCAATCAAACAGCTAAAAATCACAACTTTCTCAGGAACAGATGCGGCTAGGGCTAGGGTTAGGGCAAATCGCTCACCGGGCAAGCAGCACTTGCCGAGGCAGTTGCGGCCGCATCCGGCAGCCTCGGCGGGGCCGTCCTCCTGGTAGTTGGAGACCATGGTGGGGACCCTCTTAATCGTCAGCATCTTCGTCGATCTCGTATATACGCACGCAAAGGGGGAGCCTAGGACTAGGGTTCGAAGGAGAGGGGGGGAGGGGAGGGGGGGGATTCAGAAGGAGGAGAAGGGGAGGAGGGGGGCGAGGGCTAAGCGGGCGCCGCCGCCGGCGAGGAAGAGGAGGTCGGAGGGGCTACCACCGGCCGAGGGGAGGGCGCCGCGGCCGCCGTGCGGGGCGGGGCAGCGCGCCCCGTCGAGGAGGAGGGGAATAGTGATGGTCTCCACTTGTTTCGCCGTGCGCGGGCGGTGGATCACCCACCGTCCGTGGCCAAGGTGAGCCGTGATTGCGCCCAACTCGGTCTCCTCCCGGTTAGGGTTTCTGCTCGAGGACGAGGACGAAGACGCCGAAGCCGAAGCTCCTCTCCCTCTCTCTCTCCAACAATGGCGAAGAGGATGGGTTGGTGGTGTGTGTGTGGGCGAAGGTGGAGGGGAGGGGATGGGGATTTATGGGAGAACGTATGGAGGAGGACGATACGACGAGAGAGGAAGAGGTTGGGATACTGTTTTGCATATCCCTTGCGGGATTCCAAAAACGACACTTTTTTATTTATTTATTCATCCATTTATTATTATTATTATTATTATTATTATAAATATTAAATAGCACATATTTTAAAAATAAGATTATATCAAGGTGCGCAAATTTTTTAATACCGCTTTTGTCCTTTTGCACTAAAACTATATTGCTTTTGAATTGGAATATTATTACTTTAAAAAAATAAAAAAAATATTTTAATGAACTCGCCTTTTTACCCCAGAGACCCAGAGTAAATTTTTGATGTTTTTCTAATAACCTATTTTTTAAATATATATATATATATATATATATATATATATAATTGTAAAATTTTTTAAACTTTTGAAGGCTACGTTCTGTTTGTTATTTGGATTAAAATTATCATTATTATCTCATTTTTTCAGATTATAAGATTTTAAATGTGCTAGTATTAAAGAATATATATTTTTTAATTTTTATTTTGAGTGAGCAGCAATTAGACTATTTTACTCTATCCTTTATAAAGATTTTTTAAATTTATTTTTACTTGCAAATGTACAGTAGTGGTTGATCTTTATTTCTTTCTTTTTTTTCTCTCTTCTCCCTCAAATTTTATTAATTACATAACTAAACATTCTCTCTCTTTATTCTTTTTTTCATTTATAACAGTATTTGTAGATCTTACATTTTAAAAATATCGATATATAAATTTTATATAAATTATATTCCAAGCAAAAAGTTCAAACTTAGAATATAAGCACATATATAAAATAAATTTTCAATAACTAAATCATCAATCAATAGAACTATTAATTTGGTAAAATAAATTAACTCGGGATTAGAGCAATTAGGCCCCTTTCATTCAAGGATATTTTGGGAAGTTCATCCACATAAAAGTTAGGTGACTATAAAAAAAACCCAAAAATACGTACTCGTTACATTATTATTATTATTAATTTACACCGTAAATAAATAAAACACTTGGAATAATTGGGACCATGTAGAGTACACGGTGAAGCTCTTTAGCATCTTCCTCACGTGAGAGGGACAGTGCAACACTGAGGAGAAAAAAAAAGAGAGAAAAAAAGGTGTGAGATGGGGAAGCTTCGTTCGTTGGAATTATTAATTTTTTTGAGGGACCAAACCAAACCATGTGGACGTGAAGGACCCCCAAGAACACGAGGGATCGGAACGCAATTAACGTGGCCACCTGCTCCCCCAACTGTTTTGTTTCGTGTTCTTCTGACTCTGCTTCTGCCTCTGCTTTTGAGTATTAGCAGCTATATGTAGGGAAGGGCCGTCTACTTCTACTTCTGTTTCTGCTTCTGATCACTTATTTACGCAGTGTGTATTTTTTAGATTTCTAATGATAATGATCTTGGAGAGTATTCAATCTCGAGATTTTCGCGACGGCATGATTTTAATATACATGGGACAGGTGGATATGAAAGAAAGGACCGTCACCAACAAGATCCGGACCAATCAGTTTAATAGCCTGCTAGTGGATCACTTGGAAGGATAGGAATGGTACTATGTTCAGAATTCAGATCGAACAAGCCTAACCTTTTTATTGAAATCAAAAAGATTAAACTATTGATGTCCTAATGAAATTAGATGCTTTCAGTAGATATGCGTTAGTAGAATCATTATATTAGAATCTTTTTTTTTTTTTCAATTCGTTATGTTGTATGTAAACAATTCATTCTTTATGAATGAAGGGGGTAACGAACTACTTTTTCCTAAAAAAAAAAAAACTATATAATTTTTAAAATTTATTTTAAAATATTGACATATTATATTACAGAAACTTAATTTTTAAGTGATATTGTATTACTATCTGCATGTTAAAAAAAATAATAATAATATATCCTTATACATATTTTGGTTCAATTCTTTTCACCGAATAAAGCATTTGAATGCCACGCATATAAAATTTTTAAATTTATTTTAATATAATTGCACTTTCTATGCAACAAATTATTCGGTTAGACGTGACGCGACACTAACATAAAATAAGAAATACGACGCTGCTCGGATACCGCGACTATATAACTTTCAAAAAATTAAAACACAAAAACCACATGCTCACTACTAATAAAATATAATATTATTAATATAATAATATATTTTTATTATGTATAAAATATTATTATATTTTTTGTACCAATTAAAGTTACTAAAATTTTTATTAATAGTTCATATATTTATAAAAAAAAGAATTTCACCATACATAATTTAATTATTATTTATATTTATGCATTTATCAAAAAACTAAATATTTATCATTTTTCATTATATATGCATAACATACATATAAATTGTATCGCTATGAATCGGTCACGCGAGATTTATAGAAGTGATCGTGATACATAATTATTTGGATAAGTGGAAGAGCACTGACGGATCATATGTTAAGAACAATATTAAGTTTATAATAAAAAAGGGATTGTAATTTTTATTTTAGATTAAAAAAGCGGTGACAAAATTATAGGATTACATCCCATACTCGCATATTAATTTGGTTTACTAGAGAATATAAAATAAAACTTTAATATAAATTTTAAGCACGAGATCAATTTACATTACGTGTTATAAAATAAAATTATAAGCAACACGGAACTTCAATCATTTATCCATATATATATATATTGTTACAAAATTATAAGCAACACGAAACTTCCAACAATAGAGAGAGAGAGAGAGAGAGAGAGAGAGTAACGGTTCTTACGTTTTTTTTTTTTTTTAAAGTACGGTAATTTTTATGTTTATAAATTATTTTCGATGATAGGGCATTCAATTTGAAGATAAGCTCAGATAGATATGATCTATACTACTAGAACTATTTAGAAAACTAAATTTTATAATTTTTGGACTTTGTATGTTTAGTGAACGAGTAACCTCAAGATTTTATAAAATGTAGTGATAAAAGACTTAAATTCAAATCGGAAGCATTAATCTTCCTCTTGATCTTAAGAAGAATTTTTTTATTAAAATTTCATATAATGTGAAATTATTCTATATAGTTGAACTTACTTACAAGTGTGTCATATCGGTCATTAAAATAATTATTTTTTAGACATTTTGATCACTTAATAAATAATGTCGAAAAATTATGAAATTTAATTTTCAAATAATTTTAATAGTGTAAATCATGCCTAACAAAATCGATGGTCAAATCGAATCTTCCATCATAAAAAAAAAAATTTACAACCACAGAGTCTGCTTTCGAAAGTATAGAAACCTAACTCTATATATATACATAGAGAGAGAAAGAGTCCGGCTACTATATATATTTTTCTGAGTACGTTCACCGTCATAATTATAAGTCATTCTCGATGATAGAACTTTCGAATCGACGATTAAATGTTAAATATTATCTAGAATATTTAAAACTTTTAAAAATTAAATTTTATAATTTTTTTTACATCATTTACCTTACGATCAAAAGATCTCAAAACTTGACAACTTTTAGGGGTCAGTATGAAATACTTGCTAGTTTAACGGTGTAAAAAAATTAGATTCGATTGAATTTTTGATAGAAAATTCTATTTACTATCTAGACAAAGATCAATAATTCTGACCTTAAATTAAAAGATTTAATCATACATTTTTAGAATGTCTTTCTATTTTGACCATTCATTTTATGCCCATTTGATGGACTTTATTATAATTTTGAAAATTTACGAAATTTATTTTTTAGAAGTTTTAAATATTCTAGATCATATTTAAAAGAGTGGATCTTCGATTTAAAATCACCATTATCAAAACAACTTATGAGTACGAATGACTCTATCCGAAAGCATGTAAGGCACTGTCTTAAGGCGTATTCTAGTCGTTACGTACGGAATTAATCAGAAATAAACCCTAAGATACGATCGATATTTCTCCTCCTGCAAGCACGATCATGAAAGAGATTGACCGAAACTCTTTCAACACCCGATAACAAAAGATTCAAATAAAATCAAATAGATAAAAATAATTATTAAAAAATTAAATAACTCTCAAAATATTTTTCTCTTTAAATTTTTAGCAAAGCTCTCTCTCATTTTTGAATATTTTATTTTCCTCTCTCATAAACAGTAGAGTTCTCTTTATAAAAGCAGGGATGAAGCAACGTTCCACCGCGCGCACAACACGTGCATACACGAGCAAAGCATAAACGGGAAAAATAAATAATTAAATAAATTAAATAATAACAATGGTGATTAAAAAATTTTGAATTTTTCTTCAAGAAACAATGAAAACGTCACGCCAGTACACCTTTATGTCCTCTCAAATTTATTTATGGAAAAATTACCTCACTACCCTTCCAAATAAATCTAATATCATAAATATCTTTTAAAATTTTAAAATTTTAAAATTTTAAAATTTTATACCGATTGTCCTTAGCAAGTGTTAAAGAAAGTGGTTGGTACTCGAGATCAAATTCGAATCCTAGTTGATTCACATTTATAAAAGTTTATTCTTAACGAAATAAACGAAATGAATAACGTGCTACCTATCTCAAAAAAAAAAAAAAATTAATTTCATATTTACCCTCGAAAAGCATAAAAATTTCCAGAAATGCCCTAGTAACTATTACTCCTTTATGTTTAGGTATAATAAATTCAAAATACCGAATTTACTCTCAGTACATTTTCATCAATACCCTAACAAGTTTTCTAAGATTAATATATAGAGATTTTCTTAACTATTATACATTATGAAATAGCCCCTTAATTTAATTTTTTTGATCAAAGTCTTCTTAATATTTGGTTCCTTGAAATTATATTGGTTTTTGTTAATTAAATTACAGATTTTATCAATCCATTGATGATTCCAACAAATTTAATAATTTTAATTATTTTGTAGAAGTTAAAATAAATATATATATAATAAGTAATAGCTAACAGAGCAATCTAAGTTAAATACAATTTTAAATATAACTAACTAAAATAAATTATTAACAAAAATTAGGAGCTAAGTAGTACTAAAGAATATCAGCGAATAATGTTAGTCTAAATGTTAAACAAATAATGAACAAAAGTTATGGTTAAATAGTCAATCATAAAATTAATATACCCTCAAAAAAAATTTCAACTCATGGGTAAAATAAATATTTCAAATTTTAATCGGTGTTAGACCGCCATCTAACTAAATTTAATTGACTTGAAGTGACGGAGTTATAACGGCGAGTGTTTTTAAAAGAAAATATGTACTTAGACGTTATGTTATTACAAAATTTATAGAGATATTTATGATATTTTTAAAATTTAGAGAGGTACCAATGAAATTAACCCAAAAACAAAGAAAAAACAAATTAAGGGGAAAAAGGTAAATTCATATTTTGGAGTAAAATGAAGAAAAAAAATACTAAATTGACGGAAGTCAGAAAAAATTAACAGCGAAGGTATTTATGAAAAAATATTATATTTAGAGGGGCATTTGTGAAATTTTATAAATTCGAAGGGTATTCATGATATTTCATAATTTTGTAAGGGTACAAACGAAATTAACCCTAAATATTAATAGATCATCTCTGCTGTGTACAAATATGGCATTTGAAATATAATATAAATATATCATCATATGTTGGTGTTCTTAACTGGATAATTAATTAATATTTTAGTGGTGAATATTTACGGATCACATAGCTAAGATACCAATTCAGCCATCCGAATCTATGAACTTATTATAAAAAAAAAAATAAAAAAAAAAATAAAAAAAATAAAAAAAAACTCATAAAATTATTGTGATTTGGCCTCGAATTAATTAAAGGATTAATGTGTAAATAAAATATATTATTAAAATTTTAAGGTAGAGTGTAGTTATATGTCTCATTCAACCGTTACTATTATTAGGGTCCTCCTATATATATATATATATATATATATATATATATATATATATATATATATATATATATATATATATAAAAGAGCTTATGAATGGGCAACCTACTTCGAGGCCTCCCCGCGATTGCCGCTCTCCGTCCTCGCGTACGGCGGAGCCCCCCGGTGGGCCCCCTTCCCCGGCTCGGCGTTGCCGCCTTCCATATAGGTTTGATGACACGTTCAAGGAAGGATCCAACTACATAACTCTCAAAGATTTAATTGATTTGTAAATATATATTAATTATTCATGAAATTGATTACAATTGTACATATTTTAGTGGGCCATGCATGTACAATTGTAATCAATTTCGCGAATTCTTTCGCTTGCTCGCCTTGTTTCTACCCAAACAAAACCAACTCAAATTCATAGGTGTTGGTCGAGCGAACGATACAATTTCGGTTTAATTTTTTTTTTTCTTTTTTAACCTTTTGAAATACTTATTTCGAGTCGTTATTATTCAAAAGTTTTTAGACTTTTTATTTGCCTATTATTATATGGCTTATTTTTCACTTTGAAAAGTAACAGTTCTGTATTTGATAAACGCAAAATGTCTAATGATTTTACTACAATGACAAATCATTATAAGTGTTTTGAAAACCAAATACAGAAGCTCAAAAAAAAAAAAAAAAAAAAAAAAAAAAGAGAGAGAGAGAGAGAGAGAGAGAGAGAGAGAGAGAGAGAGAGAGAGAGAATTTAAATTGCTTGTAGCTATAAGTGAAACGCGGTTAGATAAATAAATTCAAATTCCAAAAAACACTTATTGTTCTGAAACTATTAGGTACATAATACATTGGTGCTTAAATTTTTATTTGTTGCACTTTTTTTACCGAGATTGTTGCAATGAAATTGTACTGAAAATTATAGTTCGCTGAATGATAACATTTTACTAATGTGACAACATGTTTGTTTGTAATGACTAAAATATTATACTACTCTGTCAAATTAACCATACATTATCATATTGTCAAGTACAATATACCGTGGGGCCTGGTTATAATAATTTATATTGTTGGAACACGAAATTATGAAAAATTAAAGTTCGAATGTCAAAATGCGACTAAGCTTATTGTTTGAGTACCAATAATATAATTTTCTAAAAAAAGAAATCTTTATACTAATCATTTTAAGTAACTTTTATAGCAAAATGCTTTATATTTTTATGGCTAAATTACAAAAAATTCTCCTGTCATAATCCTCTTTTTTTACTTTTCACCATGTCATTTAAAAACCTACACTTTACCTCCTTATAAAATAAAAAATGTGCACTTCATCCCCTACCGTTAGCGATTCGTTAGAATTCCGTTATAAAATATTTTTTATACCAAAAATACCTCTCCGCCTTCTTTCCTATTGCTTCGCTTCCTCCGCCTCGCCGTCGACACCGTCCCTTTCCCGCTGACACCGTCCTACGTCCTTTTCCTGCTACACCTCCGCAAGCATCTCCAATGGCGCCGTCCTCCTCCTCTATCCCTCTCCACTCAATCCAAAACCCTCTCCTCCCCCTCCTCTGCAGTAGTGTCACGAAACCCTCTCCACTTCTCCATCTCCTCTCCCACCCCCGATCACCATCTCTCCGCCCATCCGCCAAGCTCCGCCTTTTCGAGATCATGGGCGGCCGCGGCCTTTACAATGGCAAAGAGGGCCTCCTCAAAGAGCTCACTCACCCTGCAGGGGAGGCAGCGGGGGCAGGGGGCGATGCCTCCTCCTCCGTCGCCGACGCAGCCGCAACCCTCGCCCCTTGGGATCGACGATGGGGCCTTCGAGAAGGAGCTCCTAGGGCTCACGGGAGGGTTCCCGGGGGGCGCGAAGGGCCTAAGGCGCTTCATCGAGGAGAACCCTCCTCCGCGAATGGGGGCTGGGGATGAGGAAGCGCTTTTGGGGATCGCGCCGGGGACGAAGGGTCCGAAGCCGCGGGCGCCGGAGCTTCCGCCGTTCCTGCCGGGAATGATCGTGATCGTGAAGAATTCGAAGAACCCCTTCTACATGTACTGCGAGATCGTGCAGAGGGTTACGGATGAGAAGAATAAAGGAGAAGACGAAAATGGCGAAGGGCAAAATGGTCATTTTTCACACCGTATCCCTTGTGCATATTTTTTATTTTTATAAGGGAATAAAGTGTAGGTTTTTAAATGACATGAAGGAAAAGTGAAAAACCGGGTTATGACAATAGGGTTTTCTGTAATTTAGCCTATTTTTATTCTTTTGACCTCTCTATTCGAATCATTGTCTACATTCAACTTGGCTGTGGAAAATTAAGCAAGCGATGATGCTGTGGCTTACCAAACTAACCAAGAGATAATTAATCAATCCATGATTTTTCTTTTTTCTTTTTTTGAGCCCACAAATTAATTTTGTACATACAATGTGGTGTGTGATAAATCAACCTACAGTGACTTGAAAGATCAAAAACAAATTAGAGGCCAAATCATATCCAATAATCATATACAACAGCCCATCCACGTTTTTCACAAAATTAAAAACAATATTTGTCTCCTCCGCGGCGTAAAATGTTGAAAATACTCATGTCCTTGGTTACGGATAAACTTGGAATAATGTTTATATATATCTATAGCAGATCAAAAGCTCTAGATCCAAACACATTATTTTGGGAGCCCGAAATCTCATTTTAACTTTCTACAACAGTAAAATTTTTGAACAATCTGATTTGCTAAACAATCTTGTGAACGCAGATCAAGTGAAAAAAGAGATGAACTTTAAATAGAATTAAAAAAGAAAAAAAAATCCAACATGGTGTCATGGACCACACACATATGGCAACATCATCCAGCCTAGCTACTGGATGTGGTACACCCTATAAGGCTAGCAAAATAATGCAGCGTCCGTACTGCATATCGACACTATATATATATAAAAATATATATAACAATTATTTTTTATTATATAGACTCACATGGCATACGAAAGTGTCTAAGAACATGTCATATATGTGTTTTTAAGCATGGGCCTAATTAAAAAAACTCCCAACTACTTTCGTTAAAATTGCAAATCTATACGAACCTATATATATGAGGAGCAAGCAGAAGATAACCCAACAAACGTATTGGTATAGAAATATGCATATATTATTATTTAAAAAAAAAAAAAACTTAGCATGTCGTATGTTTCGTTTATTTCATTTAAAAATAAATTTAACTGAAAATATGAATCAACTAAAATTGACTTGAATCAATCTTGTGACCAACCATCAAACCCTTTTACCCACTACACGAGTCATATTATTATTATTATTATTATTAACATTAATTTAGCGTAAGTTTCTCTCAAAAAAAAAAAAAAATTAGTGTAAGTTTGTTTATTGTTAATTTATTTGTCAACTAATTTTTGTTGAACCAATGCTTACGCCTTTCTCCATGACTCCCTAGTCAATGAAACCGTGGTGTGTAAATAGATATTGACCCTTTATTCCAAGGATTCATGTACCTGGCATGAGTCGTACGAAAAACTTGTCGGTACCAAGATTGTAAATAGCGGATAGCGGGTACATAGCGTTTGGAGAGTCTTATAGCGGATAGCGGGCGCTACGAATCTATAGCTGGTTTTATAAAAATTTTTTTAATATGTTTATATTTTTTTATAAAATACATATAATTTTGAAGAAAAGACAACTAATCATTCTTTTTTAAAAAAAAAAGTATTGTAAGTCTATATATATTTAATGTCATTATCTATTAAGAATTTAAGAGTAATTTTAAAATATTTAGCAAACCAAAAAGATGACGATATATGATTCTCTTTTAAAAATGGATCACCTTCTTATCTTCGAAACCCTTAGAAATAGAATATATTTTATTTAAGGATCCGACCCGATAAGCTATTTTAATCCATTTGTATTTTTTTAAGATTTGGACTTATAGCGCCCGCCCGCTTTTCTACCACTTTATAGCGGCCGCTTTAGCCGGCGCTACGCCGCTAAAGCGGACGCTATAAACCCGAACCGCTATATACCGTTTTATATATTATAGCGTAGCGGTAACACTTAAAAACCGTTGTACGGTGCGTGCCGAACTTTGCCGGTGCGTGCCGGTCAAATAAATTTTTTTATGCCGACACATAATAACATGAAATATGTATTTTCTTTAGCAACAAAATATTCGAACTATTTATTATCTTTTTTTTATCACATCTTTTAGATTTTATTGAGGAAACTACTTACCAATTTAAAAAATAGAGAGTTTAGAGAAATAATTATGACATTACTAATTTTGTGAGAATATTTACGATATTATCAATCTTCTGGAAGATACCAGTGAAATTAATCCAAAATGATATTATCAATCCTCTGGAAGATACCAGTGAAATTAATCCAAAATGATATTATCACTCTTTTGGAAGATACCATACCAGTGAAATTAACCCGAAAGAAAATAATGTCTCACAGCGGGGAGAAACAGCAAGTGGAACAGGGAAGGCCGTGTCCATACGAGCCGTTAAGCAGAAGCCACATTTCGCCTTTCACGTTAAGCAGAAGCCACAACTCAAAACTTTTGAAAGCGCTCCCTCACAATGCGTCAATGTTGACAAAGTGCACCCTCAAATACTGTTATAATAACCACATGGTCCACATTCAATGAATCTTTTTTGTCGATAATAAATTCAAAACACGTTGATGAACAAATCTCTCTATACCAATCAACAAAATTGACAAACTGATAGCGCAAGGTTTCAGTCAAAATAATAATAATCTTTCGAACCTCTTTTTCCGTACCAGCCATCATTTCATATGAGTTGTCCCCTCTCATTCATAAATTAAAAAGCAAGTACAAAAAGAAAACGAGAAAAATAATTACCACCGCGGGTCCAGAAGCTCTTTTTGCACGAAAATGTTTGGCAACATCATCGAAATAAAATCAATTCAATCGCCGCAGAAAGGTAAAGGAGACTCCCCCGACAACAGGGGAAGCACCAATCAAACGAATTTAGTACATCCTCTTCATACAAATCACCTTTGATGACTAATGTACACTATTTTTTTTACAGAAGGATCCTAACTCCTGTTTTCTCAAGCATCGCACTATGATGCAATTTAATAATAGAAGTGTAATACTGAAATAGAAAAAAAAAAAAATACTGGAACCATCTAATATAATGGAAAATGAGGACAATGAATAAACAAACAGGAAACAGCAGCCACCTGCCCCGTGAGTTGAACATACAAACCTTTTTAACTCCGATGACAACTCCATTTAGGGAAAAGCTTCCTCCAATGCTCGCGTTGCAACTGAACTATTAAGCAGCCCCTTCTACTTTTTTTTTTTTTTAATCCTTACAACTAACCTTTTTCTGTACAGCCGTCAAAATCTAACTCCCAGATTTACTTTTACGCCTCCAAAATATGCCTCTCAGTATCTACAGTTGTTCAAGAAGGCCGTTCGGGTTCCAGAATAGTGGGAACAACTTCACCCAGGAATTTCACACTGTTGAGCCATATCAAGCTAGAAAATCTCCCAATAAAAGCTTCAGAGATAAGCCAACACTGGCCCATGATAAAGATCGAATTACCCGCTAGCCTAGCAATCTTTCGGACGTATCGCTTCCTTTTGAGAAACTTAAATGAATTGGCAAGGACGAGATAGTATATGTAAGTGCCTCACAAAATCCCGTTCAACACTCGCTGGTAGTAATCATACTGCCTTGTGCGCCACGCATCTAAACTGCTACTGATCAGGGAAAGCACCAGAGACACACATTGCTGCTTAAAACCACCACAAATATTAGTAAACAATTCTCTGGAAAACCAGTTGGGGAGAGAGTACAAAAAATGAACAAACCTCTTCAGTAAGGCTCAGATGGAACCTCTTCCTCATGTTCTGTATAGTCCGAGGACCGCCTTTAAAGCAGGGGAAACCAGAGTCCTACAATGGGATTGTGACCAATCAATATAAGTTTGAACCACTACAGTGAAGCCAGAGATACACTTGCAATGTATCATATCTTATTTTGTACATATGACCTATCTGTTATTGTTCCCATACCAAATGCTGTATTAAGGGGAGAAGTAAAATGTTCGAGTGAATGCTTTTACTGCTTATTGGCTAAGTGGGGGTGCTAATTTTGACGTAGCCACTCAAGTTTGAAAAATCTAATTCTATATTTTGAGGTGTTCTGAATATGAATATCAGAAGCTTAGAGCATTGCCTAAAAAATTTTGGCACGACAACCATATATCCATCTGAATTAAACCTTGCAAATCGCTCATTTCCTACACCGGAGCGAGAATATAATATCTAATATGAGGATTTGAAACTTCAAGCCATATGCCGGTGGCAAAAGCATGGTTAGAAAAAATAAAACAGTTGAAGAGGATGAAGAAAAACAAAATGAACAACAAGCAGAATAGTTTGGAGCTGGTAGCATGAATTATCTGAATGGATTTCAGATAAACTTCAATGCTAACTCTACTCCTTGCTGTAATGATCATACATCTTAAATTGCCATTTGTCCACTGTACTCTCAGTAGATGGATGCAATTATAATACAATGGGCAATTTAACTTTTTCTCAAGCAAGTTACTACAATTCAGAAAGACTTCAGAATAAGAGGAAAAACATGGTCTTCCTAGGCCAGAAACAGTTTAAACTGGATGGACAGGAAAATCGGTTTAACATTACCAACATTTGTGCAGTAAAAAGAAAAGGTTAGAGATAATAATTTACACAATTTTGTAAAGCTTATGTACCTGTAGCATTTCAACAAGAAGTATGATGCGCTCTGCATGCTTGCGGCAGGTAAGGAATCCTTGGATGCATAACACCTACAGAAACCAAATTTAGTGAAACACTGAGAAGCTGTGGAAGAGATTTTGGCGGAGACATCTAGGTCGATTAGGTACCTTGAAGTAATCAAAGAACTCACTAGGGGTTCCTTCAGCATCCGAATCCATCACCTAACACCATTTGTAACGTTTGAACTAATGGAATGGAAAATAAACCAGCAACAGACAGGATATTGGTTTTTAATGTGTTCAAGTTGCAACGAAAACTAAATCTGACCTCAAGAAGCTCTCTAGTCAACTTAAATGGTGCGCTCTCAAAATTTACTCCTCCAGGAGAATTGGATAGCATGAAACCAAAATCAATATGAATAATATGTCCCTCTTCATCCATTAAGAGATTACCATTGTGTCGATCTTTAACCTATATTACAAGATTAATGTACGTTCATTAAATACTCAAATTACATGCAGGAGCTTGAAAATTCAAACTTCTGCACATTTGTAGAAATTCAAGAACACAAATGGAATGAAAGAGTAAGAAATATTTAAGGCAGTAACATGAGAAGAACAAAATCATGGTAGCAACAACAACAAAAAAAAAACAAAAAGGACAATTTTATTATGCAAGCATAGATGAATTTTTGACCCTTAAGGAGCCTACAGGTAAAAGATCAAAATACCTGAAGTAGGTAACATAATATAGAATATCCAGCCATGCTTTCAACGAAATTTCTCTGCAAAATTACAAGGAGTTATATCAGAGAATATATGTATTCGGTGAAAAACAATTTAACTCAAATAGACTGCTACTTTTTACAAGTCATTATCGAAAAATTGCAGCTCCAATCAACATTGTAGAAAACACATAATATGCCTAACATGAAAGTCAAACCGTATGCTAGTTTCATAATAAAAAATTGCCGCTCCAACCAATATCACAGAACACACCAACAGGTATCGCCAAACCAAGAATAGAACATTGGAAAAGAAGCAAAGCTCTTTTATGCTATGAGGCGTTCTCAATAGCCATGGTTTTAATTTTCAGCCAAACTCAAAAACTAAACAAAAAAATTTGTGTGTTTAAAAGTACTGGACCAGAACTAGGACCCAAAACAAATCTGGAACTATTTCGCTAGAGTATATCCAAAGAAGACCTAGCATTTGGACGTTCACCCAAGTTGGGGGAAATCAGCAAACAGAGTCTGCGAGCTGAACACACCCTACAAAAGCAACATATTACTGGAAAATATGGAAAAAGGTAAATTACCTGGGCAAGTTTAAAATTTGGAGAATTGTCCCCGTATTTGGCAATGAAGTAGTCACGCAAACTTGAGATATTAGGAAACCTACTCTTGATGGAATGGATTGAGGCCTGCAAGAAAGGAAAGAATTTAAAATTGTGACAGCCATCACATCTTAAAAGAAGATAAAAGAACTAAAAATTCCAGTAAGGAAGAAATGATAATCACCGTATCAGGAATAGTTTCAATGAGGGCTGTATAGGAAGAAGTAACTAGAACTTCATAAGGACGTAACCAAAGCGGCAAGCCCGCTTCTTGATATATATCTGACAGTAAAATAGATGTGTTAGAAGCCTCCATTTATATAAACAAGCTATGCCAATTAAAGCATAACTACTTGAATTGATTCAAAACATCAGCTATACAATCTATTCACCTATACCAGATCCTTTCAACAAAGATATCACACTCTGGTAACACAAGTTTATTATAGAGAGTTCCAGATCCACATTAGTATAATTAGTCAAAAGGTATGATCATGTCATGAGAACACAAACAGCTGTAAGTAGATAGTCAGGAGATATGACCAATACTAAGGCCAACTTAATCGTGAAGAGGTTGACAAGCATGGGCTTAGTATCACAAGAACATTAAAGCATTGTAACAAAGAGGAGAATCTTCCATATAGCTGTGTCGTTGGATAATTTAGACCTTTAAAGGCACCCACAGCAAAGGATCTACACTTTTCAAAATAATTAATGTTACATATCTATCTCCTCAACAGACTGAATAATATGTCATATTTATCTTTTAACTACCTCATATTGGATTCACCTATCTCTAAATTAACTAAAAAACAATGCTCGAGAATCTATTTTATTCTTGCATTCCGCATAATCACTCATGTATTATAACATTAGTCCAGCATGCTAGCCATTTTGAAAGCTGCCTTTTTCAAGCAGAAGCTAGACTGCATGGTACTAAGTATTTATCTGCTATCGACATTATCAGGAACTAGGAAAACGTATATTTCTTTCTGATGAACTTTGATATTTGATAATCACTTCCTACAAAGAGTCAGAACATATGCTATCAAAGAAAAATTCCTGCCGGAAAATCTGAAACCCACATACAGAAAAACAAAAGAGTAATAGAAACTACCATAGAAATGTGAAACAAGCTGCACAGCAAGATGCTCCTGTCTGCAATCGTCACCACTCTTCACAATGACCTGTGAATCAGATATAGAAGACAGATTTCAGGTAAATTCATGCATACAACAGAAAAAACCTGCATATCTTGAAGGGAATAATGACAATAATTATTTAATAATTCTTCCAGCAAAAGAAAATTTTAAATACTGAACCATAGGAATCAAAAGTATCTTTTCCCTATTACATTACCATAAACCGCCCGAATAGCAACTGATTGCTCAAAGCTCTAAAAGAAGTAGACTCATTTTTCTTATCAAGTTATTAACATTAACCAAAAGATCAAAAGGCATTGAATCCGATAAAAATATATTTACATCAAATTCAACAAAAATTAACTTTCGGTACACGTATGAAAGGAGTTTTCATTGAAGTTGTAGCAAACTCAATACCAAAGAAATATATCCACAAAATGAAAATTCATTAATATACCCCTGCAGAATCTGAATTTTCATCTATGCCCCTCAATAACTTAATCCTTACATATGCACCATTGTACTTGGGGTAAGAAAAAAAAAACCTCTTTAAAATTTTTTTCTTATACAAAGCCAACTATCTCCATGAATTCAATTACTACCCACTTAACATAGGTGTATTCTATAAGAAATTGCAACTTTCAAGGAGTATATGTGAACATTCATATTTCACAGGTTTGATGTAAATAGATGATTTTTGTAGGGATATATAACTAGAAAAACAAAGATCACTTACCGAACGCAAGTCCCAGCCAGGTAATTTTCCATGAGCTGATGACCGCCGTATTCTTTCTTTCTTCAACTCCCAAAGTTCACCAGACAAGGCATCAGTTGGTTTAGGAGTATGACCATTCGTCACCTGTTAAGTACTAATGCCCTAGTTATAAAATTACACCTATTAGATGCTATTGAAAAATTGCAGCAGTAAAGCAATTTATCTGCACCTTTTGTGCTACATCTTGTGAGTCCTGTCCAGCTCCTTTTAAAGGAAGTCCAGGGGGAGCTTGTCCCTTTGCTGCAGCAGCCTGAAGTTGGAGAAATATTATCAATAGATATATGTACACCAGACAACTACACCAAGGAGGTTGCTCAAGACAAAGATCACAAGCAAAATTAGATCAATCAGATGTGTAGTAAATCTCAAATATATATACACACACACCAAGATAATAAAAGCACACAGAACAATTAGAATGTGGGTATTGAAGAAAAAACACAATTGCTCAAACGAGCAAAAGAAACTTGTAAATAGTGCAAAAGAAAGAAGCAACTGAACCAAAAGAACGAGGACCCTCTAGACATCTATAAAATCAGAGTTCAGTTGAAAACAAACATATATCCTATTTTTTAAACTAGGACGAACATGAGACAATGCAAGATAACTACTATTATTAGAAACAAAACATTAAAGAACTATAATATCAACTATAGTTTATCCATCACTAGACATTCCTGCAAGCACAACCAATCATCAAAATTTTGACCAATGAAGGAGAAAGATATTAAACACAGGGAAAAACAGCAAAAAACACAATATGATCCCCTGGTAAACTAGCAACTTTGCAAGCAAAAGCATATCTAAGTGATAGGCCCACCTTCACTTCCTCTATGGCAATTGTGCTTGGGACACGGCGATGTTCTTTCCGACGTGTTGGCTCTGGATCATCTACATCTTCCATGTTGACCCCAGGGACTGCAGATAAATTAACTCTTACCCGCTCGATACTGTGATCATTATGGGATCTTGACTCACTAGCCGAATCTTGTGCACTTACTGTAGCTTGTTGGATTTTATTCCCTGAACTAGCCTCAACACTATTCCTAGAACGGCCAACAAAGTGCTTCTCAATAGAGAAACTAACATGAACAAATTTTACTTTTGCCTCCCATAGCTGAGCCATTGCTTGGTCAATAGCCTGAGAGGTAGATTTCAACATCCTGTCTGTATCATAGTTGTGAATGTCGTGCCGACTCCACAAAGGATATGCCCAGGGAGGAGGCTTTGGCAATTGTGCATCTCCATTTGCTAAGGGAATCCCACCTCTAGAGAGCTTTTGAGCATCAGATGACGCCTTCGTACTATTGAAAACAAAAAACTATAGGTCACTTTTTCCTAAGACATGTAATTTGTAATTTTGAAATCAAATAGCAACATTACAAATCAAATTCAGCAAGCAGTGACCAAAAAGCTTATAAACAGCACTCTTGCCAAATGAGACAAATTTCAAGAATAACATAAATAAATATTTCTGAAAGTTATTATTTATAAATGTCCTCTTGCAACAATTATATATTAAAATAACATGCTAATTTGAATTTGCAGCACAAAAATACCTTGGTGCTTCAACTTTCAAAACTTCAACACAAATTAGAAAAGGTGCCTTTTCCCTAGAATTCAGAAGAACAGCCTCATCCTCAGGTATATGGATCACCCTGTACATTCCCTTACCCATTGGGAAGCATATGCCTATAATAATACAAGAACAGCCAAGAAATTGAGAGATGCAGAAATACTTCAAACAAATTTTAATCGAAACCATTATTTTCTTCCACATTGAGATAGAAGAACAAACAGTCAAGAACATGAGGTAACCATCAGCCGAAGACAGAAAATTGATCTATCAAGCATAAATAATACCGACTCTTACACTAAAAAGCTGGCAAATAAATAGAGAAATTTAATTCATGGCATGAAATGAACCATAACACAAGTGTTATACCATTTCATATGCTTGATCTTTTGCATCCACCAATTTGTTCTCCCTCAGGCTCAGTTGTTCCAATGATTTCTCAAGAACAAACAAAAGAAGTCCTGCTGTTATACCAAAGATCACTATGTACAAATAGTATAGTAGTTTCAATAAACTTGACGATCCCAAGATATGCATGGGATAAACTATTCGGACAGATATGTTATTCTAAAAACCTGGCTAATAGGCACTATGCTAAGTAAATGCTCCTGAGACAACATATTATAGCAGTGAAAATTTCGGAAACAGTCTTGCTTAGCTTATATAATGCCATAGATTCACAAGGAAAATCCACCTTAGTCATACTAAAGAGAAATGTTATGCAGGTTAACCAAATATTACGGATCATAAATTAAGATCTATCTGGCTACGTTGAATAAGTGCTTCACGTGTCTGCACCAATTGTACGTAGCAGTATAAGGTTTTGATGAAATTCCTCATCAATCTATAAATAAACTTACAGTGATTGTAGAACGAAAATAACACGTAAATTGTACTCAAGAAGTTAGCAGACATATATAAGAACAACAAATGAGCAAGCCATAAGCAAGTTCCCAACATGCATCAAGAACAACAACAAGCAAAAAGCAAGGACGAGTGCATCAGGAACAGAAAATACCTCCATTTGTTTGAGCAGCAGCAAGATGCGAATTGATCTCCGTAAGAGACTGGCAAAGCAAAAAACATGAAAGTACTAGATTCAGTGAATCAAAAAGGCAGAATAATGACCACAAAACACATGATGCTTGACTAAATCTGTGCAACCTCTCGGAGAGCAATTTTGCGATCTTCGATAGGAAAGATGTCCACTAGTCCATATGATGTGTCACATAAAGATTGAACGAACTCCAATGAAGCATGATAAGAACCTTTGCGAATTTCTGATATCACATTGTTAGGTAAAGGAGGCTTTCCACTTTGTTTCTCATTGCGTTGTCTCGGAGATCCAGGACGTTTCTGTTTACATGGAGTTACAGTGAGAAATACTGCAAGTGCGGGAAAAGGCATTTGATGCGGAGTAAAGAACCAGCTGAAAGTTACATAGCTATTCTCTAACAATAAAGGTAATCATACTCTTAGAGTAATTGCAAAAGGACAGTTCATAGTTAATGTTACACTGTCTTAGAACAGTTGTGTTCTTTGTCCTACGAGGAATTTTAGTTTTGAGCTTCAAAAGATGGAAAAATGAAATTGGGAGACCAGATGAAGGAAGATGAAGATGCTTCATGTCGAGGTTAGAATGCAACGAGGGTAGATGCCTTTAATCCTCTTCCATAGAGTATAAGATGAAGATACTCTACGGTAGGACAAAAAGGCACAAGTAGGAGTAAGACATGAACATAGGCAAACCTATATATAGATTAGGCAACATGGAAAAGAGAATAAATGCCTAAGATTTTGAGAAAAACAAAATCACAGCTACCTCTTTCAGTATCTTAGAGCCAAACAGCTCAGAATCTTCCAAAGACCGGTCTCGATCTCGAAAAAGACGCCTAAAAAAATTCTCTGTTCCTGGGCTACTCTCAAAAGGACTGCTGGGGCAGCCATTCTCATTGACACCACTGCTCTTAACATCTTCAGGGTGCACTCTAAACAACCTACGGAATGACAAGAACTCTGAAGTCTCCTCCTCATCAAAACTCCCACTTTTGTTATATTCCTCATTCTTATCATGCCCTTCATTTCTCTTCTCCTCATGCTTGTCCTTGAACAGCCTTCGAAAGAAGTTCTCCTTTTCAACCTCCTCTATGCTCCCATTACACTTCTCATCATCGTTCTTCTCATGCCCAGCTAACCTTTTCTCTTCATTTTTATCCTTGAAAAGCCGACGGAAGAAATTATCATCATCTGTACTCTTGTTGCTCTTTTCTTCCTCTTCTTTCCTATCATGCACACTTTCTTTTTTCTCTTCGTTCTTGTCCCTGAAAAGCCGCTGGAAGAAGCCCTCCTTTTCCTTCTCGTCTTCCTCCACACTCCTATTCTCCTTCTCCTCATGCCTATCATGGTCCAATTCCTTTTTCTCGTCAAACTTGTCTTTGAAAATCCTGTGGAAGAAACCTTCCTTATCAACTTCCTCTACACTGCTACTCAGCCTCTCCTGAGGCTCCGCCCCATGCTTATCATGCCCACTATCCTTCTTCTCCTCATTCTTATCCTTAAAAATCCTGCGGAAAAACCCCTCCTTCTCATCCTCATCTCCCAGCCTATCCTCTTTATCGCGAAACAACCTCTTCAGGAACCCTTCCGAGCTTGCAGTCAGCTCACCCTCCTCGTCCTTACTGTCCCTAAGCAATCTCCGAAAGAACCCATCTTTCTCCGAATCCTCCTCCTCCTTACTGTCCCTAAGCAACCGCTTAAAAAACCCTTCCTTATCCGACTCCTCCTCTTCCCGCTCCAACGATTTCCTGAAGAACAGTGCCTCCCGCACCTTTGGCCCGGGAATCAGCTTTTTGAACAACTTGTTCTCCTCCGATGAGGACAAAGCCTTGCCTCCGCTATCATTGCCGCGACTGCTCTCCTCAATTGGCGAGCCGGAGCCGAGCGCAGGGGACGACGCAAGGGACAGCAACTTCTGCTTGGAGGACCGTATCCGATTGAGAACAGGATTGTTCCTGGGGCTGGCGGGTGCCGACGCGGGGGGCGGTGGGGGGCGGACGAGCGGGGGCCACTCGCCCATCAGCGTGGCGGCGATCTGGCACTTCTCCTGTATGCGGCTGATGCCCTCATTGTCCTCGGTGTCCTCGAGCTCCGCCATGAGTATCCAGTGCACCTTGAGGGCGATGCGCAGCGACTTGGCGCAGGTGTCGATGACGAACCTGTCGAGGGAGGGACTAGGCTTGTGGACGAGCATGTAGCAGATCTGGAAGAGGTAGCCCTCGATGCCGGCGAGGGGGAGGGTGTACATGCGGTTGCAGAGGTAGTCGCGCACTCCGGCGTGGTCATGCTTGTAGAGGTAGCTCACCGCGATCCACTCGCAGAAGAAGGACGAGTCGAAGAACCGGATCAGCCACCCGCTGCTCCCGCCCTCCCCCGCCGCGACGGGGCCCGAGCGGGTGATCTCGCGCGGCGAGTCTTCGAGCCCGAAGCGGTTCAACCCTAGCAGCCGCACCATCCTCAATCCCCCATCGAAATACACCAATTCAAAACCCTAGCAATCGTCAACCCCCAATCGAATCGAACAAACCTCAAAATCCTCCCAAAATTCAGCGACAAATCGATCCGGAGTCGCCAAAACAATAAAAAAAAACGGATCAAACAAACCTCAATTCCAGCGAGAAAGAAAAACGCAAGAGGATTGGATTCGTAAGGGAGAGAAGTGGATCGGGAGGAGCTCAAAAGGATCGGAGAGCGGTAGAGAAGGGAGAAATAATTAGGGTTTCGAGGGAATAATTAGGGTTTTTTAAATCGAGATCTGTTTTCGCCTTTTAAATTTCTTCGGATTCGACTCCGCCATCGTCGACGTTGTCGAGAGGGTAGAGAGAGAGAGAGAGAGAGAGGGGAGGGTGGGGGGAAAGAGAGCGCAGATCAGAGAGAGAGAGAGAGAGGTGAAGTGCGGGGTATCGGGGCGTATGTGATTCGTACCGGGGAGTTCCCGTTAAGCTCCATAGCATCGAAGCAAGAAAACGTTACAATCCGTGTCGGAGGAGTCCACGTGGACTTTGAAAGTCGCGTGGGAGGAAAAGTACACGTGCATCGCCACCACTTACTCGGGGTGGGTTTGGCTGGTTTGAAAAAAACCAGGTTGGAGCTTTTTCCAGTACGACGCGCGGAAGATCTCATCGATTGCATACGAATTTTTTGGTGTTCGATATCTTTGATGTCGAATGGGCGGATGAGATTCGATGTATCGATGCACCGTATGTGCCAACACGGTTTCCGTATTAGCGTACATCATTTACAAGGAGATGTTGGTCGTTGAAAGCAATTTGTGATGATTAAGCTTTAATTGTTTATTAGAAATTAGAAATGTATGTGATACAATTTTTTTTTTTATGTTTTATTTTTAAGGCAAACTTCAAGTATCATTCCTATAATAATTTTGTACCTCTTCACTTTAGTAACATATAATTTACAGTGTATTAAATTAGTACCTAATGATTTCATTATCTCTTATGATTAATTTTTCTATTAACTTTTCGTTAAATTATATAATGAGATACCTCACCTATAATTTATCATCAAATATTCACTTTACTAATCTTTAATTTTAACTTTGTCACTGATTTAACAAACAAAATTATTAGAGAGGATAAAATAAATAAATAAAATTATAAAATACAAAAGTGATATATTTTATATTATAAAATATTGAAATAAATAAAATACGAAATTACAAGGAAGATATTTAAAATTTTTTTTTATTTTTTTAATGTCTACTTCATGAGAAAAAACTTGTGAACAAAACTGGGACTGGTTTCCTTGTAAGGAAGCACAAGGGAACACCTTCTTCTCCTGGGCAAAGTGGTTGGACACTACACCTCACAAGGTGACCCAGGACCCAACAACCCTATTTGATTATAGGTTTCATTTGAAAGTGTAGGTAGAGTGCGCCAAGCACGATTAGAAAAAGTAAATAGGTTATACACTTGGTCTGAATCTTTTTGTCCCAATAATGGTAACGGGTAACTGTTTGATATTGAAGATTATTAATCTTCGTTTAGAATTGCAGAAAGATTGCGTTATATGCGGTAAGAAAATAGATTAGAAAAATAGATTAGAAAAATATCTTAATTATTTTCGTACGTAATATTGTGTTCCGCATATCGCGATGAGTCGGTTTCGATATATTCTCGAAGAATGCAGAAGCATATCCTTATATATTTTTTTCTCAACTCCATTTTATCTAATAGTGTTAGATAAGCCTCAATATCAAACTAAGCCTTAATATTGTCAAGTGAAAAAGAGTCGGGAGTGACTCAATAAATATAAATTAATTAATAGGACTTTTTTTATTGATAAAAAGACTAATTTGTTATGCACTTATAAAATATAAATATGACTAAATCCAGGTATTTGTATTGGACATGGTGAATGATTTACCGTGTCCAATACAAATGCTTCCAGGGCTAAAATGAGTATTTGTATTGGACATGATTTCACCGTGTTCAATACAAATACCTAAACTTTACCAAGTCCGGAGTATTTGTACGGAACACGGAGGCATTTGTATTGGACATGGTAAATGATTCACCCTGTCCAATACAAATATCTTGGACTTAGCCAAAAAATGGCTAAGTTCGGAATATACGCATTGGACACGGCGAATCATTTAACGTGTTTGAACACGGTGAATGGTTCACCGTGTTCAACTTAAATACCTGGCCCCAGCCCCGCCTGCGTGGCGCTGACGTGGCGCTTGCGTAGCAGGGATAGGACAATTTTTGCAAATAAATGTTGGATAGGGCTAATTTAAAAAAAAAAATTTTGTCAGGAGGCTATTTGCAAAAAAGTCCTATATTCTATTAATTTCAAGTTTTAAAAAATAACGGTTGCCTTATAAAATTTAACTATAAAATTTGACGATACTCTCTCATTACATGTATGACAATTCTTTTGCAATCCGTGGGATTTTAAGCCACAAATAACGCAAAAAAGAAAGAATACAGGGACTAAGGCGCAAAAGAGATAGAGCCCGAACTTAAGACGCGCCCAATACCGACCTGGTCGAGCTCGAGAGAGTGTAAGATCTGAGCCGAGAGTTGGGATGGTTCACACCACTCGAACCTCTTCGTCGTCGTCGTCGTCGTCGTCGCATCCTCTTCCTCCTCCGCATCGCCGCTTCCGAACCCTACCTCCTCCCTCCTCCATCTCCTGCTACGTGTTGCTCGTCCTCTTCTTCTCCGCCTCGCTCTTCCTCTTCTCCCACAACAAGATCGCCGAGGTCGACCAAAACCCCTTCTTCCTCCCGCGGAAACACGCATCGGTAAGCAATCTCCTTGTCCCCCAACCCCTTTCTGTTTTCCTTAAGGAATTCGAGAAGTTGCTGCATCAAATTTATCGATGAATAGGTCTTTTCGGTGTAAACGTTGGATCCTGTGAATCTCCATCCCGGCTATTCGATATATGTTGTGTAAATCATTTATCCTTTATGGAGATCGGCTGTTTTTTTTTTTTTTCTTGTTTTTAAAATTGTAACTAAGTACGGCAATTTATGATAGCTTTTGACTGGATTTTGTGCCATTTAGTCCATTTTTCACTGGCTATTTACCAAATTTTCTACATTGTGTAATGGTCTTTACTTATATATGTTCAGGTATTGGAAGAGCAATTGTGGGGTTCTCCTTATGGCTATGGTTATCATGCTTGTGTCAAACCCACCTCTAAGTACACAGGTATTGAAGGCTAGCAAACTTTTTGTGTCAGGAAATTCGCAGTATTTTCTATTTAGCAAGAAATTTGTACCAAAGTTTTTCTTTTTCTCTATCTTCAAATTGAAATGAGCTTATTTTTAAAAACGATGAATTTATGCAAATTTGTTATACCTGTAACATATTTGATTCTCGCAGCTCCTCAAGGCTGGGATCATTACTTGACTGTTAGAAGTAACGGAGGACTCAACCAAATGCGCACTGGGGTAAGCACCAGAAAACTGGGATATCAAATGACTCGCCATGCTTATGGGCGGCCCGTAATCTTTTATTTGTCCTGTATCGTCATTATTTTGTTTTGATTCTTTAGAAGGTCTGCATAGCTTTTAGAGTGGAATTTGAGATTTACTCTTGTGAACCCACAAGATAGATATTCCAGTATATCGACATTATAGGTTCTAGTATATCTAAGTTGCAAGTCTTCACTAGTCTGATCGTGAATGATATTTTGTGAATCATTAGTGCGCGTTCTCAGAGAGGCATGACTAACATCGACCTTTTTAATTTTATTTTCTGTCATATTAAATAGAGTTTTCTACGAAGAGGCCTCTCACAAATGAAATTGGGAATTAAAATTTACTCATGTTTTTCAAGCAGGCTTTGCTTACTGTTACAGTTTTTTCGACCTTACATTTTCTGTTTCCTTGCAGATAGCTGATATGGTTGCTGTTGCTCGTTTACTGAATGCAACATTAGTTATTCCACAGTTAGATAAACGATCATTTTGGCAGGACTCCAGGTTTTGATTCATTGCATAACATGCTGGAAGAGCTTGTCTTTCGCTTATTTCTTGCTCTTGACAATGTTCTCAACTTTTTTTACAGTACTTTTGCGGACATTTTTGATGAGCCCCATTTCATTAAGACTCTGCAAGGGGATGTACGTATTGTGAGAGAGTTGCCAAAGGAACTGGAATCAGCTCCGAGGGGCCGCAAACACTTCACTTCATGGTCCGGTGCCAGTTATTATGAGGAAACAGCCCGATTATGGAAGGATTATCAGGTAGTTGCATTACTCATTATATGCATTTATGTTATGAAGTAGCATGTTGAGCAGAAATTCGTGTTCCGCAGCTGACATGGTGGACTAGGTCTGGGCCATTACTTCTCGCCCAATGTGGCTGTCGGGCTAAAGTACATAAAATTAGTATGTTGTTGTTCTTTCAGGTAATTCATGTTCCTAAATCTGATTCAAGACTTGCAAACAATGACCTTCCTCTCGATATCCAAAGGCTACGCTGTCGTGCTCTTTATCAAGCGCTCCGTTTTTCTGCTCCGATTGAGATCCTTGGAAAGGTTTGAGCTGCCTCTTTCAATTCTACATCATGTAGTTGTCTTGATTTTATGGTGCGTTTAAGATGTATCCTATATTTTGTAAACTAGGTTCTGAGCCTACATAAACACTAACACCACAGAAGCTAGTGGAGCGCCTGAGATCACGGGGGAGATACATCGCCCTTCATCTGCGTTATGAGAAGGATATGCTATCTTTCACTGGTTGCACTTACGGCCTGAGTGACCTGGAAGCTGAAGAGCTTAGGGTTATGAGGTGCGATATCACTGTGGAGCAAAGAAAATTTTTCTTTCACCATTTGAATATAGAATTCACGTATATACCCTGCAAAAGTACGTATGAAGAATCTGACTTTACAGGGGTATATATTGCAGTAGATGATTTTTCTGGGCTGTATCCGTCTATCCCCTTTAAAACTAATGATTTGTCCTCAATTTATCTGCAGAGAGAACACGAACCATTGGAAAATGAAGCATATAAACTCGACGGAACAGAGAAATGAAGGTAATTGTCCTCTGACTCCAAAGGAGGTGGGGATATTTCTGCGAGCTCTTGGTTATCCTCCATCCACATGGATCTACATTGCAGCTGGTGAAATTTACGGTGGTGATACTTATATATCGCATCTCCGATCTCGCTTCCCAAACTTGGTTACCAAGGTTTTATTGGAAAACCTTTAGCTTTTCTATATGGATAGTGGAAAATAGTTATTTATAATAAGAGAATTCCCATCATTATTCAGGAGAAATTAGCAACCAAGGAAGAGCTCAAGGAGTTCATTGGTCATGCTTCCCAGACTGCAGCTCTAGATTATATTATATCAGTTGAAAGTGATGCCTTTGTACCTTCATATACAGGCAATATGGCAAGAGCCGTAGAGGGGCATCGCAGATTTCTAGGGCACCGCAAGACCATCTCCCCCGATAGGTGTCCACTCCCAAACTTCTTTCTTACAGTTTAATCGCATTGATCTATCACATCATCTTTTTTCATCATTTTGGTGAAACTTTCTTGAATTCTAAGCACCTCCATTATCTTTGTATTCTTTCGACTCCCACGTATATTCAGGAAAGGATTGGTAGAGCTCTTCGATTTGATAGAAAGAGGGGAACTGGAGGAAGGTCCGAAACTGTCATCGCTTGTTACTGAAATGCATCAATTCAGGTAATTTAACCGCTAAATAGTTCGTTAAAGGAACGCAGACACGTGCATAATTATATGATAGATATATGAGATGGAAACTTGGCTTCTATTTGTTGCTTCACAGACAGGGGGCACCAAGGAAAAGATACGGCTCTCTTCCGGGAAGTAAAGGCCGTGATCGCCTTAGAACGGAAGAATCCTTTTATGAGAACCCCTTGCCCGAGTGCATCTGTCTCACTGGAAAGAACAGTGGAAAGCACTAACACTCGAGGTATAGGTATAACACAATATTATATCTGTTTCGTTGGAAATATCTGATAATTCTTTTTGATTACCAGTTATTGTACAAGTTATTCGCCTACAGAGTGTTCATTCCCAAGCCGGCGATGTTTTCAGTTTCATTTTGCTTCCTTTATTATCTCTTTGCAGGTGGCCTCTTTTGTTGTTCTCTGCTGCAGGAATGAAGTATTTACCAACATTTACTAATTTTGCATCTCATCCCCGTAAAACGCAGGGTTATATTTCTTCAGCATAGGCTGCTTGTTGATTGATAACATTGTTTCTCCACAGCCACTTACACACTTACAGATTACGGAGCAAATATGTAATTCCTGCTTGTGAACTCCATAGTTGCAATCTGTATGCCTGATAGAGAGAGTTCAAGAAAATAGTTTTGATTTTTTTTTTTCAATACTCATTTAAAATTTTGTTAGAAATTGAGTGTGGATTAGCCTAGACCTCCAAAAGAGGCCTGATGCATTTTCATGGATTGTTCTTGCTGGTCGTTTGTGTATCACGGCGGTTGCCGTTTACTAGGGTTGTAAACGAGCCGATCGTGCGTGAGCTGAGCTGAGTTTAACTCTGCTTGGAATGAGTGGTTTACTTGAGCTTGGCTCGAGCTCTATCTCGATCTGAGTCGAAAGAGGTCTAAACCGACGAGTGGCTTGCACATTTGAGCCAACTCGTCCTCCGCTCGGAGCAATATAATAGACGGTTCATATGATCATACTTTTTTAGGTCTTGGTGGTTGATATATCATATATAGTAAAAACTCTTCCCTCCAAATGTTATTAAAAAAGGCATGCTTATAATGAGATTATTTTTATAGTACAATTAACCTATAAACTAGGTAGTATATTGCATGCCGAAGAAGAAATGATGAATTATAGAAGCTATAAGTTGGATGTAAAATTAATTTACTTAATTGTAATTTAAATTCATGTAATAAGAAAAAAAAAAAAACTGTTCGTTATTTCTTTTGACTTTGATCATATTGGCAAATAATTGCCTCAGTCAAAATAATAATAATAATAATAATAATAATAAAACAAAAAAAGCTGCTACGTACTCTAACTGCATGTGCATTAATTAATGTTCCTTCAACTCCTAACTAGATAGAACGTGTTAAACAATAAATGAATGGTCGTTTTAGTAGTTGAGTACATGACAAATTTCATTAAAACATCATAATTAAGCACCATTACAACAACGTATAATAATACCATAATTACCGAATAATTAGGTCAAGATCAAAGAAATCGACATGTACTCAATAATATATAAACACGAAATAGTTACAAAATTAAATATGTATGTATATGTAAACATTTAATTATAATCACAATCGCTCACATTTTCTCAACCGTCACACTTCATATAACAAACGTGCACAACCGTTACTTAATTTGCTGTGCATTTGCACAATTTACGAACACAATTACCACGTGACGAACCAAACCAACCCAACGTCCATGCATGCAAAATATAAATAAAAATTAAAATTAAAATTAAAAATAAAAAACCTCTCAGTTGAACGCAGCACAATTTCGCCGGACCTCGCCGTCGGCGCCGGTCCGCACGCCGATCCGGCCCATCCGCACCATCGAGTCGGCGAAGTCGGAGCGGAAGAAGGGCCCGAACAAGGGGCTGAGGGGGTCGAGGTACGAGTCGACGACGGCGCGCGTCGACGGGTCGGCGTAGAGCTGCGCGTCGGACTCGATGGCGGCGAAGCCCGACTGGATGTTGCGGAGGATCTGCGCGTCGAAGACGGTCTCGCTGCCGCGGTCGAGGGGGAGCCGGGCGTTGACGTCGCCGCCCTGCGGGCACTGCGACTCGAGCTCCGGCAGGAACGATGGGTTGATGCTCGGGTCGGAGCCGCCGCCGCCGCCGAAGTTGTAGAGCCGGCTCTCCAGGAAGAAGCACGCCGTGGTTCCGATGGTGTGTGCAGCTGCAGCAGAAACCAATTAATTGCATTATTGTTTCAATAAATAAAACTAGATTTTAAAAACAATTATTAAAAAACCAAACCATGTTTTTTTATAAATTCGGTGTCATTTCATAATATGAAACTATATTCTTACTAATTTCTGAAATTATATATTTATGCTTTTTCGGGTCTATTTTTTTTTGTGTTTATGAGGATCTAAGAATTAATTAAAACCCTGATAAATTTTTATTTTTATTATCATTTTTTTTTTGTGCACAATGTCCTATCTATTTTCTCAAGTATACAAATCATGAATTGCGTGTCCACGAACAAAAGAAAATAATAAAAACAAAATATGGAAAATGGTATACTAATTATTAACTAGCCACTAAATCTGTTTAAGAGTTTAGTACCACTAAGAAGTACTAGATCGTTCCCCGAGAGGCCCTTCGCCGCGAATTTCGCTTTTAAGACATCGATCGACTCGTGGACCTCCGGCATGTTGTTGGCGTCGGAGACGTTCGAAACCCGGCCGTCCCTCCGGCCGGTCGGGAGTTCGTAGAACGGTCCTCGGCTCTGCACCAAACATACAAGCAAAATATATTCAGTACCGTAAGTACCGTACACAATATTCATTGAATCTGATCAGTATCAATAGCATTGTACCAGAAAAACAGAGTCACGAGCCGCGAGGGCTAAGATATCGGCGCACGAGACGACGCCCGGGCACTGAACCTCCAACTGGTCCTTGGCTCGGTCGATCACCTCGAACCCTCTCAACCCGGCGTGGTTCTGCGCGCTGTTCTCTAAATTTCCTGCTCCGGCCGGTTGTCTTATCAACACCGACCCGTCGCAACCCTACATTGGACTCGCACGGGCACGCGCACGCACACGCATTCAACATTAATGTGGCTTCATGTACAATATATATATATTTTTTCGCTCGAAATTTTTGTACAAAGAAAAATACACGTACTTGAACGATGCAATCGTGGTAATGGAGCCTGAGTAACGCGGCGAGAATGGTTGCATCCGATTGAGCGAATTCTCTCACAACCGAGCTCACAATGGACTCGGCATTTGGGCACGAGTTAGCGTAGAAACCCACTTGGAGTTGGGCTAAGGAGACCCACTGCAGAGTGAGAGCCATGGCCAAAATATATGGCCAAAAAATGGGTCTAAACGTTGTTGAAATCGCCATTGAAGGGGAGGTGGAAGTGGAAGTGGAATTAGTGATTGGGTTTTAGATTCCCAAAACAAAAAGAAGATGAGGAAGAGGTGCACATATGTTTATATTATATATATATAAAAGAATTATGTATATATATATATATATGTGTGTGTGTACAGGGCTTTATTAATTGTGAGGTAAAAGAGAGCTAAGGGGAGGGGTTGTGTTCGTGTCACAATTTCGTAACAGGGTTACCGGGCCAAGTGTCGCTCAGTGGACCCGTTTGCGGAGTTGCATCTGTCCCCCTCTTTAATTTATGGGCTAGATTTGGTTTCATAGATTAAATTTTTCATTCGACTTATTCAAAATTAATATGAAAAATAACAGTCACGTATTAGCTATAAACTAAAATTTTAATCTGTACGTAAAATAAAGAAGTTCTTATCAACTAATAATTTAGGTTTCTAGAATATATATTAGAGATTGGTTTATGTTTTTCTGTCTCGATCAGTTGTGTTTCAAACCCGTTTCGTTGAATTATCATTTATTATTGTCCTCAGTTTTAAACTAATCTTCTTTGGCACGACAACAACTGCTGATCGCAAAATCTTTCTGAATTAAGTGAAAAAACAAAATCCAAAATCTTATTTTGTCGCAAAAGTATAAGTGCACTAACCAAATTATTTAATTTGATTTCATTTGCTTAATTTGGTTTTGTTTTGTTTTGTTTTTTATTCAATGCTGTGGTTGAGCCTCCCTAAGATGTTATTATCAAAATGGGCTGTATGATTGTGACAATATCTGAGGCATGCACAGCAAACAGTACTGTTAAATGTGGGATAAGAAGTGTGAGCTGTGATGAATCTGAGGCCCCACCCTTTTGCTCTATATAAAAGCTTTACTATTTCGGTATAAGTACCACACTACCACACTCTCATTTATTGAACCCCATGTTATCTTAGCTGTACCCAATTTGATGTAATGGAGCACATACATTTTATAGAGAAAATTACCTAGAAATTAAGCTTTTTATGAGAATGTACTCTCTCTCTCTATCTCTCTCTCTTAATCCTTTTCTACTTTCAATTGTGATTTTTGTTTTAGGATAAATTTCAAATACTATCCTTTAATTTTGTACTTTCTCACATCTAAGATTTAAAATATATCAATTTAGTATCCTATAGTTTTATTTTTTTTCTTTTCGTCAACTCTTCATTAACTTTTCGTTAAATCATATATAAAAAACTTTAGATGCCCCACCTATAGTTTATCGAATATTCACTTTAATATTATTTAGTTTTAACTTTATCACTGGTTTAACAAAAAAATTAGTGAAGGGGATAACAAAAATAAAAAATTAAAATTATAGAGTACGAAAGTGATATACTTTGAACCACAAAGTACTAAAGTGAGAAAATGCAAAACCACACGGATAGTATTGGAAGTTTTCTCTTTATTTTATTATTAATTTCATACAGGTCCATGTAAACATATCGAATAGTAAATATATTCCTACAAAGTTTAGTTTTCTTATATTATTACTGCGAAAGTCTAGTGATATTCATATTTTTCCTTCTAATTTATTACCGTGAGTATTGCTTATTTTTTAACAGAAAATAAGTGAAATAACAATCACGAATATATTCCTCCAAAAGTCCAAATTGTTAGAATTATATAAAAATATCCTTCCAAAAATTCCGAACGGTCATCATCTTCTTTTTTTTTTTCCTACCATCACAAATAATATAAAGGAGTAAAAAAAATCAATTTATCTCATTCATTAACTAGCATTAATTAAATATTTCACCTATGGTTAACCATATTTTTCTAACGAATTTTAACAGCAGAAGTATATTTAAAAACGTTAGTACTTTTACAGAAATAAATATCAAAAACTAAATTTTGCGGGAATATATATATTTACTATTCGATATATTTAGATATAGTCGTATGCAATTAATCTTTTATTTTATTCAACTTAAATAGTCAAATAAAAAAATTAAAAAAATAATAATAAAAAAAAAGACTTTCGAAAACAAATTAAAGTGAGAGCACCATTTCAAAATGGCCTATAACTGAGGGGTCTTCATATATTCTGCAGGGGCCATTATACATAGTTCTATTGGGAGTTCCCAATGGAATTTTTGCTCAACTTTTGTATCATCTCCTCCTTATGGAATTAAATAATTAATGTGAGGTAGTTTTGTTTGTTTTATCCCTTTTGTTCTTTTGTTCCAGGAGAGAATTTGGGTGGTGGATCAAAGCACATTTATGGAAACATAAATAAGGTACAGTGAGGCTCCTCCCCTTGGACTTGTTATCTTAAAAATACAGTACTAGCTAGGTAAAGATAAAAAAAGAAAGGGAAAGAAAAAGCCACATCCTATTTATTATTTCCCCATCCTAGCAAGTAACATATTCTAAATTGCTTCAATGGAGTGGTTGAGATCACTATGAAAGGATCATATATAAGAGATGTTAATAAGCAATAAGAGGAGCTTTGTGTGTTCTCCTACACTTGGATATATTTAGCTAAAAGGAGATACTATATCTGATATGATATCATGAGGATTCTTCTTCACCAAGCTTTTTTTATCTTATGTGGTATATATATGAGATGTAGACTAAAATAAAAAGTCCCCACACTTGTTCACCAATTCACATTGTTGTTTAACTTTTCTTTTCTTTTCTTTTTTTTTTTCGCTAAAATGCATATAACCCTCTCAGTATATCATATATATATATATTGTACTTTATCGTTTTGTATAAAAATGTATACACTTAAATCTCCATCAAAGGGAAACCAAAATGGCTCTCTTTTTTTTTTTTTTTTTTTGAAGCTCTTAATTAAGCTTTAGATTTTAGGCATTTTAACGGGCTTCTGGATCGAGGATTATTAGGATCGTTAATGGACTGGGCCACAAATATGTTAACAGTGTTGTGTTGTTTTGAATGATTAGAGTGGATTTTGGGCCTGTAATATGTTTTTACAAGTACTAGAATATAATTTTGAAGAGTAATTACTTGGATTAATTGTTTTCTCCCTCAAAGAAAAAAAGAAAAAGAAAAAGAAAAAAAGAAAAACACATGCATCAAACCACCTTTAACCTTTCAAAAGAAATTGTGACAAAGGGTTGTCTAGATATGGAACATTGACTAATTGGATAACAGGAATAGTGGCTTATTGATGGGTCATTTTGGAGGGTACGTAGGAACAGTTTGATCTTTCGGAAGACATGTTGAATAATCTCATAGCAGTTTTTAAGATCAAATAATTGATGAATCTTTGAAAGCAGATCCCCTCAGTTAATAGGCATTATTAGGGCTTTTTTTCCGTTTTTTCCCTAGTTTCTTTAAGTTGTTTTTTTCTTGGTGGCTTTTTATACTGGAAGTTATATATATATATATATATATATATATTTCAAAAAATAAAGTAATAATAATAATAGTAAGGAAGAAATTGTGAATTAGAGAAGGCCCAAGGGTGAATGCAAAGGGAAGTGAGGCACCACCAAACCCACACTCTCTTTCCTCATCTCTCCCTCTTCTCCTCCACCTCACTCTTCTCTTGCTTCTTCACACGACAACTCTTCTCTGCTTCTGAGAAAAATTGAGCTTCTCCACTTTTATCTTCTTCTGCTGCTGCTGCTGCTTTTGATCTGATCATCATGGCCATGGGTGCAACTTTGCAATGGACTAGTAATTAAGCAAGAGACACTAAGACACCCTTCTTCTTCTTTTTTTTCCTTTTTTCCCTAGCTGTTTCTTTAAGTTGTTTTTCTTGGTGGCTTTTTTATACTGAAGTTATATATATATATATATATATATATATCGACTCTTTCAAGCAATATAGCGAACGTTCGGTCTTTCGAAGTTTTCCAGCACTTAGATCTTTTTAATGATTTTCACCCGTTAGATCATACTATTCAACCAACCACCCACTTAACCCACATCATTCTAACCACATCTTTGCTTTCCAATTCGAAAACTTGAAAATGGGATTTGTCTAATGTTTGGTGAATTTTAAAGCAATTTTTAATTAAAAATTATTAAATAGAAGTTTAGTGATCCCCTGGTCATCTAAATTTTAGTGAGTGGTTATTAAATAGTATTATCTAAATATAGTAGACTTTTATTTATATATATATATATATATATATATGTATATATATATATATATATATATATATATATATATATATATATATATATATATATATATATATATATATATATATATATATATATATAAAATTGAGTTTCCATGTTTTTAAAAGCATCAAATTACGATAGGTTTTCGATTTTTGGATTAAGAAATACTTTTATACATGTCATGTTGTTTTTGTGGGAGACCCGATCATTTGCTAAATAGCTGAGTTGTCCCTGGTTAGTTAATTTTGCATTAATACCTCCTCAAAAGTCTGAAATATTTGGATAAAAATTTTGTATGCATTCATTTCCAAACAACTTGTTTGGAGGCTATGCCGATGGGCGTCGCGTGGTGTATGGACGCCCACTTGTTTGGGGACTGAGCTGATGGGCGCCTTGTGGTGTACAGGCGTCCATCGTGAACGCCCCTTCCTACCGTCGACTTCTTTCTCTCTCTCTCTGTCTCTCTCACTCTAAATAATTGATGCCCACCAATTTTTTTTTCGTATCCGAGGGTTGCGATGGGCGCAGGTACGTCTCCAAAGGATTTTTTAGTGCAATAGTTTTTTTCTAAAATTTTATTCTAAAAATAGACTTGTTAAATTTTTATTTATAAATATAGTTCTATAAAAGCGATGAATGGTTCACCGCTTTCTTTCTTTCTCTTATTTTTTTTTTTCTATATTTGTATGATGGTAAAAGCAGTGAATGGTTCACCGTTTTTATTCTTTTTCTACTCCTAACGAGAAATTATGAATTCACCGCATTTAAAGATCTATTTTTATAATTAATTTTCTAAAATAATTATTTTTATAATTATAAAAATTAATAGAATTATTTATAAAAAGAATTCGTCTCCAAACAAATTATTTGGGGATGATGCCTACAAAATTTTTGTCCGGAATATTGACCGTGCCGAAGGACTTTTGCCAATATTAATTTATTGAACTGGTCCAAATGGATTCTATGTTTTCACTTTTCAGGGATCGATGTAATTAATGATAAATTTGCAAGTAATGGCACATAGATTCTTGGGTTCAATTAGCGACAAAGAGAATACTTTTTTGCCGAGTTGTATTTATAGTTGAGAGAATTACGAGTTACAGTACAAAACCAGCAAACAAATAAATTTCAACAAAATCAACAAACAAGAAACTGGTACTACTACTACATATAAGATGCGCTTGTCTATGTTCAGTACAACACCAGATAACACTAGTAGCTAACAAGTGGTCAATCGATCAGCGAAGGCCCGGTCGAGAGTGAAATGAAAAGTACGGCGCATACGAAGCGGCCTGGTCGAGGTTGCTCTTCGTCGTCTTACTATCTTGGTTCTGCTTCTGCTTCTGCTTCTGCTTTGCCTCGGACTTCTCCTCTTGTGAGGAGGAGGAGGACTTCGTTGGGAACACCTTGGAGAGCCCTGGCATGCAAGAGAAGTTGGAGGCCATGATTTTCTTCTCTCTGTTTTTTTTTTATTTTCTTTTTCTTTTTTTGTTGTCTCTGTTTTGATATGATGATGCTATATTATATGGGACTTGGATTTAAGAGGGCTTATATATAGAGAGGAGGGGCCGGGAGCTACAACAAATAGCTTGCCAAGTAAGCTTTTGACTTCTATAATACAAGCTTCCTTGGGAAGAAAGGATCAAGGAATCTGGGCGTGTTGGGGTCTGGAAATATTTTTTAAGGGCCAGAAAAAAATCCTTCCTTTATCTCGTGTAGAATTAATCTATTGATTGATGGTGACAAAAGAAGTTGAGGGGCAAGAGAGGGAACTTGTTCTCCAGGTTTGAAATGTTTTCAATAGCTGTGATGGTTAGGGTTGGATTCACCGCAGCTCTAATGCACGCAACCGCGAAAAGCTCGTTCCGGTCTGCCGGATCGTTGACGCTAATCATTAATGTCAAAAGCTTGAACTGTTATAAATACGCAATTAATTCACTTAAAGCATAAAGATACACCTTGATCGCGATCGTCTAACTGAAATTTCACGCTGTTTCAATACGATCACTCCCACCCGAGCCTCTACGCATTTTCGGCATAACTTTACCTAATATGATCTCCCGCCATAGAATAGAATGCTAACGACTTAAGTAAACACGGTGGTAATTTTTTTGTTGTTGTTTGACTTAAAACATATAGATATAGATTTGATTGTGACTCGGTCTAACCAACCTCACGCCCCTTCGAATATGACTGGACCCACCCCGGCCTTACGCCATTTTGAACATGACTCGGCCCAACATGGCCTCTTGCTAACTATTAATTTCAAAAACTCGAGTTGTTATAAATACGCAACCAATTCACTTAAAGCATATATATACAAATTCAATTGTATTTTAACATGGGCGCGCGTCATGACATGTTATCCATTCAGTATAATCCCACCTCATTATTGACCTTAGCCATAGAATAGAATGCTAACCCACTTAAGTCAACACGGTGGTAATTTTTTTGTTGCCGTTTGACTAAACGATCGAATTGATTGTTCATTTAATATGGGTCCGTTTGGCTAAACGATCGAATTGATTGTTCATATGTTAAATTTTATGTATTCAAACGACGGGCCCAATTCTGTCATACCAATTTGGGCCCAAAAGCGCTATTTTTCTCTTTTTTTTGAGAGAGAGAAAAGTAGTATGCTACCCGCTTCGTTATTTCACATAAAAACTGAGCTGAAAATGCGAATCAACTAGAATTCGAACTTGAGTCTCGAGTACCAACCACCAAGCTCTTTGCCACTTGCTCTAAAGACGGTCGGTCCAGAAGCGCTATTTTCGACAGAGATTCGAAAAAGCAATAATATATAATAGCTTTTCTACTAAAACCACCTCAACAGTTTTAGTTTCTACAAGCAGCTGCTAAATTTTCATGATGTATATGTTATTAGGGCTTTTTCCAAAAGCCATTACCAATGCAGTAGATAAGATTGGTCGGATCCTCTCAGTACTGCAAACAGATGTTATGAAAGGTAGAACATGAGCTGAGACATTCTTCTTCTTATAAACTGCAAATCTTATTAGATATGACAAGAAGAGCTAATTACAAGAACTGAAAGCACCTTCTAACCAAGCACAAAAAAGAAAGTACAAAGCTCATCTCCAATCAGCCTCGCATGCCCTTTTTATTCCTTCTTATTTAAGCACCAGAGAGGGTTTCTAGTTGACATGATTGATATATATATATATATATATATATATATATATATATATATATATATATATATATATATATATATTCGGCTCCGAGAGAAGCCTCAGGGAAGCGAAATTAATCCTAACCGTCCATGCGGATGATGCATCGAATGCTCTCCCCCTTGAGCATGTAATCAAAGGCCTTGTTGATTTCAGAGAATGGCACACTGTGTGTGATGAACTTCTCCAATTCTAGCTCCTGCACAGTTGTTCGAATCATGGAACACAAATTAGAATTCTCTTCGACTACTAAGCCATCGTTTGCGGACCGAAGCGCTATTATTTCACTCGATGTTCACACAGTTTGACAAAATGAGAAGCCTACGAGAAAAGCAAGCATAAGTGCGTTACCTTATTCATATACTTTTCCACGACCGAAGGGAGATCGGTGCGAGGCTTGTAGTTTCCAAAGAAGGTCCCCTTGAGGGTTCTCTCATTCAGGAAATTCACGGGGCTGGTTTTGAATTCGGCGTCTTTGTGCGGCACCCCGACCAACACGGCAACTCCCCAGCCCTGAGATTCAAGAGCAATCTTGTTTCACAATCTGATATGAATAATTCTCATGGAGTAAAATCAGCAAGAATGAAAAGAGCTCTCGATTTGCCATTCGGTGCAGGGGTGGTTAAGGAAATTACATCATGAACACACTCAAACGCCGATATCATGGCATTTACATTTCCGGTGCACTCAACTGCACGATCAACTCCGCCGTTAGTCATCTCAACAAGAACCTGAAAAAAGAGCATCACAAACGGACACATACCTGAGAATCATTGAAATCTCTAAACTATACAACAACTAAAAACACCAAACACAATACAAACCTCTTGCACTGGTTTGTTGTAGTCCTTTGGATTCACGAAGTCGGTGACACCAAATTTCTTAGCTGGCAATTGGAAAAAAAAAGGGGGAGAACTTAATGTGGGGCATAGAACATCTACCAGCAAAGTAGATTGCGGGTAAATTAAAATTTTCAGGTAAGTAGCTTCAATTTTTACGAGAGGCAATTCTATATTCTACCTTCTTCAAATCTTTTTGGGTTTAAGTCGATGCCGAAAATTTTTGAAGCTCCTGCAATCCTGGCACCTTCGCAAGCCTAACCATGAAAAGATACAGATTTGATCAATTACTACTGTGGTTTAAAATTATTTCGATATTGAAGGAATAGACAAATTCTAGGTCGAAAGAGGCTCACAGCTAGGCCTACAGCTCCCAACCCGAAAACAGCCACTGTCGAACCTTTCGGAGGTTTAGCAACATTGAGTGTTGCACCGAGACCTTACATAGAAAAATAAACAACTTCATTACCAAAATTATCAAAATGACTCTTCACACGACATCAAAAGATAGGCTTAATCTCTCACCAGTTGAAATTCCGCAGCTAAGAACGCAAACTTTATCTAAGGGAGCCGCGGGGTTGATCTTGGCCACACATCCGACATGGATGACGGTGTACTCGCTGAATGTGGAGGTCCCAACGAAATGGTATATCGGTTTTCCATTGATCGAAAACCGTGATTGCCCGTCGCCAATCATCACTCCCCTGTCGGTATTGATTCGAAGGAGATCGCACATGTTGCTTTCCTCCGACTTGCAGTGGGCACATTCTTTGCATTCCCCAGTGAACACGGGGAGGACATGGTCTCCTGGTACGAGCTCGGTCACGCCCTCACCTACGCTCTCTACGATGCTGTGAACGTCAAATGATAGAATACGATGAATTTAATGGTTTCGACTAGAATATAATGATCTAACATAAACTTGTTCGCCACCGAGGTCAGCGTAATATGGCTTAAACAATTTATCTCAGACAAAGCTCTTCATTTTAAAAAATAACCTGGTTGAGTACACTACTATTAAACCCTCAAAAAGAAGGGGGAAAAAAATGTGTTACATTATTCAAAGCTATGGAGCTGAATTGTGTTAAAAGGTTACAGGTGAGTTTAATTAACTTGACTCTCAATCAAACAACTGCTTCATTGAAAATGTTGCAGAAAACTGAAGCAAATTACAGAAGAAAAACTAAGGAATTAGAATAATTCTAGGTAGGGCATACCCTCCAGCTTCATGGCCGAAGATGCGAGGAAAAACAGGAGTCTGCCCCTGCAAAATTTAGAAATTAAATCAAGTTAGAAATATCACCGAGATTGCCTATTTAGCCCTAAATTCTCTTCTTCTTTGTTTGAACAATTTCACTCAGATGAAAGAAAGGCAAGATGACTCGAATAGTTCTAAAATTATCCAAGCATTCAAACGAAGAAGGCTTCTCGAGTCGATCGAAGGTTGTTGACGAAAATCAACACAATTGTGAGCTTGGCATTTAAGACTTTTTAAAAGTTTACGAGTCCTGCTACAATGCTATCAATAGCTCCAAACACGGGGAATTATCAAGTTTTTCGCCATTAGATTTACCTCTTTAACTATTTCTGGCCATTTCCGATCCTCAGATCATACTATTCCACCAACCACCCACTAAACTCTATAAAAAATCCCTGTCGTCCTAACCGCACATCCTTTTATCTAATGGCTGAAAACCTGATAGGACCAATGACTTAGTACTGTTATTAATAATATTCCAGCCTAGTTCAAAGTAAGTTTATACGACGACGATCTGCAACCGAGCGAACATGCAAGATACCTCCACCACCATTCACGACGAATACCGCAGAAATGGATTTAATTTACTTCAAAAAGAAATATCTATCATAAGAGAGGCGAGTTAAGCTTACAAACCTTAGCTTCCCAGAAGTAGACATCAGTGTGGCAGAGGGCGGTGTAGAGGATCTTCAGCCGCACCTCCATCTTCTGCGGCGGCGCCACCTCCACCTCCTCGATCACCAGCGGCTTCCCCGCCTCCCACGACACCGCAGCTGCATCAAACAACGTTCGATTCACCATCATCAACTACCATACATACACATATACACACTATACACACGGAAAAATCCTATCCCTACAAGTAACTTCCACATCAATCTACAAAATTTAGAATTTAATGGTTAGGTTTCACTACTTCCCTTGTGGAATTACAACAAAATTTATTTATTAAAAAACAGATCCAGATATCGAAATAAAATAGGGAAAAAAAAAAAAGAAGAACAGGAACCCATTTCCCAAAAACAAATAAAGAAGCAAAAAAAACAGAGGAGAATAATCCTTCGCCAAAAATAAACTAATAATCACTCCAAAAAGTATACAAAAACAACAAAATTTTAATAAGAGAAATATAGAAACCCACGAACCTTTGCATTTGATTACTTTCCCAGCCATGCTCGACATGTTCCCAAAGCTCCTCAAAAACTCGAATCCCACCTCTTCAAAAACCACACACACACATACACATACACATACACACACCAAAAGAGAAAAACCAAGTTTTGCGAAAAAAAAGTGAGTCACTACGAGAGCTTTATATAGAGCCCCACGTTGCTTTGTTCGCCTTTGATTTAATTGCCCTGGTTTACTACTGTGCCAAAACCGGTGCACGATTGCGTTGTTCCTACGATACAAACTTTTGTTAAACGGATCCTGGGGATTAAAAACAGGTGAATAAATAAATTGTGTAAACATCAAATACTATATGGAATTTCTTACTTTTTTATTTTATTATTATTTTTTTAATTTAAGTGTATTAATTTAGTATTATGTGATTTTATTTTTCTCTTTTCGTCAGCTTCTATATTAACATTTCTTAAATTATATACCAAAAATTTCGGATATCCAATCTATATTTATCGAATATTCACTTTACTATCTTTTAGTTTTAATTCTGTCACTGATTTAACGAAAAAAATTTGTGGAGGGAATAATATAAAGTAAGAAATAAAATGTTGAGATATTAAATTGATACATTTTAAATTATATAGTATATTATAATAAAAATATATAAAATAAAGGAGTATAAAACTACCACCTGAGTGGTATTTAAAGTTTTTAAAATAAATTTAAAAAAAATATTGTGAGATTGGGTTTTTTATTATTTGGTTATTGTTTTAATTTTGATTATTAGGAGAGGGGAGTAGGATAAGAGTTGAGCGGTGGAGTGGTCAAAACTGGGAACTTCAGCAAAAAGCGGTGGTCCCAGAAACCAACCCTGGGTTTTGCAACAGCCAACCGGTTTTGTCGCTCCGGATTAGACTCGTTGACTAGTTTTAAATGGTTTTTTGGTTTTTTGTTTTATTTTTTAAGGATGTTTTTGAAATTGCAGAAAAATTATGTTGCTACGTGAGGTGAGAAAGTATGTTGAAAAAATATTTTATTTATTTTTGTAATCGCAATAAGTCGGTTACGATACATTTTTGTCTTTTTCTTGAAGAACGCGAACATATCTCTATATATTTTTTTTCACAACTATATTTTATCTAATAACATTATAAAAGCCTTAATACCAAACTAAATTTTAATCTTTTTTTAACAACTGATCCTCTGTGTAATCCTATGTATGTAATCACACGACTCGACAAAGAATTATACTTTTTTTTTTCTATCACTCAAAATTTTAAAAATATTTTATTTATTTTTAAACGATCAAAATTTTTTTTTATTAATTTAAAAACAATTTCTGTTTTCCCTAAAATGTGCCAGGTGATTGTTTTTTATAAGAATATTTTGGTAATTTTTATTATAAAAAAATTTAAATAACAACAAGAAATGAATAAGCCAAAGTTCTACTTAAAAAAAAAAACAAAAAATTGACAAGAAAAGAGCCTAATATAAACCATTAAATGAGATGGTATAAAATTTATATATCTTTTTGAATATACAAATAGGATTACTCTAGTAATTTAAAATGCTCATCCATTGGCATTCATACCTATATTTAACATTTGTAGTTAGGATGTTGTCAATATAAAATTTTCCAACAAAATGAACAACTTTTTTTTTCAATACCCATTACCCATCATATATTGCTCACGCCCAAAAGAGACGAGTAAAGAATCTTCAAAATAACCGATCGTCCCTTGTGAAAGAAGCGAAGAAAGATGGTTGGTATACGAAATCTTAGTTCGAATTCTAACATTGATTTCTAAGTTTATTTCTAAATGAAATAAATAAAGCGAGTAGTGTCTTTATCTCTCTCTCTCCCAAAAAAAAAAAAAAAGAATCTTCAAAATAACTACTACAATAACTTCAAACTAAATTATGTCCTCAAAATGTAGCCTTACTCTTGGATGAGCAAGTGCGCTTGCTATACTCATTTTATATTTTTCGTAATGTTAAAAAAAAAAGAAAAAGAAAAAAGAAAATGTAGCATTTGAAATTAGAGAACTAAGAAGTATTAATTAATTTTCCCTTAATTATATGTATGGCCATCTAAAAATGAACCTCTTGTGTTCATCTTGTATTTGCACAGCATTTTAGAATAAATTAAAAAATTATAATAGTTATAAAACCAACCATAAAGGTCATTATATCTTAGATTAGATACCATTTCTATTGGAAGGTGAGGAGACTTAGGTTGTCGCTGATGTAAGAGGTATGAATGAGTGACACTAGGCAAAGAAAATAATGTAATGGTTAGTCTAGAATTATTGTTTCATCATCATACTTTTTCGAGATTATTGCTGAAAAGGACGATAAGACATATTGTCCTTTGATTCGATGGTAAAAATATATATTACAAGTCTAGGAATGTAAGATTTACATCTATCCGCGCGATGGTGAAAATATTATTGCGGTATTTGATGACAAATTGACCAACCATGTGCGAGAGGAGAGGAACAAACAGAAAGGACATGACTCATGAGAGACTTGGTTCGATCGATCGATCGATCGATTCAATCAGTCAATTGAGGCCCGGCTCCGCCGTTGGCTCACATGTTCACGGTTCACTCGTGTTTTTTTATAGACTAGTAGAAATTTCACGCCGAGCATCTCGAAGAACTTATTAAGGGCAAGTTGGTGCTATGCAGCAATGAAATGTGCGAACGAGATGAACGATAGCGAGATCGAGAAAGCAACCCCTGAATGTGATTCACCGCAGCCACACTCTTCAATGGTCATGTATTTGAATGTTGTCGTGATAGTCTAAGGCATGTTTTTGAGTTCGTTGATTCGGCTATCCTCCCACTATGAACTAAAAATTGTTAATAGGAAAAGCTTACAACAATAGACAAGTTTTAATGCAAGGCGCAACGAACTTCAAAAAAGAAGTGCCCAGTGTCCCAAATTCTGAATAAAGTTCTTCTAAGTGTAGTAATTTTTAAGAACTTTTGATAGTGCAAAACAAACGCGCCTTAAACGCAATCTTATCAAAGCTTCTACTCTAATCTCACATTACATTGATATTTACATCCCTCAAAAAATATAAATATCTAGATTAATGTTATGGTGAGGATTTGACACATAAAGATTAACGTCTCCAATAGTTCCACATCGGATGGAATATTAATTTCGATCAGTTTATATGAGACCTACACACTAGTAATAATAACTGAACTTAAACATTTTGGGCCGGTGGTTTGGACCCAACGAGTTATTATTGCTAGCGGATCGGGTCGTTACAATTGGTATCAGAGACGAATACTAGCCGGAAGTGTGAGAACTAAGTGCTATGCGGAACAAAGTGCTACACCAACGGATTTGGTAGGAACCACCTTCCGAACCCGTAGAAGCCACCTCTAGAATCTCCTGGTATGTTGTCTCGAGCCACCTCGACAAGAACGTCAGGGTCTGGAGCCACCTCTAGAATCTCCTGAATCTCTTGGTCTGTCTGTCTTGAGCCACCTTGACAAGAACATCAGGGCCTAGAGTCACCTCTAGAATCTACTGGTCTGTCTGTCTGTGATTTGGTTTGGACCCTGAACAAAAACGTCAGGGTCTAAACAGACCCGACAAGAACGTCAGGATCTAAACAGGAAGAGCTTATAACGTCCCTACTAGTCCCACATCGGATAGGATATAACTGAACTTAAGTATTTTGGGACGATGATTTGAACCCAACGAGTTATTATTGCTAGCGGGTTAGGTCGTTGCAAAGATGATATTTGCAATCTTCTCCAGGTTGATAAATTTTAGGAGCACAAAGTAAAGGCCAACATTATTCAAGGAACCTATCTATTTCATGCACTTCCTTATCACATGATAGGGAGGGTTATGTCCTATATTATTCTCTGTCATGATCATTGTCCAGTCTTTTCCTAAATTCTATGCTTTTCTTTACAATGGCATTGACTAGTTAGCCCGGGATATCGGGCCGAGCCGACCTCGATAAGTTGTGCCAAATCCGGCCCACAAAATGAGAATTTTGGTTTTCTTGACCCAAATATTTTTGGTAATGGGCCGCCTGAGAGCTTCGGTACCATAGTATGACCTCGATAAGTTGTGCCAAATCAGGCCCACAAAATAAGAATTTTGGTTTTGTTGACCCAAATCTTTTTGGTAATGGGCCGCCTGAGAGCTTCGGTACGATAGTATTTCATTCAATTATCAATATATAGAGTAAAGATACTATGCTGTCGGAAGTATGAAGAGCTTAATACTTTTGACTTTTTAGCTCTTAGATGAGTCTTCTTAATCATTTCTAATATTTAGATTAATACTATTATTCTGTGGGACCACTTAATTCTAAAAATACTATTCAATCCTAGAGGGGGTCATAATTATTCCAACCGTATAATTCTTAATTTAAGGGTCAAAAAATCGAAAATATAAAATTTCTTATACTTCAGATAGTATAATAGCTCAACACTAATATATTGATCATTGTTAATTAATACAGATTAAAATTCTTGAAAAAAGGTGCATATTGATCATTGTTAATTAATACAGATTAAAATTCTTGAAAAAAGGGTGCTTCATGGGAACATTAGCTGGGCAAGGACAGGGCAGATCTTGGCGAAGATCTAGTTGGGAATCAACTGCAATTAGGTTCGACTCAATTTTAATCTTTCCATAATTTAATTTAATAAAAGTAATTTTTCAAAAACGAAAGAATAAAGCAATAATTAATAATTAATAATAATAATAAAGATATAATAAATTTGGTAATTAGGTTTTAGAGATTGGGATCAGATTGGTAAATTACGTGAGCGCCCCTGTTTGTCGTAACAGGCTTATCGGAGCGGGCGCCCCTCTCGCAGAATGCGAGCCGTTACCGCTCATCACATCCCGTTTACTGCCTGAAGGATCATGAGGCATCATTAAGAACCCCAGCGGCAATTTTATATCACCCTCCCTCTCAATGGCCTTGTTATCCATCCGATGTGGGACTAATGTCCTTGTATTTTGGCCAGTTTCCAGATTTGTCCTCGTTGTTTTTTGCGTTTTTGCGAAAAATACCTTGACAACGGTCACCGATGCGCTTTTTATCATGCGGGAGAGGCTCACGAACCTCCTGCGTAGCTGCGGCGGCGCCGTCGCCGAGCTCCGCGCGGGAATGCAAGCTCACGCGCACGCCATAACCTGCGGCCTCCTCCCCCACGCGACGCTCGAGACCGATCTCCTCCTCATGTACTCGCGCTGCTCGTGTATTAACTACGCCCGCCGAGTGTTCGACCGAATGCCCCAACGAAACATGCACTCTTGGAACATCCTCTTCTGCGGCTACGCCCGCCGCTCCCTCTTTTACACGGCTCTTAGCCTCTTCCCCCGCTTCCTCGCCTCCGGCCTCCTCCCCGACCGCTTCACGTTCCCGCCTCTTCTCAAGTCCTGCGGCGGAGTTGCCGACTCCACCCTCGGAATGGTCCTCCATTGTTGGGTTATTCATCTGGGCCTCGAAGAGCATGTTGTGGTTCAGGGTTCGGTTTTGGACATGTATGCGAAATGCGAATGCTTGGACCAGGCGCTCCGGGTGTTTGAATCAATACCTAAAAGAGATACTGTGATTTGGAATACCATGATTGCGGGGTTTGCTAGAGCCGGGTGTTCGCCCGAAGCATTGGATCTTTTCCGCCGGTTGCAATGGGAGGGAGGGGCCGTGGATTCGATGTCTATACCGAGCGTTCTAAACGCCTGCAGTAGGGAAGGAGACTTGATGAAAGGGAAGCAAGTTCACGGGAGAGTGATCCGGTGCTTAGTGTTCGATTGGGATGTTCCCGTTGGGAATTCATTGATCGACATGTACGCTAAGTGCGGTTGCTCGGATGATTCAAATAAGGTTTTCTTAACCATGAGCAATCGGAACATCGTAACGTGGTCCACTATGATATCTTGTTATGGAGCTCATGGCAAGGGCGAAGAGTCGCTGCGCCTGTATAAGGAGATGATATCGGAAGGGCTGGTGCCAAATGGTGTTACGTTTACATCCGTCTTGTCAAGCTGTAGCCACTCTGGCCTCATTGAAGAGGGTCGAAGGATTTTCGATTCGATAAGTAGAATTCACGATGCTGTGCCGAGTATCGAGCACTATGCTTGTATGGTGGATCTCTTGGGTCGATGTGGTGGCATTAGGGAAGCTCTGCAGCTGATAAGCAGCATGCCGATGGAACCTTCGGGCAGCGTTTGGGGGGCGCTGCTCGGCTCCTGCGCTGTTCATAAGAATGTGGAGGTCGGTGAGATTGCCGCTCAAAGGCTTTTCGAATTGGAGAAGGGGAATCCGAGCAACTACGTGGCTCTTAGCGGTATATACGAAGCGGTTGGCGATTTGGAAGGCATGGCGGAGGTGAGATCAAGGATGAGAGAGCTGGGGATGGTGAAGATGCCAGGGTGTAGTTGCGTCGAGGTGAGAGGGCGATTGCATGCTTTTCACCAAGGGCATGTTTCTCATCCTTTGGCAAAGAATATTCACGAGGTGTTAGATGGATTGGTTGAGGAGAATGGTGACTTTAGAAGGTGATTATGGGTGAGGAGGATTTGCCTTGCTGTTGATGTATGGAAAAGGTTATACATCGTCTTTTTAGTTTCTACACAATCACATTGTTTTCATTGTTCACATGAAAACTTCTAGATGTAAAGACTAAATTAAGAGAACAAATTATAGATTGCTAAGATGGTGTACACAAACATCGCTAAACACAGCTCAGTTCACCGCTACTAATAGAGATACAACAAGTAATAAATTAAAATTAAAGCATCTTCAAAGGAGCGAAAGTTAGGTTATCAATGTCCTTAGGTTATCAATGTCCTACACGGTACTACCTACCGATGAACTTATTCTCTGCTCTTGGACTTATTCTCTGCTCTGGCCGAAACTAAACATACAGAAGCGCTGACCAAGCAACAACTAATTTGCTCTCCAAGGTAGATCACTTTGGGAGGCCATTCACAGGATCAATCAAAGCTTGGTTTTCGTCAGTAAGGAGTTTCGGACCACTTCCAATTCTCGTGCAAATGAAGTAGGTGATGTCGCCAGCGAACTTTTTATGTGGAACCTTATCCTTAACTTCAGGTGGGGGTGGCAGGGCTTCTATTTTTTCCACAGATTGGAGACCGGCCTCTTCTAGTATTGATTTGTCTCCTAGAATGTAGCTGAGAAGGAATATAAGCATCAAGTTAGACTTTCTTTCTCAATACCAATTCGTAGGGCCAGTTTGGTCTTGCTGTCTCCTATAATCTATTTTTAGGGTTCAAGTTCTTATTTTAGCTTTCTGCTGCAGCAAAAACTCCGGGCATTTCCACTTGCCAGCTGTTCCTAATATAGATGGCTAGAGGTGAAAGAAGAAGCAAAAGTGGAGCCAAACAATGGAAGAGACAAATAATGGTGGACCAACATCAAATGGAGCATACCTGGTCAAATCAGTATCTTGTGGAGGAGGAAAATAAAACAGTAGCCTTTGAAGCAGAAGTGCAGCAGCTTGATGATTTGGTGCGATCATGACGGCATTGGGACCAGCATCAAAGGTGTAAGCTACCTGTCATAGAGTAGATTTGTAACAAGATTTTAGCGGCAGGATTTTGCAAATTGTTGTGGATAATAAAGGTTCACTATTAGTCAAAGTTAACAACCTAAAACAACTATGTAGGAGGAAGATAACAGCAGAAAGAACAAAAAGATGCTTATAATCATTATATCATAGGGCATAATTTACCTGCGGTGTTCCTTCTGACTGGTTCCATCTCTCGACAAGGTTAATAATCCTGAAGTTAATGGGTATGTATACATATTCATTACGTAGAAATAACCAATCTAAATAAGCAGCTGATATATTGATTGGATGGAAATATACGTGTGAACAGAAACACAATACCTGTGTGAGGTGTCATTCATATAGAATATAGGGGGGGTAGTGTCCAAGCAGATTGCGTGAAACTGATTGCTATCTGCACAAGTAATGCGGGCAAAAGATGCAAAATCATGATCTCTAATGGCTTCTTCGATTTTCAACACTCGACTAGGGACCACAGTCTGGAAATAGCAGAAAGTAAATGAATTAACAATGTGAAAGTAAATTTAAGAACTAGTAACACATAATTCTCTCTCAAAAGAGAAATTGCATCATAAGGCCACAAACCACAAAAGCACAAGAGCAATTGTTTCAAGAAAGCAGTTAACACTACTGGGGTGCAGAACGGCATGACACATGAATCAGCATATGTAAAAAAGTAGCAAATAAACCATTCAGTTGATAGATATTTGGATAGCTCTATCATAAAATAATATTCCCACTGTAAAAAGCACTACACGTGAATAAAATGCAAAAAATCCCTACCTCAGCCCTGTATTTTAAGAGTGCACTTGTCTGAACACTTTCACGCATTCCAGAGGTGCTACTCGTTTCCTTCTGCTTTGAGCTAACCTGGGTTTTGGAATAATATTATAATAATGGACAATTAGAAGCGATGAATAGAAATATGCAGCCATTACAGCAAGAAATAAAGCAGCTTTAGTGCATGTCAGTCGCAAAAAAACACAAACTATAAGAGCATCATATAGTAGCAAAGTTGTATATCATGCACAGCACAAAGCAATATGAAAGAAAGCCAGTACTGAGAAAGTAAAAAAACACGGAGCTGACCCAGCAAATACAAATGAAGTTATATGACCAAGGCATATCCCTTGGTGTATAATAGGGTATTCCCAAACATACTTGTATATCCATGACAAGTTACTTATCCAACTACTTGTTTACGAAAGTTGATCAAGCAGACAAGCATTCCTACGTAGAAATTCACCATCATAATAAAGTTTATGCCGAATATTAGAAACATTTCATGCATACATACTGTGGGATTCAACAGCTAACATGCCTCGTATAAGAATGAACCAAAGAGAGTGACTTTGAACTACTTTTTAAATTGCTGTTATGAAATAATAATCAAATGTCCATAATACCAAGTAGTACGAAGCATCATAAAGAGAAACCACATACCACTGCTATGACAATAAAAAGGTCATTCCAATGTGTTTCTTCAGCTAGTTGAATCGCAATGCTGTCGCTTCCATTGGGATTCTGAAAAACCAAAAAAAAAAAATCAGTTCTAAGTGATGCATTGCTTTTGAAGATACAGTAAGTTAACTGAGCATGTTAGCCTTACATTTCCCATGGCCCATTTGACAAATCCACCATATATACTGCGGCATGCACTGCCTGAGCCTTGCCTGTATTATACAATTACTATTTAACAAATGCCAGGTATCGTACGACAATAAAACCTTATATCAGCTGTAAAATAACTGTAGCACAAGAGCGTCCTCCCTTTGAATATTTCACAAGCAGCTATTAAATTTATATATCCAAAAGGTGGTGGCTTTGGCATGCTTGTACTTTAGAAGTATGAAAGAGAGGGTAAACATAATGGTTACAGACCTGGCAATGGAGGAAAGCTCTCCATATTCTTCCTTCACATTCATCAGCTTTGCAAGGGCAAAAACTGTCAATAAACATTAGAAAAGAAAAAAAAAAAAAACTGTTAAAGAAAACTCTTCATTATGACAATTAAGAGATAATATTCAAAACAATTACATGTTGTTTAGAGCTGCTCTCTCCTTCAGAAGATAGCATAATGCTAGTCCATATTGAACATGGTTAATACTAGATGCCACAGTGCTTCTATATGAGTCATTAAAAGAGATTCACAAATATATATTTTCGTATCCATAAAAGATATAATAAATATGCCAGGCAAGGTGTTTAATCCCAGATAGAGATAGCATACATAACATATGTTACTTTTAGTTTGACAATAGTAGGCCCAAGAACTTTAAACCTATAATAAAAAAACGTGTAGGGAAAAAAAAATCCTTATTTTGATTCAACTACAGTTAAACCACACACTCCATAATCCAAAGTATTAGGACTAAAATTTACCAAGACATGCGAAGCCAGCGGCAGAAGAAGCCAAACCAGCAGCAGTGGGGAAATTGTTGTATGAAGCAATATGAACATGCAAGTTATTCCAATCATCTTTTTGGATCCGAATGCCCTTCTTCTCGTCCTCAACATCACGAGCGCGCTTCCGGATCTCTCTCAGGCAGTTTTGGTATCTTCCTCCAGACAATGAAATCTCCTGCTCCAGTCAGAAGTTCAGTCAAATCTCCACGATTTACAAGCAGTCACCAAAACTAGTAGCTTTATTGTCTTAACAACAAATAATCATTTGAACTTCATAGAGATTAGAGTGCTCAAACAAAGAAGCAAAAATGTATTTTTAACATCAATGGAAAAAACCAAAAAAAACTAAGATAAAAATATATGGACCTTATCCGAATTATGTTACATTTTGAAAGAGGCCCCTAAAATTTGAAAATTTTGATTTTCACTCTCAAATCTTACAATGTTTTTTACTTACCAAGTCTCCATCAGAATTTACAAATTTAACAATTATTTTTTTTTGACAGAATATTTTGTAATAAAACATAACATATTCTACTATTTGATGAAATGAGAACCATTAAATCCTTCTGAAATTCGTAAGAAAAAAATTCAGAGAATTTTTGCAAATTCAAAAGGAACTTAAGGTCATGCAGTAAAATAAATATACTTAAACTTCACTTATTCATTCCGACAAGTGCTGTATTTCATTCTCAGGAAAAATTAAAACAAATATAGAGAGGATCAATCAACCTTGCCATTAAGCCACATGCGATCCTTCTCAAAGCTAGGGCTAACGGCGACGGTCGTGGTTGCGGAGAGATGATCCGGATCGAGCGTAACACTGATGCTGTCATTAACAGGTAGGATCAACTCCTCATCGCGCTTCCCCCAATACTTGATCACCGCAATGTTGGTGGGCGATCGCGCCGTCGCCATCAGGATCCAGCTCTTCTCCGACTCCCCCGTCATCTTCTCCTTCTCCTTCTCGACGACCTGAAACGCGTCATAGATCCAACCTCAGGTCACAAAAAACCACGAAATCAAGAGTCTCAATCCATTTCGATTAGCAAAACCCCCCAAAAATCAGCAAAAATAGATCGTGAACACAAAATATCCTACTTCAATCGAACAAACCAACGACATTACAAATTTCGATCAAAAAAACCCCCTAAAAATGGGAAAAAAAAAAGATCGAAAAACGCATTGCGGCGAGGATTCACCTGATTTAGAGATCGAGTGAGCTGAAACCGGATTTGGGAAGAGATCGCCGCCGATCGAGAGAGGAGACGAGTGAGGCGGTTGAGAGGGGTTTCGAATATTTCGCGCTTGTGGAGGAGAAATAATACGGAGGGGTCGCAATCGTCACGAAACGGGGAGAGAGATCTAATTATGGAGCTTATGTTCATCCAACGGGCGTTGAACGATCAAAATAAGATGAACGGTTGATGATTTTTGTAGGAAAATTGATCATTTATTTGGTGGTTGAAAATACTTGAATTTGAGGGGATACGGTGAGGATTTAGGTACCGGAGCTCTGTATATACGTACGTAGAAGATTTTGGTAGCTGAATACTTTATTAATTACGTGTCTCAATTATCTCCGGCATATAATTAAAATATAAAATAATACATCAATATTATATTTTAATTTTGTGTTAAATAAGTCTAGTAATTTCGCAATATGATTTTTTGACATTAAAACAATAAAAATTCTTACACGCGATTGAAAAAAAAAAAAAACTCTCATTTCATAATTCCTATTTGAGTTTTGGAACTTAAAATGTGTGGAAAGATTATAAAAGAGGAATTTATTTAGGACAGAATTAAAATGCAAAATTGACATTATTTTAATTTTTTTATACCAGAGAGAAACTCAAGACACAGCAAAAAAGTGTAGAGAGAGTTTTTATAATTAAACCTTCAGTTTAAGTACTGCTGCAGATTACTATTTCTATGGACATGCATCGAAAAATCGTTATCGTTCCCTTTCTGTTTGGTTGCTCATCTTTTATACAATTTTACCTTTTTATAGTTGTATCTTATTCAATGTCAATTTGATTATGCTTCTATTTTTGCTTTCAACAAGAGTTTTTGATAAAACAATGACCGTCTCTAGAGCAAGTGGCAAAGAATTTGGTGGTTGATTTTCGAGACCTGAGTTCGAATCCTAGTTGATTCACATTTCTAGCTAAGTTTATTTCTAAATGAAACAAACGAAGCGGGTAGCGTGTTACCTATCTCTCAAAAAAAAAGAAAAAAAAAAGAAGAAGAGTTTTCCATAAAACATACGGCAAATAAAAAAAGTTCAAAACTTTTGCTGCAACGGTCCGCGGAAAACAGTTTTAAGCCCCAAGGTCAAGAGAGAGTTGAATTTCTCCAGTAATACTACAATTAATAGAAAAATTTATTGTAAGATTCAAAGATTTTCAACATTCAATATCAGATAGGGAGCTTATCTTAAAGATAAAGATTGGATTGGATGTATGCACCTCATCCAAAAGCAACACTTTAGCTTGCTTTATCTTGAGTGAAAATTTTTGTTTATCTGTTGATGATAATGGAGAATAAACAAAGAGCACCACATAATAGTACTCTATTGAAGTTCAGCAATGATTTTTTTTTATTTTTTTATATTAGTTTAGTACTTAATTTATAGTAGCAGGCTAATCTACCTAAGATTTTAAGCAATGAAGTTAACAACCTAGTAAAGATGATTGGTCCCAATTTTATTATCTACTATCTATTATATGGACTAATACTCCATTGATATATAACATTTCCAAATTATATTAATTAATCTCTATAAGCTCAAGCTTTGTGCAGTAGCTGCATTAATAATTACTAGTTATCCTTCGAGTCGAAGTAAGATGCAACTTCACTGCAAATTCGACAGTAAAGCATGCTTACACCTTGTTTTTCCTAGCAATAAGAATCGAAAAGTAAATATATGACAATTACAAAGATAATGCATTACAAATCAGAAACTTGTTTGACACAGGAATATATCACAATTACTTATTCAAATCAATTTATCTCTCAGCTTCACGAGAAAAAAGAAAAAAAAAAAAGAAAAGAGAAAGAAATGGTAAACACTTAGGTCACTCTATGAACTATTTGTTGGCAAATCGCGAGCGTCGTAGTCAGAAGAGTGTTCAATCAATGGAAGGATAGGTTGTATTGGGAAGTCTTTGTCCATTTACAAAGGATCGGAAGAGACGGAGGGCTCGATCGGGCTGCGCATAGGGAACCATGTGAGCAGCACCTCGCACTGTCGCAAATGTCAATATATTTCCATACTCCGTTACCCAGCCACCGACCTTTCGGAGAAAAGAAAAAGAATGCCATTATTCTTTGATGTATATTCTCGAAAATCCATTAAGAAAATCACGACAAGAAATTGCAGAGCATTAAGATTTTCTCAATTCGAGGCTATTTGTTTACTCCAAAATGTGTTAACTTCTCCCAAACTCATTAGCTCTAAATTTAATAATCCTTCTTGTATCTCTTTGTAATATTAGAATGCGGAATTATCAGAGTAAAATGACAGTGCATCACCAATAGAACAAACTCAGAATGGTATACCTGGCCTTTGTGGAACCAAGCACCATAAGGCACTGTCACGCCGAACTTCAAGTCATGAGCCAGTTCCCGAACTAGTGTTCGAGAGCCGAGGAGGGGAACAACAGAATCTTGGTCACCACTGTATGTAGAAAAGGATTTGGTGATCTTCATTATTGTACTCGCCAAAGAAAAATTCCTAACTCAAGCATTTATTTCAGAGATTTATGGCAGATCAATAGCATTCCTTACCTAAAAATCCAAACTGGTATGTGATGCCGAACGATTCTCTTGAGCAATGGCAAGATGTTGATGTTACCATCGGTAACACTATAATTCAAAACACTGTCACAAAAGGCAACAAATAAAATCAGTTATTGATGGGATGTATGTATAACACTACAAGCATAGTGGACCGTCCAGTAACTTAAGTATATGCTAATTGAAGAGAATAGGATGCCGTTAAAGGACAGAGCACAACTAAAACTGATAGCAGTTCATTTGAACCGTAAATATCTAGAAAAGAGAAAGATGTCATGTCTTGGCTTTCATGCCTTATTGCCTAATTTAAGAGTACTTACCTTCAATTCCAATCCAAGTTCTATTATTAGCGAAAAAGGCGAAATTTTTCACAAAAAAGTTTTCAAGCCTGTTAGAGTTCCGATAACAATCTAAATAACGAGAAATAGACAAGTGGTTGTGAAGATATTCAGAAAGATTTTGGCAACTCTATGTATGATCACAACCTAAGAATAAATAAGTTTAGGATAATACTTTAGATAACGCAATCGTCTTTCTCACAAACAAAAGAGAACAACGATGAGTGCGACCTAGCAAATAACAGCATGTTCATACCACCATGCCGATTGGCGACGGAATCGTCATCCATACTGAAACACATGTTATCTTATTTAGTATATTATTTAGAATACTCACTCACTGCACATGCTCCAACTGTACGGCAAGTTTGTCCTGTTAGCATGAAGAGCGTGTTGTACTTCCGGAAGGTTGAAATAGAAGCGCCTTTCGTATGTCATGCATACATCGACCCCCACACTAATCTTAGTAGCCTGTCATATGAAAATAAGAAAGAAGAGAAGCACACCAATTAATAAACTGAAATAGTAGCAATTTTATATATATATATATATATAGATTAGATTTAAAAAAAAACCGAGTTATATAAAACTTGTAGCATGAGATAGACTACTTACGTATTTCCGCAATCTCAACTCCTGATCCACAATTGATGGGTAGCAAACATCAAGAATCACGTCATAGTTATTAATGTAATCTCCGACCACCTGATTAGCATCGGCGATGGCATCATTGCACGATTTTGAGACGTTATGCGGGCTATTGAAGGTATAATCTTCAAAATCACACTGGTTCATAATGGTAAGGCCAATCTCATCAGAAATCATGCCATGCGACCAGAAATATTCATAAGTCGCTGGGACATCTCTGTCGAGCTTGAGAAGCGGATTTCCAATCTACACAAGAAGTGATAGAATCGGTATACGTGATGTATAAATAAATAGAGAAGCCGGGCAGGTTAGTAGAAAGGGGGTGCTCTTACAGCCACTCCTTTGATGTTGAACTTGAAACCAGTCGATTTCTCGTTATGCGTAAGAAGAACATCGGCCAGTTGGGGTATGTAGTGCCCTGTACGCAGTTGCTCGTGACGTCAAATTAGTAATTCTACGAAAGAGCAGAGGAGCGCAAAAACGAATAATATTACAGATTCTGAACCTGCGTAGCTCTCCCCGGTCAGAAACAAGGCCCTTGACTTGAGCTCGGGAAACTTCTCGTACCATCTCAAAAGGAACACATACATATCCTTAGCTGCCGTGATCAAATGACCCAAATAAAATCATCAGTAAGAAGTTATAGAAGAAACAACAACAACAACAACAACAACAACAAAGACATTGATTGGAGGCCATTGAATTCACCAGATGACTCATCTCCGCAATTATAATCAGACGTCGTATTCGAGTAAGACCAGCCGACTCCGGCAGGAGATTCAACAAAGAGGAGGTTGGAGGCTATAACGACAAATAAAGAGCGTGATCAGTGACAGATCATTACATAATGCCATGCTTTTATATCAAGAATTAAGAGATTGTGCGATCTAAGTTTTGATCGAACATCTTCGAGTTCACATTCAGAGTAGCTTAAAACGAAATGTAACCTTTGTTCCATGACTTTTTGTTCATTCTAAGGCCTCGACCGTCGCCCTTCGGGTAAAATGGTCCGAGTTCAGTGAAAGCCCCCCCTCCAATTGAAGAACAACCTGGACCTGAACATCATTTCAATTTTCAACAACAAACAAATGTAGTTTGAGCGTTAAGTTGCATCAAATTCATTACATGGAGAGGGCAATCAATTAATAACAGTCCACACGAAATAAGTAAGACATATGAGCGAAAGGATTGGTCAATTTTTAGGATAGTACTATTAACAGAGCTAATTTTGATACTGACGAATGCGTTAGTTGAATTTTTTTGGTCACTATTAGTGACTAGATTTGACCATATTCAGTAAGTTTTCCTAGCAAAAATGGATATACTACAACTCTGTAATCTGTATAAGACGCAAACTGATTACAAATTTTGGGAAAACGAAAAAAGAAAAGAAAAATACTTATGTCGGTGGGATAGTTTAATTGCTTTGGTGGGTACGCAAGGGCAACAGCTTTTCACTGTGTCTGCTCCCAACACAACAAGCCATTAAAGCCTTTTCTTTCTCAAGGAAAAAAACTGCAAGCTAGCGGAGCATAGTACGGCACCACAAGTAAAGAAGTAATAATAAGAGATTATAGGTCAATGAATTTAAAAAATAAAAAGAAAAAAACTTAAAAAGACCAATCTATCAACACGCTCATTTTCATTATATAATAATAATAATAATAATAATGATAATAATAATAAGTAACGATGGTATCTAAGGCAACAGTGCCAGTACACATTAAAAAAGAAGAAGAAGAAGAAGAAGAAGAAAAAGTGCATCATAAAATGGCAATACAACAGTAGTAATGAGGAGGAGGGAAAAAGCAACCTCCATTGAGCCAAAGGGTGAGAGGCTTGTTGTGGGGATCTGCGGCAGCTTGAGCGAAGTAGTAGAAGAGGCTCCGCCCTGCAGCCGCATCGACATCAACATAGCCTGCGTATTGCCTGAACCCAACTCTGGGCTGGCCCGGTAACTCCCTCACGAGATCCTCTTCTGGGTACCCTCTCACTCCCACTCCCACTTCCGGGCCCATCATCGCAAGGCCCACCAACACCAGACCCCACCACCATTGCCCCATTCCCACCACCATCTCTCTCTCTCTCTCTCTCTCTCTCTCTCTCTCTCTCAATTCCCCTCCTCCAACACGAACAAACAATTATTAGTACCCAGAAAACGTTGATATATAAATATATATATATATGTAGAAGGAGGAGATTGATGGATAGGATCGGAGGATCAAATGTGGGTGGGAAATACAATTACAATTACCGGAGACAATATAAAATAGGGGGGAAAAAACACAAAAGAAGAGACTAGTGAGAATTCAGTTGAGGTTGGCACGTGAGATTCGGCGGAATGCGGTTTGAAAGAGGGCCTGGGCTTGTGGCCTTTGGGAAGAGGCGGAGGAGATATTATGGGGGGGGGGGGGATTGCTGTTGGGAGAAGCACTTTTGCTGTAATTGGGAGGAAAATTTTGAACTTCCAAAGGGAAGGGAGCGGGGTGGGTGGGTGGGTGGGTGGGTTGCTTTTGGTTTTGGTTTTGGGGGAGGGGCGGAGAGAGGAGGTGGTTTTAGCTTTTGGTGTGGGCACTCTGGAAACCGGGTGTATGAATATATATATATATATATATATATATATATATATATAGAGAGAGAGAGAGAGAGAGAGAGAGAGAGAGAGAGAGAGAGAGAGAGCTTTGTTAGAATACTATCTAAGAAACCAAACGGTTTACTACCGATTTGTTTTACATGATAAAGCTTCAAAATTGATGATCGGCGTCGTTAAATATGATCTAAACTATTTAAACTATCTGGAAATTAAATTTCACACATTTTCGATATTGTTCTCTTGTCCATCAAGTAAACAAAAAATGAATGGCTGGATATGAATATTCTTTAAAAAGTGATGATACAATTTTTATATTTGAGATCTAAAGTTTAGATCTTATTTTAAATAGTTTAAAGAATTTTCTAACAAAAATTTTATTGATTTGAACTCTTCTATACCGTTAAACGAGCAAACGCACCATATCGATTAAAATTACAAATTTTGTGACCCTTTGATCGTTCGATTAGTGATGCCAAAAAATCATAAAATTTGATTTCTAGATAATTTAAATGGTCTAGATCATGTTCAACGGTGCCGATAATCAATTTAGAAGCTCTATCATTAAAAAACAAATAGGTAGTAAACCGCTCGGTTTATTACCGATAGTATTCTAGCAAAACTTTATATATATATATATATATATATATATATATATATATATATATATATATATATATATATATATATATATATATATATATATTGTGGCTAAGGCTCTTATACTCTTATAAATATAGATTCTTATATATATTTATAAGTTCGCGATCGATGGAAGGAGATATGTGCAGGTAGGATGATAGTGGTTTCCAGTTAGATTAATAGTGGTTCTTTAGAGTTGAGTGGTTGCTTAGTTGAATAGTACGATCTAACGTATAGAAATGATCAAAAGAGTAAATCTAATGGTAAAAAAATCTAACCGTTTATATTTGAGAGGCGAGATTGACTTTTGCTCAACAGGCTACCATTCGTAAAGATAATATAGAAAAACAAATACAAGCTAATTACCAAATTTAATTAACCCTATACAAAAATATGTTTCTTTATTTAATTTTATTATTTACCAAATTAGAAAGTACTAATTTGATAAGTAATAAATATTTATTTAATTTTATTACCTACCTGCTAAATATGTTACCATTCGTAAAACTAATATAGAAAAATAAATACAAGCTAATTATCAAATTTGATTAATCATATACAAATATTTATTTCTTTATTTAATTTTATTACTTACCAAATTAGAAAATGCTAATTTGATAAGTAATAAACCTTTATTTAATTTTATTACTTACGCTCAACAAAGTTACCATTCGTAAGGATAATATGAGAAAACAAATACAAGTTAATTACCAAATTTGATTAATCATATACAAATATTTGTTTCCTTATTTAATTTTATTATTTACCAAATTAGAAAGTGTTAATTTGATAAGTAATAAACTTTTATTTAAAATTTATAATTGTGTACATTGAATTTAATTTTAATTTTTAAAACGAAAAAATTTATGTTTAAATAAATAGTATATTTCAATTCAAATTGTTAATTTGATATTAAAACGACACGAAATTTTAAATATATTAACTTGTTTTAAATTGTAAATTGTGTTGTACTTATAAACATAACTTTTATTATTTATTTAAATTAAAGGCTTCTATTTTTAAAATTAAATTCAAGTGCTAATTTGATAAGTAATAAGTCTTTATTTAAACTTTATAATTGTGTATATTAAATTCAAAATTAAATTTAATTTTAAATTTTAGAACGAAAATTTTTTTGTTTAAATGAATAGTATAATTCAATTCAAATTGTAAATTTTGATATTAAAACGACACGAAATTTCAAATATATTAAATTATTTTAAATTGTAAATTATGTTGTATTTATAAATATAACGTTTATTGTTTATTTAAATTAAAGGCTTCTATTTTTAAAATTAAATTTAAATTATTCATTTGATAGTAAAAATAACATTAAAGTTTAAAAATATTGATTAAAATTTAAATTTAAATTTAGATTTAAATATAGATTGGACATGAATTTCTCTCTCAACAAAGAAAAAAAAGAGGATAAAATAGCTTTGAGGAAAATATCTGTGGGTGAAAAGTTTCTAAAAATAAAATGAGATATCTTATCAAATTACTAGAAAAGCATTATGTGAATAAAAATATAAATTTACGAAAAAATACTTCATGCTAATTTTACATATGAAAAAATAATTTATCCTTGGTAAGAGGGTGACTAGTACCTATAGCAACAAAAGCCAGTCACCCTTTTAACTAAAAGTCATCTTCACCATTCATTTTAAAAAATTTAAAGGTCAAAATTTTTTGGTGGATAGGAGCACTGTTCAAGGATTTATATTCTCGTAAGAGTATAATAACCTGGACTCTATATTTTGTATATATTTAAGGTTAAATTATAGAAAATCTCTTTATAAATATTCTCTTAATTTTTCTAATTGTTAAATTTATCTCCCCTTCGTCGGGGTTACCTCACTATTCTTTATTTCTCATTATTTGTACAAAAAAAATATCCTTCAAAATAATAGAAATATGTTAAAAAATTATAATTCTTTTTTTATAGAAGAAGTAAAGATAATTTGGTTTTTTTATCCTCTTCATTAACGTCGTACCATCTAAAAATATTTCTATAATTTTAAAGGAGAAAATATAGATTTTTTAAATCAAAGAGGAAAAAAAAAAGGTATTTATAAGAAGCTTTTCTGTAATTTAGCTTATATTTAACTATAAAATTAAATTATAATTTATTGTATCTGTTATGTGATATTTATGAGATAAATGTATATATAAAAGTTGATTATTAATTGTGACTACCGCATCTCTTAATAATAGGTTCTTAAATCTTGTGTTTTTATTTTTTTTACAGCTAAATCTTTTAAGAACGGGATTATTATTTTTAAAAATATTAAGTGGAGGCATAAGAATACACCGGGTTCAGGCAATAAGCAAATATATAAATATGATATTATCATATATATATATATATATATATATATATATATATATATATATATATATATATATATATATATATATATATATATATATATAGAGTCTACTATACTTATTATGAGTAGTAGACCCTACTACTCATAAGTTGTTTCGATGATAGAGCTTGAATCAACGATCCACTCCGTTAAATATGATCTAGAGTATTTAAAACTTCTAGAAAATAAATTTCGTAATTTTTCAAAATCATAATAAAGTCCATCAAATGGGCATAAAATGAACGGCCGAAATCGAACGATGTCCTAAAAATAGATGATCGGATCCTTCAATTTAAGATCGGAGTTATTGATCTTTATCTAGGTAGTGAATAGAATTTTCTATCAAAAATTCAACCTATTTCAATTCTTTTACACCGTTAAACTACCAAGTATCCCATATCGGCCATTAAAAATTGTCAATTTTGTGAGCTTTTGATCATAATGTAAATGATTTCGAAAAATTACGAAATTTGTTTTCTAGAAGTTTTAAATACTCTAGATCATATTTAACGGAGTGGATCGTCGATTCTAAGCTCTATCATCGAAAACAACTTATGAGTAGTAGGCCTACTACTCATAATAGTATGGTACTCTATATATCTATATATATATATATATATATATATATATATATATATATATATATATATATATATATATATATATATATATATATAGGCTAGGCTACTATCCTATTAATAGGATAGGAAGCACTTGTCCTATCAAGTTTTTAATCCTTGGATGAGAAATTGTAGGGTTATGATGATATTAGTCGGTTAAAGTTGAATGGTCCTCCTAGGTTGAGTGGTCCTCATTTGGATTATAATATTTAATCAAATGGTTAGAAATGATGAAAAGAGTTGATGCAAAGACTAAAAACTCATTAGACAAGTACTCTTATCCTATTAATAGGATAAGTCGACTCTATATATATATATATATATATATATATATATGAATATTATTATTGGTGACAGATAAGTTCATTTTTACTTAGTCCACTAATTAAATTTTGTGAATTTTAACGAATATTGTTTGCTTCTTGTGGCTCTGAGTTTGTAACATATACATCTCTACAAATTAAGGGGATAAAACAAATTTAATATAGAATATCCTTCATTTACTATTGCAGTTATAAATACATCTCTCTTTGAAAAAGTACTTTAATGCAAAATCAAACTTATCTCATGACCATTTCTTATTTGTCTTTCAAACTAATATATTTTTATGAAAATTATTAAAATAAAATTTATAAATTTATTTCAATTCGTAAATTGGCCATAATAATTTGGCTAATCAACTTTATTTTAAAAAAAACTATAAAGCACGATATTATATAAAAAAATAAATAAATTATTTTTTATTATAGATATTTTATCTTATCGTAATTCCAAGCGAAAAATAAAATGTTTATAATTGTAGAAGTTTGAATGTTTACATGTTAGAACTGAGACTTTTTGAGGACAAATATACACATGTAGATCTATTATACTGTCGGAAGTATAGAGAATTTGATGCTTTAAATTTTTTAACCTTTGGACGAAAAATTGTACGGTTAGGTTGATTGTGGTACTTCTTATTATTCAGTAGTATCCCTGAGGATAAGACTGAGTGGTTCCCATAAAATAATAGTATTAATTTAAATATTAGAAATAATTAAAGAGACTGATTTAAGAACCAAAAAGTAAAATGTATTAGAACTTCTATACTTCCGGTAGTATAGTAGCTCTACTCAATATACATATACAATTAATATTAAATTTTGTACAGATTTATTTGCATTTTTATTAAAAAAAAAAAGAAAAAGAAAAGTCCACCACCTTTTGCCACGTGGCAGGATTGGAAAATGCTAGATGTACACCCCAAAAGGGGTGTACATCTCACAACCCATCCATCCTTGGGTGGAGTGTAATTCACCAGTCACATCAAATGGTACTTCATCATACGATTCATATAAGATCCATCTGTCTAGATATCATCATATACATCTAGAAAGCCGTATGCTTTGAAAGAAGCCTGTACAGTTTGGGAAGGGGTTTTTATTGATAAAAAGAAGAATCTACTTCAACCGATATGCCCTTAGGCACGGCCATACATAACATAGAAATCACACGTGGAAAGGGTGGACAATTAGCTAGAGCAGCAGGTGCTGTAGCGAAACTGATTGCAAAAGAGGGTAAATCGGCCACATTAAGATTACCATCCGGGAAGGTCACACCTAGCATTACTCATCCTAAAATTCCTAAGGGAAGCCACTAGGGAGTTGGCTCTATGTGCCTAGGGTTGTGTGCTTTGTTTTTTTGAGAGCGAGAGCGAGAGCACGCCGTTTCCTCTCCGCCTCTGTCCTCCTCCCTTTCTGTTGCACTTATTCGTAAAGAAAAAAAAAAAAAAAAAAAACGAAGAGAATAAAAAGGTCCATAGTGGCTTCCCCTAGGAAGCTTTGTGTTCATTGTTGAGCTAATGATGATGTACAAAGGCTTTTTAGCCGTTGAGCTCTCATGCGTGGATTTTATTTAATATTATTATACCATCTCTCATAATTTATGCCTCCATTTTTATCTTTCTTTTTTTGCTTTTTAGGCCATGGCCATTGGTCTCTTTCATCTTCTTTATTTTTTTGGATGAACTTTAAATATCATGTTTGTGGATTCACATTTTTTTTACTTTAGTATCTTATAGTTTAAAGCGTACCAATTTACTATCATGTGGCTTTATTTTCTCTTTTCGTCTACTCCTCCGTTAATTTTTTTATTAAATTACATACAAAAAAACTTCATATATCATAACTATAGTTGATTGAATATTCACTTTAATATCTTTTATTTTTAATTTTGCCACCGATTTAAAAAAAAATAGTAAAAATAATAATAAAAATAAAAAATAAAACCATATGATACGAAAGTAATACAATTTAAACCACAGAATACTAAAGTGAAAAATGCGAAAACATAAAGGGTGGTATTTGAAGTTATTTTTATTTATTTATTTATTTATTTGGATCAAAAGTTGATTTGGTAGTTTGGATTAAAAATTGAGGAGGCGTGAAATAAAGTTGGGCATGGGTGGTCCACAGCTCACATGGTGGACCAGTTCTCGGCAATAATTTCGGTGGGGCTGGGGACCAGCAGGCGGAGGTGGGCCAGTTGGCAGTGCAAAGGCTAGACTGTACTTGGCCTGGCAGTGGGGCCCCACTTTGGCACACAATTTGATGCCTTCGATTAAGCAGAGATATACTAATCACAGATTATAATTACATTTTACACACTCCTTAGAAATTTATGTTCACAATTAATTGCTTGTCACACATGCAATGATGCAATGCAATGTATTTATGAGCTGTTTGGTTGGAGATAATTAAATGCACCGGTCACAAAATATACACATCCTGTTTGTTGGATGTTGGAGAGAGGGATGTGATTGTAAATAATTTTGTTTAATTGCAAGCCGTTCACGTACGCTAAATTCATTTTTGCTTAATGAATGAAGTAAGCAGCTTGCTACTTTTTTCTCAAAAAAAAAAAATTACAAGCAGTTGAGAAAATATATTTTTAAAATTTTATTATTATTTTTATTATTATTATTATTATATATATAAATCCATACTTATACTATCTATAGTACGAGAGCTTCCATACTATAGTGTTGTTTTCGATCTTGGGCGTTCAAATCAACGATCCACATCGTTAAAACTGATCTAGGTTATTTAAAGTTTTTAGAAATAAAATTTTATATTTTTAGAAATAAAAATAATAATAATAATAATAAAGGCGTGAGAGAGAGAACATAATTTTTTTTTAAAAAAAAAATCAAAATTTTACACTATCGAGGAATAGTTGTAAAACTAAACAAAATTTCTCGGTATCTTTTTATTCTAGACTAATTAATATAATCCTAGTTTGATCTGATGCAAAGAGTCAAAAATAATAATAACGAGAATAATTTTCTCCTACATTATACCTGGATGAATAAAAGAAGAAAAAAAATATTTTTTTCTCTTTTCCCTTCGCATTTACATAAAAAGGATGTATAAATTAATCACTATATGCGTACATACCTTTTTTTTTCTCCAAATTGATTATGCTATTGAGATATTTAATTAGCTTGTGAGATGTTTAATTAATGAGAAATGGAATCTCTAAAAGCTTTGCTATTGAAATCTTTATAAAAAAAAAACCATGGCTTTAGCGTTGTCTCTTTTATTATCCGTGCTTCCACATGTGGTCAATGAAAAAATTAAGTTATGCTCGATCAATGTCTTTTTTGATTTCTCATGAGATGTTTATTGCGAGTTGGACCCAGGCAATACATCTTAATTTTATTTAACATTAATCTACAACTTTTATCCTTCTTTTTCTTTTTCCTTTTTTAACTCCGAGACGAATTAGGGGTTCTTTAGTATTATGATTATCGCATGCTTATAAAGTGATAATATACTCAATTGTGGAAATTCTTATAGAGCTTGTTTGGTGTCTGTTGCCTTTTTCTTTCATCTCTAATAATCGTGCTCCAGTAAAATATTTAATAAGTAAAAGAGATTATGAAACATCTCTTTACGTGGCAAAAAAATATGTGTAGATGTGAATATGAGCCTTAAAACTAGAACTCTTAATTCCCTACTACCAATAGGGCTACCGTAGGTTGCTAGCCGGAAAGAGTTTTCAAAATAATTTTTGTTCTAAAAGTATTATTAAAAAACTTCTTTTTTTTTACTGAATCACGTAATACTCTACAATATTAGTGCTAAACAAACGCTTAAGAACTCTTGGCCCTGCTACAGGATATAGCGTCTTTTGTACACAAATGAATTTACTATATATAAAAAAAAACCTTTATTTATGATTTAAAAAGGCATATTCCTTTGCTGTAGTTCTACAAGGAAGCATAAATTAGAACCAAATCAAAACACAAAAGCTTAGTACATTGCATAGGGGAGAATTGGACATCCTAGTATGTTGGAATATGAGACAGCTTTGAACCTTGTGAGGAACAATGTGGTCAGAGAAGCTCAGCTCTATACATTGAGACAGCTGGATTTTGTAAAGTAAAATGGAAATCAAAATTACTCAAAAATCTCATATATATATATTACTTCGCATAAAGAGATACTAATATATAGAATTGAGCTATAATATTTTTAGAAACACTAATCTTTTGATACTTCTAAGTTTCTAACTCTTGGATCTATTTTTTAATTGCTAATAGTTTTTGGATCAAAAACTATTTCACCTACTACCACCTACTTTTATCATTTCAACCTCGCATCTTCCCATCCAATAACTAAAAACTCAAAAGCACCACATTCATGATATTTTTGAGTGTATTCTAGCTCTACTCTCATATATATATATATATAGAGAGAGAGAGAGAGAGAGAGAGAGAGAGAGTTGAGCTAGAATACTCTCAAAAGTTGAGTTGAGGTAGAATACTCTCAAAAACACTAATGGGTTGGTGCTTTTAAATTTTTAGCCATTGGATAGAGAGTTGTAGGGTTGAGATGATGGTGATAGGTGGTGGTAGGTGGAATAGTATTTGATCCAAAAGGTATTAGTAATTGGAGTGTAGATCCAAGGGCTAAAAACTTAGAAGCACCAATAAATTGGTGCTTCTAATAATATTCTAGTTCTATATATATATATATATATATATATATATATATACAGAGAGAGAGAGAGAATTGAGCTTTTATACTTTAAGTTTTAAGCCCTTAAATTAGAAATAGATGTACGGTTAGGATGATGTGGACCTCTTGGGTTAAGTGGGTGGTTGGTTAAATAGTATAATCTAACGGATGAAAATGATAAAAGTTATAGATCTAACTAAAAAATTCACAAGACCAAACGCTTGGTATTTTTACAAGACTATAATGTATTTATATATATATATATATATATATATATATATATATATATATATATATATATATATATATATATATAAAATTGAGCAAACATGTCCCTTGTTTCCAATCAGCTTTGAGAAAGTATATCACCAAAAAACTAAAGTTGCAGGAATAAGTGCTTGATTCCAAACTATCCACACTGGCACATCATGCAAACATTGGTGGCATCAGAATAAATTAATTAAAGGAGAAAAACACACATACATTATTTATATAAGCATGGTTCCAAAATCCAAGCACCTATTAGCATGGGGGTAGGGTTGCATGGGGAGGAACAATTTTGGAGAAGTACACCAAATTAGCCTAAACCTACACCAATTAATGCCCATGGTATCTATCTCCTTTAACCTTTTTTTTTTGTTGCTATTTTTAGATGTTGGGTTCCCCTCTCCACATTGTTTTTTTTTTTTTTTTTTTTTGAGAATTAGCAGCACTTCCGCTTCGTTTATTTCATTTAAATAAACTTTATAAATATGAATCAACTAGGATTCGAACTCGGCCACGGCATCAACCACTGCCCTTTGCCACTTGCTTCATGACGGTCGGTCACTCTACACATTGTTAAAGAAAAGAATATACCTATCATAACTTAACTCTAAATTCTAATTACAAGAATGGCTTCTAGTTAAAAACTTCTATTCATTAAAAAAAAATAAACATTTTATCAAAAGTTGGAAAATACAATTACATTTTGAAAAAAATATACTTGAATCGAATGTATTCATAAGATTGATTATTTATTAGGACTCTTTAGTGCTTGCTGGCTTATTATTAACTTTTCTAAACAGAGAAATATTAATAGAATAGTGCATATATATATATATACACACCACTTCTATCTTTTTGTTCTGCTTTAAAAATGAAGGGAAATTTTACTCATTTGATTTTGAAACATATTTACATTTTTTTTCCAAAATTAAGAACAAAATTTAAAATACTTCAAGTTAGTTAATTTTACTGTTGAGATATAAAGTTCACATTCCTTTGTGCCAATATTGATTGTTGCTCCCTCACGCCAAAGCCCAGCCCAATACATTAGCTTCTTAAGTGGGTTAATTGGGCTCGGCCCAGTTAGTGCCCTGAGAGGGAGGGGTATTTCTGTCATTTTACAGTGATCTCATACTTAGGGTTTCTTCGCAATATATTCATTCATAATATATATAAACGCCGCACTCTTTCGATCGCTGTTATCGTCTCCGATTCGAAATTTTGGTCTTTTGGGCTTTTGAAATCGCTCTCTCTCTCTCTCTCTCTCTCTCTCTCTCTCTCTCTCTCTCTCTTCGGATTCTTTAAAGAGTTGAGGATTTAGGGTTAGGGTTTGAGGATTTGGGGTTTTGTGAATCGGGGATTTGGCTTTGTGGATCGGCTATGATGAGAAAGTATTATCAGTCATGCACCACTCTGATGCTTTCTATGTGCTGATAACAACTCTACCCATGTTTCTCTGAGCCATTTTTCGAATTGGATCTCTTCTTTTTCTTTTTTTCCTTTTTTTTTTGCCTTTTCTCCTTTTTTGGATTTTGGATTAAAAAAAACGCATTTTTCTTGTGTAATTTTTTTTTCTCTGGTTCTTATTATAATTTATTTATAAATGCTATTAATCGTTAATTTTTCTTAAACTTAGATGTAATTTAAAAAAAAAGTCGCATAGATAGTTTTATGGGGGGAGGACCATATGATGCGGGCCTAAATATTGAGGTCCAACCATGATGCGGACCGAACTGCGCCCTATGCGCATTGCGGAATCCTTTTTTAAACATCTGATGGTTCTCTTCTCCCTCTCTATAATTTTTGTTTTGAATTTGATTTTATTTACTGTTGATTCTTATCGATAGTTTCAAAAATGATTCTTTGTGAAATACCTAATCTAAAGTTTTTTTATCAATTTTTTTCAGCATTATTTGAGCTCAACAAAAAGAATCCTTTTTGAAAATGTTTCTTTTTAAAAAGTTGCCATTTTTAGTCCTCTGATTAAGAGGAAACAGCAATCCATATCAGGTCTACATCTGACACCCTTTCGATTCCAGGATTTGAAAAAATTAGGGGGAAAAATGATGAGGCAACTTTAAAAATCCTAATTATGCAGATGCTAGAGTATAAGATTTTCACACGTAGTATGAATTTACAATTAGCATTGATCTGGCGAAAATGCGAGTGATAATTAAGGAAATATAAAAGAAAATTTTATCTCTTCGCATCGGAGAATTTACAATTTATTTTTTAAAGTTTAGCCAAAAAACAACAAAGCTATAGATAGATTGTTTTTTTTCTTCTTTTATTTTTAGAACAAGATAGATGGATTGTTAATCTTTACACATAAAAATGTGTAGATAATATTTGCTCTATTAAAAGATACTAGGATAGCATGAATTTAACAAACCTAACATTGGTAAAACTCGTATGATCAAACTTCTAGTAAGCTTAAAATTACATACAGTAATCGAGTAATGAGATTGCAAAAATTAGGTTAGGCTAAAAACATATTCATTTACAGGCAAAAAAAAAAAGAGAGAAATCATAGACCACATCTTAAATTTTTAAGTTCAAAAAACTAAGTATACATTTAACCCTTCTCATTGTTAGTCACACTGAACACGTACCCCGTAGAACGATGAAAAAGGTGAATTTTCTTTTAACATTTCTTTACTGGAAAAAAAACAAAACAAAAAAAGATTACGATCGCTTCTCTATGCGCTTCTCTATGCAAACTAGTAATCAGCGCATGCTAAGAAGCTTCACCAAATTTGAATTTACACTGCCTGTGAGAAATGATAAGTTGGTAGCAAAGATGATGCTACTTCATGATAGTATTTGTTCCAGTTTGATGGAGAACCGTGTCAGCATCAATTTGTTTGTCGAAGTCCAACCGAAGCCTGCAGGTCGCCGAGCTGCTACCGCAAAAGTCTAAATCATTGCGAGAGAGGAAATGGACAGCAATTTCTCTTCTGAGACAATTGTATGAGGTCAATGCACGCAACAAAAGCACCAAACTTATGCAGTGTCTTAATTAATACTCACACTCTGGATATAATTTAGTTAAATATATCATAAGAGGTTTAAGATGTATGTCAGAGTTACCCCTACGAAGGTATTGCAGTTTAAGAGTGATCCAGTCATGAAATTTGTACAATCTCTTTGTTGCTGCAAAGAAATAAGAAGATGAGCTGCGCCAGCATCTTACAACAATAGAAAGAACACACAAAAAGAAAAGATTATATGCCCTATATGGCCGGAGTAAATGAATATCCCAGACAAGTAAAGATCAGTTAAATGGATATCCCTTATTCTCCAACTGTTCTATACACAATTTTCAGTCGTTTCAATTCCAGTTACTATCCTGCCTGAATAAAAAAAGATGCAAATCTTATATAGTTAATAATCTACAAAGACTAGCTAGGTATGTACGTTTGTAGTGTGATAACAAGATCAAAATTTAATCTAGTAAATAACTTGACACTAAAACTGGTTCGACAGTTTCACTGACTCGCATTAGTTCACCACATGAGAAAGGAACCCATGAGCATATTAACTAAAGCAAGAGACAGGCATTGTATATAGCATGCAAAGAATCATCTGAAAAGGCGATTAAAATTTTATTGAACCAATACCTTCGAAATGAATTCATTTCCTGATTGAAGCTTTCGAAGTCCTTCAAATCAAACCAGTCTTCATTGAGCTGAAGATGAAAGCAATTGAGAGGCATTGAAAAGAGAATAGCGAATAAACTAAAGACGCAAAAGGGGGTAACAACATAACAGCTTACGAAATAAGGGTATTCCTCCTGTTTGAATGTCTCTGGAGCATTCTGCAAAAAACGGTATAGGAAATAAAGAACAAATGCCCCACACTCCTCCCCATTTTTCTGTTGTGGTACCTGCAAAGAACTTATTCACTTGGTTGCTTTCCAGGACTAAGAGGATGCTCAAAAATCAGAAAAGAGAGAATAGTCACCTTGGGAATTAAAAGAGGAATTTTAGATATAAACCATTTAGTTTCTTTCCTCCCTTCAAATTTATAAATGTCAAGTATGAACCTGGATGGAGTAAAAGAAAAAGCAATTAAGAAACATACCAAAAAATAAAAATAATCAGTCTCTAGCTTCCACAGACTCTAGATGCTAGATAAAATAACAAAGCAAAGGCCACTAGATGATATGTGCTGCCATGTGACAATGATAAATATAGTTGCTCATACAAATTGGAGTCATAAGTTCCATAAAACCATAACTATCTGGTGCCTCTAAGATATTTGGCATCATAATGACCATACGTCACAGAAATTCCCATACTATCAGGAGTCCTTAACTTACAATCACTGTTGATTATGGCGCCTACATTTGATGGAAAAAGAGCAAACAATGATGAATATTAAAATAAAAAGAAGAGTCATAAGTAAATATAATCAGACCTTCTGATTGCCGGCTCCAACCTCTTTGGCCCCGTTGTATGCAGTGAATCTAATAGCAGCATGCATGGTTCTGCTGCTTTTGAGCGGCCTTTTCCCCCAAAGTGACACAATATAAGGAGGCTCCAGTGTTGCCTAATATTATCACAAGTAAATAAAGCTTCCAAGTTTACATGAAAGAATACAATATTTCGGTGAAAGTAAAACCTACCAACAGACTATGGGAACGAAAACATATTTCCTTGAAAATATTTGTTTGCTCTTGATCCAACTAAGGATCTTTGGCTCTGCCACTCCATCCTTGTACAATGAAAACCATAAACAATCAAGATAGGCGCAAGAGCGCCTCTTCTCTTCCGAAATCCTGCTCCATAAATCCCTAGACGAAAAAGAAGAGAAAAATAATACTCTCTTACAAAAGCAGCCGGAGAGAAGCTATACTTGAAATTAATAAGTGTGAAACTTACTCCAGGTACGCTTCGAACAGGTTGGTGTCTACCTTCGTTTGATTGCTGGATCTATCGACTCGGTTATTTCTAAGTCGTTTTGCGCGTCTATACTGAGGAAGCGAATCATAGAAAGAAGGCAAGTTGTTTTCAGATGTCCTCGACATCTTTGCAGCTTGCCTAGTTACGATTCTAGTACTTCTGAGGTTCCATACTAGAAACAATGAAAAATGGACACATCAGGCTAAGGAATACATATGTTTTTACAGCGCCTATATACACAATAATTTGCTAAAATCAATCTAGATTTGGGAATCTATGATTATGCACCACTAAGATTATGTCCCATAAGCACATAGCCCTTATATTACAATGCTTCTATGAGGATTAAAGCAACAAAGATTCTGGTGATGGAATAATAATATGTACCAGTAAGAGAAAGAGAGGGATATCCATAAGATAATAATCATTGGTTATCACAAATGGTTAAAGAATCTATGACTATATCCCGAAATTACTTGAAAAAAAGAAAATTTCCTGCTTTCATTTCCAAGGCTTGAGATCTATTTACATTGCTCAGATAATAATTATCTAAAACCATTAGCACTAAAAAATGGCCTCGTCCCAATACAAACAACAATAAATTAGATAATCTGCAATCTAAATTAGGGCACAATGCAATCACTAATTCTCAACAGATTAAAGGCCAAGAGAAACATCTAGAATATAACATTCAATCCAATAAAAGCGGAAAAATTAACAAAAATAAGAGATTTAGGACCAGTTCATAGATTGAAAACACGCGATCTAAACTACATTATTCGAAAATTTCTACATCCAGAAACAAACCCTAAGCGCAAAATTTGCAGCGCAACAAGAAGAGCATCTTATAACAAACATTTGATCAGGGATAGTAAAAAATTACCCAAAAATAAGGGGGAAAAAAACCCCTAAATCGTGATCAAATCCATGGAAACAAGTGAAAAGATCCACTATCAAATGATCGCAATAGAAAAGGGAGAGAGAGAGAGAGAGAGAGAGAGAGAGAGAGAGAGAGGGATCTAAGCGCAATTTACCCCGATTTTTTTCGCGAAACGGAGTCATCCGAGCCGCTCCAGGAGCTCTCGGGGAAATCGCCGTTCGAGCTTTTTGAGCAGCAACACAACGGAGAGAGGCTAGAACAGAGTACAAAGCTAAACTCGGTGCTTTGGTTCGAACAGCGCACATCAGAGACGTTGGTTTGGTCGAGCGGAGATCGCGAGGCTTTCGAAATCAATCGGACGGTGGTGGTGAATGCAGGTGGACGAGGGATTGTACGACGCGGCAATGAGCGGATCCCGTCGACTCCGACAGGTGGCGAGCCTTGTGCTGGTGAATTGCGTGCACCGGGTGCACCACATATGTTGAATAAGTTACTAGTTCTAATTATAAAAGAGTATGGAGTAGTGAAAAAGAGAAAGTCGATTTCGCTATTCACTTCTCTAAAAATAAGATATTTTTTTTATGAAATTTCCAAAATTCTATAGTGTTACAAAAACTTCAAATGCATAATTTTATCATTCAGAATGGTATTATTCCGAATTTTGAGGAGCCCTAATACGATTAAAAAGAAAAATTTTGAAATAAGTTCTGAAGTTTCAATCATGAACTTTAAGATTAAGTTGATAGAAAATACTTTTTTAATGGAATTTTATAGTCAATTAACTCAGTTTGCAGTTGAAATAAAATTTTTAATTTACAATTTTTTCTGCATGCGCTCGAGAAAAATACTGATTAAAATGTATGATACCCAATGAACAACAAGCCATTATGAGAATGACTCCTTTGATTTGATTTGATTTTATTTTATTTTCTAATTAACACCTCTTACTTTAATTTCAACTCAATAGTACTGTTAATTAGGTATAGTTCGGATAAAAATTTTATGGGCATGGTCCCCAAACTAAACTATTTAGTTTCGTTTGTGGACTATGCGGATCGGTGCCACGTGGTCGATCCGACGGCCACGGATGAGAAGAAAAAAATTTTCTGTAATTTTAGAGAGAGAGAGAGAGAAAAAGTAACTGAGATTCATGATCGTCGGATCGATCATGTGCCGCCAATCTACACAATCCCCAAACTAATTTGTTTGAAGACTATGTCTATAAAATTTTTGTTTGTATAGTTCTTCTTCGGTTTTTTAGGGTGGAGGACATAGGCAATTCATTTTTTTTTAAATAGTTATTAATCATAATATTAAGAAATAAAAAAGACATCATTCACATTAGAATAAAAAACAAATATTTCAAAATTAATTATATAACGATTCGACCCACTAGCAATAATAATTCGTTGGTTCCAAACCACCAGCCCAAAATACTTAAATCTAATTATTATTACTAGTGTGTCCGTTACTTATAAACCTATCAGACTATCCCATATTATCCGATGTGAGATTATTAGGATGTCACAAATTATGAGATGACTAAGATGACCACATATATCTGAGGCCCAAGTTCAAATTCTAGTTGATTCACATTTCTAGCTAAGTTTATTTTTAAATAAAATGAAGCAGGTGACGTGCCACCTATCTCTAAAAAAAAAAAAAAAAAAAAAAAAAGATATATCGATCGATATTTTAAATCTGTATATTTATTAGTAAATAAATTAAACTTATAAGTTTTCAAGGCTAAAATAAAAGAATAAAATATAAAATAAAAGTTATATAAGAAGAAGCAACCATTCAAATCCCGATGAGGTGTCACTTGGAATATCATCGAAACGTCTCCATATTTAGGCCCACCAAGTTTCAATTGGAAAGATATTTTTAAAAGCTATAATCCCCAATGAACAAAATTAGAAAAAAAAAAATATACAACAAATTGTTATGAGAACCGGCCAAAAAGCTGGAGAGAACATGAGGGAAGATTGAGGAAATTAGATACAGAAAAAGAAGGATGGAGAAGCGTATGAAAAAGAAAAACTATTGTGGGATTAGGACGGTCTTTAATTTGTTCTGTGAAGAGCTAAATTGATAATAAAATTTTGTACTCTTTTTAAGAAAGATTGAATTGCACTAAATTGATGACTATTTTTATCTTCCCCGCCCGTGTAATGCAACGCACTTTCATCACTTTAATTATTCTTAGGTTTCGTTTAGAAATGGAGAAAGATTGTATTACGTGCAGTGAGAAATGACGATGAAAAAATAACTTATTTGCTTTAGTTTGTAGTATTGTGTTTCGCATATTGCGATTAGTCGATTATGAAATATTTTCTACTGTACCATCCGATAACGAAGAAATATATTTTTTTATATATTTTTTTTCAACTCCATTCTATCTAATAGCGTTAGATACACATCAATACCAACACCAAAGTAAGCTGAACAAAGAATACTCCCGTATAGGCTAAAATAAGTTGTAAATTATGTTTAAATGTTATTTGTTTGTTTTTGGAGAATATTTTTGATAGTGTTTGAATATTTATGCTGGAATACAATGTTGAAAAGATAAAAATTAAATAGAATGATAAAATTGTCCTTGAATATAATAATCAAATATGATTTAATAAATTAAGTATTAAAATAAATTAATTTACAAATTAATATATTTGTACATTATTTTGAAAATATTAATTTAGTAGTATTCAATTTAAATATATTTTTTTTCAAACTAATTTAAAATATAAATATCTAAAATGAAATAGCACTTATTAAATTAAATTAATCATTCAATCGATTTCTTTTAATTTACTAAATTAAATATTAATAAGTCAAAATAGTGTGCCCCTTATAAATTTAAAAGAAAATTTTCCAAAAAAAATTCCTAAGCGCTTCCCGGTGAGGAAGGGTTAAAGGGCGAAATGAAAAACTAACATAGCACCTCAAAATGTTCCCCTAATTTTGCAATTATTTTTGGAAAAAAGGTAACACGCTGCCCGCTTCATTTTTAAAAAAATTGAATCAGATTATAATGATGAGGCAACTGAGGCAGAGAGAGAGAGAGAGAGAAAATTGAGGCAGTGGTGAGGCAACCGAGGCCGAGAGAGAGAGAGAGAGAGAGAGAGAGAGAGAGAAAATTGAGACACGTTATAGACAACGAAGAACGAAGCCGCTTGACGGAGGACCCGAGCCAAACAATATTGGCTACACGATGGTAACCTGTGAAGTTCGGAACAACAAATCTCCTTTCCGCTTTTTTTCCCGGTTGGATATTGATTGAGGAATATTCCGCCTTGTTCTAAAATATTTCTTCTTATTCTGAAATATCCCTCAAACAAAAAGCAATCTTAGGAGCTAATATTTGGTCAATGTTTTGGACAATTGATTGGTACTAATTGAGAATACTATTCTATCGCCCTCCAATAAAGATGTGCATCGCGTTGGTATATATACTTTAGCACTTCAATTATTGAAAAAAACTTCATCAAATTTTAGAAATTTTTTATCAACCTTAATAAATTTTAAATTTTTATAAAAAATAAAATAATTAACGACTGATAGGTAATATAATAATTAAATCATATTATAATATCCAAATAAAATAAGTAGAATAATAAAAATAAAAAAACTAAAAGAAATGTCGAATAAAATAATTAATATATATATAGAGAGAGAGAGAGAGAGAGAGAGAGTCCTATTATTAGAAAACCAAAGATTAGTCTTATGAATTTGTTACCGTTAAATCCACCCCTTTGATCATTTTTATTCGTTAGATTATACTATTCAACCAACCACCCACTTAACCCAAGGGGGCCCACATCATCCGAACCTCACATCTATAAATTCAAGACTAAAAACTTATAAAGACCAAATGATCTTTTAAAAGATAAACTCAATTATATATATATATATATATATATATATAAACTTGAAAAGCCTATTTCAAAACGACACGTAATTGTTGGGTCTCTTTATATTTTCAGCCTTATAAAATAGAGTAATCGTTAGGGTACAACTATAGAGGAGTTGTAGATCCTACAACTCTACAACTCCTCAATCCAACGGTTGACATTAATAAAATTTAGAAAAATTTTAAATACATGATAATTTTATTTTTTTTATTATTTTTTTCACTCTTTTTCTCTTTCCATGTTTCCCACATTTTTAACATAAAAATAAAAGTGAAGTTAAAAGTCACTGTACTAGTAATCTAATAATAGCCATTGAATAATACGGGTGTAGGATGTACAACTTTAAAAAGTTATCTGTCTAGACTTTTCCTATAAAATAACAGGAAAGATACGTTAACGAATACATACACCTAGCCACGCACACACACACACACACAACACAATAATGGAGGAAACACACAGTAAGAAAGGCGAAGAGAGATGGTCGCTCAACGGAATGACCGCTCTCGTCACCGGAGGCACCAAAGGAATTGGGTAACATTTCATCCCCACTTTTTTTTTTTCTTTTTTTTTTTTCTATTCATTTTGTATTAATAGAACTATTTTTACTATTTATTTTATAAAAATATATTTTATTATCTTATAATTAAAAAAATAATGTGCATGTACGTACGTATATATGTAGCCATGCGGTGGTGGAGGAGCTGCTCAGCTTCGGTGCGACGGTGCACACGTGTGCACGGAACGAGGCGGAGCTGCGGTCGTGCGTGGCGCGGTGGAGAGGGATGGGTTACCCGCGAGTGACCGGATCCGTCTGCGATGTATCGTCGCGGGAGCAGCGCGAGCAGCTTATGAAGGAGGTGGCCTCCCTCTTCGCCGGAAAACTCAACATACTCGTGAGTCTCATCTTTTTTTTTTATTATTTTGTTTTTTTTTTTCTCTTTTTCCTTTTTTGTGTCGCCTAGTAACTAAGTACTACAGATATTTAGAATTGGATGTTGTTCTCCGTTCAATCCACATCCGGATTTGAATTTTTTTCGTCTTCATATACAAAGAATACAAAATTGGGGTAATTGTCGTTAGATTTGTTATCAAATTGTAAGTTCGGGTTTTTATGTAAGCACCGACCAAATTGAAAAAAAATAAAATTGTGAAGGAAAATGAATATTTGTGGTGGATCGGATCAGATCCGAAACTCATTATGAATTTTTTTTCTTTCGTTTTTTCCTTAGAGGCGTGAGATCGTGGTCGGTTGTAATTATCAGAATATTGTATTTCCTTTCGTTTGATAGTGAAGTTCTCTCCTCTCTCGCCCGTAATTTTTCCCTGCTAAGAATTTTTTACGTAAATCTATGTATTTTTTTTTCCGCTTGTGATTTGATTGTTCTTTGTTCTCGCCATTTTGTTTTCGTTTGTGCATTTGTCGTAACAATACCCTTCATACGTCTCTAATATACGTACATGTATATTTTAGATTATAGCTTTCAAAAAGTTTATGGATCTGTAAAATATATATATGTTCTATAATAAATAGATTAATATACGACGATGCCTCTTTTTTATTTCAAAATGTTTAAATTATCAATAAATAATATTTTTAATTTTAATACTTATATGTAATATTTTCTGATGATCGATGTAGATTTTGATTAATTGATATGCATATATGCAGGTAAACAATGCAGGAACACTCACAGTAAAACCAACTACAGAGTACAGTGAAGAGGACGCTGGGCGCATCTGGGCCACTAATTTTGAATCAGCCTTTCATCTCAGCCAGCTCTCGCATCCTCTCCTGAAGGAATCGGGGCGCGGCTCGATCGTCTTCATCTCTTCAGTCGCCGGCATCGTCGCGGTACCTTACGGGACCCCTTATGCTGCAACTAAAGGTAATTATCTCATTTTTTACTTCTTTGAAATATACATGTACACACGCGCGCACACACACAAGGGAATTCGAACTTATGATCTCATTGTTGTGATAACCAAACAATACTACGCTGCAATTCAGGGGCGATGAATCAGCTGACGAAGAATTTGGCGTGTGAGTGGGCCAAGGACCACATTCGGGCTAACTGTGTGGCGCCTTGGTTTACGAGAACGCCTCTGGTTGATCCGGTCGGTTGTTGCTTTCTCGCTCGTTCTTTTCTATTTTCTTTATTATATTTTTTTCTATAGATTTGCTATGCACGGATTACTACACTCATCTTTTCCGTTCGAGAAGGTGAGGGTGAGCGGGATTTTTAATTTCGTTGATCAAATTAAACCAGTTCAAAGCGCCAAGTCCCATCCGTTCGTTGTTAACATTAATTCCCAATTTTAAATTAGGATCAAATATTACTGTAACATACCGACCGCCCTGTAATGTTGAAAGTTAATTTAGCCATTGACATCAAATTCAAGTCAATCCTACTGATTCATATTTTTAACTAAGTTTATTTCTAAATAAAATAAAAACTCTTAAAAAAATATATAAAATATATTACTGTAACATTATTAATTTACGGAAAAAAAAAAACACCTATGCTTGTCATACTGCTTTAGTCCAAAAATTTCTGAAACTATGGATGCATTAAGGATTCATATATTGTATATAAAATTTTAAAAAAAATTTATTCTCCCGCACTATTTTAAGATTTGATAAGTAATCAGTTATTTCACAGGTGTAGTGATATCTCTATTTATACTTTTTTGCAGTATCTCGACGAGCAGATGTTGGCGAAGCTCCGATCTTGCACGCCGCTCGGGCGAGTTGCGGAGGCGGAGGAGGTGTCGTCGGCGGTGGCATTCCTTTGCCTCCCTGCAGCTTCTTATATCACCGGACAAACCATCACTGTTGACGGAGGCATGACCATAAATGGGTTTTTCTTTAATTAGAATAGAATTTACCCGCTAAACTTAATTAATATCCATGATTAAATAAGATGGGGATTAGTGAGAGTTCCAAGGTTGTATGTTGCTACTTCTATATATGTCCTATTTATGCAGATGTTCCCTAATAAAGAATTTCCTTATTGTTTTTTTTTTTTTTTTGGAGAGAGAGATAGGTAGCACGCTACGCTACCCCCCGCTTCGTTTATTTCATTTAGAAATAAATTTAGTTGAAAATGTGAATCAACTAGGATTCAAACTTAGGACCTCGGATATCAGTCACCAAACTCTTTGTCACTTGTTTTAGGAACGGTCGGTAGAATATGCTTATTGCTTTTTCTTTTTTTCTTTTTTATTTTTGCATATTTTTTGATTTTTTAATTATGGATTTAAATATCGTAACACGGTGTGATCGGCCCATATAAGGATAACCTATTAAGGGATAAAAACTATCGTCTAAATGGGATCTTGAACAACAAACAATTATGCGAAAGAGTCCTTCGACCTTATTTTATTTTATTTTCTAATTAACACCTCTTAATATAATTTCAACTCAATAGTACTGTTAGGTAAAGTTCACACTCAATTTGTCATGATAATACGGATGGAAATTAAGTGCTGCAAAATTTTTTAGAGTGGAGGGCGTAGGCAATTCATTGAAAAATGGTTAGTAATTATTAAATTAGTTCATTAATAAAATATATATTTTCATATGAAGAATAAAAGAAATTAGTAATTTCATAACTAATTATGAGAAGAGGAAGAGGAAGATGAAGATGAAGATGAAGATTTGGTAACTTAAAAAAGCGAAAAAAATAAAATAAAATATATAAATCAGTTTTTCAAACCTATACACCAATTAGTAAATAAATCTAGCTCCAACAGAATTAGGTTATAGCGACATATATTTGGAACACTTTTGTGTAAGTGTTTCATTTATACTAAAATTTTAAAAAATATCTACTAATGTCTAAATATAAAGCTCAATCCAACAAAAAATAAAAGATTACTCTACTTAACCCACTACACCCTGCCCATTTGGTTCGATTACAAACAGAAAAAAAAAAACAAAAAGAAAAATCGATTACCATCTCCCTTCACTCAATTCACTGAAATTCTAGATGAAGAGCCCTTTTTTGTCGTTCTCTTTCGCCATCATAGCCAATGAGATAGAGTTTCGGTGGTTCCTAAATACTTAAATAAGTGTTGGTAAATTAGCAGTTCTCTTTTAAATTATACGACACTCTTTAACTGTCACTATATACCTAGCGACCCCACATATAACAACAACTTTTAAAAATATCGGTAATTTAGCTAGCAGTATTTTTTTTGACATATACCTTCACTTAAAAGTGTAGCTATAGACCGTTTTTGTTGTAGTGTCAAGGCCAAAGCTGAAGAACAAGATATGACAAAAATTATTCGCAAAATTAAGCAACCATTCAAAACCCATTCTCGATCCAGCGCTGCCTCAAACCACATCGAAACCCCTCCACATCTAGATCCATCGAGTTTCAATTTGAAGGATGTTCTTAAAAATTGTAACATGTAACAAATAAATTAGACAAAATAAACAAATTGTTACGAGAATTAGCCAAAATTTGACCTATTGCCTATATTTTTGGCCAGAGAATCAGCCAAAATTCAGCGAAAAGACGGAAGAAAACGTAAATGAAGATCCTGAGAATGTTAGAGAGAGACAGAAAAGAGTGGTAAAGCATATGAAAAGAGAAAAACTATTGTGAGATTAGAACAATTTTTGATAAGTTAAGCGTTTGATTTTTTATGATCGACATATATAATAAAACTTTGAGGTAGTTTGTACCAAAGATTGAATTGCACTAAATTGAAGATAATTTTTATCTTTTCTCGTATAATGCAACGCAATTTTATCATGTTATCCTTGAAAAATTATCTAATAGTTAATATTTGATCAATGTTTCAGTATTGCCGTGGAGGTAATTTAAACTAAGTTAAAACTATAAAGTAATAAAATTTTAATTTTAAATTTTTGATACTAATTATTAAAATTTTATCCAATTATATTAGGTAGGCTCGCTAATCATTTTCAATGGTTGTGTTTGGTGATGCGTGGTTGGTTGATTAATTAGTACTATTCATAGTCCTCCTTTGTCGCCCTCCAACAAAGAATCATTAGTACTCCTTTGTCGCCCTCCAACTAAGATGTGCGTTTCCACTTGGGTATATATACTCTAGCACTTCAATTATTGACCAAAAATTACAATAATTATAATAATTTTATTAAATTTATTAAATTTTAATTTCTTAAAGAATAAAAGATTAAATTTCAGAAAATCTTTCTGTCAAAATCTGATTTTTTATTTTTTTCTTCTGTTATTTAAAAACCTACACTTTGCCTCTTTATAAAAAAAAATGTTCACAGGGATTACGGTGTGAACTGTGATGACAAAATGGATCTATTTACCTATCTAGCCTCTTTACAAAAGAATATTTCCTATCTAGCTTCCTTTTAAAAAATATTTCCTATCTAGCCCCATTTTCAAAGATTAGAGAAAAAAATTAATACATTTAATATATATTAAGAGATTAAGAGATTATCTTTTCTCTCCTCTCCTATTTTTCGAAATCCTTTCTCACTCTCTTTCTCTCTCCTCCCCAACCCCACACCTCTATCTCTCTCGACCTCTATAACGAAAAATTCTATACTATCACACTTGCACTACAAGTCAATCATATTTCTTTTTTTCAAACAAAAATATAATACGAATATTTTTTTATAATTATGATGGAACATATATCTTTAAAAGAAGATATTTGATTGGTTTGTTATGCTACGTCACCATTCTATCCGTTATATTCTAAAATTTTGCCTCCCTATAGCAAAGACCATCTCTCATCTCCCCACCAACACACACACGCACGTAAAAAATTTATTTATTAATAATAATAAATAATATTATTACTAAATTATATATTTTTATTATTACTTAATAAAAATATAATAATATTATTTATTATTATTCATAAATAAATAAATTATTAATATTATAATAAAAATTAATTATTATTAAAATACATATTGAAGAGAGATAGAGAGGGGGAGAAAAAGATAATCTCTCCCACTTAATCCCTTAATATATATTAAAGATATTAATTTCTCTTTTTTTTTTCTAATTTTTGAAAATAAGACTAGATAGGAAATATTTTTCAAAAGAAGGCTAGATAGGGAATATTTTTTTTGTAAAGAGGCTAGATAGGTAAATAGTTCGACAAAATGATCATTTTGCCCTCACCATTTTTTCCTCCCATCATATTCATAGGAGAGCAGACTAAGGACATTTTTGACATAAAAAATAAATAATAATATTTTATAAGCGGAATCTTAACGGATTACTAACGGTAGGGGGTAAAGTGAATATTTTTTATTTTACAAGGAGGCAAAGTGTATATTTTTAAATGTCAGACAGGAAAAATAAAAAATCGAATTTTGACAAATGAGTTTTTTATAATTTAGCCAAAATAAAATACTTAACAACTGATAACCAATATAATAGTTAAATTTCAGAGTTAATTTTATATAGGTCCCTACAGATATAATGAATGTCAAATATATTCCTACAAAATTTAACTTTTATATATTATTTCTATAAAAGTCCTGATATTTTCAAATATATCACTCTGATTTATTACCGTTCGAGACCTATTTATATTTTCAATTTTGTAATCACAAATATATCTCTCAAAAAATCATAACAAAGATAATATAAAAGAATTAAAATGTAAAAAATTAATCAGAATTAAGTATTTAATCTATGATTAACTAAAATTTTCTAACGTATTCTAACGGTACGAGCATATTTGAAAATATCAAGATTTTTACAGAAAAAATATATAAAAATTAAACTTTATAGCAATATATTTGTCATTTATTATATATGTTTGTACGAACTTGTATGGAATTAATTCTAAATTTTATTATATCCAAGTAAAACAATTGAAATAAAAAAAATAAAAAACTAAAGAACTATCGATCATAAAAATAAAAAAATAAAAAAAACAAAAAAGAAAAACAAAACAAAACAAATTTGAGATGCCTATTCAAAATTGCTTATAGTTGAGGGATCTCTCTACATTTTCTTTTTTTTTGAGAGATAGATAGCACGATATCCGCTTTGTTTATTTCGTTAAGAAATAAACTTACTATTAAAATCAACCAGATTCAAACTCGTGCCTCGAATACCAACCACCAAACCTTTTGCCACTTGCTCTAGGGACGGTCGGTATCTCTCTACATTTTTGGCCTTTATAAAAGGAAAGCTAAGGTAATGGATACACAATTACACACCCAGCCACCAAACAGAAAGTTAAAAAAAAATTAAAAAATTGTTTAAAAAAATGGAGGAAATAGAGAGTAAGAAAGGCAAAGAGAGATGGTCTCTTCATGGAATGACTGCTCTGGTCACCGGAGGTACCAGAGGAATTGGGTAACCTCTAATTTCCGCTCTGTTACTACTTATTTTATGTTAACAGAATTATTTTTATTATTATTCTATAAAAATATATAATTTTTTATATAATTGAAAAATAATATGTACGTACATACGTGTGAAGCCACGCGGTGGTGGAGGAGCTACTAGGCTTCGGGGCGGTGGTGCACACGTGTACACTGGACGAGGCGGAGCTGCGGTCGTGCATAGAGCGGTGGAAGGGGACGGGTTACCCGCGAGTGACCGGATCCGTCTGTGATGTGTCGTCCCGGGAGCAGCGCGAGCAGCTCATCAAAGAGGTGGCCTCCCTCTTCGCCGGAAAACTTAATATACTCGTGAGTCTCAATCATTTTTTAAATTTTAAATACTAATTTTGTAATTTCATATTTTTTTATTTCAGTATCGTGTGGTTTAAAGTGTATTAATTTTGTATTCCATGATTTTATTTTATTTTTTTCGTTAGCTTCTCTGTTAACATTTTGTTAAATTATATACAAAAAACTTCAAATACTCCATCCAAATTTATCGAATATTTACATTAATATATTTTAGTTTGAACTTTATCACTGATTTAACGTAAGAAAATTAGACAGGATAATAAACAGAGAAAAATAAAACTATAGGATACTAAATTGATACAGTTTAAACTACAGAATATAAAAATAAAAAAGTGTAAAATTATATGCGTGGTATTTGAAATTTGCTTCCTCTCCTTTTCCCTTTTTTTTTTTTCCAGCTATATATGTTGGTCACCTTGTAATTAACACTACAATAAAAACGGACTATAGCGACACTTTCAAATATAGGTATACGTCAAAAAAAGTGTTACTAGTTAAATTACCGACACTTTTAAAAAGTGTTGCTATATATAGGGTCGCTAGGTATATAGTAACAGTTAAAAAGTGTCGATATAACCTAAAAGAATGCTGCTAATTTACTAACATTTATTTAAGCATTTAGCAACCGCCGAAACTCTATCTCGTTGGCTGCGGGTGCGGGGAAGGACGACAGGAAAGGCTCTTCGTCTAGAATTTCAGTGGATTGAGTAAAGAGGGAAGGGAAGATGATAATTGATTTTTTTTTTTATTATTCTTTTCTGTTTGTAATCGGGCCAAATGGGCTGGTTGTGATCGGTTGAGTAGAGTAATCTTTTATTTTTGGTTGGATTGGGCTTTATATTTAGGGATTAGTAGATACTTTTTTAAGTTTTAGTATAAATGGGACACTTACTGTAACGACCCAGCCCACTAGCAACAATAATTCGTTGGACCCAACCACCGGCCCAAAATGCTTAAGCCCAGTTATTATTATTAGTGTCTAAGTCTCTTATAAACCGAATGACAATTCCATTTCCATCCGATATGGGACTATTGGGGTGTCACAGACTCCCCCCGTTAAGGCCCTGACGTACTTGTCAGTCCAATCACACACACAGCCCACGATCACCAGGCAATGTGAGACTCGTCTCGCTAACCCGTCATCCAGACCCTAGCTCAGCCGAAACTCGCCACACATGTCCAGCTGGTGAACCGGCTCTGATACCAAATGTGACGACGCAGCCCACTAGCAACAATAACTCGTTGGGCCCAACCACCGGCCCAAAATGCTTAAGCCCAGTTATTATTACTAGTGTCTAAGTCTCTTATAAACCCAATGACAATTCCATTCCCATCCGATATGGGACTATTGGGGTGTCATACTTACTCAAAAGTGTCCCAAACATGTATCTCTATAATCTAATTCTATTGTAGTGTAAGTACTACATACTTTTATTAGGCTATAGGTTTTCGAATAAAAAAATTAGAATAATTTCTGGTTTTTATATTTATCCCTAAAATAATACCGCAATTTCAAATCTATTTGTTCAAATTTTAAAATTTTTTAAATAGGCCTTTAGCACGTGAGTATTAGAAAAATAAAAAACTTTCCAAAGGTATATTTGAAATATACACTACAACAAAAACGGTCTGTAGTGACACTTTTAAATGTAGGTATATGTTAAAAATATACTGCTAGCTAAATTAGCGACACTTTTAAAAAGTGTTGCTATATGTGGGTCGCTAGGTATATAGTGACAGTTAAAGAATGTCGCTATAACCTAAAAGAGTGCTGCTAAATTACCAACACTTATTTAAGCATTTAGCAACCGTCGAAACTATCTCGTTGATTGCGGTGGCAGAGGAGGACGACAAAAAAGGGCTTTTCGTCTAGAATTTCAGTAGATCGAGCGCAGAGAGAAGGAAAAATAGTAATCAATTTTTCTTTTTCTTTCTTTCTGTTTGTAATCGGGCCAAATGGACTAGGTGTGGTGGGTTTAGTAGAGTAGCTTTTTATTTTTAGTTGGATTGGGCTTTATATTTAGGCATTAGTAGATGTTTTTTATATTTTAGTATAAATAAGACAGTTACACAAAAGTGTCACAAACATGTATCCCCATAATCTAATTTTGTTGTAGTGTGGGGCTTCTGTTTATATATTCCTGATTCTTTTTAAAATTTTTATCTATCTTCTATTTTTAAAATATTTTTTAAAATTAATTAAATATTTTAAAAAATTAATGAAATTATTTTGATTAACCTTAAATATTTAAGAAATTTTTAAAAATTTTGAAAGATATTCTAAATATTATCCCTTGAAATAAAGAATAAATATAAAACCCAATAAATTTTTATAAATATGTCCACAGTTATATATCTTAAGAAAATTTGGGATGAGCTGCAAAAAGTGATTTATCCGCCACAAAATTTTTTTTGATCTAATATATTATTTTTTGAACATAATATTATCTGAACGCTTCTAATATAGGAATACATTTTTTTACACTAGAGCTTTCAAAAGGCTAAAATTAGGGGCTTGTTTTAACAACTTTTTCAAATACCTAAATGTTTTTTTTTTTTTTGAGAAATAGGTAGCATGCTACCCGCTTTATTCATTAGATTGATGAATTAAGCTACAAGTGTGGGACAACCAGGCCCCGAGAGAGAGAGAGAGAGAAAAAACTAAGAGGCGAATGAAAGATCCCACTCCGTTACAAGGAGAGACAGTCTGTGTACCGCCATCCCAGGATTCGGAACAATATCCCTAAAAATCGAATCATTTCTGACTTTCCAAATGATCCACCAACAGCCAACTAGGTCGATCAATCTGGCTCTCCTCCTTTGGTGATCCTTTCTACCCCTCCACCTATCCCATACGAGCTTGATGTCGTCCCCCAGGTCCTGAAGCCGGATATCGTCTACCCCGGTCACTATGATGAACTTGCTGAATACGTATCGAGTAAACAAATGATCTGCTGTTTATTCTTCCACCCCACAAAGTACACAGTTAGGTTCGCTAATTTCTCCTCGTTTAAGGAGTATGTCATGTGTAAGGACCCTTCTCTTGAGCACCAACCAGACAAACACCTTTACTTTTAGGGGGATTCTAAGATTCCAGATTTTAGAGGCACGTGCGTCTCTCGTTCCACCATCCCTCAACGCCGAATAGGTAGATTTAACTGAAAAGAGACCGTCAACAGTCCAGCTCCATTGAATCGAGTCCGGTCTTAGTTCAACGGGGGAACAGGATACCGTCTCTTTCAGTTCTGAGATGCTCGGTAGCAATCCGTGCATTTGTCCGATATGGTCACCCAGGATCTTGTCCCAGTTCCAAATACCCGTCGTGAAGCAATCACTGACCCTAGCGTTTTTCCTGTCGGCCTAGAGGTACACTTCCGAGAATCCCAATTTCAACGATTTCTCCCCACACCACCGATCCAGCCAGAAATCGATGGTACACCCATTCCCTAGTTTGAAAGCCACTCCCCAATTGAATATGGCCTTGAGGCTAAGTACGCCCTTCCACTAATTAGAGAAAGGTCTGAAAGATCTACCTTCCCTCCGTGGTTTTCTTTTCCGATAGAATAAATCTCGGATTAACTTATTCCACTGTAGATCCTAAGCTGTGTGGAATTTCCGCCACCACTTGGTTAGGAGCGCTTGATTCATAATTGCAACGTCCAATATGCCTAAACCGCCTTCCTTCTTGGTCCTACAAACGTTCTTCCAGGCCACGGCTCGATAAAATGTGCATATACTAATAAATTTTAACTATGATAAAATGTGCATATACTAATAATGTTTTTTTTTTTTTTGTGGAGAAATGCTAAACGCCAGTAGAACATCATGACAAGCCCTCTTTTTTTGTTTTTAAATATTCAAATTATCAACGAAGAATATTTTTAATATATATACGTAATATTTTTCTGATAATGTATATACACGCCGTTAATTGATATGCAGATAAACAACGTAGGAACAAACATATCAAAACCAACTAGAGAGTACACCGAAGAGGAAACTGCGCACATATGGGCCACTAACTTCGAATCAGGCTATCATCTCAGCCAGCTCTCGCATCCTCTCCTGAAGGAATCAGGACGCGGCTCGATCGTCTTCACCTCTTCTATCGCCGGTATCATCGCTTTTCCTTACGTGACCCCTTACGCCGCAACAAAAGGTATAATAGTTTTTAGTTTTTGAAGAATTCGAACTTACGATCGATCTCATTGTTGTGATCATCGATCAAACTTTGCATTTGTAACGCAGGAGCAATTATCCAGCTGACGAAGAATCTGGCATGCGAGTGGGCGAAGGACCACATTCGGGCAAACTGTGTCGCGCCTTCATTAACCAGAACTCCCTTAGCTGCTCCGGTTAGTTGTAGAGCTTTCTCGCTCATTCTTTCTTTTATTTTTTATTTTTTGCTTTTACTTCAATTTTTTTCATTTTAGATTCCTAGTGGTTACTGTACAAATTAGAATGCAAATGGATCTTAGTCAGTGGAGCTCTCGTTCCGATCCACTCTGAATGGAATGGTTTTAGAATGCTCGATCGGTTATTTCAGATATCTCATCATAGCTCTATTTATACTCATTGCAGTATCTCGACGAGCAGACACTGGCGCAGGTTCGATCTCGCACGCCGCTCGGGCGAATTGCGGAGGCGGAGGAGGTGTCGTCGGCGGTGGCTTTCCTTTGCCTCCCGGCAGCTTCTTACATCACCGGACAAACTATCACGGTTGATGGAGGCTCGACAATAAATGGGTTTTTCTTTTATTGAAAATGGGTTTGTCGACTTGGGGCACTGTCGCTAGGCTGTGGTTTTTTTGTATTGCTCTCACAACTCACAAATAGGTACATCTCTGTTTCGTCAAAAAAAAAGAAAGAAATTACCTGCTACTATTAATTAATATCCATGATTAAATAAGATGGGAATTAATAAGGGTTCCAGAGTTGTATACATGTTGCTACGTACGTACTTCTCCAACAGTCCTATATATGCCGATGTTCCCTAACTAATGTGTGCTTATTGCTATTTTTTTATTTTTTATTTTTTGTGTGCGCTTTTTTGACCTTTTAACATTGTCGTTAGCCAATCGCGTACCAAAACCATTATATTGACACCCCCCAATTTATGGTAAAAAAATATTAAAATTGAAAGATAAAAAATACTCTCTTTTTTCCACGATGTTTGCTTGTCTCCGCCTTTACATCAAATCCATCAATATTAACTTTGAAAATCTTTTTTTATAAAACATTTTTTTAGAGGTTTAGCGAGCTTATTGACGGCTCATACTGATTAGACGAGCTAATCAATAACAGTGCTAAATTAATTTTAAACAAATAATAAAAAAATTAAATGGATTAACATGAAATCCAGTTTGGTACGATTCGATCTGCATTACCCAGGTGAGGACTGTACTGGGTTATAGATATGAAAACGTATAGTTTGGTATGTGGACATGACCAAGATTTGAAGTCATGTTAGATCGAGCCGACCCTGCATCAAGTTTGGCCCGAATGACTATGGATCGATCATACTGGACTAGTACGACCTGCATTACATTCCTAAATATAATGCACTCTCACCGTCTTGTCTTCGAACAATCACTGTAGAACTATAAAGACATCAAATAGACGACGAGATTTGTTTCTAAATTAACTTGCATCAATGTTTCGGTATGTATTGGTGCTGTGGCCGACTACTTTGAATGAAAAGTAATACATTCAGAGCAAATTTTATCATTAGCAAAACAAAAAAGTTCAAATCATGATTACATATATATATATATATATATATATATATAAAAAACAGATCTATTTGACAGTATCAAAAAATTATTTTGGATTATATCAAATTAATTCCAAATGAATGGTGGTGTTTGAGGATCTGGTTGAGGAATAGACTGGTTCTATTGAGTGTTGATCGTACCTGTGGCGCACTCAATTTAAGTCTCAAATCAGATGTGCTTACCCGCTGGATTAAAGTTTAACACTCCTTTTATTTATGACCAAAAGTGATTTTTTTTTTTTTTGAGTGATAGGTAGTTCACTAATTGTTTCGTTTATTTCGTTAAGAAATAAACTTAGCTAGAAATATGAATCAACTGGAATTCGAACTCGGGTCTTGGATATCAACCACCAAGCATTTTGCCACTTACTCTAGGGACGGTCGGTATTGACCAAAAGTGATTGATATGTAATTGCTCGGGGGAGTGTAATTTTAATCAATTTGAGCAAATCAGGTAAAAACTACTCTTAGAAAATCGATAAATGCGGGTAAAAAAGATTATGTGCAGACTATTTCTAGAAAAACGATAAATGTAGAAAGTAAAAGAATTGAAAATACAGTGATCAGGGGAGAAAAAAGATCTCTTTTTAGAGCGTTATTGGCTTATTTATAGGTCGCCCTTGATAATCAGTTATTGATTGATCTGTGATCGGCCACTACCCCTGCTTTCTCGGGCCACTTCCAGCCGATCAGAACCGCCATCATAAGCGCTCGCGGTTGTTATAACTTCTCTTAATTCATGCGGCAGTTATATTAGATTTCTTTCAATACTCCGGGTGCACAATAACATTGTTAACTTAAAATAAAATCGCTATGCCGACCCATTGTGTATCACGTGTTCTTATTTTTTTGTCTCATACGTAGATTAGGTCGACATGTTAATTTTTTTGCATCAACAAACAGATTTTGATACGCTGAGCGTTTGATTTTTTTATGATCTATATATATAATAATACTTTGATATGTAGTTTGGATCAAAGATTGAATTGCACTAAATTGAAGGTAATTTTTATATTTCCTCATATAATACAAGGCAATTTTATCATGTTATCCTTAAAAAATTATCTAATAGTTAATATTGAATCAATGTTTCAGTATTGCCATGGAGGTAATTTAAACTAAGTTAAAACTATAAAGCAATAAAATTTTAATTTTAAATTTTTGATACTAATTATTAAAATTTATTCAATTATATTAGGCAGGCTTACTTTTTTTTTTTTTTTTTTTTTTTTTGAGAGAGAGATAGGTAGTACGCTATCTGTTTTGTTTATTTCATTTAGAAATAAACTTAACTAGAAATGTGAATCAATTAACTATGATTCAAATTTGGAACCTCGAGTATCAATAATCAAGTCTTTTGCCACTTGCTGTGAGGACGGTCGGTATTAGGTAGGCTTACTAATCATTCCGAGTGGTGGTGTTTGGTGATACGTCGAGTTGATTGGTACTATTGATAGTACTCTATAGTTGATTGCTACTATGACACTCGATAGTACGCCATTGTCGCCCTCCAACAAAGATGTGTGTTTCCACACATGGGTGTATATCTTCTAGCACTTCAATTATTGACCAAAAAATTTCAATAATTTTATTAAATTTATTAAATTTTAATTTTTTTAAAAAATAAAAAATTAAATTACAAAAAATTTTTCTGTCCAAATTTAATTTTTTATTTTTTTTTCTTCTGTTATTTAAAAATCTACACTTTACCTCCTTATAAAATAAAAAATGTTCACAGAGGTTACGATGTGAACTATGATGACAAAATGATAATTTTGCCCCTCACCATTTTGTTTCTCATCATATTCACAAGAGAAAAAACTGAGAATATTTTGGGCATAAAAAATATATAATAATATTTTATAAGCGGAATTCTAACGGATTACTAATGGCAAGGGGCGAAGTGAATATTTTTTATTTTATAAAGAGGCAAAGTGTAGATTTTTAAATGACAGGAATGAAAAGTGAAAAATCAAGTTTTGACAGAAAAATTTTATATAATTTAGCCAAAATAAAATATGATAACCAATATAATAGTTAAATTTAAGAGTTAATTTCCTATACATCCCTGCAAATATAGTGAATGTCAAATATATTCCTACAAAATTCAACTTTTATATATTATTTGTACAAAAGTCCTGATAATTTCAAATATATCACTTTGGTTTGTTACCGTTCGAGACCTATTTATATTTTTAATTTTGTAATCACAAATATATCTCTCAAAAAATCATAACAGTATAATATAAAAGAATTAAAATGTAAAAAATTAACCAAAATTAAGTATTTAATTTATGATTAACTAAATTTTTCTAACGTATTCTAACAAGATTTAACATATTTAAAAATATCAAGACTTTTACAAAAAAATATATAAAAATTAAATTTTACAAAAATATATTTGTCATTTACTATATTTGTAAGAACTTGTATGAAATTAATTCTAAATTTTATTATATCCAAGTAAAACAATTGAAATAATAAAAATAAAATGCCTATTCAAAATTGCTTATAGTTGAGGGATCTCTCTACATTTTCGGCCTTTATAAAAGGAAAGCTAAGGTAATGGATACACACCCAGCCACCAAACAGAAAATAAAATAAAAAAAATTAAATTTTTTTTTAAAAAATGGAGGAAATAGAGAGTAAGAAAAACAAAGAGCGATGGTCTCTCCATGGAATGACTGCTCTGGTCACCGGAGGTACCAGCGGAATCGGGTAACCTCTGATCTTCGCTCTGTTTCTACTTATTTTATGGTATTAACAGAATTATTTTTACTAGTATATTATAAAAATATATAATTTTTATATAATTGAAAAATAATATGTACGTACGTATATATATGTACGTGTGAAGCCATGCGGTGGTGGAGGAGCTACTGGGCTTCGGGGCAGTGGTGCACACGTGTACACTGGACGAGGCGGAGCTGCGGTCGTGCATAGAGCGGTGGAAGGGGATGGGTTACCCGCGAGTGACCGGATCCGTCTGTGATGTCTCGTCCCGAGAGCAGCGCGAGCAGCTTATGAAGGAGGTGGCCTCCCTCTTTGCCGGAAAACTCAACATACTCGTGAGTCTCATCATTTTTTTTTTAAATTTTAAATACTAATTTTGGAATTTCACATTTTCTTATTTTAGTATCGTGTGGTTTAAAGTGTATCAATTTTGTATATATCCCATGGTCTTAATTTTTTTCTTTTCGTTAGCTTCTATGTTAATATTTTATTAAATTATATACAAAAAACTTCAAATACTCCATCTAGATTTATCGAATATTTACATTAATATATTTTAGTTTGAACTTTATCACTGATTTAACGTAAAAAAATTAGACAGGATAATAAACAGAGAAAAATAAAACTAAAGGATACTAATAAATTGATACACCTTAAACTACAAATACAAACATAAAAAACTTGTTTTTTTTTTCCAGCTATATATGTTGGTCACCTTGTAATTAAGTACTACATACTTTTATTAGGTTATAGGTTTTCCAATAAAAAAATTAGGATAATTTCTGCCTTTTATATTTATCCCTAAAATAATACTGCAATTTCAAATCTATTTGTTCAAATTTTAAAATTTTTTAAATAGGCCTTTAGCACGTGAATATTAGAAAAATAAAAAACTTTCCAAGGGTATATCTGAAATATGGGGCTTTTGTTTATATATTCCCCATTCTTTTTAAAATTTTTATCTATCTTCTATTTTTAAAATATTTTTTAAATTAATTAAATATTTTAAAAATTAATGAAATTATTTTGATTAACCTTAAATATTTAAGAAATTTTTAAAAATTTTGAAAGATATTCTAAATATTATCCCTTGAAATAAAGAATAAATATAAAACCCAATAACTTTTTATAAATATGTCCACAGTTATATATCTTAAGCCTCCGTTTGGTTGGGGGTTAAGGGGTGGAATAACCCCTTAACCCCAATAATATCTCCAAACATTCTTAAAAATAGATGAGGTTAGCTAATCCCACCTCAAATAGGTTATCCCAGCTTAAGCTAACCCCACCTAACCCTACTAAACTCCAACCAAATACTATTTTCTATTCATAAATACTCACTATCCTTTTTATCCCACCCACTACAACCAAACACTATTTTTCACTATCATGGACTAACTTCAACCCCAACCAAACACAAAAATACTCTAATCTCACCTTAACCTTGAACTTAACACTATTCCTGAAATAACTAGTTTTTTCTTAACCCCGAACCAAACGGTAGCTAAGAAAATTTGGGATGAGCTGGAAAAAGTGATTTATCCGTCACACAAAATTTTTTGATCTAATATATTATTTTTTGAACATAATATTATCTGAACGCGTCTAATATAGGAATACATTTTTTTACACTAGAGTTTTCAAATTGCTAAAATTAGGGGCTTGTTTTAACAACTTTTTTAAATACCTAAATTTTAACAATAATAAAATGTGCATATGCTAATAATGTTTTTTTCTTTCTTTTGGAGAAATGCTAAACGACAGTAGAACAACATGACAAGGCTTCTTTTTTTATTTTTAAATATTTTTCTAATAATGTATATACACGTCATTAATTGACATGCAGATAAACAACGTAGGAATAAACATAGCAAAACCAACTACAGAGTACACGGAAGAGGAAACTGCACACATATGGGCCACTAACTTCGAATCAGGCTATCATCTCAGCCAGCTCTCGCATCCTCTCCTGAAGGAATCAGGACGCGGCTCGATCGTCTTCACCTCTTCTGTCGGCGGTATCGTCGCTTTTCCTTACGGGACCCCTTACGCCGCAACAAAAGGTATAATAGTTTTTAGTTTTTGAGGAATTCGAACTTACGATCTCATATTGTTGTGATCATCAAACTTTGCATTAATTGTAACGCAGGAGCAATTATCCAGCTGACGAAGAATCTGGCATGCGAGTGGGCGAAGGACCACATTCGGACTAACTGTGTCGCGCCTTCATTTACCAGAACTCCCTTAGCTGCTCAGGTTAGTTGTAGCTTTCTCGCTCATTCTTTATTTTTTTTTTAAGATTCCTAGAGGTTACTGTACAAACTAGAATGCAAATGGTTCCGATCCACTCCGAATGGGATAGTAAATAGAGGACTCCTCTCCGCCCTATCTGCTAAGAAAATGGAACAGTAATCAAAGGATTCGTTTGGTTCTTTGATTCGCTCCGATTTATCAAAATTTATAAAACTTTATTTTCGTCCTGAGTTGCTTTGGATAGAACAGTACTAAATAAGAATAAAAAATAATATAAATCAACATGATCTAAGTCTATCCTGACCTCCTAAAAAAAACGAGAACTATAACCATGAGTTTTTTTAAGAAATGATAGCGTGCTACTGCTTCATTCATTTAGATATGAACTTGGCTACAAGGTGAGACAGCTGGGGGTCTTAGAAAAATAAAAAGAAAAGAAAAAACAGAAGAAAAACTATATTAAAATAAAATAGGGAGTAAAGTGAAAAAACATCACCCCTTAGAATTATGAGTTAAAAGGTGTAATCTGTTGTCCGGGACTAGAATTGGACCTTTCTTCTGAGACTCTGGGGTTGATCAAAACCAGTCCAAATTACCAAACCCAATCGGATCATTCTTAAACTCAAATCCTAATTTTAAATTAGCAGCAGATTTTAAAAGGTTTTAGAGTACTTGGTTATTTCAGATATCTCATCATAGCCCTATTTATACTCATAATTCATTGCAGTATCTCGACGAGCAGACACTGGCGCAGGTTCGATCTCGCACGCCGCTCGGGCGAATTGCGGAGGCGGAGGAGGTGTCGTCGGCGGTGGCTTTCCTTTGCCTCCCGGCAGCTTCTTACATCACCGGACAAACTATCACGGTTGATGGAGGCTCGACAATAAATGGGTTTTTCTTTAATTAGAAATTACCTGCTACTATTAATTAATATCCATGATTAAATAAGATGGGAATTAATAAGGGTTCCAGAGTTGTATACATGTTGCTACGTACGTACGTACTTCTCCATGCAACCGTCCTATATATATATATATATATATATATATGCAGATGTTCCCTAACTAATGTGTGCTAGCTTATTGCTATTTTTTTATTTTTTTATCTTTTGTGTGCACTTTTTTGACCTTCTGGAACATCCCACCTAACCCTGGAAGAGCTGTAAACTGTTTCAAATTTTTAGTGTGTGATTGGGACCGATGCACCCTAAACTGTTTTTTTTTTTTTTTTTTTTTTTTTTTTTTTTTTTTTTAGGGGCAGGTTGCCATTCTTGTAAACAATTCACCTTCCCAATGAATGAAGCGGGTAGCGTGCTACCTCTTTCTCAAAAAAAAAACATTGTCGTTAGCCAATCACGTACCAAAACCATTTTATTGACACCCCCTCAATTTATGGTAAAAAAATATTAAAATTGAAAGATAAAAAATACTATCTTTTTTTCCAGATGTTTGCTTGTCTCCGCCTTTACATCAAATCCATCAATATTAACTTCGAAAATCTTCTTTTATAAAACATTTTTGTAGAGGTTTAGCGTACTTATTGACCGCTCATACCGATTAGACGAGCTAATCAATAACAGTGCTAAATTATTTTTAAACAAATAATAAAAAAATTAAATGGATTAACATGAAATCCAGTTTGGTACGATTCGATCTGCATTACCCGGGTGAGGACTGTGCTGGGTTATAGATATGAAAACGTACAGTTTGGTATGTGGACATGACCTAGATTTGAAGTCATGTTAGATCGAGCCGACCCTGCATCAAGTTTGGCCCGAATGACTATGGATCAATCATACTGGACTAGTACGACCTGCATTACATTCCTAAATACAATGCACTAGTCTCACTGTCTTGTCTTCGAACAATCAATGTATAGAACTATAAAGACATCAAATAGACGACGGGATTTGTTTCTAAACTTGCATCAATGTTTCGGTATGTATTGGTGCGGTGTGGCCGACTACTTTGAATGAAAAATAATACATTCAGAGCAAATTTTATTATTAGCAAAACAAAAAAAGTTCAAATAATGATTACATATAACGTACAGATCTATTTTGACAGTATGAAAAATTATTTTGGATTATATCAAATTCCAAATGAATGGTGGTGTTTGAGGATCTGGTTGAGGAATAGACTGGTTCTATTGAGTGTTGATCGTACCTGTGGCGCACTTAATTTAAGTCTCAAATCAGATGTGCTTAATTACCCACTGGATTAAAGTTTAACACTCCTTTTATTGACCAAAAGTGATTGATATGAAATTGCTGGGGGGAGTGTAATTTTAATCAATTTGAGCAAATCAGGTAAAAACTACTCCTAGAATATCGATAAATGCGGGTAAAAAAGATTACGTACAGACTACTTCTAGAAAAACAATAAATGTAGAAAGTAAAAGAATTGAAAATGCAGTGATCAGGGAAGAAAAAAGATATCTTTTTAGGGCGTTATTGGCTTATTTATAGGTCGCACTTGATAATCAATTATTGATTGATCTGTGTTCAGCCACTACCCACAACTTTAGAAGGCCCGCTTTCGGCCCGATCAGAACGCTCGCATGTACATTCGCGATTGTTATAACTTCTCTTAATTCATGCGGGAATTATATTAGAATTCTTTCAATACTCCCGGTGCACAATAACATTGTTAACTTTAAATAAAATTGCTGTGCCGACTCATGGTGTACCATGTGTTCTTATTTTTTTGTCTCATACGTAGATTAGGTCGACATGTTAATTCTTTTGGCATCAATAAACATATTTTGATACGTTGAGCGTTTGATTTTTTTATGATCGATATATATAATAATACTTTGATATGTAGTTTGTATCAAAGATTGAATTGCACTAAATTGAAGGTAATTTTTATATTTAATTCCTCATATAATACAACGCAATTTTATCATGTTATCCTTAAAAAATTATCTAATAGTTAATATTGGATCAATGTTTCAGTATTGCCATGGAGGTAATTCAAACTAAGTTAAAACTATAAAGTAATAAAATTTTAGTATTGCCATGGAGGTAATTTAAACTAAGTTCTAATTATTAAAATTTATTCAATTATATTAGGTAGGCTTACTAATCATTGAATGGTTGTGTTTAGTGATACGTCTTGTTGATTGGTACTATTGATAGTACGTAACTCCAAAGTTGATTGGTACTATATATGATACTCGATAGTACCCCATTGTCGCCCTCCAACAAATATGTGTGTTTTCCACATGGGTGTGTATCTTCTAGCACTTCAATTATTGACCAAAAAATTTCAATTATTTCAATAATTTTATTAAAATTTAAATTTTTTAAAAAATAAAATACTTAACAACTAATAACCAACATAATAGTGTAGATTTTTTGTCAAAAAAAAAAAATCAGATCTTTTTTTTTGAACTTCCTTTCTTTAACTTTACTAAGCGATTAGGCTCCATATAGGTTGATACCGTATGGAGCCTATGTCGCTTTCAGTCCTTTACTTTTTCCAAAAAAAGAAGAGCAAGAAACTCATTGTATTTAAAAATAAATACACTCCTTGGGGGTTGCTAAGGGGGGCCTGGCCCCTCTTAGACACCTAACTCTTAAGATCTGCCCCTTAAGCCCCCGTTTGGTTGGGAGTTAAGGGGTGGAATAACTCCTTAACCCCCATTTTATTTCCAAACACCATCAAAAAGATGTGGGGTTAGCAATCCGAAAAAGTTATCGAACATTTCCACTCCACCTAACCCTGACCAAACACTATTTTTTATTCATAATAACACACTATCCTTTTTATCACTCTTGACCAAACATTTATTTTTATTATCTCGACTAACTCGACTCGTAACCAAACACAAAAATACTTTAACCCCAAACTTAACACTATTCCTAAAATAACTAGTTTTTTCTTAACCCCAAACCAAACGGGGGGCTAAGGCTTTAAGCCCTTGGGGGGGGGTACCTTCCCCTCCCATCAAAACTAAAAATTTAGCTTTTTCTAACAAATTCAGCCCAAGTTTAGGGTTAATTTCATATAGATTCTTGCAAACATAGTGAATGTCAAATATATTTCTATAAAGTTCAACTTTTATATGCTATTTTTGTAGAAGTCTTGATATTTTTAATTATATTCCTCTGATTTATTACCGTTCGAGAATTGTTTATATTTTCAATTTTGTCATCATAAATGTATCCCTCCAAAAATCATAACAGTATAATATAAAAAGATAAAAATGTCAAAAATTAACCAGGATTAAGTATTTAACGTAATAACTAAAATTTTCTAATAAAGGTACGGACATATTTGAAAACATCAAGACTTTTATAAAAAAATATATAAAAATTAAACCTTGTAGAAATGTATTTGTCATTACTATATTTATAAGAACATGTATGAAGTTAACTCTAAATTTTATTATATCCAAGTAAAACAATTGACATGCCCCACCTTCCTTCGTTTTTTTTCTTTTTTTTTTTTGCGGTCTCTCTCACTCTTTTACTCTCTTTTTTTTCTCTCAACATTGTCACCACTACAACAAAAACGGTCTATAGCAATACTTTTAAATATAGGTACATGTCAAAAAAGTGCTGCTACCTAAAATTACCGACACTTTTAAAAAGTGTTGCTATATGTGAGGTCGCTAGGTATATAGTGACAGTTAAAGAGTGTCGCTATAACCTAAAAGAGTGTTGCTAATTTACCAACATTTATTTAAGCATTTAGCAACTGCCGAAACTCTATCTCGTTGGCTGCGGTGGTGAAGGATGACGACTGGGAAGGGCTTTTGTCTAGAATTTCAGTGGATTGAGTGAGGAGAGAAGGAGAAATGGTAATTGATTTTTCTTTTTTCTTTTTCTTTTTTGTTTGTAATCGGGCCAAATAGACTGGATGTGCTGCGTTGAGTAGAGTAATCTTTTTTTTTTATTGGATTGGGCTTTATATTTAGGCATTAGTAGATTTTTTTAAGTTTTAGCATAAATGAAAGACACTTATTCAAAAATGTTTTGAATATGTGTCATATAATGCAATTACATTGTAGTGACTCTCTCTCTCCCTCTCTCTCAATCTCTTTCTTACTTTCATTTTTTTTTAATATTTTTTTTAAAAATTTTTACTTGTATCAAATGTAAAATTTTGTCGTATAGATCAATTCTATTTTTTATAGTCAATATAACAAATAAATATAATCTCTAACTCTTTTTTATTTTATTTATTTATTTTTATAAAATTATTCCGCCGCAACGCTGGGTCTTTCACTAGTAATAAAAATAAAAAAACTAAAGAAATATCGATTATGAAAAATAAAAAAGCGAATTAGAGATGCCTATTCAAAATAGCCCATAGTTGAGGGATGTCTCTACAATTTCGGACTTATAATTTATAAAAGGAAAGCTAAGGTGATGGACACACACCGAGCCACCAACCAGAAAATAAAAAAATATATATACAAAAAAAAATGGAGGAAATAGAGAGTAAGAAAGGCAAAGAGAGATGGTCTCTCCATGGATTGACTGCTCTGGTCACCGGAGGTACCAGAGGAATCGGGTAACCTCTTACCTTCGCTCCGTTCCTACTTATTTTATAATATTAACAGAATTATTTTTACTATTATATTATAAAAATATATAATTTTTTATATAATTGAAAAATAATATGTGCGTACGTATATATATGTACGTGAAGCCGTGCGGTGGTGGAGGAGCTACTGGGCTTCGGGGCGGTGGTGCACACGTGTACACTGGACGAGGGGGAGCTGCGGTCGTGCATAGAGCGGTGGAAGGGGATGGGTTACCTGCGAGTGACCGGATCCGTCTGTGATGTCTCGTCCCGGGAGCAGCGCGAGCAGCTCATGAACGAGGTGGCCTCCCTCTTCGCCGGAAAACTCAACATACTCGTGAGTCTCAATCATTTTTTTTTTTAAAGTAAATTTTAAATACTATTTATGTGATTTCGTACCTTCTCACTTTAGTATCATGTGGTTTAAATTGTATCAATTTAGTATTCTATAATTTTTTTTTCATGCCCTAAGTACTACATATTTTTAGAATTGAATCATGTTCTCCTATCAATCCACATGTAATAGGTTATAGGTTTTGGAATAAAAAAATTTAACACGTGTATATTAGAAAAATAAAAAACTTTCGAAATGTACATTTGAAATATGGGGCTCTTGTTTATATATATATTCCTGATTCTTTTCAAAATTTTTATTTATCTTCTATTTTCAAAATATTTTTCTAAATTAATTGATTTTTTTTAAAATATTTAATAAAAAATATTTTGATTAACCTTAAATATTTAAGAAATTTTTAAAAAATGTGAAAGATATCCTAGATATTGTCCCTTGAAATAAAGAATAAATATAAAACTCAAACAACTTTTTATAAATATGTCCACAACTATCTTAGGAAAATTTGGGAAGAGCTAGAAAAAATAATTTATAATTGACATGGTGGTATCCGTCACACAAAAGTCTTTGATCATATATATTATTTTTTGAACATAGCAATGTTTTTTTTCTTTAAGAGATAGATAGTATGCCGCTCGTTTCGTTTATTTTATTTAAAAATAAATTTAATTAGTTAAAAATATGAGTCAATTAGGATTTGAATTTGAAATCTCAAGTACTGAACACGTACCAAGTCCTTTGCCACTTGCGGATGGCCGGTTGAACATAACAAGATTATCTTTATGCTTTAATAATTTTCTTAAATACCTAAATTTTAACTATAATAAAATGTGCATATACTAATAATGTTTTTTTTTTATAGAAATGCTAACCGCCGGTAGAACAACATGACAAAGCCTCTTTTTAATTTTTAAATATTCAAGTTCAAGGATTAAAGTGTCCATCAATACGGGTCGTATCCACCGTGCGGTATCGTGCCAGTAGAATATTAGCACGATACAGCTCCCGTACCAATGTCACAACTTAAAATTCTCTATTCTTGAAATTAGTAGGTATTACGTGTCAACACACAAATATTTTTTTGACCGGCACTTATCGATATGGCTCGGCGCGTATCGTGTCGTATCGTGCTGTTAATTTTCCAGCTAAAGAAAGGAAACTCAAGCTTTCTGTTAGCACAATCCCGCAATTTTAAAAACATGTGGAAGACTTGTGGTGTTTCTTTATAACTGTATCCAGCAAAAGATTAAGAGCTTCTTAATTTCTTTTCTTTTCTTTTCCATTTTTTTTTTTCTTCTTGGTTTGTTACGAGGCTCAAATTTCGCCGATTAATTTCTTAGTTATTATCTTTATGAATGAAGCGGTAGCGTCTTACGTCTTTTCTCAACAAAAAAAAAAAAAAAAATATCGGTACTATCATGTGCCACGACATTTTAATTATTGTTCAAATTATCAATGAATAATATTTTCAATATTTATAAGTAATATTTTTCTGATAAAGTACTGTACATGCCATTAATTAATACGCAGGTAAACAACGCAGGAACAAACATAGTAAAACCAACTACAGAGTACGGCGAACAGGAAACTGCGCACATATGGGCGACTAACTTTGAATCAGGCTATCATCTCAGCCAGCTCTCGCATCCTCTCCTGAAGGAATCAGGACGCGGCTCGATCGTCTTCACCTCTTCCATCGCCGGTATCGCCGCTGTACCTTACGGGACCCCTTACGCCGCAACAAAAGGTATAATAGTTTTTATTTTTTGAGGAATTCGAACTTACGATCGATCTCATTGTTGTGATCATCAAACTTTGCATTAATTGTAACGCAGGAGCAATTATCCAGCTGACGAAGAATCTGGCATGCGAGTGGGCCAAGGACCACATTCGGGCTAACTGTGTCGCGCCTTCATTAACCAGAACTCTCTTAGCTGCTCCGGTTAGTTGTAGCTTTCTCGCTCATTCTTTCTTTTATTTATTTATTTTTTTTTTCTTCTTAAGATTCCTAGCGGTTACTGTACAAATTAGAATGCAAATAGATCTTAGTCAGTGGAGCTCCCATTCCGATCCACTCTGAATCGAATGGTTTTAGAGTGCTCGATCGGTTATTTCAGATATCTAATCATAGCTCTATTTATACTCATCGCAGTTTCTCGACGAGCAGACACTGGCGCAGGTTCGATCTCGCACGCCGCTCGGGCGAATTGCGGAGCCTGAGGAGGTGTCGTCGGCGGTGGCTTTCCTTTGCCTCCCTGCAGCTTCTTATATCACCGGACAAACCATCACTGTTGACGGAGGCTTGACTATAAATGGGTTTTTCTTTAATTAGAAATTACCTGCTACTATTAATTAATATCCATGATTAAATAAGATGGGAATTAATAAGGGTTCCAGAGTTGTATACATGTTGCTACGTACGTACTTCTCCAACAGTCCTTTGTATGCAGATGTTCCCTAATAACTACTTAATGCGCTTATTGCTATTTTTCTATTTTTTATTTTTTATCTTTTGTGTGCGCTTTTTTGACCTTTTAACATTGTCGTTAGCCAATTACGTACCAAAACCATTTTATTGACACCCCCTCAATTTATGGTAAAAAAATATTAAAATTGAAAGACAAAAAATACTCTCTTTTTTCCAAGATGTTTGCTTGTCTCCGTCTTTACATCAAATCCATCAATATTAACTTCGAAAATCTTTTTTTATAAAATATTTTTGTAGAGGTTTAGCGAACTTATTGACCGCTCATACCGATTAGACAAGCTAATCAATAACAGTGCTAAATTATTTTTAAACAAATAATAAAAAAATTAAATGGATTGACATGAAATCCAGTTTGGTACGATCTGATCTGCATTACCCGGAGTGGATGCGAACTTTTTTTTTTTTTTTTTTTTTTTTTTTTGGACGGCTATTCGGAGGCTAAGCTGCTTCATACGTTTAATTCACGTTTAATGAATGAAGTAGGTAGGCTTTCTTATAAAAAAAAAAAGAAAAAGTTTAGTTTGGTATGGCATGACCTAGATTAGAAGCCATGTTGGATCGAGCCGACCCTGCGTCAAGTTGGGCCCGAATGAATGTAGGCTGCACTAGACTAGCACTAGATGTATTGAACATTTTCTTAAATTCCTCAATAATATTAATACACTTAATGATTTTAACTCTCAGTATATAAATTTTTATTTTTTATTTTTTTAGAGATAAAGACGCTATCTCCGCTTCGTTTATTTCTAATAAATAAACTTAATAAAACGTTTAATCAATCCGTATTCGAACTTCTGCTCCTGTGACCAACCACTGTGCTCTTCACACTGGGCTTCTGCGACTATTGGCATTTCTCAGTATATAAAATTGAACTATTTAACGTCCCACCTCACATGTTATAATAGTTAATTTTAAGGAAATGTTCAATATATCTAAGTAAAACAGCTTAAATAACAAAATTAGAATTAAAAGAGACTTGAATGAAAAAGAATGTTAAATTGAGAACTCCATTTTTAAATCTGCCGTAGTCCAGGGATCTGTCTGCAGTTTTAGCCTTAGAAAAGGAAAGCCAAGGCAATTGATACCAACACCAACCAAAACACACACACACACACACAAATGGGGGAAATAGAGAGTAAGAAAGGCAAAGAGAGGTGGTCTCTCCATGGAATGACTGCTCTGGTCACCGGAGGTACCAAAGGAATTGGGTAATCTATCTTCTCCGCCTTCTTTAAATTTTCTTATCTGTCACCGATCTTATATTAACAGAATCATTTTTACTATTTATTTTAGCTATGCGGTGGTGGAGGAGCTACTGAGCTTCGGAGCGGCGGTGCACACGTGCGCACGAAACAAGGTGGAGCTGCAGTCGTGCGTGGAGAGGTGGAGGGGGATGGGTTACCCGGGAGTGACCGGATCCGTCTGTGACGTGTCGTCGCGGGAGCAGCGTGAGCAGCTCGTGAACGAGGTGGCCTCCCTCTACGCCGGAAAGCTCAACATACTCGTGAGTATAGAGCTCTCCCTCGATCTCTCCCTCACTCTTTTTTTTAAGAAATCCTTTGATCTACAACCAAAAAAAATTATCTTAGAATTTTTTTTTAGAATTCACTAATTTTTTTTTAAAAAATCTTAATTAGTAAATAAATCGGTCGCAACTGGATTTGTAGATTAAAAGTAGACATCGAATAGAATGATTGTAGAATTATAGACCTAGAAATTTTGTTTTTTAATCGAAGTGTGAGTCGCATTCCAGTTAAGTACCACAGATGTTTATAATTGGAGCTTGTACTCCGTTCAGTTTTCACGCTTAAGTACCAACAACCACATGTAGTTGGTTGCAGGCTTATCCAGATATTTTACTTCCCTGGTATCAAAAGAGAGAATAAAAGAAAATAGGAATGAGGTGGAAAAGTTTGTCCATTGTTGATATGGACCATACGTGTCCAACAATTTTGTGTGGTCTAAATTATTTTCGAATTTTATTATAATCTATTGATTGTTTTTTATGGGAATGTTTGACTTCAACAGAACCGTCACGAGACGCCTGACAATAAAATTACTTTTTTTTAGCTCTAAATTTGGGGTGTAATGTGGACTGTACTACGGAACTGGCACGACTCTCATTAGTCGGACTATAACGGGCTAGAGGCTAGCCCGGCCTGGCCCGACTTCAACTTTAGGCTGGGCTGTCTACGTACTATATATATATATATATATTTTTTTTTCATCCTAGATTTCACCGACCGTCGAGGGGTAAAGAGGGGCATTGGTTGATGTCTAAAGATTCATTTAATGTTGATTATTTCTTAATGAAATAAATAAACAAGCGGATAGCGTCTTTATCTATTTCTCAAAAAAAAAAAAAAAAAAAAATTTCATCCTAGATTTCAAAAGGTTAAAATTTACTCATTTGTCTTATTATTTTTAAATTCTTGAATTATAAAGTGTAAAGTATACATCCTAAAATAAAGTCCGAGCCAAATACAGGTGAGCTGGGCTGGCTTGTGTTTGCTCGCTTGAACAAGATGAACACGAGTGGACTCGCGAAAAATAAATTAGATTGTCAACCCAACTATTGAGTGAAAAGTTGAAAAAATATATAAAATAAAAATCTTAATCTAATAATTAAATTTTATAAAATATAAATTTCCTTATATTTGAGTGGCCTATTTTTTAAATAGCAGAAATATTTAATATATATATATATAGAGAGAGAGAGAGTATATCCTTTACGTTTCGAAAGGACGGAGGCCTTCGTGCTTATAATCTTTTTTTTTTTATTTTTTTTATGGGACATTCAATTTGATGATAAGCTCCGTTAAGTACGATATATCTTATTAGAACTATTTAGAAACTAAATTTCATAATTTTTCGACATCATTTATGAAGTGATTAAAGAATGTAAAAAATAAATATTTTAATGGCCGATATGACACGTTTGTAAGTTCAACGGTATAGAAGAATTCAAAGTATATAAAACTTTAATAAAAAATTTTATTTAACGTCAAGAGAAAAAACAACACTTTCAATTTGAAGTTTAAATTTTTATCATTATTTTTTATAAAATTTTGATTTTCAATCGTTCATTTCGAAGCTACACGTTTACTAGGCAAATATAATAAAAAAATTATAAAATTTGATTTTTAAATAGTTATAATAATGTATATTATGCCTAACGAAGCAGATTATCAAATCGGACGTCTTATAATAAAAAATAATTTACCAGCACGGAGACCTCCGTACCTTCGAGCCTAGTACGTTCTATATAATTTTAAAATATTCAACTTATATTCAGCTTAATTATTAAACTATTGACCGATTTGAAGCTTATTTCGAGTTGAACACGATATGTCTCGCAAATCCTAATACGAATGGCCATTTCCTTTACGATATGTGTGATAATTAATTGATATTGCAGGTAAACAACGCGGGAACAAACATACCAAAACCAACTACGGAATACAATGAAGAAGTTGCTGCGCACATATGGGCCACTAACTTCGACTCAGCCTATCATCTCAGCCAACTCTCGCATCCTCTCCTGAAGGAATCAGGATGCGGCTCGATCGTCTTCGTCTCCTCCGTCGCCGGTATTGTTGCGATACCTTACGCAGCCCCTTATGCTGGAACTAAGGGTAATTAGTTTTTACTTTTTTCTTAATATTATATATATATACAGAGGTTCGAACTTTTGACCTTATAATTATGATAAAACCAAACATTACATACGCTGCAATTCAGGGGCGATGAATCAGCTGACGAAGAATTTGGCGTGTGAGTGGGCCAAGGACCACATTCGGGCTAACTGTGTCGCGCCTTCGTTTACGAGAACCCCGCTGGTTGATCCGGTCAGTTGTTGCTTTCTCCCTTCTTTTTTTTCTTTAATTAGCAAACGGATCAGAGCTGGTGGAGCTCCCATGTCAATTCGTTCTGAGTGAGACAATCAGTGGAGGACCCCAATCTGCTCTATCAGCTAAGAGAATGAAGCAGTTTTTTTTTTTCTTTTTTTTTTTTCTTTTTTTTTGGCTTTAAATATTTTAGATGCCTAGAGGTCATACTAGGAATGTAAATGGTAGTGCTCCTCTGAATAGGACAGTAAACAGAGTACCCCTATCCACCCTATCTTATTAATTGGCACCGTTTGGTTAGGGGATAAGGATAGGAATAGGCCCTTATCCCCTCTTTTATACCCAAACGTTAATTTTTTATTTGAGAATAGTAACTCTCGGTTATTCCCACCAACACCTTCATTTTCTATATAAAACTACCTAATATTTTTCTTATCCTCGGGAATAATTCAATTTTCATCCAAACACTATTTTTCTTATCCCCATATTTGTACCTATCTCTGTAATAGCTAGTTCTTGCTTATACCCGAACCAAACGGTGAAACTATAGTAGTAACCGATCGTCCCTAGAGCAAGTGACAAAGGGTTTGGTGGTTGGTATCCGAGACTCAAGTTCGAATCCTAGTTGATTTACATTTCTAGCTAAATTTATTTCTAAATAAAATAAACGAAGCGGATAGCGTGCTACCTATCTCTCTCAAAAAAAAAGAAAAAAAGAAAAAGAAAATATAGTAATAAAGAGCGAAACCCTTTTGTCCCTTGATTACTTTGATCAAGCAAAAATTTATAAATCTCCATTTTTTTTTTCCAGAACAACTTCGGATGGAACAGTAAGTGAGGATAGAAAATAGGATAAATCAAAAAAATTCGTTCTAAATTTGTCCTAACTCGCCAAGAAAATAGGGCAGCCACCCTGAGTCCGTCCTGTTTGTATTTCTAACACAAACACTTTTTATATATTTGAAACCGAATTCAACTCTGACTCATATAGCACAAGTTAGAATGGTGTAATTTGTTGTGTGAGATTGGAGTTGGACCTTTTTCCTGAGATTGTAGGATTGATCAAAACACAATCGGGTCATTCTTAAACTCAATTCCCAGTTTTAAAATTAGCATAGAATTTTACTGTAAAAAATATTAACTTATGGCACAATGAAACAAAAAAAAATAAAATGGTTTTCATAATAATTTAGTTCAAAATTTCTAGAATGAGATCATTAATTGGAGCCATTTGAAAAGCTCGAAAGCGTGTAAAATAATAAAAATATTATTCTTTAACATCTTAAAAAGATTTTAGAGTACTCGGTTATTTCATAGATCCAATCATAGCTCTATTTATACCTTTTTGCAGTATCTCGACGAGCAGACACTGGCGAAGATCCGATCTCGCACGCCGCTCGGGCGAATTGCGGAGGCGGAGGAGGTGTCGTCGGCGGTGGCGTTCCTTTGCCTCCCTGCAGCTTCTTACATCACCGGACAAACCATCACGGTTGATGGAGGCATGACAATAAATGGATTTTTCTTTAATTAGAATAGAATTTACCCGCTAAACTTAATTAATATCCATGATTAAATAAGATGGGGATTAGTGAGAGTTCCAAGGTTGTATATATGTTGCTACTTCTATATATGTATGTTTCGTTCCGTACATGCTTATTGCACTTTCTTTTTTGATTATTTGTACTTTTTATACATTGTAGCTAAGCAATTACCAAAAAGGCAAAGCCTTTTTTTTTTTTTTCCACCGCTCGACTTGAAAACCAAAAAGAAAGAAAGAAAGAAAATACGTATATAGATGGAGATACGATGCAGTAATGCTAAGGACTTCGACAGTCGATGAAGCCATTGTTCACTCAATGCGTATTTACCAAGTACATCATATTTATTTTAATTGAACTAAGCTCATGACTAAATACAACATATTTATTTTAATTGATAGTATCAAACATTGTTTTGGACTATATCAAATTCCAAATGAATGGTGGTGTTTTGAGGATCTGGTTGAGGAATAGATTGGTTCTATTGAGTATTGCGCACTCAAATTAAGTCTCAAATCAGATGTGGCTACCCACTGGATTAAAGTTTAACACTCCTTTTATTGACCAAAAGTGATTGATATGAAATTGCTGGAGGGCGTGTAATTTTAATCAATCTGAGCAAATCTCATACTAAATTTCTCAATAATCATATTAAACTTAATGATTTTAACTCTCAGTATATAAAATTGAACTATTTAACGTCCCATCTCAGATGTAATAATAGTTAAATTTAAGGAAACGTTCAATATATCTAAGTAAAAAAACTTAAATAACAAAATTAGAATTAAAAGAGACTTGAATGAAAAAGAATGTAAAATTGAGAACTCTATTTTTAAATCTCCCATAGTCCAGGGATCTGTCTACAGTTTTAGCCTTATAAAAGGAAAGCCAAGGCAATTGATACCAACACCAACCAAAACACACACACACACACAAATGGGGGAAATAGAGAGTAAGAAAGGCAAAGAGAGGTGGTCTCTCCATGGAATGACTGCTCTGGTCACCGGAGGTACCAAAGGAATTGGGTAATCTATCTTCTCCGCCTTCTTTAAATTTTCTTATCTGTCATCGATCTTATATTAACAGAATCATTTTTACTATTTATTTTAGCTATGCGGTGGTGGAGGAGCTACTGAGCTTCGGGGCGGCGGTGCACACGTGCGCACGAAACAAGGTGGAGCTGCAGTCGTGCGTGGAGAGGTGGAGGGGGATGGGTTACCCGGGAGTGACCGGATCTGTCTGCGACGTGTCGTCGCGGGAGCAGCGCGAGCAGCTCATGAACGAGGTGGCCTCCCTCTACGCCGGAAAGCTCAACATACTCGTGAGTAGAGTGCTCTACCTCTCTCCCTCACTTTTTTTTTTTTAAGAAATGTTTGATCTACAACCAAAAAAAATTATCTTAGAATTTTTTTTAGAATTCACTAACTTTTTTAAAAAAATTTTAGTAAATAAATCGGTCGCGACTGGATTTATAGATTAAAAGTAGACATCGAATAGAATGATTGTAGAATTATAGACCTAGTAAATAATCCGTTCAGTTTTCACGCTTAAGTACCAACCATATGTAGTTGGTTGTAGGCTTATCCAGATTTTTTGCTTCCATGGTATCAAAAGAGAGAATAAAAGAAAATAGGAATGAGGTGGAAAAGTTTGTTCATGGTTGATATGGATCATACTTATCCAAAAATTTTGTGTGGTATAAATTATTTTCAAATTTTATTATAATATATTGTTTTTTATCGGACTGTTTGACTTCAGCGGAACCGTCTCGAGAGGCCTTGGGAATAATAAAACTGTTCTGACTTTTGGTCTTCACAAGTTCAACAAATTGAATCTACTTTTTATATTTTAAAATATTGAGCTTATATTCAGCTTAATTTTTAAACTATTGACCGATTTGAAGCTTATTTCGAGTTGAACAAGAGTTGTCTCGCAAATCCTAATACGAATGGCCATTTCGTTTACGATATGTGTGACAATTAATTGATATTGCAGGTAAACAACGCGGGAACAAACATACCAAAACCAACTACGGAATACAATGAAGAAGTTGCTGCGCACATATGGGCCACTAACTTCGACTCAGCCTATCATCTCAGCCAACTCTCGCATCCTCTCCTGAAGGAATCGGGATGCGGCTCGATCGTCTTCGTCTCCTCCGTCGCCGGTGTTGTTGCGATACCTTACGGAACCCCTTATGCTGGAACTAAGGGTAATTAGTTTTTACTCTTTTCTTAATATTATATATATATACAGAGGTTCGAACTTTTGACCTTATAATTATGATAACCAAACAATATTACGCTGCAATTAATTTAGGGGCGATGAATCAGCTGACGAAGAATTTGGCGTGTGAGTGGGCCAAGGACCACATTCGGGCTAACTGTGTTGCGCCTTGGTTTACGAGAACGCCGCTGGCGGATCCGGTCGGTTGTTGCTTCCTCCCTTCTTTTTTTTTCTTTAATTAGCAAACGGATCAGAGCCGGTGGAGCTGCCATATCAATTCGTTCTGAATGAGACAACCAGTGGAGGACCCCAATCTGCTCTATTGGAACAGTAGTTTTTTTTTTTTTTTTTTTTTGGTTTTAAATATTTTAGATGCCTAGAGGTCATACTAGGAATGTAAATGGTAGTGCTCCTCTGAATAGGACAGTAACAGAGTACCCCTATCCACCCTATCGTTCAGAAAATATAGTAGTAACCGATCGTTTCTAGAACAAGTGGCAAAGGGTTTGGTGGTTGGTACCCGAGACCCAAGTTCGAATTCTAGTTGATTCACATTTCTAGCTAAGTTTATTTCAAAATAAAATAAACGAAGCAGGTAGCGTGCTATCTATCTCTCTCAGAAAAAAGAAAAAGAAAAAGAAAATACAGTAATAAAGAGCGAATCCCTTTTGTCCCTTGATTTACTTTGATCCAGCAAAAATTTTAAAACTCCATTGTTTTTTTCCAGAACAACTTCGGATGGAACAGTAAGTGAGGATAGAAAATAGGATAAATCAAAATTCGTTCTAAATTTGTCCTAACTCGCCAAGAAAATAGGGCAGCCACCCTGAGTCCGTCCTGTTTGTATTTCTAACACAAACATTTTTTATATATTTGAAACCGAATTCAACTCTGACTCATATACCCACGAGTTAGAATGGTGTAATTTGTTGTGTGAGATTGGAGTTGGACCTTTTTCCTGAGATTGTAGGATTGATCAAAACACAATCGGGTCATTCTTAAACTCAATTCCCAGTTTTAAAATTAGCATAGAATTTTACTGTAAAAAATATTAACTTATGGCACAATGAAACAAACAAAATAAAATGGTTTTCATAATAATTTAGTTCAAAATTTCTAGAATGAGATCATTAATTGGAGCCATTTGAAAAGCTCGAAAGCGTGTAAAATAATAAAAATATTATTCTTTAACATCTTAAAAGATTTTAGAGTACTCGGTTATTTCATAGATCCAATCATAGCTCTATTTATACTTTTTTGCAGTATCTCGACGAGCAGACACTGGCGAAGATCCGATCTCGCACGCCGCTCGGGCGAATTGCGGAGGCGGAGGAGGTGTCGTCGGCGGTGGCATTCCTTTGCCTCCCTGCAGCTTCTTACATCACCGGACAAACCATCACCGTCGACGGAGGCATGACCATAAATGGGTTTTTCTTTAATTAGAATGGAATTTACCCGCTAAACTTAATTAATATCCATGATTAAATAAGATGGGGATTAGTGAGAGTTCCAAGGTTGTATGTTGCTACTTCTATATATATGTATGTTTCGTTCCGTACATGCTTTTTGCACTTTCTTTTTTGATTATTTGTACTTTTTATACATTGTAGCTAAGCAATTACCAAAAAGGCAAAGCCCCTTTTTTTTTTTTTTTTTTTTCCACCCCTCAACTTGAAAACCAAAAAGAAACAAAGAAAGAAAATAAGTATATGGCGAGATACTTTGACTTTAAGAGACCAATTGCTCACTTAATGCGCATTTACCAAGTACATCATGGTGATGGGTCCTTAACTCACCAATTCTCAAGAGTCCGAGTAGATTCAGCTGTTGCAGTAACACAACATAATGATCTCGGGTGGACTATATACCTTGAAGATGAGCTACATGGTTGGTTTCAGCGACAACTTTCCACGGTACGTTCATCATCGGGCGGCATCGATACCATCAAACGGCCGGCGGTACAGCTGCGGCGAAGGGAAGGCATGGCTTAGCGCAAAGGACCCTAACCCGAATGTCGTGACGGGCGCGATGGTGGCGGGCCGGACAAATTGGACCAGTTCTTGGACCAGAGGGAGCTGCCTGAGTACACAGAGCCATCCATATCAGGCAATGCTGGTCTTGTAGCAGCTCTTGTTGCACTGTTGGATTATCCTGTCTCTGTAGGGTATTATCATTTAACAGGTGGAATGGACAGAGAAAGAATCTTTGCTAACATTTCATAGTACTCGGCTTGCATTAAAAATTTGTTGTTTGTTTAATAATGGAGGATATTAATTGTTACCCTTTTAATCTAAACACTAGGACAAATGTTCTAATATTGCTAAGTTGGGAAATGTGACATTTTCAGGGATTTTTTTTTTTTTGCAAATTTTTCATTTGATTATGGAAAATATTAGGCGGCATAAGAAGCTTGGTTGTAAATTGTTCTAAGTTAACAAAAGAATATTGAGGGTTCGATTTTTCCGTTACTAACGTGTATGGGCCTCCATCCTGGGACGGCAAGGAAGAATTTTTTGCGGAACTACTTAATCTTAAGGCGGATTGTACGGATAAATGGATTATTTATGGTGATTTTAACTGCACGAGGGGCCAGGAGGAACGCAGAGGAAAAATTTGGAGCACTAAAGCCACTAGGCTCTTTAATGATTTGATTAAAGAGCTTGCAATGATCGATCCTCCGATGACCAACCAATCCTTCACGTAGTCGAATATGCAAGCGAATCCCACGTGTGCTAGGCTCGATCGTTTTCTGGTGTCCACGGATTGGGATCAGGCATTCCCCCTTTCGAAAGTGGAAGCGCTACCGCGCATCACTTCAGACCACTATCCTATCCTCCTCACGGCAGAGGGAAACGTGAAGCTGAGAAATAAGATCTTTCGGTTTGAGGAGGCTTGGCTGAACCACGAGGGCTTCATGGCCAAACTCCCAACTTGGTGGGACGAGGGTGCACGGGATTCTCAAGGGCGATCAGCAGTGCTAACTCTTACGGCCAAACTAAGACATTGCCGTATCAGGATCAAGGAATGGTGTGCGAACGAGTTCTACAGTATTAGGGGCCTCAAGAAACACCTTATAGACGAAATTCAGCTAATTGATAAACAAGAAGAACTCGGCCCCCTGACGCAAGGCTCCTTCAATAAGAGAGAGGTGCTTAAGACGAGCCTACGAGGGGTATTACAGGACGAAGCGGCTATTTGGAAAACTCGAGCCAAACAACACTGGCTGCGAGACGGAGACGCCAACACTAAGTTTTTCCATGCTAAAGCTAACGACAGACGAAGAGCTAATTGGATTGGTAACGTGAGCGTCAATGGTGGGTCAACGTACGCTCTGAAGAGGAGAAAAAGTGCTACTTCTACCGGTTCTACAAGACTCTATTCTCTCCAGAGGCGTCAGCCCCATCTTCCTTCGGGGATTGGAGTAGTCTATTCCAGTCTAATAGGGTGGCGTCCCAGGATCTTTCGAGGCTGACGGCTCCTTTCTCCTTAGAAGAAATTAAGCAGGCCGTCTTCCAACTTGGGAGGGATAAAGCACCGGGCCCGGATGGCTTTTCTCTTAGCTTCTATCAGACGTTCTGGGATATCGTTAAGGAGGACATCGTAAACATTTTCCACGAGATGTATATGGGGTGCCTCACCACTGCTCCTATTGACTATGCGAAGGCGATATGGGGACCCTAATATCGCCTTCGTAGTCGGCATTCTTGAAAGGCAGGAACATCGCAGACGCCTATGCGACAGTGGCAGAACTCGTCGCCTGGGGAACTAGGATGGCGGTGGAGGGCGTGGGGGTCAAGGTCGACTTCGAGAAAGCGTATGACAGGATTTCTTGGCCTTTCCTTTTCCGTGTTCTACGATGGTGGGGCTTCGACGACAAGTGGTGCGATTGGATAGAACTATGCGTTTGCCAGGCAAAAGTAGCTATCCTTGTTAATGGAGAGCCCACTAACTGGATCAAGACGAAGAGAGGCGTCAGACAGGGGGACCCGCTGTCGCCTTTTCTATTTTTGTTAGTGGCGGAGTGTCTCGCTCGTTTGACCAATACAGCGGTCTCGAATAGACTGATCAAAGGCTTGGGGCCTTCTGAGGCTAGTTCGGTATCTCTCATACAATTCGCAGACGATACGTTCTTCTTCTGCGAGGCTAGGAAAAAGTACATGCGGAGTCTTAGATTCGTATGGGGACTTTTCGAATAGACCTCAGGGCTGAAAGTCAACAAAGTGAAGTCGGAACTATTCTACCTAGGACAGGCCGACGGTAAAGCCGATCGCTTAGCAAGTATTTTGGAGTGTAAAGTGGGTACCTTCCCGACCAAGTACTTGGGCCTACCCCTGTCCCCTAAGCCTCCTACCAAAGAGGACTGGAGGGGGTTAATACACAAGGTACAACGCAAAACTGACGGTTGGATCGCCAAACTCCTTTCTAAGGGGGGCAGACTCATCTTGGTAAACGCTGTTCTCACCAACCTACCGCTGTATTTTCTTTCGGTGTTTAAGGCACCCGTTTGGGCGATTAAGCGAATCGAAGCTCTTAGAAGGGATTTCTTCTGGAACGGGACGAGCAACTCTTCAGGCAAGGGTTGTTTGGTGGCATGGAAGAATGTTTGCACGAGTAAGAAGGAAGGAGGGTTAGGGATATTGGGGATTGCAACCATGAATCAAGCTCTGCTGGTTAAATGGTGGTGGAAATTTCACTCAGACCCCCAGCTACAGTGGAATAAGATAATCCGAGACCTTTACTACCGACGTTGTACTCCTCTGAGGGAGGGTAAGACTTTTAAACCATTCTCTTCCTGGTGGAGGGGCGTGCTGAGTCTCAACTACATCTTCTCCTGGGGAATGGCCTACATCCTTGGCGACGGGCGGGCTATTGACTTCTGGCACGATCGGTGGTGCGGGGATAATTCTCTATTTCTGCTGTTTCCGGCGGCATACCTTAGGTTCGGGAGGAAGAACTTGAAAGTCAGCGATTGTTTTACGGGAGGTATTTGGAATTGGTCTAGGATTGAGGGTGGCCCAGCTCGTCAGAGGTCACGGACGGACCCCAGCCTTGGGGAGCTTGAGGCTCGGATCTCTCAGTTCTCAGTTTTGGACGAGCCAGACAGATTGACTTGGCGATGGAGTACGGATGGACATTTCTCGGTAAAATCAACCTATTTGGCCTTGACGGATGGGGGTACGAGGGACGCTCGAGCCTCCCGAATTTGGAGCCTCAAGATCCCGTTAAAAGTAAAAGTGTTCTGCTGGTTGATCCTGTGGAAGAGAACTCCCACGAGGGATAAGCTCTGCAAGAGAGGGTGGATCCCGGACCCTACTTGTGTTCTATGCGGCTCGGATGAAGAAACCGTTGACCATTTGTTCTCCCAGTGCGTTTTCACGAAGTTCGTTCTAGTAAAGGGCATTGAGAGCGTGCAATCTCGAGATCTATGGGAGGAGGTAAACCTTTTATGGGACAGGTGGTCTGTCAGGAAGGGCCCCCACAATAAAAGGAGCCGTCTAACGGATCTAGTCTGTTGTTGGTGGACTGTATGGAAGATCAGAAACGGATTCATTTTTAGGAAAATCCAGCCGGATCCGGACAAGGCCACCCGCAACCTCATCCTGCTGGTGAAGGAGTGGGATACTTTGCTCTCGCTGTAATTTTTTTTTTTTTTTTTTTTTCTCTTAGGGGCCCCGGTTGCCCCACCCTTGTAGCCTAGTTCACTTATTCAATGAATGAAGCGGGTAGCGTGCTACCTTTCTCTCAAAAAAAAAACAAAAGAATATTAATAATACGAGTATGACATTCTCAATTAACCTAGATAATCTCTAAGTAGAATATATAACTTTGAACCCACACATAAAATCTTTCAATTAAGCCAAAGTACACTAAAACCCAACCCCCCATTTTATGAATTTGAAGGTACAAGTGAAATAAGAAAAGAGGTGAAATTTCATCAAAAGTTGGGAGAGTATTGCAACTGCCTAAGAAAATCAAAACGAAGTGCACAAATTGAAGACCATTCTCCATATGTAAGAAAACACAAAATTATAGGAATTAGTAGGATCCAAGCACATCAAATTTACGCCACTATAGACATCTTAACTCATGCACATAAATACGCTGAAAAGTTAGCGAGTCAACATGTTCAACAGTGCACAATCCTGCGACTCGATGAGAAGCACAAGATAAATAAAGCATAATTACTGGAGGAAGTTAGTTTATTACAAAATATATAAAGGGAGATAGAAACGTTCTGTTCATTTGTCAAGAGTGCCTCAGCAGTTCATAGGCCAGTGCAGCAACACAGCGGCAGCAGAAGCATTAGCAGCATGAAAGCAACGACAGCGGCAGCAAAAGCAGTGAGGCTAGAGTTGAGCTGAAGCAATAACAAGTACCTTAATGTCATAACTTGGAAAGTCGACAGTTGCGCACTAACATAAAGCTGAAGTGCTTATTCTAAAGATACTGTCCACATAAGAACATATGAAACTTCATGTTAGTAAAGCAAAAGAATTAAAGTGAAAGAAAATGAAGCTCTTTGCCTTCGATATCAGTTCTTAAAACGAAAAGGACAAAAAAAAAACACTCTAGCTCACCAATATTGTTTTTTTTTTCCTTTTAAAAGCACAGAGGATTGTTAAACTCTATTATTTTTTCACTTCAATGTGGTTGTGTGTGAAAGCAAGGAGACGGTACCATGAGTTAACCTTCTAGCTTGTTTCGGCAGTTCTTTCAGGTATTTTCATCCTTTAGGAACTTTCAGAGGTACCAATTTTATGATTCACTGGCACTATAAAGCATATTTTCAGAACGTAAAAGAAAAGCTTTTAAATATTCATATATTTTAGCAGTCCACATGTGACATCAACATAAGTCTTAACACTGTTGCTGAAGGAACCATCTAACTCATGGGACTCGAGATAAAACAAACTGTGGCTCCTCAATTGTATTGTGCCCTTCATTATTTACTTAGTTTAAATGAACTTTTGACCGGACACTACTTTAAAATCAGTTATTATTTCTACTACCCTCATCCCATATATTTTATGCTTGTTTACCTATATCCTTTTTATTGACCTGCGACCATGCATCAACCATTGTATGCTGCAGCCAGGCCCTATCATCCTCTTGTATCTACTGCTATTGCTGACAACTGCCACCACCCAATATATCCAACTCTGGCCAGCCCCTTTTCAGCAGATATGTTTTCAAGCCCTATACTCATCCCCTTTTTTTCCATCCTTTTCTTCTCAAACCAGTCCGCACATCTAGTTATTATATTATTCTCCTCCTATTTTCTAATTGGGTGGTATTTTATTATTTTTTTCATTGTCCTCTACGTGCTTCCAGATTAATTTAAGAAACTTTTTCAAGTTCTGACAAATGAAAACACTATTCCACGGAATCAATGCAGTTCAGCATCATCACCAGAGTTGACAATCTATTTGTAGTAAAAGTTTGTAATTAAGATGGACATACACTTGAACCTGTTGAAGAAGTATCCTCAATCAGAATAATGGATGGGTTTCAACTCTGTTCACTTTTGCAGCACTTAGAGCAGCTGATGGGTGATAGAAACGGCAAACAGGTCGATGGCAAAGCCCACGTCGAAAATCACGACAAACTTCAACCTGGTCCCCAATCACCTATGGAGAGCAAAAAAATCAATAAACTAATAAAACACTAGCGCAGAACAAATAAATATATGTAACTCCATTATTTATAGTAGTAACTTCTTGATGACTACAGATGATACAAAAAAAGAGTTGCCATACCTCAGTTTGTGAATCAGGGTGAGCATATTTACATGACTCCCGTCTACACATATTCTTCAAGAAGTCCTTACATACTGGTAAAACATCTTGATCTGTTTATCATGCAAGTAAAACATTACCCGCTGACAATTGAACATATAACAAAAATGTTAAGTATTGTTTGGTTACACTTCCATCTTTTAATTTTTTCGGAACTCGAGGCCTACGAGATTGACTGCTGACAGATGTCAGATTGTTTGCAATCTATACACTAAAGGGGTTGCAACAAAAAGAGAGAATTTTGTAGTAACTTTCTGTCTTTGTTTTCTTTTTCTTTTCTTTTTTTTCCAAAGAAGATGAATTTGCAAGCTAACCAACAATAATAAGAACAGAAAAGTCTATTGGCTAGCAAAACTCCCACCAGATAAAATTTGAGTTTTTTCCTAAAGGAAAAAATTTACCCCAAAAAAGCTTGAAACGTCAGTTTTTATGGGGTTGCAACTATATTCCAAATAGCAACCACAATGAAGTAATAATCCGTAAGCGACTTAGTACATAAGTGACTTATTGGGCAAGTTACAATAGGTGCAACAGAAAAACCATTTTATAACAAGTTAAAACAAAAGCACAGACAATATAATCAAGTGCTTACGATTTTACCATTAGCAATTCGAGGAGGAGAATTGGGCACATTCATGGGTGCTCCATGTGGTAGCAAGTAAGTCTAGAATCAAATGGAATAAATCATCAGCAAAAGTTGTAACAGTTCTTAAAAAGAAAGCTCCACAGAAACAGATATATAAGACGGCTGCTACAGTACAGCCAATATCTATTTTGCAAAAGGAAGAAAGTACATAAACACAATGATCAAGGATAAAGGTAATTTTTAACCTGCGGCATTGAACGAGCTGGAACGTGAGAGTAACGACAAGATTTGCGTTCACACCTTCCATGTAAAAAATCTTGGCAAACCTTTAAAAGAAGAAAATTGAAAGAAACCTCAGAACAAAATCAGGGACATGATTTTCATGGCTCAATCAAGAAGAGCAAATAATTTGCAGATATGAAGAAGACAATCTAATGACATCCTGATAAATTGTCATGTTTCAGAAATTAAAAGATCTGTGACATAGCAGAAAATCCCAATACAACACTCAATAGTTTAAAAACAGTAGGTGTCAATCTGACAAACAAAATAAATTTACATGATCAGCATGTATGTCAGTTTATTATGCGGGAACTATTCAAAATGAATATTACATATTCAAATTCTCGCATGATATTTGATCGAGAAAGTACAATATTTGTACTCAAATAAGCAATGCGTACTTGATAATAGATTATTATTGTGTAAGAGGAGCTTACTATTTCAGAATTGCCACTTGATAACTGGTGAGAAAACCGGCATTCTCTAGCTGATCTAAAACATTTTCCCCGCATGTAGTCTAGACAGACCTGATCAAATGTTCATAAAGGGCAATGAAAAAAAAAATTAAAGAGGCTGAACAAAAAACACAACTACCTAATGAACAAAGCGTTACACAAAGAAATGACCGAGTCCATATGGGCACTAGGCCTAAAGCAGGCAGTTTCCTCATTGAAAACTGTTTAACCAGGTGAAAGAAGACACTGATGCTAACACTGAGACTGTCAGAGATAAGGTTTCCAAAGCATTGGTCACATCGTCTCTCATAGTCAGGGCTTCATCTCATTAGCAAAAGAGATGCAGATTATGATATTAAACCTTCACATGGGAAATCTATTGCCTGGACCTGGGCCGTGAAATAGCCATGATCGTCCATCACATCATCTCCATCCGATACTATATTTTCAATAAAACCAACCAACTCACCTTTTAAAGAAACACAACTTCTAAATGAGGAATAGACAGCAATCACGGGGCAGTAAAAATTGAATTAAAGATGGGATGGAGGAAGCTGGGGTAGGCAGTCCATGGCTGACATTGTTGCTCAGGTCCATACAATAATTTCTACTTCAAATGAGTATGGATGAGTCTTATGATAATCATAGTGGTACTTGCCAATGAATGCTTATGGTAATCAGTGAGCTCCTTCAATCCTTCACCATTTTAAAGTCATGATGCCACATTAGAAAAAAAAAATTCCAGCATTTTACATAAGAATTTTTCTTTTCGTGATTTACTTCTGGGGAAAGAGGGGTATATCCTATGTGACAATAAAGAAAAGTAAGATAGATAATCTTAAGGACCACAAAGAGAGCAAACCCAACATTGCTTCTAAAAATTACCAGACAAAAAGAATTGCGTATCCAGATTCAACAAACTGACAAACGGAAGCAAAACTTACTGTCTCCATCTTTGCGTCTTCTATGCCAATTGATTCCAGCAATGACCTAAAGCAAACACGAAAGCCGACTAAGCCACTAGCTCCTAAGATTGTGCTTAGCAATTTTATCTCAAAGGTCACTTCTTAGTTGCATTATTGCGGATCTTATCAAATTAATTTATATTGGCATGCTAGCAAAGGGTACCTAAATTTGAAAAAAGTTTAACCATAGCTATAAATGAAATAAAATCTCATACGAATAACTTGCTCCATTGTATAATCTTCGTTATTAGTCACTCGGACATTCAGGAAGACAAGCTATGGTTATTAACATTTTTTTAAAAAATTTTAATATCAAAAGATGGAACCATGCTATAGCAGCATTAGAGACTGAGAGACTAAGAAATCAGAGAGGGCGTACTTCTGGATGTGTGGGGGAGGATGGTAGTAACGGCAAGTCAGACCACGGAAGCACTTGTTCCGAAGAGAATCTGCACATGCGGTGACCTTATCCCTAACAAAACATTAAAGATTAGACAATAAAATGGCTTCAACAGATCAAAGATAGGAATAGGAAAGAGATGGGGTTTAGGTTTGATACCCCTCGATGGTGACGGCGGGAAGAGGATGGGCGAACTTGCAGTCAATCGGTGGTCGACGACAAATGTGGCGAATGAAATCCTTACAAACCTCGACAGAGAGGTTGTTCCGCCGGCGTTTAGCACTGCCATTCCCGTAGCCATCATCATCACTGTTGTAGCTCCACGGGCTGGATCTTGGGGAGGAGGATCGGCGTCGCTTACGAGGAGAACGTGGCTAAGCAGAGAGGAGTATATTCTATGTTATGTTAAGCAAAATAAGAAAATAGTAAATGATAGGAAAATCTAAGGGCAGTGCTGGTTAAAATGAGCCCGAAAACAATTTCCATGAGAAAGAAACTGAAAAGCAGAAGCAAGAACACAGCAACATTATCTATCTCCACCTTTGGGTCTTCTAAGCCAATTGATTTCAGCAATGACCTAAATAAAACAGAAACAATCCAACTTTGGTCAGTAGCTCCTAGATTGTACTAGAAATTCAGGAAATTTCCAAAATCAAGATATAATTTTAATTCCACTTTACCACCCTGTGTTTCAAAGGGCAGCACTTTGCAACCCATTCTAACAGATTTAACAGCAAGGTTTTATTGAAACAAAAGACAGTAACCACATGGGACAAAGAGCTACACTTGGTCAACTAGAGGGAGGTAAAGTGCATATTGTATACTAAGTGACAAGGAAAGTTTCTGAATTTTCTCTGTATTTACAGTTCAGAGAGGCATCCGATTGTCAGGACTCACTTGTAATGGCAATTGAAGTGATCCTTATGGGGGAAAAAAAAATGAAAGCAACAACTGTTGGAGTGCAAAGTGGTACACTTTGAACCACATGGTAGTAACATCAAATTCAGCAATATCAAGATTGTTTTTTTCCTTTTGTTTTTGTGAAAGTGTCAGTAAAAGTTTTACATCCAATATCAATCCTCCGTTGCCTTCACGCAACCTTCTCAAAGAAAAGAAAATCTTGGTTCGTTTGCTACAAGAGGTAACAAAACTTGAGAAAATTAACTGGAGCAATGAACGAAACAAAATCCATCCATGAATCGATACTCTCAACTATAGTGTTCGTTTTAAGTTGCTTGAACTTTAAGGAGAACCATACATGAACATTAAAAAGTTCTATAATCAACCTTTTTGTAAAGATAGCTTAATCACATATCGAAATCAGAAACACATACTTCTGAATGTGAGGGGGTGGATGGTAGTAGCGGCAGGTCGGACCGCGGGAGCACTTGTTCCGAAGAGAATCCGCACACGCCGTCACCTTATCCCTACCAGAGACATCAATGTTGGATCAAAAGAACAGTGCCCAATGATCAGAGACGGATTGAACGAAGAGCTAGGGTTAGGGTTAGCACCCCTCGATGGCGACGGCGGAGTGGGGGTGGGCGAACTTGCAATCGACGGGAGCTCGACGACAAGTGCGGCGGAGGAAGTCCTTGCATACCACGACGGAGAGGTCGTTGCGCCGCCGTTTTCCTTCGCCGCCGCCGCCGCCGGCGGCGGCGGCGTAGCCGTCGATGTAGTCGTCGTAGCTCCAGGGGCTGGAGCTGGGAGAGGAGGATCGGCTTCGCTTACGAGGAGAGCGCGGGGAGGAAGGAGAGTTAGGGCTTTGGGGAGCCATCAGGGTTTAGGAGGGACGAGGAGGAGAAGAGGGAACGAAGTTAAAGGAGGCTCCCTTTACAGGGTACCGCGGCTTCGGACCTTGGTGTGCACAGCGCATAATAGATCTCGGCAAAAGTCGAAATACGGCAACGTCTGTGTACATTGTGCCGGGTACAGTTAAAAGTGGCAAAAATCAGGAAAAATCGATGGAGATGCGGGGTATCGAACCCCGTGCCTCTCGCATGCAAAGCGAGCGCTCTACCGTTTGAGCTACATCCCCATTTGCTTTAACTACGAGAACAACCAATTATTAAGATAAATTTATAGCACAATAATAACAGCCCGCCATAACACGCTCTGTGCCATTTCTGAACTTGGCTTTGAGATGACAACAACAAATTGTTTAAACAAATCCATCATAAGCCCTCTGATTGATTCCACGGCATCCATAAACCAAATCACCCTGTAGTAATATCTAATTCCATTCATATATTTTGTAAAATAAAATACACACGCAACTCAATTTGTACAACATACATAGGTTCAACCTAACAACAAAGCAACATTGGATGCATCGTATCATGAATCAAAACAAGGATATTTACTATCGTCTTTGTGCTATAAACATACTTTACATTGTATTAGCAGCTCAGATTTACATTGCCGAGTAGACAAATTGGGACAAAAAAAATAAAACATAAATGGATGTATGCTAGGAGGCAATACGGCCTATTAAACGGCGGTCATGTTGTATTACACATTGTATGAAGGGGATGGCAACAAGACAAATGACTAGTGTTCATTTGTACAAAGCAGTGCACTACCGTACTCATCAGATAACCTATCACCGATTCGACAGAACCGACTCGCTCCAGTGAAGCATAAAATCTCGTGTAGCAGTAGGCAAATCTGCATGAAAGAGTCCGGGGAAGAGCAGCATGTAAAAGTTAGGCAAGCGCTTGGAAAATAGAAAGTAAACTATCAAAAAGATGGAAACAAACGAAAAGTAAAATATGTAGATGTATATTCTTTTTTTACCTCGCAGGACCTCCAATGCAACTGATGGTACATCTACATCTTCTTCAACCAATCTGTATACGTCTACAAGCTAAAAAGAAAGAAAAACAACAAATTCAATACACCCGCCAAACACCTAGTGTGCTAAAAGGTCAGAATCGACCGACCTACTATATAAAATTGAGCTGGAGTGCTTCCGGAAGGATCAAGTACTTGGGGCTTTCAATTTTTGGACTCTCGGATCAAGCCCTTTGGCCCCTGGATGAAAAGTTAACAATGGTGGCTAATGGTGGAGCCCCTCTATTATGCATGATCTAAGGGCCAAAAGGTTGATCCAAGAGCCAGAAAGTTGGAAGCACCAACGGGTTGGTGATCAAAGGCTTTCAAGATTCGGAAATTATAGTTATGCCACCCAATTAACCATATTGAGACGGGGGGAAATCTGCCAGTGCTTTCTTTGTTTTCTATTGTTTTCTGCACCACAAATTGCTGCGTCCAAGCAGCTAAACTAATTCTTGTTTTATACTCAAGGAAAGATAGCAAAGATAAGGGCCATAGAAGATACTTGCCTTAAATGTGCTATACTGTTCGTCTTTTTTCTTTGTTTTACTTTTTAATGAAATGATACAACTTAAAGGTCATGGTTAAAGATATTGCAAACCTCTTGAATGTGCAACTTTGAGTCTTCAGTTAGAGCCATTAAAAGTTGTCTCCTGATCCCCGCATCGATCAGGAACATACGTGCTCCATCCTTTATAGTTTCTGTGAGGTCTAATTTCTTCCCAAATTGGGCATTTCTTGAACTTCGCCTGTGAAAGACAGCAGGAGTTTATAGTTTGTAACACACCCATAAGACCTAGCAAGAAATTAAATTACATACGTGTTCTTCACTTGCAATGCCGGATTGCTGTTCATCTTAGCCACATTTTCTTTAGCAAGAACTATGAGGTTTTCAAGCCGTTTCCATTGGAATACACCATCCTTGAATAGCACCTGAATGCACAATAAGATAAAGCAATTATTAACTCCAACATTGAGAACAAAATTGAGATTCTATACCTTATGTGACATTTCTACATGATTATACTGGATTACTAAGCTTCGTAATTACCAATAATCATATCAAACTTACGCTTAATATTAGTAATTATACTATAAAGGAGGTTGTAGACAACAAACCTGTATAAGGCGCTCACGGAGTGCAGGATTTGGGTCAGTCAAAAGGCGCTTCGCTACATAAGGATATGCAACCTTCAAAAAAAGTCATATACCATAGACAAGCACCTTAGCAGACAAAACAGATCCGAAGCATCATAAGAAGCGATTAAGTGGTTGAAATATAACAAACTTAAAACCAGCGACAAAGTTAGATAAAGCATCATTACAATATGTGCAGTGATGGAAAAAGGAAATGCAAGTGGTACCTCAAGAAATTTAAAATCTGGCTCTAAAGTGAAGCAAATTCCTTCCTGGGTCAACAATGAACGAATAACAAGAGAAAACCTCTCTGGGATACGGATAGGATAATTGTAAACAAGCTGATTGAACTTCCCTGCAAAAAGTTCCTAGATTAAGTATTTTACTGTTTAAGATATTGTAAGTATGTCCCTTGCATTTCATCATTATTAAAAAAATAATTTCTGACCATCAAGCATTCACATAAATGTAAACAATCAAATTGTGAAGTTGCTTCATATGTGACTACATACAGATGCATAGTTTGAGTAAAGCATCAGCAATTCAACAATCAAGCATAAGATAAATATCAATGACATTCATGGAACAGTTAACTACATTTGTTATTATAATAAAAAGATGGGCCTTTCATCTATCTTTGTGCTTAGCTCTCCTCTATTCAGTACAAAGAACTGATCACAACAAAGAGCAGATAGAAGATGAAGAGACAACACTTGTCCTAGATTAGTAACTATTTACAGACCAAAGTTTCAGTTTTTTGCTTTCCCTCACATGGAAAGGTTATACATGTAGAGAGGAGCACACTGTTTTGTGCAAGGAGCGGTGTTCGCTGCTTAGGATCACATATTTTAAAAATTCACTTCAGTTGGTTCCTCCTATTTTAAAAAGTATATCATATATACCTTATTCAAAATGAAAATGATAATTAATGAAAAAGCCAATCATCATCCTTTTCCCACTTAATATCCCTGAGAAGATGGTTGATAACCAAAAAGGAAAAAAAAAATGAAGTTCAGAGTTGATAAACAAAATATGAATATAACGTAAAGTGAAAGAACCAAGAAGAAAAAAAGATTGCATTGAGAAATTCGGCAAGAAGAAACATGTCTTAGATTAATGCAAATAAAGATAAGAAAAAAAAAATTGAAGTCAAATTAACAGACTATACCAGTGACACTCCGGAAGTTAAAGTCAGCCAATCCTTTTCCAACAGAATTTTGCCAGATTGCTTCTAACGCAGGAATAATTGGGGAAACATCTGTTCCACTAGCAAGGAATCCAAGCCTTGTGAAGTCATTTGCCATCTCAGCATAGTCCTCATTCACAGCATGAACAATAGCATCAATCAGTATTTGTTTGTTTTGCTGAAACCAAAGGGTCGGAAAAGTAGCAAAATCTTCAGTTACAGACATATGAGACTATAATATCCGTTGCCACCTGAACAATAGAAAAGGTTAGGAAAGCAATTGGCTGATAAGCATGCTCCAATCTAGCTCACCTGACTAAGCACAGCCACATTTCCAAAATCGACATAAGCTATTCGACCATCACGCATTGCAAAAATATTTCCAGGATGGGGGTCCCCATGAAACAACCCAAATTCTAACAATTGCCGCAAAGCAGCGCTCACACCGACTGTGAGGAAACCATTTACGTCGATCCCTGCTTCTCTAATGGCCTGCTCCACATGAGAACAAAGGAATTAGTTCGATCATGTAAGTTTAAAATTGTAATGTGCAAAAGAAGCAATCCGTCTTTTTAAAAAAGAACAATATATATTGACAATCTCAAAGAACTTCTAGAATTATAAATGGTAGAGGTAACACATTCACATATTTCAACCTGTGGGTCAGTACACCGAATTCCGTTGATCCACTCCATTACCAGAACACGCGAACCAGAGAGTTTCTTATAAACTCGCGGAATCTTGACTGTCGGATCATCTTTAAAGTTCTCCAAGAAGTCCTCAATATTTCGAGCTTCCTGAACACATTGAAGGGGAAAAAATAAGGAGGCAATGCACCACACTTTAAGCCCTAAACAAAGTAGCTGAGCAGACTTACAAGCATAAGAGAAAATTGTGTTTCTACTGGAAGGGGGGAAAGGGGGATTGAGAAGACTTACAAGAGTATAGTCGAGTTCTTCCAAAAGCTTTTCACCAAATTCATCAACAATAAGCTCTGCATTGCAGCCTAGTTTTTGCAGACTAATTCCATTCAAGAAGGAAGCCAGAGTTCGGAACAAAAAAAGGTCTCGATAAATTATTGGTTCTATCTCTGGTCTTAGAACCTGCAAATATTAGTAGTCAGCAGAACAAACACAGCAACAAGCCAACAGGCAAGACGGGTTTATTTGCTTTATGAAATCCGAACTAGATTTAGATAAATGAAAAGATATGAAACATATGCACAGGTTGTAATCATGAAAGTTAAATTGGTGGTATTCCTTGTTTGGCCTAGCTTCTGTTTCAGCTTTGAACTGCAACAACCTCAAGTACAGCGTTTGACAAATAGAAAAATTTGAAGCTTATGCTGCAGGGGGAAGTGTAGATGAGATTCTAAGCCCCAAAAGCAAAAGCTCCAACTTGGAGCTTCTGCTTCCATTGAAAAGAAAAGCTATCAAGGAATTCTAATATAGCACATCTCCTGATACTAATAGCACCACTCAAGCAGCAAATTCATCGAATAGCATACCACATCCTCTATTTGAAGGATGAAAATTGAAAGTTACCAAATCAAAATATAGACTGCAGGTAGTGCATCAATATAGCACACCTATCAAGTAAAAAAGAGAAGAAAAAAAATCCCAAATTAGACATTTGGCAAGCACTCTGACAAGACAATTTGTGCATTAAAGTAATTTTTTGGTAAAGTACCTGTGCAACTATACAACATGATACAATTTCATGTACAAAAATAAACTAATCTGACATTCACAACCTTTATGGCAACATCCTCCCCCGTCTCCCGTAGGGTGGCACGGTAAACTTGGCCCAAACTTGCAGCTGCTATCGTCTGTGATGAGATTCGGCTAAATACCTTCTCAAGAGGTTGCCCTAATTCCTCTTCAATTATATCAAAAGCTACCTAAAAAATCTCAAAAAAAAAAAGAAGAAAAAATAGAGAAACCAAAAAAAAAAAAAAAGATCGCTTTGATGACAATATGCATTTGCTCCACATCATCACCTCAAAAGAAATGGTAAACTCTTCTTTGCATTGAAATTAAACAAAATTTTCTACCCGATTAGGAAAAGGAGGAACATCATCTTGAAGAATGCAGAGCTCATTCATATAATCTTCTCGGATTATATCAGGTCTGTTTGCTAGAACCTGACGAGTAAAATGCCAGGGACAAGTTATAACCATTCGAGAACATATATGTATCAAAGGGATACATACAGATAGAAGAGTATTAACCTGGCCAGCTTTGATAAAAGATGGACCCAAGTCACATAGAAGATTTCGAAGCTGGCGAGCTCGGTATGGAACTACTTCCTCATCTCGTCCTACCAAGCAGTCGTAAGAAAGAGCAGACCAGTAAAGGCCGAGTTTCCAAACTATCTCAACCCCTCGGCCTATAAGGGACAATGTGGACCCTCTTGACTGCAGGACTGTATTCCTGACCTAACACAGCAGCAGCAGACCATTCAACACAACAGAGATATGAGAGTAAATTAAATTGTGAAAACCATATATATGCTGCCTGAACTTTACAGGTTTTCAAAAGCATACCTGTACTTCAGAAGTTTGATATTTCTACGAACTTTTCACTAATTTAGAACTTCACGGTACTTGTAGCTCTAACGGAATATTCAGTCATTTCTTTTGAGAAACACATTCCATAACTCTTTTAACAGACACAACTTGTTAGAAAGATACTTAAATTGAAAATAACGAAAGCTTAGGTATCAAAATGAAGACTTTAAAAGTTCAAGTACCCATTTCAAAACACAATTTATCTCAGCTAGTGTCTGGAAATATTTATGTAAATTAAACGACAGTATAAAATAGGACTTCTGCTATATATACTCACCGTCTCTGGAGTATACTTCCGATAAGGGATGCACACACCACGTTCAATATCAAGCTGTTCCATGGCACTGCTCGACTTATCCGTCGTGATTGAGCCGTTTCTGCGTGATGATGGGGCCATATTTTGGGACGACGGTAAAGGCGTAGCAGATGTAGCATTCATTACACGAAATGAAGGTATCCTTTTGCTTCGTGATCCGGAGTTCCCGCGCCTATGCGTGCAACAGCTCCGTGCAGGCGATAGCAGGCGTGCAGCATGAGATGAACTTGGTAGGCATGTCGCGTGAAGTTCCATATTGTTTGCCCGAATTTTACCGGTCTTATATCTGATCGATTAATCGATTTCTACCTGAACAAGCATCAATCATTACAGCAAGCAAGATAACGAACACAAGGTGAGGAAATTCAAACAAGAAAACGTTGTGTTGAATTCAAACAAAATAGTTATTTTCGTTGAAGATCCGAATAAATTTAATATAGGGAATAGACTTCTTAATAATAAGTCAAGATCATTCTACAAGACTAAATTACTGTTGAGATTATGTGTACCACACGTAAAAATCAGGCCTTTTTTTTTGAGAGAGTTAAAATATATATATATATATGTCGAGCCCCACATCCTCCCACAAACTGGAAAGCCCTCAAGTAGCAAAACAATCAATCCTAAAAATTCAAAAATGAGTCCACAAAATAGGAGAAATTGGAAAACTCAACGACCTAATTCGGCCACTCCGCTCACAGAAGAGCTTCAATCCACATATCTGAATAAGCAACCAAAAAAAAAAAAAAAACCCTCAAATTTAAAGGATCTACATCAAAACGATCTACACTCGAACTAACCTAAGTAAATCGAACTACAAAGAGAGAGAGAGAGAGTCCCCAACCTAAAAAAGGGAGCGGGAGCGTCGCCACAAGGACCACCGCGATTTTTTGAGATCAAAGGGGGTGAGAGGAAGAAGACGAAGAAGAGGGGAGAGGAGAGCGCGTTAAAACTCGCGAAAGAATCGGAATCAAGTGAGCTGGGGAGTAGAAGAAGTTCAAATAGAAAGATGCAGGGAAGAACCCCGGTTCCTGATTTTGCTGAGAAAAAGCATCATAAGATGCAATACGCGACGCGACAAAATCGTGGGCTCTCATCCATCCGATTCGTTTGTGGCGGGGAAGTTTGATGCGTCTGTAACAAATTAACTATTCCGAATTAAATAAAATTAAATAAACACTCTCAAAATAAATAACATAAAATATAATAAAATAAATAATGGCACGGTACTGTAAACAATTCTTGCAACATATTCTCATAGGTTGCTCGGATGTGTCGTTAGCAAGTTCGTTTTTTTTTTTTTTTTGATCCTTAAAGACTTCGGTGTTTCCCCCTTTACTGAGGACGTCACTACCGTATGGGAGGAGTTGTCAGGGAAGGAGTCACCCGCTAACATTGCGAAAGCTCAGATAACCGTGGTAGTCATATGGTGGTTGATCGGGTGTGAAAAAAATAATGTGATTTTTCGAATGCTACCAATGAATGCTATATCTATTGCCCATCGTGTGGAAGTACTAATGAAGGAATAGACCAATTTCTGTAGAGTTGCGCGATGACGACGTTTGTTACACCCTTCCTTTGACGCTTATTATCGTATTGTCGTCTTTTCGTTGTTATATTACTCTTTTTTCTGTTCTCTTTCTCTTTTGTTTTTTTTATTGCCTTTTCGAGGCCTTGGCTGTCTCATTTTATATAGTTAAATTCACTTATATATGATCGCCATATATATATATATATATATCAAAAATATATATATATATGTATAGTAGTTCATACAGAAAGCACAAGAGTTCTCGTGCTTTGCGGTAATCCCCACGTTTCTTGGATCAACAAAAAGATCCGCGCAAGCAAACAAAAGTTAAAACAAAAAACAAGGCTAATAAAGTTTCTTGCGCGGATCTCGAAGCAAGCCGATCCAAGATAATAAAGTTCCAAGACAAGAGCTCTTGTGCTTTTACAACATAAGGAGCTCTACTCTATATATATATATATATATATATATATATATATATATATATATATATATATATATATATATTCTCATCGCATTTTTGTCTCCATGGTAAACAATTTTATAGGAACTGTCGGATTTATGCAATCCCCATAAATAATCGAATCTCAAGTATTATTTGTAGCTAAACACACCGGAGATTACTTGTCGAGCAGATTAAAATCTCTAGATTTTGACCTAAAATCCTATTATTCAGACAAATCACGTCAATTGAATCTAAATTCCAAATGTAATAAACTAAATTATTGATTTTTGATTTTTTATTTTCGAGCATTTGCAAGTGGAAACAGTTAAAAGAAAACTACAACCAATCTAACAACACGACAAGAATATTCCCTATATAAATACTTCATTACAACTACAAGTACTTGGACATGAACAAGTGAGATGCACTCAAAATAAATAAATATTGCTCATAAAGATTTGCCCTCTGGACATAAAAAATGGCAAAAAAAAATAAAGAAAGAAAAAAAAAAGGGAAGGAAAAAAGCCCTCCGTACACCTAAAATTCAAACCGATAAATTAGTTCTGGAGCAAGCATCCATCAAAACAGATCTCAGTTTCCGAGTTTCCATCGCAACACACTCGCAGTCAAACAAAGCAGAGACAATCGCAATGCCCTTCAAATTTGGGACATCGACTTCCATAACCGAACGAGCATTCGCGATGCCGATCCCGCCGATGGCCACAACAGGCAATTTGGAAGCAAAGCAGACAGCCTTCAACCCTTCCATACCTACAGTAATGTTGTCCTCCTTCGTGGTCGTCGGAAAAACACCTCCACAACCAATGTAGTCGGCCCCGTCGGCCCAGGCCTTCTCGGCTTGCGCTGGAGTCTTACATGATACGCCGATAATCTTTCCTGGCCCTAAGAGCTCGCGAGCAGTTCGTGCAGGCATGTCAGACTGGCCCACGTGCACACCGTCAGCACCGCAAGCTAGTGCGACGTCGACCCTGTCGTTGATCAGAAGTGGCACTCCGCTCGACCGGCATATCTCCAGACATGCCTTGGCTGATTCTATGAATTCTCGAGTCTCGGCGTCCTTTTCTCTGAAGTCAATACAAAGAGCATTACTACATGCTGACAACTCAAGAATTCAATCTAAAGAAAGAAACCAAGGAGCTAATTTGCAGGTTAAACCTCATGCAGAAGCGTTATCCGCTTTTTGTAGTTAAAACCCCTTAAGAACTACTCACCAGAGCAGAAGCAAAATTACCCAAAGATCATTTTTCACTTCCTGCCACAACAGGAACTCCGGATTTTTTATTAGCGAAATACCTAGTTTCTGGAAGTTTTTGTAGAAAAGATGTCCCAAAAACCAGGCCGAACTAGTGCTAACAAAACAAGCAATCACACACTTCTTTCAAAAGAGGAAAATTGTGCAAGGTATAGAGATATTCAACTTTGAAATGGAAAGAGTAAGAGACCAAGTAACGGACCTCAACTGGATAATAGTTGCACCTCCTTCAATTGCAGCTCGGACAGCGTCGGTTATCGAACGACCCCACTTCTTATTCATCCTTGAATCCGTGACAGCATATAGGAATAGATCATCTGGATTAAACCTTGGTGTCGCCCCCACATTATAGTGAGGACTCTTGAGCCTAAATAGGTGATCGAAAGGGCCTTGAGGTCCATTTCCAATGGCCATATCCTTGCTGTAATGAAGTGCTGACTCGACAAAGGCCTTCGCTTCCTGCAAAATTTGCAAAATATCCATACAGTTTATTGTATTTCTCCAAGTATCAATAAGCAAGAATGCGGGAAGTACTGATGAGAGAAAAAAAAAAAAAAAATCACCTGAACAGCTCGCAGCATAGCAGAACCCTTAGCTAATTCTGCTGCTATACATGAAGCCAAAGTGCAGCCCGTTCCATGAGTGTTGCGAGTCTTCACACGTGAACCGCGTAGCTCATGGCACTTCTGCCCTAAATGAATGAATCACCGAATACATCTCAAAATTCTCGATATTTACAACTGATAAGCAGTTAAGCAAGCATGAGTTTCAGGGTAAATTATCGAAAATAGCGTAAACTATCGCTTGTATTCTCCTAAAATAAATGTTCAAGCAAACATAAAGTGCTCTTATAGTTTACGAGAATCAGGTGGAAATTTTGAGACGATCCTCCGAAAGCAGTCGTAAGATAAGAGCCATACCATCAAAGAATATGTCAATGGCATCAGATGAGTCTGATAGATCCCCACCCTTCACAAGCACATGTCTGCAGATCACACAGTTTCATCGCACCAGTTTTTAGACAAAAGTAGCAAAATAATGTTCATTCACCATTACATACAGCATCCAAATCACAAGATATCAAAATTATAGCTGACAACTAGTGCCCCAAAAAAAAATAATACCTGGGACCTAACTTGTGAATGGATTTTGCCGCATCGCACATGTCGGACACCGTTTTCAGCGGCGCACCCCCAAGTAAAGCTGATGCTTCTTTCAAATTGGGGGTAACTATGTCAGCCATAGCAAAAAGCTGATCCCTGTTACCAAAGTCCATTAAACTGAGCAGGATAAGACTCCCAACTAAATACATTGTACATAAATCAACAGACTCGCGAAACAACAAAAGCACCGATATTCAGAAAGGGTAGAAGGTGCGGAAAGCGTATCCCCGCTCGTCGAAACCATGACTGGATCCACCACTAAAGCTGAGTTCAGAAGAACATAAACATATATCAAACGCCCTAACGACATGCCGAAACTTATTCAGATACACGACGACGAGAGCCGCGACCTCGTACCTTTAACAGGGAATTTTCTGAGATTATCACACAAAACTTTGACTACTCCAATAGATGGAAGCATCCCCGTCTTCACCTGAGCGAATTAAAGAGAAATTGCAATTGAATGCCACATCAAGCTGTGAGGTCTCGAAAATAAAACACAACATTCGCAACTTTTACAGCTTTTCCGAGAACAGTGAGCATAGCGAAAAGTTCAAGCTATCAGAGAACAACGACATTTTATCGGTTACAATGCTGAGCACTCACCACATCAACGTCCATATCCGAGAGCACCGATCGGAGCTGCTCCTCGACGAAGCTCTCCGGCACAAGGTGAACTCCCTAAGCAAATCCAAATCCATTAAAAAGAGAAGCAAAGATTAGGTCTTTTTGATTCGTGGAGATTGAAATAAACGATGCGGGAGAGGCGGGGAGTTGGGGGACCTGGACGCCGACGGTGTTCTGCGCGGTGACGGCGGTGACGACGGAGGAGCAGAAGACGCCGAGCGCGCCGCAGGCCTTGATGTCGGCCTGGACGCCGGCGCCGGCGCCGGAGTCGGAGCCGGCGACGGTGAGCACGTGCGGGAGCTGCTGCTGCTGCTGCTGCAGCTTCCTCCTGTGCGCACCATCCGCGGCGGATCCGTACATCGCCGACGCAGCGACGAGCGCCGCTCTCTTGCGCGATGCGAGAGCTCGATTCACCCGAGGAGGAGAACGGAGAGGCGTCGAATTACTCGGGATCAGAGTGGAGAGCGTTTGGAAGGGTAAGGCCATGGGAGAAGATCAAAAAGAGGGGAGGCGAAACTCCAAAGCGGGTTTTGGTTCTGCAAACGGAAAAAATTCGACCTCGGCCCGAATCCCGATACGGAGAGAGGCACGAACGGCTTACGTGGCGCCCTTCTATTTGTTGCGTTGAGTTAGAAATATGAGAAATGATTCGGTACTTTATTATTAAAAAAATAAAAATAGAGAATAAAGATGTAATTTTAATCTTTAGCAGGTAAATGGGTTATATTATTCAAAGTGATTTCGGTAATTAAACTATATAACATTTAAAGAAACTTTTAATTGATATCCTAAATTTATTCATTAATTAGTACTAGTTTAGAAAATTGATTGATTACCTAATTTATGCATTAATTTACGAATTTAGTTTAGAAATTTTAGTGTTTCTAAAATTTAGGCATTAATTTAAATTATAGAAATTTTAGAAAATTGATTTTTTAAATTTGTGTTTGTTACCTTTTGGTTTATAATTAGCTTCTTAACTTTTATTATTCCTTTTAATTAAATTAATATTAATAATTTAAAAATCAGATTGAACCGATTGATTCGACTAATCAAATTTTGAACTATATATTCTATCAAATATCTGATTTTAACCTACTAGATCGAATAAGATTAAGAACAATATGTAATTGTTAATGATAATAAATATTTTAAACAGAATGATATTTTAAATATTAGAGCTAATAAATATTTTAAACATAATTTTAAACACAAAAATTAAAAAGATTAAGATTACTATTCGAAAAAATGGTTAGAAATTTGAATTCGGACCCGACTAACAATCGCAAAATCTATTTCCGAACTCGATGGATTTTTCAAAATCCATATCTAAATTCGAAACTAACCAATTTTTTGAAACCCAAAACAAAATCTAAATTGAAAGACTGAACCGAAACAATTGTTTCTTTTTATCGTATTTCAAAATATTTTATATTAAATTTAAAATTTTACAATATAAATTTGAATATAATATTAAACTTTATATATGATTCAAGTTGGATTCAAGATGGATATAGAAAAACATCTATAGTTGGGTCACAAAATAATCTCACGTTCTTGTTGTAAAATAATTTGAAAATTTTCTTATATGAAATGCCAAATATGTAGAGATGTCAACGGGTTGGATTCGGGCGGATTTTTAAAAACCCGAACACGAACCCGACTCCAAACTCGAGACCCGAACACGAACACGATTTTAAAAACCCATATCCAAACCCGAACCCGACCAAAAATCGAAACCGAACACGAACGCGAACACGAAAATTTGAATCCGAAACAATTATTTCTTTTTTCAATATTTCAAAATATATTATATTAAATCTAAATTTTTAAAATACAAATTCAAATATAACATCAAATTTTTATATATATTATATATAATACAAAATAAATTCGGGTTTGGGTCGGGTTCGGCTCGAGTACAATCAAAATTCATATCCAAATCCATATCCGGCGAGTTTTTATTTTTGATATTTATATTCGAATCCATATCCATATCCGTCGGATATATCCGTTTCATTCGGGTTCGGATTCGGATAAAATTTTGGGTATTCATACCCATTGACATCCGTACAAATATGAAAGGAAAGATAGAGAGAGAAAAAAGAAATAAAAAGAGAATAAAATTTTTGATAATATAATAGAGGTAAAATGACTAAATTGTTCATATATTAAAAGACAAAAATATCCTTTTTTGAGGTACCTGGTAACCGGTACCTCTCCTAAAGTTACCTACTATTGCAGGTCATAATTTTAAGAAAATTAAATCTGAACCGTTGAATGAGAGTGAATGAACGGTAAAGAAAAAATAAAAGTATAGAAGCATTACTCTAGAAATATTTGTTGTGTTAAAAAGATGCAAATTCACACCGTATGTTTTTTTTTGTAACCATTGATCGAATGTTGAGTTAGAATTTATATTATTTTTTAAAAAAAGATTGTTAGTTAATGTATTAAATTGGCTCATTCTGCTGTCTCGTTTTCAGATTTCATGCAATTTTGCTTAAATTTGGCTCAACATCTGGAAAGTTTAATCAGTAAAAGAGATCTGCAGATTTATAAAAGAGAGGCAGAGTAACAGATAACACCACTAGACATCAATATCTATACATATTGAATATTGTTCAATACATGCATGAGAGACCATTTTGTTAATTACAGCTCGACAAATCTCTTTTTCTAATCACTCGGGACCTGTCCCCAGTTCAAAAGAATTCGCACAATAAATAATCACTAACAGAATTGAATTCTTATGCTTCTCAAAGTTCCAAAAAAAGAAAGACCGAAAAAAAAGGGGGAAAATTGTCTTCCTTGTGAGAGCTTTATATGGATGACTCGGCGCTTCTTAGCGTCCTTGTGTTGTACAGTTTTTAACTTCTGGAGAAAAGAGCTGCTACAATGGAGCCTCACTGTTCTTTTGACTGTCGCATGCTGCAGATAATCCCTCGGAAATGTAAATTATCTCTAAATTAATTATAGGAGTTCCAGGTTCCATGAATTCTCTCCGGCAGCACTACTGAGTTGCTCGACCAAAATTGAATGGTCGTATGCTGTACACGGATTGCAGAATCTTTATTTACCAGTAGTCCCCACAAGAACAAGAACCACCTCTAAACCGATGGAACCGAATTGGATCCCTTAATACAATTTCCCTTCTTTCAGTTTCTGAAAACAATTTCATTGCCGTGTGACAATCCCTGCATACCCTCAAGTTCTTCATCACTCGTATGGGAGCCGATTGCGGGAGAAGAATCATTCCAAGTACCACCGCCAATTTCTCACTGTGGCAGTTCATTAAACTTACTCTCGATGTGTTTGTATACCCCATCTTTTCTATCTTTGAGAGCATTTCCTCAAGTTTTGCATATATTATGCTGCTTTGCGGATGAGACTTATCACCAACCACGAACGAATGAACTTGTGCCCCAATCTCGATCCAACTAAGACCGGGCTCCTTCTTTACCCCTCGTTCTTTCATTAGATCTCTGGTTTTCATTGCCAAGGAAAGTTTTCCAGTGTCCAAATACATGTTGTATAAAAGCACATAGGAAGAAGAGGAAGTGGGTTCAAGTTCCATTACACGTTCCGCCACACGCCTGCCTCTTTCAATGTCTCCATGAACACGACAAGAAGCAAGCAAAGACCGCCAAATGACTGGGTTGGTATCAAAGCCTGAGTCCAATATGAAGTCCTCAGCATCTGCCAACCTACCGGCCCGACCTAGGAGATCAACTATACAAGAACAGTGCTTGACACTTGGACCCAAGTTGTAGTCTCTCTTCATGCTTTCGAAGTACCTGCAGCAATCAGAAAAAGGTGTTAGCAGTTTGTAATCTATATTTGGAAACCGTTCGCTTTATTCTGTTACTAATGATATAATAAAATCACGTTAAGTTTGTTAAAATGTAAGAGCTAAAAGTTTAATATGGAAACAATATATATATAGGTATTCTCTATGAGCTAACTAATTAATAATACAAAGAAATTCACCTGAATCCTTCATCCACCAGTCCTCCATGGCTACAAGCAGTAAGAACGGCTAGGAAAGTAATCTCATTTGGTGCAACTCTACGATCCTCCATCTCCTTGAAAAGCCTCAGAGCATCACTAGCACAACCATGTTGCGCATGGCTTGATATCACTGCAGACCATGAGATAGCATCACGACTTTCCATCTCCGAAAATGTCTTAGTAGCAGCATCAACATCCCCTGCTCTAGCATACATGTATATTCTGGAGTTTCCAATTATAGTAAATTGATCAAAACCGGCTTTTGTCGCAAAACACTGAATTTGCTCGCCGGTCCGTGCAACTGCCAAATTCGCACAAGAACTCATCACACTCGATAAAGTGAAAAGATCTGGTTTTCTCCCTTTACATAATAATTCATGAAACAAGCTCAGTGCTTTCTCAAACTGTTCATTTTGAACACATCCAGAAATCATCGATGTCCAAGTGACTATATCTTGCTCAGGGATAGAATGAAAGCATCTTAATCCTTCTTCAATAGAACCAAAATTTGAGTACAAGTCAATTAAAGCACTCCCAATGTATTCATCACACTGAAAATTGTATTTGAACACTTGTCCGTGGATTTGCTTCCCAAATTCAAAGCTATTTACCAAGCTACAAGCTCTTATAATACTCGAGAATGTGAACTTCGAAGGTCTCATTCCCCTCCTTTGCATCACGGAGAAGAGAAGCAATGCTTCTTTTGAGAGTCCGCTGCCTATTTTGGTCTCCAATCGGGAGAATCCAGCAATCATAGCATTGAAAACAACCATGTTAGGGCTTGGCATAGCTTTGAAGAATTTAATTGCTTCGTGCAAGACACCATTCTTTGCATATAAGTCTATCATTCCACTTCCTATGAAATCATCAGAGTCCAAACCAACTTTCACCACACATCCGTGGATCATCTCACCAAAATATTTCACATCATCGTGATCAGAACAGGATTTCAGGATGCTACCGAGAGCAAAGGAGTTCAACTTAATGCCATAACTATGCATCCGAGAGAAAACTCTCAACGTCTCCTCTACATTACCTACCCGAACATATCCTGAGATCAACGAATTCCACGAGACATCGTCCAATTCGTCCGAAGCATCAAACAAGCACCTTGCTTGACCAATATCACCACACTTTGAGTACATATCAATGAGGGAGTTGATCAAGAAAACCTGCTGAGAAAAACCACCGACCACAACCAGCCCATGAATCACCTTCCCCACATTCAAATCCACTCGTCGTGAACACACACTTAATGCACTCCCATACGTAAACTTATCAATCTTAGTTTGGGCATTCCTCGCCTCAATAAACACATTTAGCGCATCATCAAACAGACCCATTTGCGAATACCCGGAAATGAGCGAGTTCCACGACACTGCATTTCTTGTACGCATACCGTCGAACAATTGGCGGGCGGAAGCCAAGTCCCCGCATTTGCAGTACATATTAAGGAGATTATTCACAAGGAATAAACAAGGAATGAACCGGGCCTTGATGATTTGGGCGTGTACTCCCTTTCCATGGATCAAAGATTGAAAATTTGTCGAGGATTGGAGGAGCTCCGCGAAAAATGCGTCCATGGAAGGTGCAAGAGGTGGCTGGAGAGAGATGTGGTGGGTCTCGGACAGGGCTTGGGGAAATGCGGTGAAGTGTTTGAAGGGTTTGGAGAAGGAGACGCGCTCCGAGAGCCCGATGAGGTATTTGTGGGAGCAGCAAAGCATTGCGAGAGTGTTTGCGCGCGCGCGGGGGAAGTGATGGCCTCTACAGGGGATTTAAATGTGAACTGTAGACTGTAGTCGGCGGTACAGAGCAAAACGGCGCCGTTTTTAGAGCGAAAATGCTTCTGGAGGGAACTCGGCAACGAGACTCTTTAACTGGACGCAAACTCTTGTAGTTGGGTTTGGTCCAAGTTGGGCTAATAGCTTGGCCCAGCACAAGCTCTTATATTTGGGCCTGTTTGGCCCAACTGAAGCTTTTTCGAAATCATTTTATAAATTTTTTAATAGTTTTTCCATGCAACAAAAGAGATTCTTAGTATTAGAGCCTTCTATATAAAACCTTATTCATAATGATTGACACTCGAGTTTTGAAGTTCGATATCTAATTATTTTATATTTCTAACTAAATTTATTTTTAAAAAATAACCAAAACGGATAGCTTATTAACTTTCTCTTCAAAAAAAATTATAGCATATAAAAATAAAGATTAAAAGAACCTATCTTTGGAAAACTAGCATGTAACATAATATAAATTAAGCTCATCAACTATATGTCCTAACTACATAAGGCCACTATTTAACACCTATGGGCTATGGCTCAGTAGAGTAGCTTGTTACTTGGATCCTATCGAAGAGGTCGAGAATTCGAATCTCTGTATATTTCTAAAAAAAAATAAAAATAGAAAGTAAAATAATATATATCCCAAAATAAGGCAAATATTTAAATGGGTGAATCCCATATATGATGTACCTATGTGGCTCTCAAAGAACTGCTTTTTTTTTTTTTTTTTTTTTTTTTTTTTTTGAGAGAGAGAGAGAGAGAGAGGTGTTTCGTTGCTTGTTGTGGGGCCCACTCCCCAGACGTGTGGTGGAGTCCTCGAGGTATCGTTTGGTTCGGAGATAAGTAAGAACTAGCTGTTCCAAAGATAGGTACAAGTATGGGGATGAAAAAAATAGCGTTTGGATGAAAATTGGATTGTTACCGGGGATAAAAAAAAATATTAGGTAGTTTTATATAAAAAATGAAGGTGTTGATGGAGATAACCGAAAATTACTATTCTCCAATAAAAAATTAACATTTGGATATAAAGGAGGATAAGGGTTCATTCCTATTCCTATTTCCGAAACAAACGGTGCCTCGAGTGGATAAGCAACTTCGTTGATTACGAAAATTTATCGTTAAAAAAAATGAAATAAAAACTTCGTCAAAAAGGGTGACGTGGAAGAAGCACTTGAAAGCCACGAGTTGAATAGCGAATAGTGATTGGAACGTGGAGATCCTCGTAGATCCGTGGAAGCATCTCCAAGCTCTATGAGCCGTCCATTTCCTATTGTACAAAAACAGTTGGTTGCGTAGGAAAAGGGATCTCATATTCCTACACCAGTGGAGATGTATTTTTTTTTTAAGAAATAGATAGCGTACTACCTGCTTCATTCATTAGGCAAAATAAATTAAGCGTATATATTGGAGACAGCCAGGATCTCTTAAGCGATCCCAACGATTACAAGAAGTTGAAAAACTCGACAACCCTATAGCTACCGTTAATTATGAATAAGATACGAAAAAGAGAAACATGTCAGTCCGAATAACTAGTTACTTGACCTCGATCCAGTCTCTGGTTAAAGAAGTGACTCGTTCCAGAGCCCGAATAGCATTGGGGCTTCCCTCACAGAAGATCGTGTTGTTTCTTTCTGTCTATACCACCCACCAGATTGCCGCCAAACGGATTAGACTTTTCGCTCTCAACTCCGCATTGTGGATGTTAGATAAATCAGCCCATATCCGCCTTACACCAGTGGAGATGTTACAATTTGAATAGGGAGTAATATAAACGACTCACGAAACTATATCTTAATAAAATTTCATCGAGGAGCTTCTCAATAAAATTATGCTTTTTAATTAGAGTGGACTAAACTAATATTTTAATACTTCAAACGATCATTTTCATCGAGAACCCGAGTTATTCAATAATAATATTCAAGTATATATTTTATATATATTCTGAACTTCTTAATTATTTTAAACTGCGTGAAATTGAGCAGATGAAAATTAAATAAAATCAGGAACCCATATAAAAAAAAAAAGACACTCCACTGAAAACTTAAATTACAGGAGAACAAATCTTGATGTTTTATAATTTAACATAATTAATATTACAACAAATATGTTCATCAACAAAAAAAAAAAAATTAACTCCATTTTTCCTTTGTCAATCTTATTATTCTTAGTATGATAGTTAATTATCCATGACGTCATTGCTGATATCATTGACAAATAGATAATGAAAACCACTTACAACCACAACAGCAACAGTATCCACAAAAAAAGGTAAAGAAAAATGATAACAATGAATATATTATTTTTTAAAGAAAAAATTAGCATGTTATTTATTTTACTTATTTTGTAAAAAATAAATATAGCTGTAATTATGAAGTAACTAGGTTTCAAATTTAGAATCTCGGATACCAACCATAAAGCTTTTTGTCATTTGCGTCGGGATATAAAAAGTTATAAAATTTTATATCTTTGAAATATCAATTATTTGAAATATCTAAAATTTTAATATCATTATTTTCTATTTATAACTAACAACTATTCCACGTATTCTCAATAACCATCCAAACATAATTTTTTTAGTTCAAGCTTATACTCACATTTTCATCCAAACAAAAAAATACTCTGTTAGATGTGACTCGAAATTGATGATCGACTCAAGTTCGGATTTTCGACTCGCCGACAGTTTCGCGGTGCGACCAAATTGGAAAAGTAAATTAAGAAGGAAAAATAAATATCTGTGGCGGGTAGCAGAGGGAACGTTATGAATTTCCTTTTCATTTTTGCTCTAGAAGGGTTAGATCGTGGTCGGTTGAAATCATCAAAACATTGTATTCTCTTTTTCGTTAGATAGTGAAGTTTTCTCCTCCCTCACCAGTAATTTTTTCATGCAAAAGATTTTTCACATAAATCTGTGTTTTTTATTTTTGCTTGTGGTTTGATTGTTCTTTTTGTTCGTCATTTTGTCTCCGTTATTACGTTTGTCGTAACATACTTTTATTCTTATAAAAATTCATAATTGTATCTATTTTCGGTATAATTAGTTCTTACTAATTTCCGAACCAAACGGAGCCACAGGGTTTTAATCGGGACCAAATCAATTCTCTACTGTGTAAATGAGCGGAAATAATTGTTTACTGACCTAACATTAATAGTACATATCACAAGATATTAATATAGACCCACACTTTAGAAAAATTCGTTGGATCTCTATTTGATACTGCACATAATTAATACTTTTATTAGAGTTTTTGATAAATAATAAAAATTTCTGAAACTTTTGATATAAGGAATCTGAAGGGTACAAAGGTATTAATTTAGAACTTGGAGCTACTTATCGTGCAAAACAAAAGGCGTAATACTTTATTAAATAATTAAGTAGTTGAGTTTAAGTTCGAACCCAATACCAAACACCATTAGCGTGGCCAAGTATCTGATCCCTCCACCTACCCCACATATGGAATCCTAAAATACAAATAAAAAACCAACCGTCCCCAGAAAGAAAGAAAGCTTGGTTTGGTATCCGAGATTCGAATCCTAGTTGATTCACATTTCCAGCTAAGTTTATTTCTAAATGAAATAAACGAAGCGGGTAGCGTGCTATCTATCTCTCTCAAAAAAAAAAAATACAAATAAAAAGGAAAAAAAAAAACTAAGGTCTTTATCCGCATGTTTCATGCATGTTTGTTCTTTGACTTAGTAGGAGAATAAGAGATAGGTAGCACGCTACCCGCTTCGTTTATTTTATTTAGAAATAAACTTAGCTAGAAATGTAAATCAACTAAAATTCGAATTTGGGTCTCGAATATCAACCGCCAAATCTTTTGTCACGTGCTCTGGGGACGGTCGGTGTAGGAGACAATACTCATAAGATTCAATTTAAATATTTAAAAAACTACTACTCTTGTTTCAGGTTTTTAAATGCCAAATTTGACTAATTTCTTTCCTATATGTACAGTTCATAAAACTACAACTAAGAGAGAAGAGAGAAGAAGAGATGTATATATAGTTAATTAAGAAAAGTAATCGTACTACCTAGAGTCATCTTTCCGCTAAATTATGGGTCTTTTTTAATTAAATTAATTAATTTTTCAGATAATATAACACAAGAATTAGTTCTAAACACCATCTCTTCTGAAAGATCCTAAATTCGATTCTAATACTTCGCCGTGTTATAGAAATTTTCTTTTATTATTGTGTTGTCCTTGATAAATAAATGAAACAATTGCCCTACTCCGAAAATTTAAGTTCATAGAGAACGATACGTCTGCGTTCAAAATTTTTTGAACACAGCCGGATTCAAGATATATTTTTTGATAGACATATGACGTGAATTTAAATTAAATTGGATCCGTGACGTGGATTTAAATTAAATAGGAAAAAATTAATTATATTAAGAGTGTTGTGAGATTCAAACTTAGGTTCTTTTATTCTGATACCACGATAAATAAATGGAATAACCGTTAATAAATGGAATAACCAGAATATTTTTAACGAACCATCCGTCTATTGTGTAATTTCTACTATGTCTTCATAATTCACATCTTATTCGTCATACATTTAACGATACATTCTCTATTTAATTTCTATTATTATTTTTATATTTATTTACAATTAAATTTTTTCTTTTTTTTAATGCATGCATATATAGCGCATGCATGTGGACATTTGTGTATTACATTAATTGATTGGAACAATTATCAACAGTACTTGCTAATAAAAGGACAATAATTAATGATTTAATTGTGTTGTATATTGAATGGCATGTACATGTACTAAATTTGGTCTCCATCCATACACTAAATTGACCCAAGTTCAACGTATTTACTTTACCATGCAAAATCCTTAGTATTTATTTATCACTTTATATACTTTAATTAATTAAGAGGAGAAATGATAAATGGAAGTTTTTCGCCCCCCATCATGAATACATTAATTAATAAAGTAATTAAGTTGTATATATAATTGGTTACTACAAAAGCAAAAAAGGCCAACTTAAGCATAAATACCAGTTAAATCAAGCTTAATTAGAACAGCTTAAAATTTCAACAAACACTGCATATACTTAAAAAAAAAAAAATTATATAATATGATCAGCAGTTCTTACAAAGTCTACTTTGTTCATCTCAAAATTTGATTCAATCTTAGTTTGCTTTTCAAATGTAGCGAATTTATGCGCATATATATTTTTGTCTAATATTTTCTTTTTCTGCGCCACAGATCGAGGACCCACTCTCGATCGACATGTACAATCGCAATAAAAAGCACACCGAAAATATGTTCATATGTCACGTAGCGATAATGAACTAAACAACTAGTTAATTAATGGGAATCTAGGTAGTTCGCCTAACTTGTGTAGTTAAGCGTTACAATCAAATTGCACGATACCTACCATTGGACGAATTGATGGAGGAGCACCATGTATGTGGAGTTCTTTTTTTTCTTTTTCCGTGGAGAGAGAAATGTACTACGTACGTACGTTATTCACTTTATTCATTCATTAGTATATGAGTTTAGCTACAGAAGTTGAGAGAATGCGATCTAGGTAAAAATATAAGACAAACTAGAATAAAATAGATTAAAAAAAAAAAGATAAATTATATCTCTCGCTTAAATCAAGTCACTAAAAACCGCAAAACTTTGTCCATATTCTGTCAACGTTTCGAATTCGTCTAACAGTCAATAACGGATCATAAGATTGATTTCTAAATATTAAAAATTTTTTTTCCGGATAAAAAATTTGATGAAAATGTATGGGAAAGGTTTTAATTCAGAGGCTTTTTTTGAAAGAGAGAGATATAGACAGCACGCTACCCGCTTCGTTTATTTCATTTAGAAATAAATTTGGCTAAAAATGTGAATTAACTAAGATTCGAAATTGCATCTTGAATACCGACCATCAAATTTTTTATCACTTGCTCTATAAACAGTCGGTAGAGACTTAATCATAACGTCGCCACCTTTCTCCTCTGGGAAAGATGCAGGGAGTGATCGAGCTCACGAGTCACGACCACTCGAAAGTAAGCCACAAGTAGTGAAGGTGGGTCACGTAGATTTGGACCCGTTCCAATTTGATTCCCCTCTCCAATTTGGGTCACAATTTTGTGGACTAAGATCCGTTTCCTAGCGCGCCTCCGAATTGACATGTGGGTCTTGTTTGATGGGACAGGAACGTTCATCAATGAAGCTTGCGCAGCGCAGAACTGTTTGAAAAAGAATTAATAATTTGTCGTTAAAACTTACGATAGATTTTTTGAATTTGATCTTAGGACCTCAGATATCAATCACTAAATCTTTTGCCGTTTGTTTTAGAAACAGTCGGTAAGGTCAAAAAAGTTGCCGGTTCTTTTTTTTTCACCGCGAAAGTTCATAATAAGTTTTTCCTTACAGCAAGCAAAAATTTTGAAATTTTTGTTCAACAGATATACTAAAATAGGTGATCAGCGGATAACTTTTACGAAGAACAATTTCATCTTGCAATAAAAACGAAGCAATTAGGATAATTCTGTGAATACAGATAGCTAAATGCGTATTGTTTAGGATAAACAGTAAGATTATTCGGTCGGTGTTTTGAAAAATTTGATGCTTAGGCTGTAAGGTATACTTCCTTCAGAGGAGCTCTCATGTCTCTCGTGCAATCTCCGCCGTCCGACGAATCACTCTGATCTAATCCACACCGCACGCCTTTCTAATCCCTCGAAGACTAAGAGTGTAGGTAATGCTGGGTGCTTCGGAGGGGCAATTCGGTAAATGGAGAGTGGTCCCGCACCGTGTTTTCATGCGGGAATTGGGACGGGGTTGGAAAAATTGGAAAGCGAGGAGACGTCGACGGGAGGACAACTATGCGGAACGACGCGTCTCCTCCCCCCGCGAACGGACCGGAGCCTACGTGGCGCGCATCCGACCGTCGCTTCTGGCCGCGCCACGTTAAGTTTAACGGTGACGGGAGGCCACGCGTATAAGGTTTAATTTGGATCCCCCGCCGAGATCCTGGATGGAGGACACGCTCTTTCGCGTTTGCCCCTCAACTTCTTCTAATTACGTTTTTGGTCCTTACTCGCCACCACAATACCTTTTGTAGGAGTAAGGCTTAGTTTGGTATTGAGGTCTATCTAACGTTATTAGATAAAATGGAGTTGTAGAAAAAGCATATAGAGGTATGCTTCTGCGTTCTCCGGTGGGAACGCAGAAAATATATCGTAACCGACTCATCGCAATATGCGGAACGTAATATTACGTACGAAAACAAACGGGTATTTTTCCAACGTACTTTCTCACCACACGTAACGCAGTCTCCCTGCAATACCAAACGAAGCCTAATAATAAAGTGAGTGGAGCTAGAATACTTTTGGAAGCACCAACTCCTTGTGCTTCTAAGTTTCTAACCTTGAATCCATTCCTTAATTACTGATACTTTCTGGATCAAACACTATTTCACCTACCACCACCTACCCACCATCATCTCTCTCCATCCAATAGTTAAAAACTCATAAGCACCACTTACTTGGTACTTTTAGAAGTATTCTAGCTCAACTCTAATAAAGTTGTTGACTATGATATATAACCGCGAACATAGGAACTTGACGCTATCTATTCATCCCGAAAGCTTAGAAATACGTAATTAATTTATTTAAAATATATAACTATTTCGAATATGGCTCGACTTAATTTGATTTTTTACTATTTCGAATATGATTCGATCTCAACACAATATTTATTTGTAATAATAAAATCAGATTACCAACCGTCCCTGGAGCAAGTGGCAAAGGGCTTGACGGTTGTTGCCCGAGACCCAGCTTCGAATCACAGTTGATTCATATTTCTAGCTAAGTTTATTTCTAAATGAAATAAACGAAGCGGATAGCGTGCTACCTATTTCTCAAAAAAATAAAAATAAAAAAAATAAACGTAGCGGCAGTTGATTCATATTTCTAGCTAAGTTTATTTCTAAATGAAATAAACGAAGCGGATAGCGTGCTACCTATTTCTCAAAAAAATAAAAATAAAAAAAATAAACGTAGCGGACAGCATGCTATCTATCTCTAAAAAAAAAAAAAATCAGATTCTTTAAATACATCAGTTTTATTGAAAGGCTGGTGTTAATGATGGAATATCAATACCATTTTTAATTTTAACTAGTAATATATTATATTTATTATAAATATGATGAACCTTAATTAGTTTACAAGCAATTGCAAAATTGATAAATTTATATATTGACCGCTACTAGAATTATTTTTAGTAGAGGCAAATAATTAGATTCACTGAATTTGGTCAAATTAATTAGTGAACAATGATCGGAATCAATAAGTTATTTACTAGCATTAAGATCAAATTAGATTCATTGATTCTGATGGGAGTCTAAACAAGAACAATAATCAAATGCAACAATTCTCTATGCGGGTTGCAAATATGGATCTAGTGCTAATACAAGAAGGTGGTGTGTTGTTAATGGTTTGCTTAATAGATCCAATTAAATTTACTGAATTAGGTGCATTCCTTGGATGCTTGTGCACAGTTAATTATTAATTAATTAATTAATGATGATCAAATGAAATGTCCGGAGACACAACAACGTACTAGATTGGTTGGTGCGATGATTGACGTACGTGAGAATGTATCAATGCGACGGTGGGAACTTAATTCGGTTAACCAAATTATACATAGTGTCGTCCTTATATATTGTTGGTACATTTTATTTCTGATATGAATGTTTTTTTACAAATCTATGCATACATAATAAAAAATATTATATAAATTCATCAATAAATCAATCGATATATAAAACTAATATTAAAATATTTTGTGTTTAATTTATAAATGTTCACTACTTACCAGACATTTCATACTAGTTGGCATAGGCTTGCATAGAAGACCCTCTCGAATCCGCAAATAAAATCATGATGTTCATAAAAAATATGTGAAAGAGAATTTTTGCTGAAATATATATTTTTTTTGAAAAAAAGATAGCTATAGCAAACTACCCGCTTCATTTATTGAATAGATGAATTTAAAAAAAAAAAAAAAAAAAAAACTACGACACAAGGAAGAAATCCTATTCCTTTACAAGAAGCTTGAGTCTCGAGCACCGCTATCTCGGATCAGTGTTTAAAGATTGTGTCGTTTTCGACCTTTTATATAACCCACCACCGCCTAATAGATCAATAAGTCTAGTTCGCTTCAAATAGGCGATTCCATCTACCCTTCCATCTATCTCAAACGAGATTCACGTCGTCCCCCAGATCTTGAGGCAGAACATTTTTGCTGAAATATATTAAAATTATATTATGCGTAAGTAGACCAACACATCTTATATTAGTTGCGTACATGACAATTCTCACTTACAAATTTTTAAGTCGCCGGTAGAAAAAATCAGTTCGCTTTACTCTTTTCTAAAATATGTTACGTTGTTGTTAGGTATTATTTCGCGATAAAGTAAGCTCATATAAAGGCTAAAAGTGAAAAAAAAAATCTTCTGTAACTATTATTTTAATAATTAAATAGATATTTTATTCTCCTATAAAATACAATAACAAAATTCTTGTCTAAATATTAGTTTTATTTAACATATTATTTTTAATTAAATTGCCACTGTTTTATCAAATTGGACGAGAGAGTATGACATTATACATGCTGCTCATATTGTGTTTTTATTTTTTATTTTCATTTTTTAAAGTCTGAGGCTATAAAAAAAATAATATTAATATTATCATATTTAAAATTTAGCCAATAAAATGTGAATAACGGACCATGACTAGATTCAACGAATCAACAAAAAAAAAAAGAAAAAAAAAAGGGACAAACACAAATATATGCAATTTCCAGGGGCCAATCGGTAAAACACCAAAAAGCGCGGGTGGTCCCAACAACCAACGAAAGCTTCTAGTTTATTTAAAATGCCTTCCAAATAGCCGTTGCCTAACGGCGTCGCCACGTTACTTTTAACGTCTTAAACCCCCGTTATCGAAACAAATCGAACGTTTCGTAATTTTCGACTTTGCCCCCGCAAAAAGCAACTATTTATAAAGCGACTCTTCTCTTTTTCCATCTCTCTCTCTCTCTCTCTCTTTCGCTCTCGCAAAAGAAAGAAGTGAGTCGACCCGAAGAAACGTTCTCGCCTTTTCCATCTCTCTCTCCCCCCCATTTTCTCTTCGAATTCCTCGAGATTTCGCCTCCAATAAGCGATCGGAACCCTAGGAGAGCGATCGGAAGCTTGGTTTAGTCCTCTTTGCCCGGTGATTTGATCGACGGGGGATGGATTCGAGCGGCGGGGTGGAGTCGCCGGAGACGGGGAGGCCCGCGGCGGTGGTGCTGGACTTTCCGGCGGGGGAGCCGTCGTCGCCGGCGAAGGTGCCTCGGAGGATACGGCGGAGGCTTATGGAGGCGAAGAGCAGTTCCCCGACGAGTGTGGAGGAGATCGAAGCCAAGCTCAGGGAAGCCGATCGCCGGAGACAGGTGCTTGTTGAGTTCGGATTGTTAGTAAATTTCCCAGTAATTCTTACTTTATCGGATTAACGGATGCTTGCAATTTGGTGTTCTTGTTTAAAATATTGGAACTTTGTGGAGGTTTTGGAATTCGGGGGATTATCGGTGAATTAGGGCTTGCCTTTGGTTCTTTAAACAGTTTCTGTTGTTGTTGGGCTATCATAGTTGCTTAAAAATGGAGTTTTTCTCCTTTTTGGTTTCTTCTCATAGTTTGTTGATATAACGGAAGTTTGGATTTTCCTTTTCTTTTTAAAACTTTGGATTTTGTGGAGTATTTTAAATTCGAGGGATTAGTCGGTGAAATAGGGTTGGGATTTGGTTCTTTGGACGGTTTCTTTTGTAGTTTGGCTATAGTAGCTAGTTTATATTTGAATTTTTTATTGTTTTTGGATTTTTTTTTAATCTTTCTTTGGTTGGTTTCTTGGTGCAAAGAGTCCCCTTTTTGGGGTTTTTTCTATTCTTTCCTTGCAGATATTTGCTAGTTTTAGATGCTTCTTTTGTACTAGCTTACTCTTGTTTTACTTGTGATATATGTTTTTAATTCATCAGCATGTACAGCCATTTTCTTGCTTCTTCTGTTGATAGTACATAGTTCGTATTTTACTACGTTAGAAACATAACTTGAACAATAGCTTTATTTGAATATTCGAGGTTTCTTTCTATTTCTTACAGTTCCAAATTTAATGTTCTTCATCAAAGTTTATAAATTGGTTGTATATTACATCATTATGTAGTCTGTGGCACTTTGTCTGGGATAATTTAAGAGAAAGGTATATCTAAAGAGTTTCAGATTTTGAGTGGGAGCATTAAAGAAAGGAAAAGCAAGGAAAGTTAACATTTTTTTTTTTTTCTATTTGCGAGATTAATATTTATTTGAACTGAATCAGCTTACTACTAGCCAATGAAAGAGAGTTCAATTGACTTAATAACCTAGCTTATTGTCACAAAAAATTCGCATGTGCTGCTAAACTTAGTGTCTCTGTTCCCAGCCCTTTTTTTTTCTTTTAATTTTTCATTCCCTGTTCTCTTTGATAGTTTCCAGCATATCTTGTAATTTTTAAATAATAATTCCTTTTAAGTTAGCTGCTTTTCTTTAGTTGAGATTGTTGCCTTCAGGATTTTCCACAGTTGACTTCTATTGTGCACCAAATTCTTAAAGAGTGCTACCTACTTATTTCAGTTTCCAGTTGTGTTATTTTAGTTTCAAAATTTGTTCTTGATACTGCACTGTCCTTGTTTGCATTGCTTCTGCTTTGGTTATCTTTTGTTTCTCTGTTTCCTTCTCTTGTTTGCAGTAAAGTTCTTCTAGATCCTCATACTGACGAATGCTCTTTTGCCAGCAATTTTATGACTGGTTGTCTAGCAAAGCAAGGCCTAAGCCAAGGAGCCCTTCATGGTCATCTCAAGAGGAAGATCTCAACCAGAGACTTGAGGCTAAGCTTATAGCAGCAGAGCAGAAAAGGTATGTCTTTTGCCTAATAATATGCTTGTTAAATCACTTTTGTGCAGCTTACTCTTGTTATTAGTCCATCTCCTATCTTATTTTGTAAGGCGCCTGAGACTGCTTATGCTTCCCTCATTTATTGTTTTCTTCGTTGTTTTTTTTGGCCATAGTTGGCTCAGAGTTGCTGTGGTTGAGTTCGCTTTGCGGACGAGCTTGCTTTCCCCCTGTGAATTGTAGGTTGTATGTTTTCCGCTCAAATAGGGTTATCCCTATTTAATCGGAAAAAAAATAAAATTTTTAAGGTGCCTCTGTTCTGATATCTGCTCTGAATTTTATTAACTTACATTTGTTCTCACTTAACCTGATTCAAATTCTCTTTTCCCTTCTATTATATTGCCTTTTCCTTTCTTGTTTGATTCCTTTATAATTAGTTCTGTTAATATTGGAAAATTTTGCTAATGCTTGTGATTTTTTTCTTTTTCCAAGCGTGCATTTGGGTTTCATATGATCACTTACCAAGCAATATTTCCGTCTACTTCTTTCGACAGGTTGAGTCTCTTGGCAAAGGCACAAAAGCGGCTGGCCAAGTTGGATGAGCTGCGACAAGCTGCTAAGACCGGTGCAGAAATGCGACTTGAGAAGGAACGTGAAGCGCTGGGCACGAGAGTCGAGTCTCGAGTCCAACAGGCTAAGGCAAACCGAATGCGCCTCCTTAATGCATACATGCAAAGAAGGGCCGCCGCCCATGAGAGAACAACCAGATCACTTGTACAGAGGATAATCCAAGAGAACAAGTATAAAGAGTGTGTCCAATTGGCAATATATCAGAAGCGTACTGCTGCCGAGAAGAAAAGAATGGGTTTGCTAGAAGCCGAGAGGAAAAGGGCTCAAGCCAGGGTTATGCAGGCTCGTCGAGTAGCCAAAACAGTATGCAGTCAGAGAGAAAGTGAGAGGAGGAAAATGAAAGAGCAGTTAGAAAACCGGCTTCAAAGGGTATATGATCTTTTCCTTTTCTCTGTTGTTGTTATTTGGTTTTGCAATTTGGGCCTGGTTAGTCTAGTTGGAGCTTCTATAAAATTGCTGTTGAGTAGGACTGTTTGAAGAAACATTAACGGATTTTTAATCAAAATCTTTCCTACCAGCTCTTTTGTGCAGCAAAAGCAAATGATCCAAATTGGAGCTTTTAATTTGGGACCAGAAGTTTATTTGAGCTTTCCAATATTTTTATTTGTTAATCACCTAGATACTGCTTTTTTGAGCAGAGAAGCTCCCACAAAAGCCACACCAAAGAGGCATCGACTCTACTACAACATGTGCCTGTCTTTGTGTCTATTATTCTGCATGGCAGCGAATGTCAGCTTAGTTGTTCTCTCATAGAGAACATGATCACAACAGTTTAGTTTCGATTGTTGATGTTTTATATCTTAGAAACTAGAATCACTTGTTATTTCGATGAACAGGCAAAGCGGCAGAGGGCAGAGTATCTGAGACAGAGAGGAAGCCCTCGTAATTATGCACGCATCAGTTCTATCCAAGACGGAGAATTTCTTTCAAAAAAATTAGCCAGGTGCATTTTCTGTGATCATATGCTTAATACCTTTTTCTCTATCTATAATATGCTTTATATCAGAACATATTTTGCATGTATAGGTGTTGGAGGAGGTTTGTGAAGTCAAGGAGGACTACTTTTGCCTTGGCTAAAGCCTATGAAGCGCTGGGGATCAACGAGGACTCTGTTAAGTCTATGCCATTTGAGCAACTAGCTCTCAAAATTGAATCACCTACAACACTTCAGACCACAAAAGCATTGCTTGGTCGGTTAGAGAGCCGATTTTTACTGTCTCAATCATTGAACTCATCTGGTCCGGAGAATATAGACCATTTGCTCAAGCACCTTGCATCTCCTAATAGAAAAATGCCATCTGGCAAATCATCAAGGACTAAAGGGGCAACCAAGAAAGGGGCCCGGGCTGCCGAAGCAAATAATAAGCTCTCAAGATATTCAGTTAGAGTAGTACTCTGTGCTTACATGATACTCAGTCATCCAAATGCAGTCTTTAGTGGACAGGGTGACAAAGAAATTCGATTGATGGAATCAGCTGTAAACTTTGTTCGGGAGTTTGAGTTGTTAGTAAAAATTATATTAGGACCAAATAACACTATGGAGATTCATCTGGACTCTTCAGCCGGTACTACTCGCCAGAAATTCAGTGAACAATTGGTAGCTTTTGATGCAGCATGGCGCTCTTATCTGTACAGGTTTGTGGTGTGGAAGGTGAAAGATGCAAGGGCCTTAGAGGATGATCTTGTGACAGCTGCATGCAAACTTGAGCTCTCAATGATGCAAACATGCAAGCTGACTCCCGAAGGGCGGTCGTGTGACCTCAGTCATGACATGAGGGCTATTCAGAAACAGGTTTGCTTGACCTACAGTAATAATTTATCTTTATTTATTAAGGTTATTTTTTTTTCCTCTGTTTTGTTTTCCTCATGGGACACTTGTGAAGTGATATATCAATATGAACTCTTTGATAAAAATGTTGCAAAGCCATTGATCAGCTTGCTGTTCTATATCATAATGTCAGGTTCTGTTTGTAAATTTGGTTAGGATTGCCTTATGGAATGGCGTCAATTGACTGTTACTTAATTCATTGTGTAAAAATGTGCTACTTTTCTGTCGGAACTAAATAACCATTGCTAGGTATTATTATAAGATGAATTTATCAAAGTTATCATTTAGTTGTCCTGGGATGTGGATGCGTATTATCAATTGGTGCCATCCTGCAATCCTTTCTTTCGAATGCTGTTTTGCATTGTATGTGGTAACATAAATTATTATTTCGCGTAGAATCATATAAATTAGTTAATTATTCTGAATGACCGTAGGTTACTGAAGACCAAAAACTATTGAGGGAGAAAGTACAGTACCTGAGTGGCATTGCTGGGATTGAGCGAATGGAATGTGCTTTATCTGATACACGATCCAAATTTTTCGAAGCGAAGGAGAGCGGCAGTCCTTTGGTGACTCCTATTGCTCATATATCGTCTACTTCGGTATCCAACTCTACTGATCAGTCTTCGGCTTCTCTCTCTAAGGAGCATTATAGTGCAAACAATGAAAAGCCCAAAAGTGTGGTCCGTTCTTTATTTGGAAGTTCATCTTCACCACCGAAAGACAACACCAAACTGAAGCTTGATGATCCTTACACAATTGGCAATCAAGAACCGAAGGAAAATGAAGTTCTTGTCAATGAGATTCTCCACGGAAACCATGGAGCATTTGCTAATTCTCTTGACGTTGGCGGTGCTGAGGAGAATATCATGGTGAGTTTTTTTTTTTTTTTTTCTGTCAATAAAGTAGCTGTATGTAAAGAAATTATTTTTCACATAATAACAAGGTATTGTATGGACCTTACTTAGCTATAATCTATTGGAAATGGGTGCCTGAACTTTTCAAATTTCAGTTTTTGAATGTTATTTTTTGAAATTCTCTCTTTTGATATCATACAATTTGTGTCATAATCTGTTAATTATTGGAATACATGGCTTTGTATTAATCAGGCAAAGGTGAAAGAGACTATGGAGAGGGCTTTCTGGGATGGAGTTATAGATTCCATGAAAGGAGATGAACCCGACTATAGCCGAATTTTGGGCCTTGTGAAGGAAGTAAGGGATGAATTATGCGATCTGGCTCCTCAGAGGTGGAGGCAAGAGATACTGGATCGTATCGATCCTGACATTCTATCTCAGGTAATTCCGTAGAAAACTACATGACTTATTCATATTTACAAGTAAGTTAATTTTTTTTTCCTTTTCTTTCCTTTTATGTGGTAAAGGTACTCGAGTCAGGCTGCCAGGACTTGGAGTATCTAGGAAAGATCTTGGAGTACTCACTCAGCGTTCTGCGGAGATTAGCTGCTCCTGCAAATGAAGATGATATGAGGAAAGCTCACGAGAAATTATTAAGTGAATTATCAGGAATCTCTCAGTACCAAGATGATAAACGAAGTAGCGCTTTCATTATAGCAATTGTCAACGGTCTCCAATTTGTTCTGGAGGAGATACAGGTAAGCTTTCATCATTTAATTTAGTCATCGATGTGCTATAAAATTTGTAGTGCGAGACATTTAGTTGGGGAGTTGGAAGATTTTAATGACATAGATTTTAAATGGTTTTATGCTCTTTTAATGGCAGAAACTGAAAAAAGAAGTGAGCAAAGCACGCATACAGATGCTGGAACCGATCATAAAGGGTACTGTTGGCTTGGAGTATTTACAGAAGGCATTTGCTGATCGTTATGGCCCTCCCTCAAATGCTCTGGATTCTCTCCCTCTAACTAAGCAGTGGATATCATCCTTGAGGGACAGTTCAGAAGAGGAGTGGAATGAACATGGGGATTCTTTTTCCGTCCTGTCTACAAGCCATGTAAGTCATGAATTTAGTTTCACTTGATTTTGAAATGTGAATACTGCCTGATATGGCTGAGACATGGTATATCTTATTGGAATGCTATGTTAGTTGAAATAGATAGTTTCAAACTGCTACTAAATAGTACTACTTTTGCAGAATCAACCTCTTGTTACTACCCTACGAACAGGTGGAGGCATTCCCCAGGGAACGAAACAAGCACTTTCCCATCCCGATGCTTCAGGTGCGTACTTGCTTCAACTTTCCTTAGCCCTTCCTCCTTCCAAGTTCCGACTTATGAAGAATATTTAAATTTCGACTCATTACGTCTGCAATTCCATTGCTTGAGTAGTTAATGGTGAACAACCGGAATGCAATGGAGAAAGGATCGACTTGTTGGTGAGGCTCGGTCTATTACGACTTGCTAGTGGTATAGAGGGTGTGACAGTTCAATCGGTGCCCGAGTCTCTTCAGCTCAATGCTTTAAGATTGAGGTCTGTCCAGAGCCAGCTTCAGCAAATCATTGTCATCTCAACGAGGTAAATATGTACAGTACAACTAGCCAAACTCGCGAAGTATGGCCTGTGTATTTTTAGAATTGGTGGCTTTTAAGAAGCAGATTTTAACCATGCCTTAAAATGCATAAATGCAGCATGTTGGTCCTTCGGCAAATTATTGTCGGTGAAAACTCCACGCGCTCTCCTTCGGACTTAGAAAGCTCAATCTCAGAATTCGCCAAAAACCTCACGGCACTCCTGGAGAGCAATGCTGACGTGGGCATTGAAGAGATCGTCGAGACTATGGCGAACTCATCTATCTCATCTTCAGAGACAAAGCTTCAAGGTAGGAAGGAAATCATGGCGAGGATGCTTACGAAAAGCTTGCAGAACGGCGATGCGGTCTTCGCAAAAGTCTCAAGATCCATATACTTAGCGGCACGAGCAATTCTTCTCGGCGGTAGCGGGTCAAAGGGTCGGAGACTGGCGGAAGGAGTGCTAAGGCGTGTTGGGGCTGTTATACTTTTGGATAGAGTGGTTACGGCGGCGGAAGTGCTGATTAGAATGGCGACGATATCAGGCTTTGTTCATGGGCCTTGGTATAAATGCTTGCTGTGATTATTTAGTTTTATCGCCGTCGCGTATATAAATAAATAAACAAATAAGTATTAGTGGGAAAAGTAGTCTGTGATCATGTGGTTGGCAAAAAAAATGTAAAGTGTAGAACATTAACTGTAGATAACTATGTACATGCATAGTGGTGGTCATTGAGGTATTGAGGTCGTGATTGTTATTGTCCTCCTAAGTTAGTTGAGGTCCTTGTTTATAGTTTATTGTTGCCCTAAGTTATTTGTTGTCATTGTTCACGGTACTTGGGAATGATTACTATTTCTGCAATTATGATCATCATTATTAATAAGATCTCCACAAAACAGTTAATCAATGGCATTAGTCATTAATTTTTCTAATATATTAATTTAAATGATATGTTAGGTACAACAATATGACAAAAATAGCTTTACTGTATCACTGCATCTTTTTTTCTCTAATACAATGACCTCAAATGGAAGCAAGCCTAGATTATGCTGCTTATAGAATCTTCAAGCCAGGCTCACCCGAAGCACAAAATACACGCAACATTTCACCCCATTAATACAAATTGACTAGGAAGTGCCCCATTGATCGAATTGACTAGGAAGTGCTTTCACAAACAATTAGTCATCAAACTCACTTAAGAAGTATTGATTGCATCATCATCCTTTTCAAGTTGCCAAAGATTGAATAGCAAGCCTTGCCGCAACCATGTTAATGTTCTGTTTAACATACTCGGTTCCACCGCGAAGTCTTTCTAGAGTGTCTCTTGAATTCATTGCTTGTAACTTCTCTCTTTGCAAGGCGAGGAATTCCGAATCCGACATCCCTGAAGTTTAATATTTGGAATGCTATATGAGTCATTAGTTGCTCTAATTTGATATATATTTATTTTGAGCATTGAAACTGTTAAGTTGAAGTAAACGAATAAATAAACAATTTAGGTTCAATAAAGGACATAGCGGTAATGCCACCTGAAACAGGTTGGAATGCTGCGAAGGATAGACGCTCGGCTAGTTTTGGTATAAAAGCTTGGTCGCAATCTTCGTAAATTGCATTTTCAGCCCATATAAGAGAGCTCTTGATATGGGTTTGCAGAAGTTCCTCCTTGGGTGCCTGAACGAGTAAAGAGCTTTTAGCATGTTGATGATTCAAACCATTAGGTAAAAAAATCAGCTTTATAATTGTAACAAGACAATAATTACTTGAACTACCTTCAGTTTCAGTTTCATTTGCAACCTGTGTAGACTGCGCATGAAGTCCCTTAGCTCTGAAAGTTTCAAGTCTAATTCATTCTCTTGGTAAGGTGTATTGTCCAGCATTGGCACAACAGTTCCCCGCAAGTACGGTTCCATCTGGATCAATGAAGACTATCACCATCTAAAATTGAAGTGAGACGAAAGAGTTAAAGTAAATGCCCGGCTTCAAGTAAATGCACAATTTTCTTTCTTCTGCGACCTAGTGTTCAATACTAAATCTAATATAAGCAGTTCATACTGGTTTCGCACCAGAAAAAATGTACTGTCCACAAGAAAACTACTCACCTAAAATAGCAATAGACTGAACTCAAGTACAACATTGTACATTCAAACCTTTGAAGCTTACATGCACAAGTTTCACAATGTTAACCCGGCTCATTCCTCTAATGGAAACCAGCGCTCCAATCTCCAGCTTGTCTACCTGGACCATAAACATAAATCTAATTAATCGACATATGTATATGATGTAATATGCTAAACCCACAAGCTTACATTCTCTATGTGGACCAAACAACCATAACTAGCAGTGAAGGATGCTCGATTTGAAGATCTACTCATGCGAACTGGATCAAGCACAAAGTGCACAAAAGTCTTCTTTCTTCTCAATAATGACTGCAAATAAAGCATCAGCAACAGGTATGAGCTTATTCAGAAACAACATTGATGTGACCTTCTGCTTGATGCAAATCCGATGCAAATCCGCCATATTTCAGTGTGTAAGTACGCAATATTGATCTCAACAAGTAATACAATAAAAAAAGGGTCATATTGTGGCATTTCTTTGTGACCAGTATTTACTAAAGTCTCTGCTTTCAAGGGCAAAAAAACAAATAAATAAAATTACAGCAATCACAAAATTGAAATATATGGCCATTGTATATACATAACTATCTTCCATTAAATATGTGAGTGATCAAAAAAAAAAAAAAGAGAGAGAGAAAGAAAGAAAAGGGGAAAAGCTAGATGTATCATTCTTCTACTTAATGAAATTTCAAATAGATATATCATAGGGGCATATACCTCCTCTAGTAATGCCAGAAACCTTGCTTCGTATAAATGCAAAGTCTTGCACTCAGATGGTATTAGAACCTAAATCAAAACAAGAAGAAAAGAATGGATAAAATACATAACAAAGAGTAAATAGCTCAAAGCCCACCATTATCTGCTCATATGTATGGCGGAGATCAAATGAACAACACCGTATCAATAACAAGGATTAATCCAATTAAATGGTGGGTGTAGGTGTAGGGAATTGAATGAAGGATATGAAAATTATATATACTCAAACTAATGCAACTTTGGCATTTTCAATCCCCTTTAACCTCAAATTTTACATTGAACACACGACATCTTATAACTGAGAGGGCCTCAGACGGGCTTAATACCATATTACTCTTTAAAGATCAACATGATAAGAGCTGGAAATCAATCAAAAACCATGATTTACACTACCAAATTCGTTCCCGGACTCAGGGACTAGATTCACACCATTGATCGATCGCCTAATCAGATTGAAAGCTAAAGGAATCGAAACATTACCTCGCCCAATTCAAAGGGAAGAAGCGGAAGATCCAGAGAGTGCGTCGGCGACGAGCAGTAGCTTCTGAACCGCCGAATCCGCTGGAGGGAAAAGCCATTTGTGGCAAAAGATCTAGGACTAGGGTTTCCTGGGAGGAGGAGGAGGAGGAGAGAGCGGGAACGAAAGGGGGAATGGGCGAGAGCTAGGGTTCCGCTACTCATTGGAGGCGAAAAGTGAAGTGAGAGCTGCGTAGGAAGATAGATAGGGTTTGGTTACGGGAAAAGGCGCGGGAGGCGCACGTCACGTCCGATTAATTGATCAGGACCGCTTATCATCTAACTTCTCGCATCTTAAAGCAGGCGTTTTGAGAGAGAGAAAAAACAAAAGCCTAAACAAAACAACAAATTGCGTATAGCTCCAAACAAAGATATCAAATATCAAATATACTTTTATTAAATTTAAGTTATTAAATTTATTCCTCCAAAAACTCACTCATCTGTAAATATATTATCAAAATTTAAATAACCATGAGTTAAAAAACTAAGTAGAGTTAGTTAAAGAGTAAAATAATCTTTTTACTCTCTCTCTCTCTCTCTAAATATATATTTATAATTTTGTATAATAATATTGAATTTCGTCGTCCCTCCCACTCTCATTTCTTTATCTATGATGACGGCAAGACCTACGGCGGAGGCAATGTCGAAGGAAGGCCCCTTCGGTTGTGAAAAAATGAAGTACGTCGCACGTGTCACGACAAAGGAGAGCGAAAAATAAAGATAATTTTTATATAAATAAATTTGTAAAGATAAAATAGTTATTTTATATTTCTGATTTTCCGCCGTTAAAAAACTAATCGTGGACCAAATAGTAGGGACATATATATATATATGAATGAATCAAAATTTTTGGAGAGATATATTTGTAAGTAAGAGAATTTTTGAAGAGATAAATTTGATAACTTAAATTTCGTAGGGATATATTTACTATTTCATATCTTTTCAGGTACGTGTATGAAATTAATTGACATTTTATTGCAAAGTACACGAGCATCCAGGCATTAACTAACAACGGTAACTAACTTCCATTTGGGAACTCATGAAACCTCCCTCAAACGAACTTTTCTCCTTTTACACCCCCAACCGCTATAACGGTCTCCTTTCAGTACAAGCTCGCAATGTAGGGGCTGCAGAAGACCTGCACCTCCACCAAAGTCGCCCTCGACTCGTCCCCGAACAACGACTCCTTCCCGTCCTCCCTCCTCTCATACGAGAGCCCGAGGCGCGACCTCGCCGCCCGCAGATCCCCAACGCCAGAATTCGTGTCCGGCCCCGCGAACCCCCCCATCACCGGCGCCAGCGGTGGCCCGATGAGGAGCCCGTCGGCCCCGAACTGCGGCCCGCCCCGCGCGTAGTCGAACAGCGCGGCGCCGCTGCCGCCGACTTTGCGCAGCACCACGGGCTCGCCGTCGTCGTCGTCGGTGTCCTCCTTCCAGTAGAAGAGAAATGCGTCGAACGTGTCGTAGTAGTCGTCCGTGCTCCTGTACCCTTCCGGATTGAAGGCGCCGAATCGGAATGAGTTTGTGGTGCGGCCAATTACCACGCAGGGGCCCTTGAAGTCGCAGCAGCGGTGGAAGTCGGCGGCGCTGAAGCCGTCGACGGAGGCCATGTAGCAGCATCTCAGTTCCCGGCCTGCGCAGTGTTAGTGCTCAGAATTTCAGGATTTGTTGTGTGTAGAGAGAGAGAAAGAGAGAGAGAGAGTGGTTGAGGCAATTGATCGAACACCTCGTAGGTGGGTGTTGGCTACGAGGGATTTGGGGAACGGGAGGTCGACGTCGTGGTACTTGGGCGGATTGCGTTCTTGGGTTCGTTTGTTCTTGGCCCAGTCGAATAGGTTGAGGGTCGTCTTCTTCCTCCAGCTCCTCGGAATGGTGGGATTCACCATGCAAGCCACGGCCATGGGAGGAAGAGGGAGAACGCTTGGTTGTTGCAAATTTGGAGTTTTGTGGTTCACATATTCGTTATCTATATACTACTCGCTGTAATTCGACCCTTGTTGGGCTCTCATTTGCTCAAGTTTTGTGGGCTCCAATGTTTGGAGATATTATTGCTGCTGTATCCGCACATCTGAAACGCACTTGCACCCAATTTCTGATGATCAATACTTTGATCAGAACACATTTTAGGCTCAACATTTTGTGGAATATATACCATGATATTAATTGCTAAGCATTACAATTTGAGTTTTTTGTCTCCAATTTTGAGAATGGAAATATAAAATTAAAATAACTTTAGAAAAAACCTGTATGATTAACACATGAATTATCTTTAGTGTACGCCGAATCGCATCTCAAGTACAACTTGATGTACAAAAATAAGAAGGAAACAAAAAAGCTGATTTTCTCAGGAAAGCATTTCTTCTCAAGATGCATTACTTTGACTCAAACTTTTGTTGAACTTCAGGAGCAGCATTCGCGTCGCTATCCAACTGCGTACTCGAAGGAATTTGAGCCTCCACGGTCGGTGGCGGATTTGAATACTCGGAAGGAACTGAAGCTTTGACGGACGGAGTAGTTTGGAGTTTGGGAGCAACTGAAGCTTCGACCACCGCCACCTCCTGCTTGAACTTGTTGATGTAGTAACTCAGAGGCGGTCCGGAGTACACCACACTCTGCTCTTGTGGTTGGTTCTTACTAACTTGGAGGAGGATGGATGAAGCCGCGGCTATGGAGATGAGTGCGAGGGTTGCGGAGATGGCGAGGGTTTTCTCTGCTCCCTGTGCGGATGTGCCCGCATTCCCCGAGCTTATTGCACTATCGGCGACGTACACCGCCGGCTGAATGACACGGCATACCATCATCAGTTGATTGAGAAATTTGTTTCACAAGTTCCATTAAATTTCACTCTATGAGAAAAAGGGAAAAGTCATATTTTAATTCTAGTATCTCTTGTTCGAATCTGAATTGAATTCACACTTCGCGCATAAAGTTAATAAGAGGACGACGAAAATAAATGCAGCGGCACGGTCAATACTTGAATCTATTTCAATCAAGAAGCATATGTAAATACGAAGTGAATCATGAAGTTCAATACGGTTCAGCGAAACGAAATAATCAAGAACAAGAAAAGCACTTGAAGGGAGCTAATTGCTCTCATCAAATGCCATAAGAATATCTGTTTCGAAATGTTTGTAGCACACATTTGTAAGCACTAATGGCATCTTATTTTAGGGGCTTTTTTGCTTATAGGCAATATGTTAGAAGAACATGAAAACTGATGAAGCCAAAATACACAATTCCATGCTAACAAGCTGAGGCTACTTACTATCTATAAAGAAGGAATATATTGTTTGTTTAAATGGGCCAGCATCCTGCCCTGTGGCGGGAGGCCAGGTGGGCAAATGGCGTGAGGCTGGTTTGGGTCGAGTCACAATCGAGGCCCATGGACGCTGTATCTATACGCTTTAAGTGAATTGGTTGCGTATTTCTAACGGCTCGAACTTTTGGGATTAATGCTTAGTGCCAACGATCCGACAAATATAAGCTCTGTGTCTCTATGCATACACGTCCTAATTTAGCAAGTACTATTAAGCATTATCTTATATTAGGACTAAATCCAACACCTATCTCAATTCATAGCATTGCAAAAACAAGAAGCATTTAAACAACTTGCAAATAAACAGCTTGTGCAGTGCGAAGAAGTACTTTTGTGACAGGCCTTGAATGGAAGTTGCGGAATCAATACTACATATAACAGGTGGAAATCTACATACCTCAACTGAGTATATATTTGTTTGCCCAGCTGTATCTTTCTCCACATAACCAGTCCAACCTCTTTTCCTGGGAGGGAATGTCCCAATCACTTTGGTCTTCTCCCCAGCTAACCACTCCATGCTAACCTTCCCGACCTGCAATTCTTTACAGTATCATCATGTCTACTATTCAATATATGATTTGTATGATTCATACAGAACTTCAACTATACTTTTAAGAAAGCACTATTCTCTCTCTCTCTCTCTCTCTCTGACCATTTATAAGCTTTTATAGAAAATTATTGTTTCGCATGTTAATATGTTATGTTATCTGAATCTAAAGATTCTCAAAGTTGAGATAGGAGAAGAAGTGCTGATAGATACACATACCTCTTTGTCAGGAGCACACTCCTCCACATTGCAATCAGCATCTTCTGACCCAGTTGAAGCATTCGCTCTGAAGAATTTGGTGCTCCCCTTTACTCTCGGAGGCTTCTTGGGAGTCTTCTGATGATGAGTTGGGAATGAACAGCTGTTTGCTGATAACATAGACTGGGAGGTAAAGGCCATTTCAGAAACCCCCCAAGGATTTTTTTTTTTAAAGAATAAAAATAACTAAAAGAGAGAGAGAGAGAGAGAGTAATTTTTAGGTGGAATTCTCTTTCTCTATGGACTATCAATTCCTTGTGCTGTTCTTCTTTTTCTGTCTCTTGTTCTTCTCCTCTGGTTTGTTGATGGTTCTCTCTTTTTATGTTTTGAGTGGATTTGTGTAGGCCACGTGTCTCTCTCCTGTACTTCTATATCTATGTACATAAAAACAGGGTAATAGAGAAAGTTGGGCCAAATCAGTAACTGGGCCAACTAGGTAGTATCCTGTTTACAACACAACAAACCTTTACACGTGATGAATGTCACAGATCACATAAAGCCCGCAAGGCCACATACCTGAATTCTGTTTTGAGGGACAAAAATAGCATGCTATCGCTTTATTTATTAAGTTGATAAACTCAGCGACGGTACTGAAGCAACATGGCTTTGGAGAAGGAAGAAATACAAGACAAAAGGAGATGAGCAAACAGAGGTACGAAGCAACATGAAGAAATGATATAATTTGAGCCGAAACTCTTCCCAACGACCCCCGAACGATCCGGCCTTGAACAATAATTGGTTTCCAAATTGTGTTGGTGGTTCAGTAGGGTTCATAGGCATATATCCAATTAAGTGCTATTCGACGGCTCATACCGAGATTAAGTTTTCAAGGGCGACACTCACCCGTTGTGCGCGAGAATGACTTAAACATGCCTCTGAGCTCTCCTCATCCTCATGATCAGTCTCCTAAATTCATCTCTCACCAAGGAGTATAACTGAGCACATCTGACAGGGCTCAAGCAGGAGCATCATTGTGGCCATAGTTGTTCGCAAGGCAAAAACAATTTTTCATCAAAATCTCCTTCATAGGTTTTCACTCAAACGTTGAGATCATCTGTTCGAGGCTATAAGATAAGCTCACTATTTCAGCCCTGCACTACAAAACTATTTCTTTATCAAATGTCAAGCTTCATCCTCTAGCTAAAGAATTGGTAGCGTCAAACCGACCAATAGCATGCCCACAAATCCTCAAGAGTGGTGTAATTAACAAAGTGACTTCTATTGTTGACCTCTTATACAATATTCAATGAATTCAATCCCAGGAAAAGGTGATACAACGTGTACCAGAGAAAAATAATTTTCACACAGAGAACAGTTGGAGAAGGAAAAATTCCAAAATCACTAATACAACTGTTTCTACAAAAATTCTATTTGTCAGAAGTCCAGAGGGCCCCCAATGAATCTTGAGTGTAAGAGAATCTACTGCCTTAGGCAAGGGAAAAAAAAAGAAAAGAAAAGAAAAGAGAGAGAGAGAGAAAGCTGATCAAAAATGTACTCCTAGCAACACACTAGAATATACAAAGGGTTCGGGGAATTTCAAAAGAAGTGCAAAAAATAAGAAAAGAAGAAGAGTATTTAAGTATTGACACTGCTTGCCGGAGGTCTAAGCATGCACTTTTAATCTCAACTCTGCTCGCGTATTTGCTTGCAGTATTAGGTTGGCCTCTATTCAGATTGTGGTCGTCGGCTCGCACTGTTGTGGACTAAGAGCAACAAAAAGGCTACTCACAGTATAACTAAAATTTCTTCAATCATCAGGATCCATCTCTTCATCTTGCTCTGCAGATCTATTGGCGTCAGATTCCGGCTGCTCCTGTGCCTCATTATCTTCTTCGGGTAACTCGCCTTCGTCGTCTTCACTCACCTCCGCAGAAACTATTGCCAGACCGCGTTTAATCCATTCAGGGCATTCATCCTCACCTCCGTAAACTAGTTGGCCGTAGCCATCCTTTTCAGGGCTTGCGGAGCCGATGAGGTTGGAAGCTCTACAGGAACACTCAGGCAATGGGTGAGAAAGGAAAGATGAGGGCTTCAACAGTCGGGCCTCTGCAATGAACCCATCCACGCCCGTACTCTTGTTAAGAAGTTCCCGCACCGAGATGGTCCAATTACGTGGAGGATGATATAGATGATCATTGAGGGTTCCAAATAGCTCAACAATGCTTTTTCTGGCGAAAAATTAAGAGGAATCTATTAGTACAGGAAAATAAATGCCACATTTTGTTGGATTAAAATTTACGGCCACTCAGACTTCTGAGATAGCCAAACTCATGGAATTCAGGCATACACATCAAAGTTCATGAGATAATCGCTTACATAGCAAGTATTAACTTTACAGAAGTAGCACATCCTTAAATTGCTTAAAAATTAATAGAGCCTCGGCTAATGGATTAAATGTTGAGAGACGGCATGGAAATCTAGCCTTCTGAAATTTTTCTTAAAAATTTAAATTTGTTTACCATCGATATCAGCAACTGCCGATGGAGAAGCACAAAGAGTTTCTCTTTACTAATGTCTATACTATCTCGGTATCTCCAACCATAACATATCAGCATAAAAACTTATTTACCTGTCAGGGCGATAAGTCATGCCAGAGGCCTTCTGATACAACCGGTGCCCCATGATCAAGCCCGAATAATCCGGCCACCCCCTCCCATCATTATTAAAACCAGGAAAAAATGCATCAGCTTCAATAGAAACATAATAGTCTAGAGCGTCCCATAGCAACCGGTGTGCTTGCATCCTTAGATCCATGGGCGAAGGATCTGGCTCAGTGTCAGTCTCAGAAATCCAACCATACCAACCTTCTTTCTCGTGCTGATAGAAAGGCCGGGCCGGAGGTGGAGGGAGCGGCCGGGGACGGGGGCCAGCTCTCTTCCACTCTTCAATAAGTTGTTTCTCGCTTTTGATTGGCGGAGGATGAGGCATGTTAGAAGGGAGAGGGGATTCTGGTCCAATCAGATTGAACAACTCTCTCTCGCTGCATAAGGAAGAACGATCTACCAAGTTTGAGTACATGCCCCGTAAAGGGATAAGAACCCTCTGCCCACCGAAAGTCTCAGCACCAGCTAAGTAGATAATTGTATTTGGCGGGTAGCCTAATGCTCGAAGAAGAAGTCCAACCTACCAAAAGAAAAAACAAAATGGGATGGTTGAAGTAACACTTGCTCAAGAATAAGGCATCTCACTCTAGAGCGGAAAAGAATATTAACAGTATGTAATATAAACAAACATATTCATCTTTGAAGCACAGTAATCAAAATGAAAAAGAAAAACAGAACTTGCAACAGGCTACAACAAAAAAGATGGACGGGGTAGTCTTGAAATATACCAGTATTAAGTTGACTATACTTTATAAGCAGCATGTTTTAATTCGAAGTTAGAGAAAACAACTTCAAACTGTGCTGCATAAATTAGCAAATTACCTCTTCAGGCATGAGTGGACATGAACCATTTTTCTTTCTAGCTACTGAATCAACAGTCAGTTCTTCCTTCAAAGTTCCAAGTTTAATCATCTGCTGCCTTCTATATTGTATGAGTTCTGTGTGAACATCCTGGACAAGATCAAGTGAAAGATCAGTTACAGACAGAGAGATAGAAAGAGTGAGAGAGACTAAAAAAAGAGTAAAATAAACAACTGAGTGGCATTTCTACATGACATGCAATGGCAAGCGATGATTATCAAGAATAAATCTTACAACAAACAAAATGAGATAAAAGTTAAAGCAACAAAAACACTAGGTTTCATTGAATGCTTGATGCCAGATTATTCTTCAAATTCACCAACCTGGAAAAGTTCAGCACATCCATGAAAAGCTAGAGTATCTCTCAAAAGACCCGGGTGATATGCTAGATAAGGACGGCCAGATGCTCGCAATCTGCAAATTACAACAAGATTGGAAAACAATAATAGGGAGCAGCAAGGACGGATAATAATGGATGAACAAGATCACCACTTGTACAATTCTAAAATCAGCATAATGTTTTACAGCCTACAATTCAAGGTAAGTGGAAGTCTCGACCTCATATAGCAGTGCAACAAATTATGAATTTAAACTTATGTTATAAGAATAGAAATTGATCTTTTAATCACATATAATTGCTGCAGAGCTAATAGTTTTACCTCTCTACAAGTCGGTTTCCAAGCTCCTGAATTTCTTGGCGGAACTGCAGGGCATTGAAGGCTACCCTGCATCTGAGCCTCTGATACTCAACCATGCTTGGAGGAAGAATAGACTACAGAAAGCATATGAGAACATGATCAGGAATTCTTACAAAAAACACAACTTTCAGTCTCTGTATATTAAAAATATCTATCAAACTACTCAACAGAAAACCAGCATTTAAATGTATATAAAATTTCAAAAGTTAGTAAACAGGCATGGAAGGATCATCAAACTGTCCTGACAAGTCGAAAGATCCAGTATATAGAAGAAGCGAGACAATTTCGCAATCATAGTATGCGGATCCGTTGCATATCGAAAACAAATACTTAAGTGGTACAGGAGACATATAGAAGACAAAAAAAGTGAACAATGAAATTAGAATAAGTTCACACCTCAAGGCATCGACCATTGGTGATTACTAGCCCAACAACTTTTGATTGCTTAAGTTTGGGTAAGACTTCTCTGATAAAGAAACTCGGGGAGGCTGATTTTCTAAGTGAAATTGTGGGAAACTTAGTCTTTTTTCTAGCCTCTTTCAGATCCAGCGGCAAGCTCTTCACAATGATTACATCACTTGCAAGTGCTGTTATGAACTGCTCCTCATTGTAAATATAAGAAAAACTTTTGAATTTTGAACTGCCAAGCACAATGACAACAGTAATTATGTGAGGGTAAAAAAGTAACTAAAAGCTAAATATTCATAGTAAAGAAGGGGAACCTGATGCCTTTAGAGCGAAGACTCTCTTGTATTTCTGGAATAACTAGAGTAGCATTGAGAAGTCTAGAGACTGCGACAAGATCGCAGATCTAGCAAATGAAAGAACACGTCACAAATTTCCAAAAGAAAAAGTCGATTCCAAGAATCTTACAGAAAAGAAACTCACCGAAGATCTTATTTTGTCAAATCCACCATGTATCTTTGCATAGATGAAACCGTTCTGCTCGCTGGGAACTATAAGAATATGCAACAGGAAGTTTCAGAAAAAAGATCAATTTTCAGTCATTTTAAGAAAGAGAAACTGGCTCCAATTTTCTATTCCAAAAGGCTTGTGCAGGAAGTGTTTCCAACATTTATCCATTCCAATCTGACAAAGTTAGTTACTCAAAAAGCAAACTATCAGAAAGACCAATTTATGAGAATATAAGGAATTTTAGAATAGATTTTACTAAAGCTTTCTTGAATTAATTAACAACTAATAACGGCAACGCTTTGGTCTTTTCCATATCTTTCGAGTGGTGGCAATTCAGGGACTCAGAATACAGCTCAAAGATCAAAGTTTATCCAATTTAAGTTACCCTCGGTAAGAAGTTAGCTATGTCAAATAAGCTACCACAAATAAAGTGCAAGTCTTGGAATTAAATCTTAGACCCCAGTAGGATATATATTTTGCCAATATGTGAGCATTTAGCTTTTACTGAAATATTTCTAGACAGTATCAAACAAAAGCGATTAAGTAAAAAAGATTGAAGAAATACAAAAGCAGATGCTGGGAGCCAGTATTACCAGGGTAGAAATTTCTGGGGTTAGCGAATGGTTGTAAGGCATCTAGAGAGCTCACTGGGCCCCATAACTTTCGACTTCGGAGTTTCTGCTGCTGCATTAAAAAAAAAAAAAAATCAATAATTGCGGCTAACATATTTTCCACCTAAAGTTTATTATAGAAACTATTCATTTAATCTGATACAAATTCCGAATCCACTTCAAACAATTACATTAACGTCTCTGAACAAGTACATGATTATTATAATGGAATGGTTGACATACTTGCCCAATTGGATAGAAATCATCCACATATATCTTGTACTGTGTAATATTCCCACTTGAATAATTTGCGAGGAGGAGGTGCACCAACAAAGACACTACAGACAAGGCAATTCCGACAACCGCAGCCAACTTGATCTTGCTCTTGTGAAACATCTTATTTCATTTCTGCGTTGTCAAAACCTACACGAAACAAGCTTATTCTTGAAAACACAGCACACATATAGTACATGCTTTGGATATATCTGTCTATGTACTGTGTGTTCAATGAAGGAAAACAAGTGGCACAAAATTCTTCTAAATTGAACATATATTTAGAATATCAATTTACCGCAAAGACAAAGTAATGCAAATTCAGAAGTCCTCCCTCTGCAGGACAAACATATTTCATATCTTCGCTCATTACAGCAAAATAAACTTTGGTTAACATCAAATGACAAGATGTATAACTGATGTTACCAATGCATATCTTTAAAGAAGTTTAAGCAATAGATCTCAAACCAAAAGTACCAAAAACAACAAAATAAGTGACTCTTCGGCAACTAAGAACTGATACGGCACACACAAATGAACTGCAATGCTAAGTTGTAAGCTGAGGTACTAACTTAACTGTCAGTATATTGCACCAAATCGAATCATCAACTATGCTTTACAAGTACAATGCAAGATGCACTTGACATAAAGGCGTAAAGATGCTCTGATTTTTCCTGATCTTGTTGCAAAATCCAAACTTTTAAGTTCCTAATCTACAATAATCCGCAAAAGCTCTAATCTCAAAAGCAGAGGCACATTCAAATCCAAGTCGCCTCCCTCAGCTAAGATTCGAATGGGCAAGAAAACCCCAATGAACACTTCTTACCCTATTCAACAACCTGAGATCTACAAAATCTCCACGACCGTATAATCAAAAGAACTAGGGTTTTGATCACTACTCCCCTCGCTCGCACCGATCACAATCAAACACCTCGAACCACTTCAACAAGGCAAATGGATCAGTAGAGCACACAGAGATCTAGATCGAGAGCTTCGACTCCGCCGCTTCTCCGAGCGCAATGAGGAGGAGGAGGAAGAACAAGAAGAAGAGGGGGCGGGTGATCGTACCTACGGCGCGCGCCACCACCTCCGGGGATCGGAGGAGGCGCCGGGGGAGCGCGGAGCGCGGAGCGCGGAGATGGGATCGGCGCAGGGTAGAGGCGAGAGAGATCGATGAGGATCGAGGCGGAAGGGGAAGTGGAATCTGAAGAGTTGAGTGTCGAAGTGTTTTTTTTTTTTGTTTGTTTTATTATTATTATTATTATTTTGTTGGGTTAATAATTTTTGAGGCGATAAAAACACAGCAAAGTGATCTCCGCGAGAGTGCGTATCTTCTAAATATATATATATACGAAGAAGAAGAAGATATGGACTTATCCGGTTTATTCAAAAAACAAAAAACAAAAACAAAAAAAACAAAGAAAAATTGTTGCAGCGTTTACAACTTACAAAGTAGCAGGTCACAATCTCATTGATCAAATCCGTAGCCGATGTGCAGGAAAAAGGAAGCGGGCGCGGCCTGGTTCACGGAATATGAGTCCGAGTTATCTGGATGCAACTTGGAACTGAAGTGACTTTCAACGTGGCATGTTTATTTTACGGTAATTTATCATAAAAAAATATGAATCAATTAGAATTCGAACTTGAGATCCCGAATATTCATTATTAAGTCCCTTACCACTTGACCAACTGTCCCAGTAGAAAGAACTTTGGTTGATGATCAAGGTTAAATCATTGATTATTATTGTTTTATTCGTTATTGTTTAGTCGATAAATTTTTTTGATATGTTAAACCCAAGACCTTCTTTATTGCTGTTTTATTCGTCGGTGCAATTTCTTCAACTCTCTATTTTTGTCTCTAAGGAGAAAATTGTCTCCCCGAGCTTCAAACTTGTGTTAACTCGAGCAAGAATAAACTAACTAGTAACTAGTTTATTATTCTCATGGATCTAATCCCTACTTAAGAAGGTTAATTTAATTCACACAAATGCATGGAGATCTTGAGAACAAAGGTCACATTTTTCAAACTTAATTATAAATTGGGAAATTCCTAAAGGGTTTCACTGACATAGTTGCTATTATAATAAAGTAGGGCAGTAGAAGTGCAATGAACACCCCACCTAACTGATGCAGGCATGTATATAATTTCTAAAGAGGAAAACAATTTTTATATACTGTTATTGTATGAAAAAGATGGTTCAGTATAAATGTCAGAGAGGGCACATGCATAAGTGGCTTCAGTAGGACCTGAAGTGGCTTGTGGGGCTCTACTGTGACTTTATATTAAACAACTTTATCCACTTTGTGTTCTTCTTGTTTAGGATGAATAGCCAAAGTGGAGAGGGAAAACCTTGTACATGGCTCTATTCATTTGGGCTTTTTTTGAAGCATGAAGAGAGAGACTCTTTATTTTAAGGGACTTTTCATACTTATGGCAATGGCAAGTTGATGGCAACAAGATCGCTCGGTCTGTTACCTTCGCTTAGGTTACGTTTGTTGCGACGTAAGTAGGCTTAGGGTGGAAGTGGACTTTGGGTTGAAATGGAGTTGGGGTGAAAATTAATTCACTTCCGCTGTTTGTTTCTAATTGTGAAAGTGCAGTTCTGCGAGTTCTGTTGTTTGTTTGGTAGAAAGTAGATAACGTAAAAAGTATAACTTAATAAATAATAAATTATAATAAATAAAAATTAATATTATTATATATGTATATAATTATATATATATGTATAATTATAAAATAAAATTTTAAAAAATTATATTATTTGTTTGCATATATAAATTATAATAATACAACAAATAAAATTCTAAAATTAAAAAATTATTAAAATTTAATAAATTTATTTTTCATCATTTTCTAAATATACAAATTAGACAAAAAATATATTAAAACTTATCTAACCAAATTTGATTATATTACCTAACCAAATTTAACAAATTTTTTTGCCTCTTTACACTTCACACTTGCCCCTATTTTGAATGAACTCGAGTTTTGACCGTAATAAAATTACGGCAAAACAAACAATGGAAGTGGCGTAAATAAATTCCCCCTCTCCACTTCCCCCTCACTTTCACCCAAACAAACACACTGAAGTTTATGTAGAAATACTGTTTGAGCGACGTATACTATTTGAATGATGCACTTTCCGATACCAAAATTATACAAAAAAAGAGAAAGAAACCTTATGTTGGCGAAACTCAAAATCTCATTTTGGTTTTAGTCATGACTAAAACTCGAAAACTTTTTTATTAAACAATCGCTTCAAAAGTTAGACCCAATAGGCAATAAGCATCATTCCTGGCGAAAAAATGAATCCATAAAGAGTTTCAATTTCAACTAAAACCTGATGAATTAAATTGAAATTAGTGGAGCATTACTATCACAAGTGACAACGAGTTTGATGATTGGTACCCGAGGTTTCAAATTTGAATCATAAATTCCTACCCGCATCGTTTATTTTATTTTAGAAATAAATTTAGCTAGAAATATGAATCAACTACGATTCGAACTAGGATCTCGGGTATCAATCACCCAGTTTTTTGCCACTTGTTTCAGAAACAGACCGATTATGGTCGGTTAAATTAAATACGGTAAATTATTTATCGTGTCATTTTCATATTTTACTTTAAGTTGAATACAGTAAATCACTCGCAAAGCCGTGTATTTTAATCTCAGCCATCGAATTCTCTTTGATCCATAAAACCCAAATCTTTCACTGATTGAACGGTAAGGATTTAAATTAAATGGTGAGATCGACGGTGGATAAGAAGCTGACGCCGCCGTGCTTCGTCATACCCTACTTTCTCTTTTTCCCTTCGAAACTCATACTCCACAACCCAAAAAGATCACAAGAAAAGAAAAAAAAATAAAAGAATAAAAAAAATGCTCGAAACTCCCTTTTATTTTTATTTTTTTCACTCATTAATCCACTCCGCTTCCTCATCTCCTACGACGCAGTAGAAGCACCGCTTCGCGACGCAGTGCTTTTCCGATCATCGGAAGCCACTTTCCGGTGAGCAATTCCTCTCTCTCTCTCTCTCTCTCTCTCTCTCTCTCCCTTCGTATCTACAACGTCGTAGTTCGTCGCTGTCCAAAAAAAAGAAGTGACATCAAATTTAATCATATCTCAAAGTAGAAAAGATACATTGTCGTGTTTTGTGCGCGTAAATCTCAGATTTTGATCTGTTTAGCAATTAGATATTGTTGTAGTTGTTCTAATTTATGTTTATTTTGGAAATTATTGGATAAAAATCGCAGCTTTTTTGTTATATATATGTTTTGTTGGAGATTGTTATTCAGGGAATGAATTTTATTCTTCTTAAAGATGAAATTGATTTTACCTTTTATGTAACGCCTCTCACAATATTACCTACTTAAATGCACGTATTTCGAGCTGAGGAGGTGGTATTGATTAGAATTAGGTTTGTTATATGCATTGTCGTTTCCCAAAAAAAAACAAAAGTAGTTTTTTTTCTCGGGAAAGAGATAAAGATGAGATTATTTTTTTCCTTTTTTTCTTGTTTTTGGAATTTTCTTCTATTTGTATCAATCTACCTGTGTTTTCTTCCTTTGGAGGAGCCTCGGACTACATCAGGAGTTTATAAGTGGTAAAAGGTTCCTTTTTTATTTTTATTTTGTGGTTTACAGTGTGGTCTCTAGTTTTAGGAATTCTACTGTGGTGATACAGAGAATTGTGGTTATAATAGTAAACGCAGAGAGAAAGAGTGTTAGAATTAGGGCCTGTTTGACCCTTAGGCTCTTTTTATGTATGAGTTTAGGTGGCTGCTGCTGCTGCAGCTTTGCGCGCATCATGGTAATCCAAAGGTGCTTTGGAAAAGAGTGTGATTAGCGGCTCGACAAACATGAAAGAACGAAAGAACTGTTAAATTTATGTAGGAATTGTTGTATTGGAACCTTAGTTTGTGGATTCATAATCCTACATGCTTTTCCGTACGTGCATAATTATTGCCTGCGCTGCAACATGACGGCATAGTGCTGCTGAATGAAGTGTTGTATGAGTAACGCTATAAGGAGAAACACTATATTGTAATACCTCTAACAGCTTACTTCTATAACAGAATCTACAGCATCAAATTGGACCTTCGCTCTCTGTACAGCTTCTGAGCATCTGGACATGGATTCAAAGGACGACTTTTCGCCAGATGTCTTAGGAGAGAATCCGGTATGTTATCTTTTGGATTTATTGCATACTAATAGATACCTTTTTATCTAGCTCCGAATTACTTAGCTTTGTGCCTTCATTCTGATGAATTGTGAAAAATGCACCTCGGATGTTGTATGTTCTTAATGGTATCTCTTTTCAGGGTACTCAAGTAGAGCAAGGTAAGGCAGTTAATGGACAGGATCATGCCCGACCGGCCAGCTCGTCTCCAGGAGTAGGATATTCTGGGGAAGTTGCTACTTTTGGGTTAGAATCGGTCCCGATTTCCTCACAGGATTCAAGATCGGATGTTCGAGATATGAGAAATAAAGCCTCATTTAATGACAAATCAAACCCAGGTGCTCCTACCCCAAGTTTTGCTGACGGGGACTATTCGAAAAGTCCATACTCTACAACTGGAAAAGCTGTTGTTGATATCAAAGCTTCTACACCTTTGAAGAAGGTATTAGCTGTTCTTTTAAGCATTAGTTTTGCTTTAAGTATCCCTAACATGACGCAATCCAAACATTTCTGTGTAAATGTACTGGTAGAAAGGCAGTGATGCAACTGTTGTTTCTTAGAGCATTTTGATCACCTGAACCTTAGTAACGAGCAATGCAAAAAAGTTGCAAGTGAATTTTTATACATTTGTATTCTGAAGGACCCTAGCCTGATATTCTTTGACATTGATTAATGATTTATTAGATTTATACTAGAAAAGATATCAAAAACCATCGTAAGGTGTTTCCGGCTCTTGTGTTTGGAAGATTTTGGCTGCACAAACATCAAATGTTTAACAATTCATCTCTCAACTAATCCTTCAGCTTATCTACTAACCTATTTCATTTTAATTTGAGGTATTTTAGTAGTTAGTTTAAGGCATTTCCGTACACACCAAGAAACTATTTCTTTCTTTTTAATCAAGGTCCGCACAACATGTGATTGTAAAATTAGGCATTAATTTCTTTACGAATTAGCCATCGAGCAGGTGACTTGTTTAACTATTTATGTAGCTATGCTTTATTTTTCAAGCTACCTTGATTTGTTTGTTTGTTTGTTTTTTTTTTTCAATTTACTCATATTTAAGTGATATTTATTGCTGTAAGCTAAAGTCTTGCTACATTTGTGAAAGATAGAAAATCGATTAACAGGGTTCTGTATAATAATTTTTTTAATTTTTTTTTATTTGCACACTTGACTTCTAATTTGTTATAATGAATGCTTCAGGCTCAACTGCCCTCTGTTAGATCTACTCAACTTCACCGCTACAGTGACGAGATCCCGTCACTTTCTAGTCATGGGCAATGCCGATTTGTTCATAAAAATCACCAGTATGGTGATGAGATCCCTTCACTTTCTAGGCACCGGCAAGGCCGACATTTTCCTAAAAATCATAGCTATGGTGATGAGATTCCTTCACTCTCTAGGCATGGGCAAGGCCAATTCTCTTCTAAAAATGATCACTACGGTGACGAGATCTCTTCACTTTCTAGTCAAGGGCAAGGCCGATACTCTTCTAGAAACAACCACTATGGCGATGAGATCCCGTCACTTTCTAAACAAGGCCAAGTTGGATATTCTTCGAGGAATCACCACTACGGTGACGAGATCCCTTCACTTTCTAGCCAAGGGCAAGGCCGATACTCTTCTAAAAACAACCACTATGGCGATGAGATCCCGTCACTTTCTAAACAAGGCCAAGTTGGATATTCTTCGAGGAATCACCACTACGGTGACGAGATCCCTTCACTTTCTAGCCAAGGGCAAGGCCGATACTCTTCTAAAAACAACCACTATGGCGATGAGATCCCGTCACTTTCTAAACAAGGCCAAGTTGGATATTCTTCGAGGAATCACCACTACGGTGACGAGATCCCTTCACTTTCTAGCCAAGGGCAAGGCCGATACTCTTCTAAAAACAACCACTATGGCGATGAGATCCCGTCACTTTCTAAACAAGGCCAAGTTGGATATTCTTCGAGGAATCACCACTACGGTGACGAGATCCCTTCACTTTCTAGCCAAGGGCAAGGCCGATACACTTCTAGAAACAACCACTATGGCGATGAGATCCCGTCACTTTCTAAACAAGGCCAAGTTGAATATTCTTCGAGGAATCACCACTACGGTGACGAGATCCCTTCTCTTTCTAGCCAAGGGCAAGGCCGATACTCTTCTAGAAACAACCACTATGGCGATGAGATCCTGTCACTTTCTAAACAAGGCCAAGTTGGATATTCTTCGAGGAATCACCACTATGGTGACGAGATCCCTTCACTTTCTAGCCAAGGGCAAGGCCGATATTCTCCTAAATACCTCCAGTATGGTGACGAGATCCCGTCACTTTCTAAACTAGGCCAAGTTGGATATTCTTCGAGAAATCACCACTATGGTGATGAGATCCCTGCACTTTCTAGCCAAGGGCAAGGACGATATTCTTCTAAATACCTCCAGTGTGGTGACGAGATCCCTTCACTTTCTAAGCAAGGCCAACTTGGATATTCCTCTAGAAATAATCATTATTGTGATGAGATCCCTTCACTTTCTAGTCAAGGCCGAGGTGGATTTTCTCCTAAGAATCACTGTTATAGGGACGAGATTTCTTCGCTTTCTAATCAAGACGTTGGATATTTTCCAGGAAATAATCTTAGAGAATCCAGACCAGTTGACCAGATTGTAAACAATAATGACCATTTTAATATGAATGAAATGAATAATTTCTCAACTGGGCTAGTTCGCGGCCCCCGTGCCGACAGATCGAATAACTCATTGACATCATCTGATGAGAAATACAGCATGAAGCAGTCTATTGCTAGAGACCAATATAACAAACCGGACTTTGAGACCAAGTATGAACAGGCCAAGTTCTTCATGATAAAGTCGTTTAGTGAAGACGATGTCCAGAAGAGTATCAAGTATAATGTTTGGGCGAGCACTACATACGGAAACAAGAAGCTTGATATGGCTTTTCGAGATGCACAAATGGTAATAAAGGAGAAGGGTACGAAGTGTCCTATCTTCCTATTCTTTTCGGTGAGTAACTCTTCTCTATAGAAAATATCAGTCTGTGATTTCTCAATGTTTCCTCTAATGGAACCGTAAATTAATATAATTTTAGTGATTCTTTTGTTCCTCTTTAAATTTCCAATGTATGTTTTGGTCCTTCCACCCAAAACTTGACTTGTTTCGTTCTCTCCACTTTTTAATACCCTCGTTTACAAGTATTTTTTTTATACCAGGTTACCTTCCTAACATTTCCTTCTATATTCTTCTATACTCTTCATATTCTACCAAATTTGATTCAGAAAGTTACTAAGAATTATGTGAATCTTACCTCGGCACTTATGTTTTTTTAACTGTATAATATGCCTCATCGCCGTTTGATTTCTAATTATCATTATTGTTTACCTTATAATATTCGATTTCAGGTTAATACCAGTGGCCAGTTTGTAGGATTGGCCGAGATGATAGGCCCTGTTGATTTCAAAAAAAACATGGAATTTTGGGAGCAGGATAGATGGAATGGCTTCTTCCCCCTGACGTGGCACATAATAAAGGATATTCCGAACAGACACTTTCATAGTATTAAACTTGAAAACAACGCCAACCAGGTTGTAACTTTCAGCAGAGATACTCAAGAGGTTCGATATTAGTTCATTCTTCCATTTAGTATGTACTAATTCAGAATTTAGATTTCCATTTATCTTTTCTTTAAGACTTTTGATAATACTAGATATTCCATCTTGAAAATAGAATGAAGTATTTCTGAGTGTTACTTGTACTTGAAAAGGCACAGTTGGGATTGCTTGTAGCTCATTCTATTATTTTCTTAGATACCCCTGAAAATGTTGTCATCTTTTATCATACTTGTTTTAATCGACATAAAGCAGAAATGAGCAAAATTGCCCTAGGGGCTAAAGCACAGAAGCTTCTACATTGGAAATCCTGAAAAGCTGACAGTCGAAATTGTTGACTGGTGCGTTTCTATTTTAAGAGCTTTTAACAACAAAAGAAATAAAGAACCATTTGCGCTGGATAGAATGTTGACATATCGATTCATCCATGCGGACTCGATTAATGTCTCCTTGCACAAAGTAATTTTATCTTTCACCTTTTAGGGTTGTGACTTTTGTTAGAAGAAGCCTATTTCGTTTTCTTTTGTTAGTACACACGGGAACATTTTTGCATCCCTTGTATCTCTTTGCATTTTTGACTGCTTGTCTTTTCGGCTTGGCTTCTGTAGCAACTTCTCTACTCTAAACAACAGCAGTCACATGTTGGACAGACAAAAAATCTGGGGCATCAGCTATGGACTACGGTGGGAAGCTAAATAAGCTTCCCGGCCTCTATAAAAAAAAGGCTCCAATTTGAAGAATTTGTGTAAGAAGTTGGTAGCGGTACTTAAAACAGATACTCGATCGGTACTTTTGTAGAAGCTTCAGCTAGCCAAATATGCTCAATTATGTGGATGCTTTTTTACTTCTTCTTTCATACTGTGTTGTTTTTCACTTACCTTTCTTTTTCCGTTTTTCAGATAGGACTTCCACAAGGCCTAAAAATGCTGGAAATTTTCAAGGATTATTCACTGGGGACTTCAATTCTAGATGACTTCGACTTTTATGAAGACAGACAGAAGTCACTTCATGCGACGAGCAGTCGTCATGCTACATATGCGCACCAAGTGGAGTTCGATGAGGATGTGTATGAAATGGAATTCAACGAGGACGATACTACCATGGTATGTATGCTTATTTTTACTCTTAATTATATGGAGATGCTTTTACATATGTTAGGGCGTGTTTGGCATTATTACAGGTGATCAGATGAATTGCTTTGTTTTGCTTTTTTTATTGTTAGACAGCTCGCGAAGTCATCTTTAGAGAAACAAGAAAACGAAACAAAGAGAAGTTACTCTTGCATGTTTTCTTGTTCTTGTCAACAAGTCCTGTGAATATGAAATTTGCAAACAATTCATCTATAACAAAATTATAATAGTTAACCTGTAGGCAGCCTTTAACAACATATATTTTGAAATTAACAAAAAAAAGAAAACCCAAAGAAGCATTTATGCCAAACATGTAGTTTATTTCTTATTCTTCATGTTGCTTATAAAACCACAAGATGTAAAATCTATTTGCAATCAGATCAAATGGCTAAATATCTGTAGCTAATACACTGCATTTGCAGGGATTGCTTAATTACTCTCTGTTTATTTCCGTCCATTGCAGAATTATTTGGAAGAGGGCTTCGGAGAAATGAGCTTTTCTTCGGGACGCCGGAAACCTTCTGGGCCAAGTGTGTACTAATGAGCCCTTCAAGAACTCATTGCTCAAAAGCCGCACAAGAAGGCGAGTGCTTTGAGTTTTCAAATTTTTGACCTAATTTAGTTTTTCCTTCGGGAAATCTGCTGCTCATCTTGTACAGTTTCGAGTTGTCCTTATAAAATTTCTGACTCAAAAGAAGACACTCATACAGTAAAAGATTTTGTTAATATATAATCAGATCGAGCATGATTGGCTTGTATTCACCAGTATATGGGCTGTTTTGGATTGTAATAAGGTGACTTGCGTTTGCTGCAGATCCTGTATTTGACATTATTTAAAGATCCAATTGTTAACACTTGTTCTTAAAGCCAGACTTATTGCTATTTTTGTTCTTTTTTTTTTATTATCTTTGGGTGCTTAACATGACACTCCAATACACACAAATCAAAATACTGAAACAGAAAGAATTATTACTCATCAATATTATTAAATCAACTATCGTCTGATATGAATCATTTAATGTATAATTTAGAACTACATTAAAATTACCGGGCAGAGATTGTCCCCGAAAACACCCACACGATCCTGTCCAAACATATCCTCTTGAATCCCCTCAACGACGCCATACTGTCGAAGGCCAGCCGGTGTTGCGCTGCTGCGGCATTACGTCTCACTGCGAGCTGCCACGAACTGTTTAATCATCACCATTGTGCCCCCAAAAGGGGGATCTGCGACTCGCGCAGATTGTTGAAATATTTACAGACGGTGCGAGTTGCAGCTTCTGTCGAGATACTCTGATACAGATCGAAAAGAGATCAGGAGACACTATCTCGCAGAATATACACTTTCCTCGGCCGCATTTAACTCTTCAAGCTCTTCGAATTTGGCCTTCGGCAAATCATCACTGCCCATGATGTGACTACATCGGTTCCGGTTCACCTCGATCCAGCTCTTACCGGGTGTTTTTCGTACATCCCTCACTCTCATCAACCTCCTGATCTCCAAAGCCTCGTCCCATCGGCCAACGGTCTTGTACACGTTCGCGAGTAAAACGTAGCTCAAGTGATACTCAGGCTCCAATTCCATCATCTTCTTTGCCACCCGTTCCGCTATGGCTGGGTCAGAATGTGAAGAGCAGGCGCCCAAAAGAGCTGCCCACAGAGAAGAATCGTCTCTAAAAGCCGAGCCGCTTATTAAAGCTTCGGCTTCCTCAAGAAGCCCTACTCGGCTGAGAAGATCGACCATGCAATTGTAATGCTCGACCCCAGCTACGATCCCGTAACGTTCTCTCATCGATGAGAAATACCCTCTCCCTTCTTCTACTAAACCTGCATGACTACATGCGAAAAGAACCCCGATGAAGCTAATGTAGTCGGGCCTGCTTCCTTCTTTCAGCATCTCGTCGAACAACTCAATAGCTCGATCGGCGCAACCATTTTGGGCCAACCCACATATCATAGCATTCCAAGTTATCGTATTCCGCACCGGCATCTTCGCAAACGCTCTATGAGCATAATCTATAAGACCGCATTTCGCATATAAATCGACAAGCGCAGACTCCACGACGACGTCTCTCCACCCTCCGGTCCTCAAGAACCGGCAGTGGACTTCTTTCCCCGGTCTCACGGCCGCGAGGCCTGCACAGGAACGCAGAATCGTACCCAAACTGTACCGATCTTCCTTCTTATCCATCTCCCTAAATAGACTGAGAACAGTTTCATGGTCCCCACTCTGGCAATAGCCGCCGAGCAACGCGCACCAGGAAACTGCATTCTTCGCGGGCATTCTATCAAACACCCTGCGCGAATCTTCTACGAGCGCGCATTTTGCATACATATCAAGAGTGCTACTCTCCACCACCACATTCCCGGAGAGCCCGGTCGTAATGAGCTTGGCATGAGCTTCTTTGCCTTGCCTCGCCCTACCCAAATTGCCCAACGCCGTCATGATCGTCCCGAACGTGAATTCGTCGGGAGGAAACCCTACCCTCCGCCGCATCATCAAGTAGAAGTGCAAAACTGCTTCTTCAAATCGGTCGTTTCGCGTTAGCGCGGAGATTATGGAAGTCCAGCAAATGGGATCCGGCTCAGACATTTCGCCGAACACCCGGCGAGCATCGCCCGGCGAGGAGCATCTCCCGTACATGTCAACGAGCGCGCTCGCGATCACGAGATTGGATTCAAACCCGCGAGCCACAACCATTCCATGGACGGATCCGCCGAGCCTCACGTCGCCGAGATCGGAGCACGCCTTCGCGGCGGCGGAGAGGGTGAAGGCATTGGGATCGGCGCCGAAGCTCGGCATGGACGCGAACAAGCGGAGGGACTCGGCGGGCTCGCCGGCGCGGGCGTAGCCGGAGATGATGGAGGTGCAGGAGACGACGTCGGGGAGGGGGAGGGAGTCGAAGGCGCGGCGGGCGAGGGAGAGGTCGCCATGGGCGAGCTTGAAGTAGAGCGAGAGGAGGCTGTTGCCGACGAACCGGTCGGAGTCGAGCCCGGATTTGAGGACGCGCGCGTGGAGTTGGAGGCCGAGGGGGAGGGAGGGGGAGAGGGTGGTGGCGCTTTGGAGGAGGGAGGCATAGAGGATGGGTTTGGAGGGGAGGAGGAGGAGATCGGCGGAGTCGAGGGCGCGGAGCGCGGCGGAGACGGCGCCGGAGCGGCATAGGCGGAGGATCTCGGAGTGGAGGAGACGAGGAGGAGAGATCATTATCGTTCGGGAACGAAGCGAACGCGGTGCACAAGAAGGTAGAGAAACTACTTCCTGGACCTGGTCCACCGTGGACCTTTCAAAACGAAATCATCAAATTGGTGCAACATTAGGAAATTTTGTTTTGGTGATTCATTTGTGGATGCGATAAATCAATTCTGGATGTATTTTATAACGCAGCAATTGCTTCTCTTAGTTCTCTATATTGACTATCGTAAATTTTGAACGTTGATTTCTCACAAATTAAACAATTATTTTGTTTTCTACTTAATTCCTGAGAATAGATATAGATTTTGGAATCTTACAATTTTTTGCACAGATGTTTCAGATGTTACGGATCCAGATTGAATTTTCTTTTTTATTAGAACATTAATCATGAAAAATGATCAAGTGGTGCATGAAACGTACGGATGCACAAGGTGCAGGCAGAGGAAGCAACTGCAAAGCCCTCCTAAAACCCCTAATCGGAACCTGATCGGGATCGAGAGTTATATCTTCGCTTCTCCTCTTATGCTGCGATGAACGAAGAAGGCGAAGCTTCGTCCCACGCCGAGCTCTCTTCGGCCTCGCACTCCGAATCGAAGCGCAATCTCGATCTCCCCTCCGATTCCCCGAAACCATCGAAGATCTCGCGATCTTCAACCGAAGGAGCCGAGAAGGAGGTGAACGATCGAGGGGAAGTGGGATCCGCTGGTGCGATGAGCCAAAGCCCTAGGGTTCAGAGATACTTGATCGCGGTGGAGTACATCGGAACCCGATTCTTCGGCTCCCAGAAGCAGCCCAACTGTAGAACCGTCGTTGGGGCTCTTGAGGTATGCGTTCTCTGATCTAGGGTTAGGGTTTTCTTATGATTCTTGTGGATTAGTGTTCGGCTTGTTGTGAAAACCAATCTTGTGTCAAATGCAAGAAAATTTGTAATGAAAGATGGGACTTAATTTGTTGTAGTGGTCTCGACTATGTGTTTGCACTTATTTATGTAGGACGCGTTTCTCAAATTCATCGGACAGCCGGTCTCGATCTTCTGCTCTAGTCGGACGGTAAACATGCTATTTAAACACTGCATTGCTGTTTATTTTATATTAGACCTGGACACCTAATGACATCGCCTAATATGAGAGTTTCTGCATATAATTGTTATATTTCTTTTAAGCTAGTGAACAATGGATCAACCCTTGTTTTTAGGCCATTGAGAAAAGATTGAAACCATAGGAAATGTAATTAATTAGAGAATCGAAAGAAATTTGGTAGGAACATTGCAATAAGTTACAAAGAATTTGGGGGAGTTAATTTATCAGTACCATAAAGAAACTGGTTAATAAAGTTAACTATTAAATTTATTTGAGGGTGCTATTTTGAGCATTACTTGCTAATAACAGAACAAAATTATTTTAGAAATCCCATAGAATAGTGAGATGAACAAAAAAGAATATAAATGTATACCTCGCTGTGTTCATGATAGTGCTTGTGCTATGTATGATAAAGGAGAGGGAGGCAGTGACTTATTCTTAGGGGTCAACATTTTTGTCACTTAGTCTCTGCATAATTGAGAATTGAAACTTTCTGCTGATAAAATAGTCTCACACTTCTGTGACTGTTTCTACTAAACTATCTTTCAAGAAGTTTCACCTCGGAATTGTACTCATATGCTATGCTATATATATGATTCAGGATGCAGGAGTGCATGCTTTGTCAAATGTGTGCCATGTTGATGTGGAGCGCATAAGTAAAAGGAAGCCTGGTGAAGTGGTTTGTCACTAGCAGAATCTTATTATTAGGCTACTTTTTTATGTACTTTCATGTGGCTTTCAGTATATAAATCTTTAGACAAGTTATTTTAGGGTCTTATTATGCTGTAACTACTAATAGGCATACGCAACATTAGGCCTTTGATGTTTTATTTTATTTTCTTTTGGCAGAGGTGGAACTTGATTAAATTAGTTGATGACAAAATAATCACCATAAACATGCAAATGGGATCACTGTTGTACTTGTTTGCAAACCACTGAATTATGCATTAATTAATACATTTCTTTGGCCATCTTGCTTATTTCACTACTGTTCTACTTTTTTGTGTTTAGTAATTTTCAACAATTATGTCAGAATGTTCTTATTGTGTCACATATGCAGTTGCCACCTCATGACCCTGGCGTTGTTAGACGTGCTGTGAACCATTTCTTACAGGTTTGTTTCTCACTTATATTTTGATAAATAGATAAACTGGATATTGAACTTTATTCAGCATTACATAGCCCTTTTTTTAACCGAAATAAGTATACACTACTTGCTGCCAAACTTGACAAATTACTTTTTTTATTTTCTTGTTATTGGCAGAGGAATGAAGGTGACATAATGTTAACCGATGTTCGATGTGTTCCTCTAGACTTCCATGCTAGGTTCAAGGCTCTAGAGCGCACGTAGGTAGCATTTTGCAGTCTGACATTGTAGTCATATTTTTCATTTTTAGAGATGATATTCTAGAGCTTTTTTATTTTTTATGTTTCTATGTATTTGAATGCTGCAAGATGTACTGATCTTAATGCAATCAAGTTTGGTGGTTGTATTCTAATGGGTTCCATTTTCTATTTCTTTAAGGTACCACTACCGTTTGCTTTCTGGACCTGCGCCTTTGTCAACCTTCGAAAAAGACCGCGCTTGGCATGTACCGGAGGATCTAGATGTTCATGCTATGAAGGTATACATTTATACTTACTAATACTATATGAAGTCCTTAATGTTTGTTCACTTCCTCCACAAATTGCCCTGGATGCAGGACGCATGCGGCGTACTTGTTGGATGTCGTGATTTCAGCTCGTTTAGGGCAGCTGGATGCCAGGTTTATTCTTATTCCCAAATTATTATGGCCTTAAGATCTAACAATATGGAGATGGTGCTCAACATATCACTTTGTTTATTGTTATTACATTTATGTTAATATTTTAATAACTTCGCAACTGCATTCATCTCTTTCTAGCCTGCATGAGTTTTGGGCATGTCAACTTTGAAATTGTGAGTTTTCTATAGGCATTCATACAAGTTTATTTTGGAAGTAAAAAATGTTTTCTTTGTCTACTCTAAAAAGTGTGCTTGAAACTATGAAATGGTATGCATTTTTGGTCAATGATGTGCAGTTATTTCATTCAGGCGAACTCTCCTATCAGGACATTGGATGAGCTTACTGTTACTGAAGTATTTCCTGCTCTGTATTTCCCATCCATTGTTGAGAGGTCTGAGGTGAAATCATCAGATGGTGCACTTGTTCTTACTAAAGCATCTGAGCTGAAATCGTCAAGTGAATGCTCTAATTCCTCTGAGATGAATGTTGGAAAGTGTGGTGCTGAAAATGGTCAACTATTTGGGCACAGATCAAAGCATCGCTGCTATGTTATAACTGCTAGGGCTCGCTCTTTTCTTTACCACCAGGTTAATGGCTGATTTATTATATCTACCAGTAGCTACTCAACATATTTTCTATATTTAAAACCATATCAGAATTTCCTTCAGTTGGGATCCACGTAAACAATAACTTCAATAGGCAAATACATCTACAGAGAACTATTTGATTTAGATGCTGATGCGCCTTTATTGGTCAACAGTATTGCTCAATGTGATGACTTTGATTATTGGCTTTTCATGATATTACTATCACTGCACCTGTCGCATCATTCAGACAACATGTAGCTTGGCATCTATGAATATATCTTTATTAGAAGCACTAAAAATTGAGGATGACTTATTACTTGTTCACATTATACCTAGTTAATTTACAGAGTCTTGTGATATTCTTTTGTTGTTTCGAGATTTTTCAGGTTCGTACTGAGATCTCTGTGTTTGCAGGTAAGGCTGATGGTTGGTGTTCTAAAATCTGTTGGAACTGGGGACTTGACAACTACTGATGGTCCGTTCTAATATCATGTTGCCTATATGTTGCTTGCTGAAACCAGAGTTTTTATATAAACGTCGCTAAAATATCTACATTGCACACCCTTGCAAAATTTGAATTTTACCAAACCTGGTTCCTTACAGATGTGCCCTTGCACTTATAGAAATGCTCATTCTAAACAACTTTTTTAATATAAAACCAACTTCCAGGATTAATTGGATGACCCTAAGTTAAAATAAGGGTATTCTTAAATGAAACTACTTTTGAAGGGGTATAGATGAGAAGTCAGATTACAAGGTATATATGTTAATAGATGATTTTGCTGTGATATACGTGTAGAAGCTCTGAATTGTTTTGTTTTATCTTCAACATGTTGCAAGTGAACTATCATGTGCTATTCCTGTGACACAGTTGAGCAAATTCTTAATGCAAAGACGGTGACTGCTGCAAGTCCTATGGCACCTGCTTGTGGTCTTTACCTTGGGAGTGTGAAGTATGATCTACCCTGATGTATGAACTTGAAGAATGTGCTAAAAGTCGGGCTGCAAAATGGGGTCATACGGATTCAATAACATGCAGAGCTGCACGAAACCCAGAGTAATTTTCTGGCCTTATATTGTTACTTTTGATTAGATAAATTCTCAGTTTTGTAAGTTGAGAATTAGCTCATCCAAGAAGCAAATCAATTTTTAAGTTGCATAGAACTCTGTATATCAATCCCTTTTTCTTTTGTAGCTGGAATCCGCAGTGTGCTTACTTTGATGGTTGTCATTATTCATCTCATTGTTTTTCTGTTTACTTTTCTTCTTCTTTTTTGGTGTTGTCCATCTTTAGTTCTAAATCGGACAAGTTTCATATTTTGAATCTTACTAATCATTATTTTACCACTTTGCAAAATACCTTTTCTGTGTAAGCCCCTTCCGTCTTTCCTTTGATATGAACATTTCAATTAGAATATAATTTCGTTTTGTTTGTCATGTACTTATCATTGTTGGTTGATTACTATGTTTTAACACTCTTTAAGTTTTTCATTTGACTTCCATGCACTGCCATAGTTATTTTTCCTCTTTCTCCACCTGACAAATTCATAATAGTTGGAGTTTATGTATTTTAGTAAGACTTGCTACCACTCTACAGAGTACAACTCAAGGTGATTATTCTTCAATATGCTTACTGAGGATTGAGATACAGCTTGTTGGCTCAAACTTACAGAAGGAAGTATTGCTGAACTCTTCTCTGCAATGTTCTGCTGCCTTTTGAGTTGGTAATTGTTGTCCCTATTTGTTCCCTGCTTAGCTCAGACTCGACTATCTAAAAAGATAGGATTATGCACTTTGGAGATGATCATGTATTAGGTTTCCACAATGATTAGGCATCTGCAATTAATTCAAGTTGTTGTCTCATGGTTTTTTGATGCTTATGGAAGGTTTTGGAACACTTTCACCAAATTAATTTTCAAGGGCAACAGAATAACCCCTGATTTTTTATGTACCCTTTTTCCACTTGTTGTCAGTATATTTCTTCAATTTCAGAAATGGTAATATATCTTTGCATCCAAAAGTAGTCTTATGTGTTTATTAATTATTAAATAAATTCCTCTTTATTGTTTTCTCTTTCACTGAAAGTGAGTAGCATGATTGGCAATTTAATTATTGTCGGCATTAAGCTTCTTTGCTCTTTATGCTCTCTTATGACTCCTCAAACCGAAGCGTCATTTATTCCACATGAGCAGAAAGCACACTATGCTATGAGCTATTTTGCAACCTCGAAGACTTTCAAATATTTGAGATGAAATCTTCTATTAGGGAGAGAAATGGTAGCACCTTAGAAAGCTGCCATGAAAGGAGAACATGACAGAGAGGCCAAGAGAGGGAGCGAATGAAAGAAAGGAAGAAAGGAGAGGACTGATTAGTCAAACAGGAATGAGTCGCCCGCCATTTCCCCAATAACCTTATTGCACTTTGAAAAAGACACTGCACGAGCGAAAAGCTCCGATCCCCTTGTTCTCTTTGGCAGAGAAGATTGATTGATATGATGGCTCTATTGGCCAACACGGGGCTGGGCTTTTCTCTTTTTTGGTGACACTTAACAAGGTAATGATATCACCAGCCTCCTTTCTTTGCTGAATGTGGGCCTGCTTTAGTGGGTCTCAGTTCTCATGCTATATTAGATTCCCATTATTACATGTTTCATTCCATAGGGTCTGTGTCGATTTGCCTGTGGTTCTATTGTTGCTTTCACAGTATCAAATGTTGTTGGCAATCAGCTTAGTAGTTTGTGTGAAGCACTGCATGGTGAAGGCTGTTAGACTTGAAGAAAACAGATCATACTTACTCATTTTCTTTTCACTTTTTTGAAAACAAATTTCGGTAAAGCAAGAGGGACAGTTTTTTGTCGAGGTACTATTGAGTTACTCTACATATTTCATTTTTGTGGTATATGAACTTATGGTGCTTAATAGAGCAAAATATGTGATCATCTATCTATATACCTGAATAAACTAGTTCAATTGCACATACACCAGTCTAGCTTTGTAAATCATTCCATTTGGATATTATCGCTCATCCCCACCCATCTTCACCCCAATAAGAGCAAATTTTACAAGTCAATGCTTTGTGTGAACTTCCTGCTATCTTGTTGTTTGATCATAATTTCGCAGAATATAAAATCCGGTTTCAAATATTTAGTAACTATGTATATTTGCTGACTTAGAATTGCTGCTGGACTGTACTAGGGATGTAGTAGTGCTCATTATAATTGGTGAGGTTGGAGACTTATACTTGGCTTGCTATAGAGATTATATGGTACTTATATTATTCTATTGTAAGGAAGAAAATGGAGGCATTCTATTACATGATTAGGTCAAGGACAGGATATTACTGCTGAGCAAAATCTATCTGATTTTTTAAGATGATAATTTTAAGCCTTGTCGTGGTTGAAAAATATTAAGCTTTATTTTGTGTCATTGTTTCCGCTCTCGCATGTAAATTTGATGCACTGACATTGCTGCTGTTGAATAAAATGAACACCCAATGCCTCATTGCTTATGAGCAATCTGAACTTGTCTTGTATTTGGACTTCTTACTTGATTGTATTACTGTGTTTTCATCACTGTAACAGCTGCAAGGATTTAAACGACAAAAGAAGAGCACGTAGTGTGGCTAGTTTTGGCAGTGTGGAATTAAAACAAGATGCGTAGTTTATTGTTCTTTTTGTGTGTTAATGTTCTTTGTTTCTATTTTTTAAAAGTTTACGAGGTTAAAACACAAGCATCATGTTATCGAATAGTTGGAGTTCTACACTGCTCTCAAACAGACAAAATGAAAATTAATAGTCATAATAATTCTTAAACATAGTACTTTGGTTATTCTGTTTAGAGTTTCTTAGTTTTCCCTTTAGTTTAATAGATGGCATCATAATTTGGAGAACAAGCTTTCATTTTCGTTTCTTTTCTTTTTTCTTTTTCTTTTTTTTTTTGTGCCTCTTTAGTCCTCATTTTCTCTTTTAAGAAGGCTTTCTTGTCTCTTTCTACACCAGTAAATTAACTTTTTTTTAGCTTCCCTGCGAAAAAGAGGATAGAAAAGAAACAAAAGAAAAAGAATAGAAAAGCAGCAGTAAATCATCACCTAGGTTTTTGCATACATGGCCCATTTTTTTTGAGTAGCTTAACCCCTTTAATTTCTGTTGTTGATTGAGTAGTAGCTTAATTTTCATCCCTGTAGGTGAAGGTGGTACATTTTTGGTCCTCTCGTTTGTTAAGCCAAGTGATCAATAAGATACGCACAAGCTTAACAGCTGGGGAGGGGGGGCTAAAAAAAGAAAGAAAAGCTCGTGATGTGATCATTGCTGTAGGGCAGTTTAGATGAGCACCCACTCTATTCGGGGGGTGATGATGATCATGACTCAACTTTGCACTTTAAGAGGTTCCCTACCGCATCATTTTCCTGTTTTCTGCTACTATCAATACGACGAAGGTAGAATTCTCTCTTTCAAATGTTCAGTTTGAAGTGATTCACTAGTTTTGTCTCATCAATCTACTAGACTAGATATTGACACAAATTGTGGGAGAAAATGCCTGCCTATTCTTCTCCCATCATTTTTCATCCGCTTAACAGCTGTCACAACACCGACCGTCCCTAAAGCAAGTGGCAAAGGACTTGGTGGTCGGTACCCGAGTTCGAATCCTAGTTGATTCACATTTCTAGCTAAGTTTATTTCTTAATGAAATAAACGAAGCGGGTAACGTGCTATATTGATTCACATTTCTAGCTAAGTTTATTTCTTAACGAAATAAACGAAACGGATCACGTGCTATTAAAAAAAAAAAAACCAGCTGTCACAACCAATTACAAGGCCACTTAATTTCTGTAGTACCGTATGTAGAACTGGTTCGCTATTGATCTTGATTATTATTTTTTTTATTTTTTGAGAGAGAAAGATAGTTTGCTATCCGTTTTGTTTATTTTTTTAGAAATAAGCTTAGCCGGTAATGTAAACCAATAAACTTTGAACTTGGAGCCTCGGATATCAATCATTAAATTTTTTGTCATTGTCGCCTGTTGTATTAGGGAAAGTCAGTTGATATTGATATTTTGATTTTTAATTTTTTTCCTCGGTGGAAGGTACTAGTACATCCTTTGTTTGGCATGAGCTAACTAAAGCTTCACCAGGAATGTGGTGGCTGATTTGGGAAAAATTCTAGAATGCAACGGATATATATGTGACGTGGCGTAACAAGCCAATCAAAATATTTTTTTTAAAAATATATGTCACATCATGATTGTAAAAAAATATTTTTACTGTACTTTTATTTGAAAAGAAGAAATGTGATTGACTTGTTATTGATGATGTGGTGTAAGTGTGATAGTGTAGAATACCTTCTGATTTGGACACTAGTTAATTATTAGTGTATTATAGTGTATTATAGTGTTTGAAAATGGATACATCCACTGACCATTTCTAACTTAAGTGGCATTGGTACTTGGTACTCAAGTGTCAAGTTCGAATTTTAATTAATTTATATTTTTAGTTAAATTTATTTCTAAAAAAAATAGACAAATAGGCTAGCATCCTATTATTCCCTCTCAAACAAAAAAAAAGAAAAAAAAAGAAAAAAAAAAAGAAGAAGATACATCCAAGTTTAATCACTACTGTTTGAGCTGCAGTACTAGGAGATCCAACTGCTATATATAGTTGCATATCCAGATTTAAAAACAAAATGTAGCTTTACAAAATCAAACAAAATGGGTGAAATAATAATTTAGCATGCATATTTTCGACTGCATGCATATTTATTTATAGTATATATACTACGGAGTTTTTGGTGTAACCTCTCCTTTTTCTTCATTTTCTGGTGAAACTAAAGTTGAAAGACTACTTTATTAAAGGAAATAAAAAAAAAAACATAGTAAACTGCAATCCGTAGGAAGCTTATATAGGGACTGCCATGTACGTATATCGTGCTTAAAAAGGAAATAAAAAGGAAACGATGCTTTGTGGTGCTTGTGCTTGTGGACACCGTTTTGATTAGGGAATAGGAATAGGTCCTTATTCCCCCTTTTATATCCAAACATTAATTTTTTACCTGAGAATAGTAGTTTCCGATTATCCCCACCAACACCTCCATTTTTTATATAAAACTAACTAATAAGGAACAACCCAATTTTCATCAAAACGTTATTTTTCTTATCCCCATATTTGTACCTATTCATGTAATAGTTAGTTCTTGCTTATACCCGAACCAAACGGTACCTTAATAAGGCTCACCACTTTAAATGGGAACAAGCGTACTCATGATAAACACGTGCCCAATCGATTACTTACTAGTAAAAGAAATCACAAGGACGATCTTCAACAACTTCAAACTACTCCTTTAATCGATAACAACGAATGTACGTAGATCGTATAGCATTTCTTTTAATTAATTTGGGCTGTTAATTAATTAAAAGGATGATGCTAAATTTTTAGTGTGTCAAAAACATAATCATTCCGCGCTTAATTAATTAAACAACCCCCAAGTGTAAAGTAGAGAGATTCAAAGTAATCATTAATAAAGATGTTTGCCTAGTAGGAGTTCATCATGGTGGTGGAGGAGATAGGAGATATAGGAGATAGGAGATATCATCCACAGTTCCACACCCTTAGCCGCAAATCCGAGCAAAAGCTAATGTAGTGTGCCTAATATCTACAGGAGACTAGTAGGATATAGGGATGGGGACTTGTTGTAATTAAATAGGGATATGTACAATATTGCTTTATGATGAAACATAAAGAATCGTTTATGATTCAATGTTTCCATAAGTTGGTATCACGACTAAAGTGTAGCATAAATTGTGAGTTTGATGGATATTGATTAATATAGTTCGTGGAGGAGAATCATATGAGAATTAGTAATATTTGGCATATATATATTGCTGCTGCTATAATTTTCTTTTTCTTTTTTCTTTTACTTATAATTACTAATTCCAAATAATTTGATATGCTGCTGAATGAAATTCTTTACTTTGGTTATTGTTCATGAGCTTTTAATATATTCTGATCGGGACTAAAAGTAAAAAAAATTGTTGCTGATTTTTCATTTTATATTAGATAAATTCTGTAACGATATCTCCCAAAGCAATTTTTTTTTTATCGTTTAGTGTTAAATTTGTAATGCACACTGTAATTTAGTTATTCAAATACGTGCACTCACTGTAATGAAATTTTGATGTAGTTTTTTTATTTTTATTTAGCAGTGTTTGGTTAGGGGATAGGAATAAAGATAGGGCATTATCCTCCCTTTATATCCAAACACTAATTTTTTGATTCGAGAATAATAATTTTCGGTTATTCCCATTAACACCTTCATTTTTTATATAAAACTATCTAATATTTTTTTTATTCCCTATAACAACCTAATTTTCATCCAAACGTTATTTTTCTTATTCTTATATTTGCATCTATTTCTGTAATAACTAATTTTTACTTATATCCGAATCAAACGATACATATAGATACAGGGTTAAAGTAGTGGAGAGACATGCGCCTTTTGTAGTTAAGCATGGTCTTTTTTTTCTCGAGAGAGAGCCAATAGGCTCTGACCACCCCCCAACTAATACTTTGTTTTAGTGCCACAAAGCTCCCTCCCTTTGTCTCCACCACCCTCCATTTATTCTCCCCCCTCTCCTTTCCCACGCACTCTCCTCCATTTCCCATCTCTCTCTCTCTCTCTCTCTCTCGCTAAAAGGCCATGCCATTTGAAAGGGGAGGTACCCATGAAGATCATAACACTAAGGAAAACACCATCTCTTTCCAAAGCAACTTAGAGCTACGGCTCGGCATCAGCTCCTCGGATAACAGCTGCTCCGACAACATGGCTTGCTCCAAAGCCATGAACTCCACTGTCAAGGGCTTCAGCTGCTGCACCAGCACAAGTAATATTATTGCACCTGCAGTGTTGTACCAGAGCAGTAGTACTAGTAGTAGTAGTAGTGTGCTCAGGCTCGGAGGAGGAGGGTCTTATATGGGCTTTCCTCAAAGCCCACTCGGTTTCGTTCATCCGTGGAGTCTCGCTGCCCGGCAGCAGAAGGCGGCTATCGAGCAAGCCCGCCACCAAAAGCCCAATAATCTCATTTCTGCTTCTGCTTCTGCTTCTGCTTCTCCTGCTGTTGCATCTTCTTCTCTATCAAGGTGCGCGTGGCCTAGCTAGTTAATTTAAAAGTGTGTTTTTCAATTGCAACTATTTCATTCTTTAGATCCTCTGAAGAAACTCGACCGATGCTAAAACGCGGCAATGGGAGCTTTCAACGGAGAAGCCGCTGGCCAGTATATATGTAGGATGTATCTTGTTGGAGGTTTCTAGTGTCATTTCTTAGCATCAAAATATAGTGGAGCTGCAAAGGGCTTTTAATTTTTTTTTCCCCCTAAGTTTTAAAACATCAAAAATTGTTGCATTTGGTGTTCATAACATAGGGTAGCTTAATCTGTTATTACTAAAGCGATAAAATCTCTTATAACTGAAGCACACTTTCTCCAAATTAATTAACTAAGGGTACATCTATCTAGTCTAGCCGGTGCAATTCATGGAGCTTCTGTAAAAGTGTTATTATATATCTAAAAAAGTATTAATTTTTCTCCACAGCTTTTTGTTGTAATAAAGCAGAAGTTTCAAGTTGAAATTAACCTTCACGGTTAGAGTCTAAAAGTATACTTTAAATTCTTTAAGGACATATTTTAAGATCTTATTACAACAAAGGCTAGCTCTAAATTTTAATTTGTCCAATATCTAACAGCTACTGTTTGAAGTAGAAAAGTGGTTTTAGTGGTAAGAATAGGCATAAATTTAGTGGGTAATGAGGAGTGTTAAAGCCTACAAATCATGCCATGTATGCAACAGTAATATGGTCTTTTAAAACAGTAAGTAAAGTTATTCTCAAAAAAACAGTAAGTAAAGTTTACTATACTTATGAGAAGGCATGATTAGAATATGGTATTAGTCAATATCTAGTTCTAATTAAAATAAAAAGTAATAAATATGCGTGCTAATGATAGCTAGTTGTCTGATAAAAAAGGAGGAGCCTACCTATCTATAGCAATCCCTTAGAAAAGGTACTTAAAAGATATATTATAGGGAATTGGATATAGTGAGTGGGGTAAAGAGTGTAATTATGAGTAGTATATTTATGTGAGGGAACTTTGATCACGAACGTACATCTTAGATTCTTAGCGAGTTATTATCATTTTAACCTAATATGCAGTGCATGCGTACGTCCTCTTGAGCGCATGCACACGCACACAGAGGGAGAGGAAGTATATATGTATATATATATATATATATATATAGAGAGAGAGAGAGAGAGAGAGAGAGAGAGAGAGAGAGAGAGAGAGAGAGGGGGTAGGACTACTATACTCTTATGAGTATTGGAGTTTTCATACTCATAAATTATTTTCGATGATAGAGCTTTCGAATCGACGATTCCGTTAAATATGATCCAGAGTATTTAAAATTTCTAGAAAATAAATTTCGTAAATTTTTAAAATCATAATAAAGTCCATCAAACGAGCATAAAATGAACGGTCAAAATTGAACGATATCCTAAAAATGGATAATCGGATCGTTCAATTTAAGATCGAAGTTATTGATCTTTAATTATCTAGGCAGTAAATAAAATTTTCTATCAAAAATTCAATCAATTCCGATTCTTTTACACCATTAAACTAGCAAGTATTCCATACCAGCCGTTAAAAATTATCAATTTTGTGACCTTTTGATTGTAAGGCAAATTATGCCGAAAAATTATAAAATTTAATTTCTAAACATTTTAAATGTTCTAGATAATATTTAACGGTGTGAATCGTTGATTCACAAGCTTTATCATCGAAAACAACTTATGAGTATGTACGAGGCGATCGTATCATAATAGTATACTAACGGACTCATATATATATATATATATAGAGTCATCGCTATGCTATATATTAATAAGTACGAAACACTTGGCGCTATCAAGTTTTTTGTTAGATCCACTCCTTTGATGATTTTTACCCGTTATATCATACTATTCAACCAACCACTTACTAAACCTTAAGGGCCCACATTATCCTAACCGATGACCGAAAACTTGGTAGCACCAATATTTAGTACTATTAATAACATAGTAGCTTTTATATATATATATATATATAGTGTGAAAAGTAAAATTTTTGTGAATAACTTTGCGATAATTAAATCAAAACAAGAAGTACGGAATTCGATGAAGGTAAACTTACATTTTGACGAACTATATATATATATTAATTTATGTAACTATTATATATATAGAGTTCGGCTATTGTCTTGTAAAAAATCAATGACTTGGTCTTGTGAATTTTTACCGTTAGATCTACGCCTTTGATCATTTTAATCCGTTAGATTATACTATTCAACCAACCACCCACTTAATCCAAGGGGGCCCACATCATCCTAACCACACATCTATTAATCCAAGGGTCAAAAATTTACAAGATCAATGATCAGATTTTTAAAAGATAGAAGCTCAATTCTATATATATGGATACGTCCACAATCGTAATTTTTTCTTTTGTCCTTTTTGAAAAGTCAACCCTTGTTTCTAATTAACAGGAGTACTCATCCACTTCGCCCTATTCAGAAATGGTTGTAATTAATTAAAGATTATTCTTATCATGCATGTTAATCTTTTTAAGTAATATGACATTATTGTTCATCTTAAAACCATTCAGTTCGATTCTTCACATGTATCCACCGTTAAGTGAGTTTAATTTCAGTAGCTATCTATTTAAATTATTATCTCTTCTATTAATGAACACGTACGTGAATATGCTTCGCTTCATTTTTATATATATATGATATATGTCACGCATGTGAGCTGCTGCTTTCTAATTCAAATAATTATTTACTTGATTATTTTCTTTATGAGATATTATCCTTTTGTTTTAGAGGTTAATAACAAATCATCAAAGATACATTACTTTTCTCAAGAGCAAGTTTCTGGAAAAAGAAAATCATTATGGGAATTGTACAGTTACACACTTCTAATTAAGCCTCATTTTCCAAAACAAGCCTATATGAAAATTCACAAACCCTTTATGGGCCAAAATAGGCCCACCAAGCAAACACAATATATGAAAACATACATAAGCAAAAATAAAAGAGTTTGATGCATGGTTGCATGGTACTAGAAATTTAAAATTCAAAAACAACAAAATGTATTTAAAAAAAAAAAAAAAGTTTCCAAATACATCCATGGAACCCACTGAATTGGCTATACCACCCCAAAAGATTCACTCAATCAAGGTGAAAACCATATATGACATCATGTTCCCATGCAATAACTCTTCTAGCCCTAATGCCAACACTTGTTCACCTTGATATCTTCTCCAGATATGCTCCCAATCCCTACATTTCCTAAATACGAAGTAACTGAAGGGCCATTTTGCAACTTTGTCAAAGACTAGCTAGGGATTTTCTCATATTGCATGGTTAATTGCGCATTAACTACTCCCCTTCCATATTTGGACAATTCATGTCCATCCTCGAACCACGTACACATTTGCTATATATATATCTCCAACATGTTTCACCATTTTGCTCCACATCCATTGTTTCCTCCTCATCCATGTAAGTGAAAATATGCAATAATTAATCTCTCTCTAGCTTTCTTTGTGTTGATTGTTAGGCATTGTATATGTGTGTAGATGTTGCTGCCGCACTTATTTCGGACATTCGTAAACATTAATGTTTGCTTGCTTACTTTCTTTCTTTCTTTGGTTAGAGCCTGCAGGCAGCTTCCGCCTTTAGCTGCGGTCGTCGGTTGGCCGCCGGTCCGCGAATTCCGGAGGAACTTAGTAAGCACAAACTTGCCAAAGTCTGCGATGGACGATCACGAGAAGGGCGCGACGAGCGCAAAGCCTGCAGCAGAGAAACATCGACGACGACGACGACGACGACAACGACAGCAACGTAACGAAACGTCGGACCGAATCGAGGCCTACAATGTTTGTGAAGGTGAACATGGAAGGGTACGTCGTCGGGAGGAAGATAAACCTGAGGGCCCACGATAGCTACGAGTCGCTCTCTCGTGCTGTGCAGAAGATGTTCAGCAACTTCTTCTCCAGTGAGTGAGCTTAATTTCATACCATTTTTTGTTTTTATTTTTTATAAAATTTGTGAATGTTGTTAGTGTTGCTGCAAATTTCTCTTGCGTTTTTTTTGCAATTCACTGCCTTTTTATGCCTTTTACTATATCTAATTTCTTCATGCAAATGTTCAATATATAAGAAAAAATAAAAGTCATGTTGAGTCGACAAATTGCATGTATATATACTTACGTACATACAGATATACGAGCGTACTGCTTATGTATGAGCTGTTGACGTACTGCTCGATCTTAACAGCCTTATTCTAATGCATGCTTTTGAGCATCCTAATTAGCTACTTATTTCAATAACTCGGGCGAAGAAGAAGAAGAAGACGACGATGTCGCTGATCCCGACTTCATTCTTCTTTATGAAGACCATGAAGGCGATCGGATGCTGGTCGGTGATGTTCCATGGGAGTAAGTATCTAACATTCCCTATTAACCGATCGAGAAATATTATATATGATTAATTTAAACTTCACTTACTCGATCGATCTCTTTATGATAAGAGGTTTCAAAAGAATATATATATTAAAAAACAAATGAGGGCTAATTAAGTAATGAAGAATTCAATGCTAAAATATGTTTGCAGGTTGTTCATCACTTCAGTCAAAAGGTTATACATTGCTCACAACCGCAAAATGCAAGAGAATGGTAAATTATTTTATTCCTTCACTCTCTTTTTTTTCGGTGTGTGTGTGTTTGCTTGGTATTAATTTAAACCTTTTACTAGCTAGCTTCAATATATATATTGTCTTTTTCTATGATTTTTTTGCAGGTAATGGAATTGTAGCAGATGATGATGATCAGCATATGAAGAAACAACTAAATTAATGAAGTAGACAAATATAGAAATTAAGGCTCGTCATGCTTCAATCAAGATCACTTCATTTTGTCATGCATATATGCATTTCTCTATATAATTATTAGGTTTTAGTGTGAGACAGTGTTATGATGTTATGCAGTAGTTTTAACTATGCAGGTTGTTTGGCACCGGGCCATTTGGATCAAATTAAGGGCATTTTAAAAATAAATGTACTAATTTAATTACCTTCTTATATGAAATTAGTACCTAATTAGTAGCTAGCGATCGTTGCTTTGTCGAAATGTAGAATGATTAAATGATAATCACATGCATGCAGTTTCGACAGCAATCATTAATCGTAAAAAAAATGCGCTGTCGTGCCGCGCATTACTGGTATATATGTTGTGAAAATAGAGCGGTTAGTGAATTTTGATTAAATTGTGTGAAACAACTGTTATATTTTCTCATGACGTGGAGCCTGGCGTGACTCGAAATCAGGATCTCCTGCTCTGATATATACCATGTGAAACAATCATTATATTCTAAAAGCTTAAGCTATTAGAAAACGATGTTTATATATTTTTATATTTAATAAATTATGTGGCAAGAATCCCTAGAAGAATAATGAAAATTTTCCAAATTAGATTACATTAATTGCTTTCTATAAATTAACCTTTATAGTGAAGAAGTATAAATATAGATTATTATTTGAAAATTTAATTTTCATTCTACTAGTTACAAGTTCAGCACGATCGATGCTAACAGTAACTTGAAAAAAATTACGTATTTTGATAATTAAATATCAAGCTACTTATTTATCTGTTTCTCATTGCAACCTTGTGTTGAGTCTAAATTTGGCTTATAATAGTAAGCTCTCTTTTGAAATAATATGGGCTTTGTCGACTTTGTCTTCTTAATTTGTTCTCCCTATTACTTTTTTTTTAAAAAAAATAATTTCGTTAAGTTGGTTTTTTTTTTCTCCTTGTATCTTTTAAATTAGTTTTAGTTCTTGGCATATGATTGTCCTAATTTCTCTCAAACTTCTATTTCGGAGAAAGAGATGAAAAAGCATATAACCCCGCAAAAAACAAGTTAGCATTTTGACACCGAGCAATACTCGTCCAAATATGTATATCCACATTCTTCCACTAGTTTTATCAACTTCGTTTTTAATACTAAAAATTCAAAAAAAATGTGAATTATAAGGAGTCCGACTACTATACTTTTATGAATATTGGCTTCTTTATACTCATAAGCTTTCGGTCCTTAGATTTATTTCATTGATCAATTCCATCCGTTAAATCATACTATTCAACAAACTACCCATTCAACCCTAAAGGATCACTATAATTCTAAGTAGGAACCACCATCATCCTGACCGCACATTCTATCAATTAACGGTTAAAAAGTTATGAATATAAAGGAGTCTATATTCATAAGAGTATAGTAGCCCCAACCAATTATAAGATGAAAAAAAAGAGAGAGTAAGATTTACACTAAAATATGCAAAAGAATTTTTGTAAATCTTTGGATGAAAAAGATGTAAGATTTACACTCAAACCTTCCGAACTGATCCACACAGTGGGCCAACGGTGGGCCCAATGAATATGGATCCACGGCCTAAACAGTGAATGGATTGAAGTGCTTTGTAATTCAAATCGAGGAAGGGTTGGACTCGGCCCAATCCGGAACAACAATACAAACCAGGCTCGGCCCAATGAGGCCCAACTCGGACTAGTCACTTGATCCGGCCCTTTGGGCATGAGACCAACTTGGGACTGTAATATTTGTTTTTCAAAGTTCTATAGACAAGGCAAATTACTTTTGTCAAATTAAAAATAGAAACGCAAATTTAATTTGATTTTAGATTCAAAAAGAAAGGAAAAAAAAGAAGAGTTGTACGATCTTTTAATTTGTTGCAATTAACCATATAACCTTAAATTTGTAAGAGTCAAATAATTGTCATAAGCAGTAAGTTATAGTTTGGTGAATGGTTGAAATAAATATAAAATTCATATAGGGTTTTTTTTTTTTTTTGGACTCATTGAACTCGGGGTGTCTTGGTGCAATTGAATCAAGGTTCTGGACGAGTCCATCATAATTTCTTCTTCTTCTTTTTTTTCCAAAATTTGATAAATTTTATGTTTGACCCGAATCAGCCAATTGTTTTCAACCTTAAGGACACACATCGAGTTTGGGGACGACGCGGATGGGCGCCGCGTGGTGAGCATGCTCCCATCGCAACCCTTCCTTTCTATTTCATCGGCTTTGTTTTCTCTCTCTATAAAAAATAAGAATGCACAATTTTTTTTTTCTTTTTTTTCCGTCTCCGTCCGTGTGTGGGCGTGTGCTCACCACGCGATGCCCATTCGCATCGTCCCCCAACTAGTGGCCATATAATTTTTGTCCCTTGAAAATGTGGAAGTTTGGCGGCTTTGGCCTAGTCCATATATTCCTACCAAAAGACTAAAAGGAACCAACTATCCTTACAATAAGTAATAAAAGGCGATGATTGATCGATACTCAAAGCCTCAAATTCGAATCTTAATTCATGCTTAACTATCTCTCTCTCCAAAAAATAAAATAAAATGAAATAAAATAAAATAAAATAGAATAAAAAGAATTTTTTTTTTTTTTTTTTATCAAAACTGAGAAATAAAATTTTAGTGGGCAACATTACAACGACGTCTCATTGGAAAACTCTCTATCGATTATCATATATTAGTTTCATCTCCATCCAATAATTTATTATATATTTTTTAATATTAAAACTCATAAAGAGATTTTAAATTTTATAAAAACTAATTATAATTTTTGTGATAAAAATAAAAGTGAAAAAACATTATTAGTGAACTTCCCACTTTTTTTTTTTTTTTTTTTTTGTAAAATCAAGTGCGCTTAATTAATTAATTATGGTGGGGGTCTGCGCATGTAATGGCGCATTATCCTACACGGGATGGGTGCTACGCCTACTACTTACTATATATGCGCTGATGCATTGAAGTGACGCACAAAGAAAGAATCGCGCGACTAGATCAACGCAGGGAATTTTTTTTTTTTTTTTTTTTTTTTTTAACTAAAGCCATTGATCCTTCCAAACTATGTGAAAGATGGAAAGGACTTGTGCCTAACAAATAAATCCACGAGAATCACCATTTTGAGCAATAATATATAAATCCATGGGAATGAGAATATACAATTTCATAGCATGCGTATTCTAGTAAGAACACAAGAGAATTGCCAGAGTATTTATGCCATATCGATTCACTTATATACGTGTCAATGTGCTTGTTTCATTTGTTGGATTCTTTTCTTTTCTTTTTTATTTTTTTTATTTTTTAATATTCCTCAACATGCCAGGAGATTCATTAATCACGAGTCTGATATTTTAAGCAATTTTTTGTTTTATGAGATAAAATGTATGGTTCTAATCATTCTGTCTCAATGTTGTCGCTTGGTGGGTGCGTACTTTTTGTGCATTTAATGTTGGCTATTTATTATTGGACTGAAAGAGGTATAATATATTGCTTTGTGACAATAGTCTGAGAAGACTAATAAGTTAAGTTGGATAAGCTTAATAAGTTGAGAGGAGGTGCGGTTCATAAGAAATCTAATGGTAAGAGGTCCAACAATAAATTAAAAGTGCAGGTGGGTTTAGTCAAGTCGAAGCTCGCAAGCGCTGTAGCTGAGTCCTTAAGTGCGATGAGTGCGTCTTTCCTATCAGCAGTTCAGCATGTATTTTTAGAATAGTTGGTTAGTGCTTACGATCTACGCTTAAAACTTTTGTTATGAAAAAATCCTAATTTTAATAAAGAAATAGTAAATTTATCCTTCTATGTGAAAATGATTTTCTTATTTCAACATAAAAGAAAATCTTACGAGTAAAATTTGCCGTTGATGAAATAAAAGTAAAATGTTGGAGTGAAAGCTTCTTAGTCATTACATTTTATTCTTTTAACTTTTAATTTGCAAGCGTATGCACTACTGTGAGAATTAGGTTATAAGGGATATATGTTTAAGATATTTTTGTGTAAGTGTCTTATTTATATCAAAACTTTTATAAAAAAATCTTCTAATGCCTAAATATAAAGCCCAATCCAATCAAAAATAAATGGTTACTCTATTCAACCCACCTCACACAGCCCATTTGGCCTGATTACAAACAAAAAAGAAAAAAAAATTGATTACCATCTTCCCATCTCCCCTAACTCAATCCACTGAAATCCTAAGCAGAAGAGTCCTTCCTCCTCCTCCGCTATCGTAAACAACGAGATAGAGTTCTGACGGTTGCTAAATACTAAAATAAGTGTTGTTAAATTAACAACATTCTTTTTAGGTACTTATACCGACACTCTTTAACTGTACTATATAGTTAGTGACTTCACATATAGCAATACTTTTTAAAAGTGTCGGTAAATTAACCAGAACTTTTTTGAAGCTGTAACATTTTTTTTGAGAAATAGGTAACAAGCTAGCTTCATTCATTAAGTAAAATGAGCGAGCATACAAGGTGAAAGCATCCGAGCCTCCCGGAGAACGGGTAAAGAAAGAAATAAAACGGGGAAGACAAAAGAAGAACAAAGCGAAAAACAAAAAAAAGAGGAGGGGATTTAGTGGGGAGCGGAGAGATAGAAGCAATAGGCCAAAGGCCAAAGGCGCATCATCGCAAAAAAAGTCTCAGTTGTCTATCAAAAGATCGACACGTTTCAGGGACCGGAAAGCATTATGTGTGATATTGCAGGGACCGGAAAGCATTTAAAAACATCTTTATACACCGTTTTTGTTGTAGTGATATTGCATTGTTAAAGCATGTCTAAGTGCAAGTATCCACTAACTTTTTAGGAATAGTTACATATGGCTTCTTGCAAAAGATATTAATTAGTAAATATATTCATATAAATAGCTAAACACACATCGGTGGCGAGATCGAAAACAAGGCATTCGATCGTAACAAAAATAAGGTGCGCTGCACGTGTCGGTACGAAGGCAATTAAGGAGAGAGAGAGAGAGAAAAAAACTTTTTATAGGAACAAATTTATAAAATTAAGTAAAATAATTATTTTACGCAACCACGGATAAAAAATTAATGGTGAATCAAACAACAGAAACATATATAAATAAATCAGAATTTTTGAAGACCTATATTTATAAACCAAAATTTTTTAAAAAAATAAATTTGATTATTTAAACTTTGTAAGAATTTATCTGTTATTTAATATTTCTACATGAAGCGATATAAAATTAACCTAAATTTTTTAAAGTGTGTACAATTCACTGCCGTGCACCGGTGCAGAACGGGAGCAAGAGTTGGACAAGAAGTACCGACCCCTTCAATTATATGTGAAAGAAAAGTTGAAACAAAGCGCACAATAATTAATGAAAGAAAAGGATTGAACGTTATTATTGAATAAAAGAACCACTTTGGGGGGGGGTGGGATAAAAATAAGTAAAAAAGAAAAAGGGGTGCTTTAGGTGCATCCAACTAAGATTGCACCACTATTAATTATTTGCTCACATTGAAGTGCTTGCTGACTGTGGTGAAAGCATTCAAGTCCTTTCTTTCCTTTCCTGGATTCTTATCACCAAAGAACAACAATCAATCAGCTTAGCTAGCTAGATTCCTTTGTATTATTTTGGCTAAAATGCACATTTGGTTCTCAAAATTTAAGACACATGACACTTTGGCCCCTATAAGTATTTTAATATGTTGTAATTTCAGACTCGAATTTTCAGAATTATTACAATCAAGTCTTAAAATTCACTTTCGTTAAGTAAATACTGATGTATAAATCGCTAACGTAGAAATAATATATTAGTATTGTGATTGATAAATACGGTAATTTTTAAAAAATGCCGATCACTTGTAATAATGATTTTAATATGTTGTAATTCAGACACGAATTTTTAGAATTATTACAATCAAGTCTTAAAATTCACTTTCGTTAAGTAAATACTGATGTATGAATCGCTAACATAGAAATAATATATTAGTATTGTGATTGATAATACGCTAATTTTTAAAATGCCGTATCACTTTTGTAATAATGATCGTTAATATTTTTGTCAATTAAATTGGATTATAGGATTTGATTGTAAAAATTTTTAATGTTCAAACCAGAAATTGTAAGAAACTAAAATTTGAGTACCAAAATGTCTACCGTCTCATAGTTTGAGGACGAAACATGCAATTTGTGCTTATACTTGGTTAGAGGGATAGGAATAGGCCCTTATCCCCCACTTTATACCCAAACGTTAATTTTTTATTCGAGAATAGTAATTCTCGATTATTCCCACCAATACTTCCATTTTTTATATAAAACTACCTAATATTTTTCTTATCCCCGGGAACAATCCAATTTTCATCCAAACGCTATTTTTCTTATCCCCATATTTGTACCTATCCCTGTAATAACTAGTTCTTGCTTATACCCGAACCAAACGCTACCGTATAGTATATTTGGATTTCAGTGTAAACCATTTAGAAAAAGAAATAGTTTATATACGCATGCAATACGATTTTTTTTTTTTTTTTTTTGACTATAAGTAAGGGTTTTAATTTTGGATCGTTGTAAGATTTTGACAACCAAAATATATTAAAATAATATATTTTATTTATGAAGTAATTTTAAGTTCATTTTTGGTGACTTGAAAACTGAATATTATATTTTAAAAAATATTTGATTGTGCTCCATATGACGCTATCCACTTTATAATTATTGGATATTTAGAGTTGAGTAGGTGGTTGGTGTGATAGTAATGATCTATATTAAGTTTAAAAGTGAGTAGTTTTTTTTTTTTTTTTTTTGAGAGAGAAAGGTAGCGTATTATCCGTTTAGTTTATTTCATTTAGAAATTAAACTTAGTTGAAAATGTGAATCAACTAGAATTGACTTGGGTCTCTTTTGCTTACATGTATTATTAATATTTTTTTGCCTTAACTTTCCTACTATAAAGTTGTGCTGAAGTATTATTTTAATAGTACGAATTTATCCATTTTTTGATCATTAGATTTTTAGGATTGAGTGAGTACTTGGTGTAACAGTAATGATCCAAAAGTGAAAAAAAATGAATAGTATGTATTATTACTTGTATTCTAACTGAACTCTTCATGTAGAGTCATACTAAAATATAATTAATAGTATAATATTATCCACTTTGTGACAATTAGATGGCTAGGGTTGAGTAGGTAATTAGTGTAATAGTAATGATTCAAGAATGAAAAAAAATTAATAGTATGTATTATATATTAATAATATGTGAACTCTCTCTCTCTCTCTCTCTCTCTTTTTATATATATATATGAAGAGTCTTTTTTAATTGTATATGAAATTGGAAATTAAAGTCATGGAATGGATGTATGCAAATAAAATAATCAAATATAAAGTAAGGATTATTTATAGACATCAAGAAGTGATCACTAGAAATCGACCGTCTACGGAGCAAGTGGCAAAGAACTTAGTGGTTGGCGTCAGGATCAGTTCGAATCCTAGTTGATTCACATTTCTAGTTAAGTTTATTTTTAAATAAAATAAACGAAGCGGGTAGCGTATTATCTATCTCTCTAAAAAAAAAGAGTCATGATCGCCAAAAATACAGCAATAAGAGAAGAAAACATTATATATGTGTATGAAAATATATGTCACATTTTTTGACTCTTGTGAGTCTGTATTTTTGAGAGATAGATAGATGAATGACTCTTTAAGTTTCACTTTAGAGATGAAACATTTAGATGGAATCAAAGGGAATAGTGACTGATGCTGAGGGAGGAGAGCATGAGAGACAAGGTAAAGTCTTGTTATATATATATTCATTCTAGAACTCTCTAAGTAACACACTACTAGCTAGCTCTAACCATTTTCGCGGAAAATCGACAAAATGATCAACAAATATACTAAGAATTTCTAATCTTTCTACATAAAAGAGGCCTTGAATCCAGTTGAAATTTGGACACTAGCTAGTTGTAGGAATTTAAGGACACAAGGTAACATTAATTAATTAGCTTTAATTATAACCTTAATTATGAAGTCCGCGTTTCTTTCGGAAAGTGCTTTTATTGCCATCAATTCAAAATATTTTGCATTACTTTTTAATATGAAAGGAGTACTTCTCAAGTATTTTTTTTCTCTCTCTCTCTCTCTTTTGTTAAAAATTATTGAAAAATAATTGATTGCTTTCTTCGTGGAAAAGGCATAAAGGAAAGAAAAAAAAAAAAAAAAGGGAAAAAATAACAAATGATTAAAACTAATTTCACAAAAAAAAAAAAAAAACAAAAACAAAACAAAACAAAATGTAGTTTGATTGATCTTTTAGAAGACGAGGTAAAAGATGGAGAATTAGCCCATTTAGAACATAATGCAAGAATTTAATTCATTAAATAGTTGAAAATAGGGATCAAATCCGCACAAAACAAAAAAAATTAATATTATCTCTAATACCATATATAATTAAATATTTTAGTAAATGGCCTCGAATCATATTTAACACAAATTAAAAAAAAAGATAATCAATGGTCATTGATTTGTGAGCGCTAGTAATCTCAATTATTCAAGAAGTATTGCGATTTTCTAATACCTTATATGTATGATGGGTCTAAATTAACTACTCATAGAAGCACAAATAATATTATTTGCACCCAACTTTTTAATTAATGCTTGGATGCTTAGAATTTACTAGTTTGGTGGTGTTATTATTACGCATCAAGAGCTAAAAAGTTAACAACTTATTTATTAATATTAAACCAATCATATATCACTAATATTTTATATTTGATTAGCTTTTTTTTTTTCCTCTATATATAGTAAATGAACATCTTTACAAGCAAACGTGCAGGAGCACATCCCAACTGCATGTATATATAAGATACTACTCATTTTACATGTATTAATTCCCTAAAGTCCTTGCTCTTCTCTTTCTTTTCACTCCTCTAGAGAGTGAGAGTGAATGGAAAAGGGAATAGTGAATGATGCTGAGGGAGGTGAGCATGAGAGACAAGGTAAGAGTCTTGTTATATATATATTCATTCGATCCTGATGATCACTACTCTTCATGACTAATTAGAGAATTAATTGATTTTACTCTGCACATTTATTTTTCATGATCTCAATCACCAAATATCAAATCTTGTTCTTTTCATTTTCGAAAAGATCGATCGAGTTTAATTATGCATTGATTTGCTTTGCTTGTAGAGAGTTTGGTAGTAATTAAGGGTCTATTTTGATGCATGAATATCTTGTACAGAACAAATTTTTTATTTAAGTGTCCGCTAAATATGAAGTATATATGAAGGCATATCATAGTTGTATGTATTTAAATTATTTTTTTTAGGATAAAATATATCATATTATTAAATAATACTAATATTTTGCATGATATATAAATAATAACCTTTCTTTTGTGAAAAAGAAAAACACAGAAATATATATATATAAACTAGTCACTGTGATTTTCTATTAATTATATACCCATTCTACTGAATTATAATATATTCTGTCAATATTAATATTTGTTCTCATTGATTATATAACATATGATTCGTGCGAGCAAAACTAGAATATTTTTAGAAGTAAACAGGACTGCTTACATCCATGTCGTTTATAGTATTAAAACATTCGAATCAACGGTCAGAACCATTAAACATAATATACCCTATATATATATTTGAGCTATTTAGGAACATAATTTAATAATCTTTTAGTATTATTTATGTAATACACGAGTAGTTTTAAAATCGACATATATTAATGCTAATAAGGTGTATTTTAGATTCTTTGATCACTAGATGAATAAATTGTAAAATGGTAAAAGTTGGCAACTAGAGAGTTCAAATAGCTTAAATACTGTTTAATGGTTATGATTGCCGATTCGGACAGTTCGATAGCAGAAACAACGCAAAACCAAACCGTCTGCTTGATTTCTAGAAGTATTCTAAACTTCTATGGAACTATTCAATAAACTTTAAGGGGTCGATCTCTCTTTATCAAGATTTAAAATTCAGATGCCTATTCGACAAAGTTTACGTGGCCGCAGGACATTTTACTATTTTTGTCCCATCAATATTTTGGTTTTTTTTTTTTTTTGTTTGAGAGATAAGTAGCGCATTCGCCGTTTATTTCATTTAGAAATAAGCTTATTAAAATGTGAATCATTTAAAATTGACCAGAAATTATAGTCTGCGTGAGCCGAAATGCTCATTAACAAGGCGGGCGGTAATATTTAATATTTTGATTTTCAATGCTTTGTTTGAATGCAGGAACATTGTGGACGGCTACGGCCCATATCGTGGCGGCGGTGGTGGGGTCGGGGGTGCTAGCGCTTGCGTGGACCGTGGCCCAATTGGGCTGGGTGATGGGCCCACTTGTTATATTGGGCTTTTTCTGGGTCACGTATTACACGTCGACTCTCCTCGCCGATTGTTACCGTTTCCCTGATCCCATCACCGGAACCGCTAATCGCGTATATATCGACGCTGTTCGATGCTATCTAGGTTTGTCTCTTTTTTTTTTTTTTTTTTTTTTTTTTTTAAATTTACTTGAGTTTCTACAAAAAAATACTGTTTGAGTAAACTTCTTTTATGTACAATATATTCAGTTTAATTATTAGCCTCGTTTCACAACTACTATAGTCTATATCTATATATAAAAGAGCGAATAAATTTTTGATCCGTCATTTTTTTTTCTGATAATAGCTGTATTTTTGAAATATACCTGCACTTTAAATGCCCTTATAATTTTTTTTATTCAAATTTAAATTTTTAACAATATTTAACTTGTCAAGTAACATAATTAAAGTTTTCAAATTAATTTATAGTTAATAAATAGGCCAAAAATAATTTAATATATTATAATCTCTTGTTCTTTTTTTTTTTTACATATTACATGTTTATAATCAAATAAAATTCATTAAGTTATTAAAATTTACATATAAAACTATTTTTAAAATTTTTAATTTATGCTGTATAAAGCATGCATTGCAAGCGCACTTCATAGAGATTTATTGACATTCACGAAATTAAACTTTTTTTTTGGGTGAATTTTATTTTGGCATTTTAGGTCCTAGGAATGTGTTCTTATGTGGATTAGCTCAATACATCAATTTATGGGGCACTCTTGTGGGCTACACTATCACGGCTAGTACTAGCATGATGTAAGTACACATGCCTAATTAATCTTCCTTTAATCTCTTTAAATCATGCTAAAAATCAAATGTAAACAACATTTTCCTGTTCAATTGAAAAAAAAAAAAAAAAAAAAAAGTGCGGTGAAGCGCGCGAACTGCTTCCACCGCAACGGTCACGGTGCGCGGTGCGATGCCTCCGGGAGCACGTTCATGGTTGTGTTTGGGCTGTTCCAGCTGGTGCTTTCGCAACTCCCTAGCCTCGAAAATATAACGTGGCTCTCCGTCGTCGCCGTCGCCACCTCCTTTGGCTACTCCTTCATAAGTCTCGGCCTCTGCGCCGGCAAATGGGCCTCCCACGGCGATTTTAGGGGCACGTTAGCAGGCGCAAACGACGGGTCGTCGGGCGACAAGGCGTTCAATGTGCTGCTAGCTCTCGGCAACATTGCCTTCGCTTATACTTTCGCCGATATACTCATCGAGATCCAGGTAATACTAATAGATAATTTTAATAAAGACTCGTGTTCAAAGCAAACGTGGTTTGCTAGAGAAAACTAGTATTGGCTTAAACGGGTTGGCATCTTGCCCTGTAGTAAAAGGCCAGATTGAATCAAATCACGTTTCAAATGGCATGAGGTAGGGTTGGGCTGAGTCATGATTGAAGTGGCGTGTGGCTAGTTAAGTCAAATTCTAATTGAGATTCATGAACGCTATATCTTTACATTTTAAATGAATTAGTAGTTCAAATTTTTAGGATTAATGATTAGCGCCAAAAATCCGACGACTAGGTAAAATTATGCAAATATTTATTTTCGACCATAAAAGCAGTGTCTATCAGGGTTTTGAAGTTTATATTATTATGTAGATTAAGCCCTGATAGATAGGTGTCATTCGTTGCGAAACAAGGCACAAAAGCTTCTGCGCTAGTATAATATATATGTGCATGCTAGATTATTTCTTCTCGGTAATAAAAAGTTTTCCTTTTTTGATCAACCTCAAGGATACAATAAAATCGCCTCCGCCGGAGAACAAGACGATGAAGAAGGCGACATTCTACGGGCTCGTGCTCACCACCATCTTCTACCTGCTACTTGGCTGCATAGGCTATGCCGCATTTGGTAACGGTGCTCCGGGGAACGTCCTCACTGGCTTTGGATTCTACGAGCCCTTTTGGCTTGTCGACATTGGTAACATTTGCGTGATCATACATTTCATCGGTGCGTATCAGGTGAGAGGCATTTCAACAAACACATATATAAAAACCTTCGTTTACAAACCAAAGATGTCGAAATTACGTGTTTGACGAAATGCCCTTTCAGGTATATGCTCAACCGATATTCGCAAGGTTCGAGAACTACATCGCAGGCCGGTTTCCGGAAGCCAAGTTCATCCACAAAACCTACTATGTTAAACTACCACTAACCGACTTTGGTTCTTTGAGCTTTACGCTTTCGAAGCTCGTCCTTCGAACCATTTTCATCATGTTTACCACTTTAGTCGCGATGTTGCTACCATTCTTTAATGCGGTGCTCGGCCTCATCGGTGCGTTAGGGTTTTGGCCGTTGTCGGTTTATTTTCCGGTGAGTATGCATATGGCTCAGAAGAAGATCAAAAGGGGACAGCCCAAATGGATTATGTTGCAGGGAATGAGTCTACTTTGTCTATCAATTTCCCTTGCTGCTAGTATTGGCTCTGTGCAAGATATTGTGCATAATCTTAAATTTGCTGCCCTTTTCAAAACTGTGTATTGAGGAGGTTCTTGCCTTTTAACTTCTAAGTATCCCTTGAAGAATGTTTTTGGCTCTATTGAATGGTGTAGTATATCTGATGGAGTGTTATCTAATTATATTATAAGAAAAATGTACTACATTAAAATAGATTCCCACTTTGTTCTATTTCTACGTTAGCAGAATCATAAGAGCACTAACTACGGCTTTTACTTTGACCTAGATATTCTTTCTACTGAAAATTGCTAATGCTGGAGATAGGGGTGTAATGTAGCCCGTGCCGGGCCTGCACGGCCTACATTCGCTCAGGCCCCAGCACAGCCCTCGGGCCCCGATGGTGAGCACCGTGCCGGGCCGGGTCAGGCGTCGTGTCGACCCTTTAATATTTTAAAATTTATTAAAAATGTTAAACAAATAATTAGATTAAAAAAAAATAAAATGATTCTCTTTTGCCTATTACGTTACATAAAAAAAAATTCCTTAAAATAGCTGTAAAGTAATAAATTTTTAAGAGTCCAAAATTTACAAATTTTTCCTTTTTTTTTTTTTTTCTTTTTATTTTTTTTTTTTTTTTTTGTTGGAGAGCATGAAATCTATTTTAATTGACGAGTCAAAGTAAGCTGTTAATTTCATGGTTTGGTTTGGTTGGTGCAATATATTTATGCATTAGTTGACTTCACCAAGATGATATTTAATAGCTACGAGATTAGTAGCTAGGCTTAGACCTCGATAATGATATGGCTAATAATTAAGCATGGAAAAACTGTACTTTCATCTCAATTTGTACAATAAATTTCACTGATTTAGCTACGACTGTTGATCAGAATTCACACCGTCTACGTTGTGATGGTTTGTTCATATTTACGGTGTTAGATTCTATTAATTAATTATGTAGCAGCAGTGCTAATTAATGTACTAGCCACATGTATGATCCTCAACTAATCCATATATCATTCACTATGGGATTAATTAATATTTAGGTATCGCAAGCTCCCTCTCTTTAATTAGACCAGGATATATGTTTTCATAATCTGCTCCATTAACACGGCCATATTTAACCCTATGAAATAGCATCTAGTCGCCAACTTTTAACTAATAACCTACTTAAAACTATACGTGCGTAACATCCTGCTTAGTGTACAATATTGATAATTCAGGCTTAAATGTTTTAGTCTCGTGATTCAAGCGCAACAGAATTATTTTCTTTTCATAAATTCAGCAAGAATATCAACGCGAAACAGACCAGCATCAAATTATTTAGGCGGTTCAGAATCGAAATGATTGAATTGAATATCATAATACCTAATATAATATTTCACTAGCTCTATGTTGAGGCCTAATTTTCTTACATTCCATTAACATATTAGGTTGGGAGTAGTTGTTGTTTCATTTGTTTGACTATATATGTAGGCTATACTACCTTAGCATGCATGCATTTCAATTCTTCTAGTTAATTCGCTTCTTGTAGTGTCTCACACTCTTTTGGTTATTTTGGAGTTCCCAAATAGGTTCTATATATGCTTGTCGCAATTACCTTTACAAAATGTCAAAGAGAGGAATCTCCAAATTATATTCTAAAGCATGGGGACAAATTTAACAGGGCACATGAATGAGCCCCATGATGTATATGTAAGCATTCATTCATCTCCTAACAATTAAGCCTTGTGGGTCAAAGATATAACTCTTTGCATGAGCGGTTAGGATCGGATAGCTCCATTTCACTTAACACGCTGTGATGTTCCACCCCAGCATTAAATAAGCAATATTATTGGGGTACCAACACTGCATATCATCCCAGCTGACTCCTGAAGCACCGTCGAAGCCCAGTACAGCAAAGAGCTTGTGGCATGGTTGGTATTCGAGGCAGAGTTCGAATTAGTTGATTCACATTTAAATAAGTTTATTTCTAAATGAAATAAACGGAGCGGAATGCGTCTCTCTATCTCTCTCTCTCCCTCCAAAAAAAAAAAAAAAAAAAAAAAAAAGCCCCCGGAAATAGATATATAGAAAAGTACTTTTACCACTAACATTGGATGAGACGTTGTAGCCAACGTAGTCAATGATAGGAAATATTGATTGGTACCCTCCAACTTAAAAGTATGAATGGAGGATAACAGAGTTGCGCTATTCTTATTCTTAAGAGGTTGGTACAAGGACTAGGGTAAGCCCTAAGCGAAATGACTAGCTTAGAGTACTGAGGACGGTTGTAACCATATGTGACCCTATTTGGGCGTCTAGGCTAGCTGGTGTCGCTGGTCAGAAGGCACCGTTTGTTTCGGGAATAGGAATAAGAATAGGTCCTTATTCCCCTCTTTATACCCAAACGTTAATTTTTTACTCGAAAATAGTAGTTCTCGGTTATTCCCATCAACACCTCCATTTTTTATATAAAACTACGTACCTAATATTTTTCTTATCCCCGGAAACAATCCAATTTTTATCTAAACGCTATTTTTCTTATCCCCATACTTGTACCTATCCCTGGAACAGCTAGTTCTTACTTATTCCCGAACCAAACAAAGCTAGGGGATAGGGATAGGAATAGGCCCTTATCCCCTCCTTTATACCCAAACGCTAATTTTTTACTCGAAAATAGTAGTTCTCGTTATCCCCACCAATACCTCCATTTTTTATATAAAACTATCTAATATTTTTCTTATCCTAACAACCCAATTTTCATCCAAACACTATTTTTTTTATCCCCATACTTGTACCTATCCTCGTAATGGCTTCTTATACCCGAACCAAACGATCTTAAGAGTTTTAATACGTCCTGCTAACATGTACGAAGAAAATTAAGTGCGATACCATGTTGGTCAAAAATATCGATTCGATCAAGAAATGATTTAGAAATAGTCTAGACTTGATCATGCACGACCATAGAGTAGGATCTTCTGCTAGGTTGAGAGGCAGTTGAAAACTCAGAAGTTTTGGAGGCTACAAAATACCCTGTTCGGGTCAAAGCAAGTTAGGTAGCAATGAGACAAATTGGCATGGCATGTATCAAACATTTCGACGGTTCAATGTACTAAAATTAACTGGGGCTTATAAATTTGCATATACGATTTCCCTTCTCTTCTCTTCCCGTGACGAAACTCTCTCATTCTTTGAAAGAAAGAGTGAGTAGGTTAATTGTTTGTTTGAATATACGAAGCATAAAGAGTAGATAGATATAACGCATTAAATGATGTACGTTGTTTTCATTTGTTCATTGTTGGCATGAACTTGGATTCTCCATCCAAAAAAAAGGGAAAAAAGGAAGAAAAAAAACACATTAAATTGTGTTTTCTTTCTTAGAAGAAAAAAAGGTTATAGCTCTACACGTAACAATTATGTATGATTTGCGACTTTATGTAGACCAAACGTACCTACACTATACACGCAGAGAAATTAAGTTAATGATCATGCTGTTCATTGAAAAGGAGAGGGTCTAGAAGGATGGTGAAATTTCTTGTTTTTTTGTTAATAAAGAATTTTGTTGTTGGTGAAATTTCGTCCCTTCTCTTCTCTTGTCACGTTTTCCAGCTTGGCAAGGATTTTGCATGACTCTTCTGATGATGTGAGCGTTAATCCCCCAATTTGGACTTGAAAAAGAATTAAAAACACACTACAGCGCCCAGTCACGTACTGTCGATATATTAATGTCGAAGCTTGGCGCGTAAAATATTAATTTTTCAAGCGATCGATAAACTAGACGCGCGAGCGAATCCCTCGTCTAGTTTATCAAATTTCTGTCGAATTGCTTTAATTTAGTCTCAGCACAAATATTACTGTTTCGTAATTTAATTAGAGTAAAAAAAGCAAGGTTAATTGGTAGCTTAATTGCATGTAGGAAAGGGAAAGAAGACCCTTTGCTCCTGTTGTTGCCAAGCATAAATCTCTTCAAATTGATGGATATATATATATATATATATATATATATATATAGTTTGGCAAAGCTAATATATATAACCCTTGAATTAAATTAAAGAATATGCTGAAATTTTCCTTTCAGTGAACATGATCACATACATGTTTAATTAATAGGATGATATTGACCAAATTTTAAAACGATAATAATAATGATAATAATAATAATGTGGTAAGGAATCGATTAAGACGCGAAATGGACTAAACTATGAACTATATACTAGGCATGCATGTTACATCAAGGAGAAATAATTAAGCTCGGATGCGTAACAAGTTTTAATACCGTTTTAAAAACGCTCGGGCTCAATCAAAAGCGAAATTGATATAGATGGAAAATATCTCACACAACACATGTAATACATACTAATTAAAATTTTTAATATATGCTAAACTTAATATAATAAAGCTGATTAATGTGTCTAACAAAGTACGTACAAAAAAAATGATCTCATCCCGTGATTACTTTCTCTCTTTTTCTTCCTTGGATGTCGACTTCCTAACTAAGCATGAAAATTAATGAACAAACTTACCGATCGATAGTGAAGGAAAAAAATTGTATCGGAGATGTTCCGTGTAGAATACATTTCTTGCAAATAATCATTCTTTTTTTCTTTTTTTTTTCGAGGCTTTTTCATCCCGTAGAAATTAATTCACTATTTTAATGAATGAAGCAGGTAGCGCGCTACCTTTTCTCAAAATCATTCATTTTATCTCTGTAAGGAACATTTCACATTTCTAGCTAAAGAACATGTTCTCTTCAGTTCCTTTCGAATGGATCTTACTAAATTTTTGTCGCCACTGTCAAAGAATTAATTCTGGAAATACAAGCGCACAAAATAATCTTACGTGCCGATTGCATAAAAAATATGTTAACAAATGGAAAACTGACAAAGTATTTTTCATCTAGCTTTAATTTACTTGTTTAATTAACATGATTCAGTTAAATGGGACATTACCAAATACCAAATTGATGGGCCAATTCTTGTCCTATTTTAGGGATAATTCTTGCTGTATGCGGGAATGAGAGAGGGAGAGAGAGAGAGAGAGATTTTATTGTTGTATGTGGGATGCTACCCGCTTGGTTTATTTCATTTATTTAGAAATAAACTTACTAAAAATATGCAACTAGGATTCGAACTTGAGTTTCGAGTACCAACAATCAAGTTTTTTTTGCCACTTGCGTTAGGAACAGTCGGTAACATTCAAGGAGAATTTGATGCAAAATATATATATATATATAACTAGGCTACTATGCTTATTAATAAGATCTTAAGTCGTTGGTCTACCACGTTTTTGGCCATTGGATTGAGAGATGTGCGGTTAGGATGATGTGAGCCCCATAGGATTAAGTTGGTGGTTGGTAAAATAGATGATCTAACTGAAAATCAGAAAGATGGATCTAAGTCTTCGTCTATTGATAAGATAGCAATGACTCATATATAACTAGGCTGCTATGCTATCAATATATATATATAGTTCGACTCGGTACTCTCATGGCACCAAACTTTTGATACTATATATATATATATAGTTCGACTACGATATATATATATATAGTTCGACTAGTTATATACATAGTTAGTTAATTCGGATTCGCAAAAATTTACGGATATAATTCGGATAAAATTCGTCTTCTAATTTTTAAATTCGTTGAAAAATACGGCTAAAAAACGGATTCGGTAATTATTCGGATGCGCGATTTATACCGATATTATACGCTAACCAATTAAAAATTCGGAATAAAAAATTCGGCTATTAAATTAATTTTTTTTCTCTCAAAATTTATGCTATTAGTATAAATACTCATATTTCTTAAAATATAAAAATAAAAAGCTATAAAATTAAGCTAATTAAATAAAAAACATAACAAACTATATTATTATTCTTATAAATAAAATATTTTATAATAATATTTTTATATAAAAATAGAATATCATATATATATATATATATATATATATATATATATATATATATATATATATATATATATAAAAATTAATGAGATAGTGACTAATGAGAGGGAGGTCCAGTGGACCTCCCTCTCATGCGGTCCACGAGGCCGAAGTGGCCTCGTGGACCGCGCACCATTCTATTTCCAACGCCGCGATACCATCTTCTTCCCCAAACCCAAGCGCCATTTTTCTCAGTCTCTCAAGCTCCCGAGTCCTAAACTTAATTTTTTTCTCAAAATTTATAAAATAATTTTTGCAAAAAAATTTTTAGGGACAACCATTGTTTGAAAAAAAAAAAGGAAATTTTTTTTTATCCCTTCCGCGACGAAAGCGGCGGCGGAGGAGGAGGACGACAATGGCGGCGACCACGCGAACCGCGAGTCCGCGACCTCCGATTTTTTGGACGAATCATTCGCGAATCGCGAATGATTCGCGGATGAGTATTGTTGGCGAAAAAAACGCGAATTTTTAGCCATTTTTTGAAAAAATACGTATACGGACGTTTAATACGGTAATTAAACGCGAATTATACAAGGATTCGCGTATATATATATATATATATATATATATATATATATATATATATATATATATATATATATATATATATATATATATATATATATATATATATATACTATATATATATATATATATATATATATATATATATATATATATATATATATATATATATATATATATATATATATATATATATATAGTTGAGCTAGAATACTCTTAAGAATCATTTTACTTTCTCGAAAGTTGTTTTCGATGATAGAGCTTCCAAATTGATGATCGGCTCAGTTGAATGATCTATACCACTTAAAGTGTTTAGAAATCAAGTTTCAAATATTTTTAGACATCATTTGCCTAATGATCAAAGGGTTTCAAAATTTGTAATTTTAATGGTGGATCAGAGACGTTTTCTCGTTTAACGGTGTAAAGATATCCAAATCAATTGACTTTTTGTTAGAAAATTCTTTAAACTATTTAAAACAAGATCTATACTCTTGATCTTGATTACAAGACTCTATCATCATTTTTTAAAGAATATTCATTTTCAACCATTCATTTTCTCGTTCACTAGATGGATACAAGAACAATATCGAAGGTGCGTGAAATTTGATTTAGGTAGTTTAAATGGTTTAGATCATATTTAATGGAGCCGATCGTCAATTTGAAAGCTCTATCATCGAAAACAACTCGAGAGTAAAATGGGCTCGGTACTCTTAAGAGTATTCTAGCTCAACTCTATATATATATATATATATGAACTGTGAAGTAGTTTAGAATATTATTAATAGAACCCAATAATTTGTGCTATTAAGTTTTTTATTCTTAAATAACATGATATACGAATACGATTAGAAGGATAATGATCATTTAGAATTAAATGTTAGATTGATTGAAAATATAATTTAACGAATAAACATGATTAAAGGCTTGATATACGTGTAACCATCATAAATAATAGGGAATATTCGTATTCTTAAAACGTGCTCCCTTCTTTCAAACAGTAAATGATTAATTTGTCCACGCCTTTTCCTTGTCCAATCGAGTAGTCAGTCTTCACAAATTTAGATGCCCACCTACCCCCCCTATTTCGGTTATAGTTTGTGAAGGCTCCCCATTAAAAACACAATAATAGAAACTGGTATTTTATTTTATTAAAATAAATATTTTATTTTTTAATTTTTTTTTTTTAAAAAAAACCTAATTCTTATAAAATAATACTTTAATATTTTATAGCAAATTAAAATAGTTGTGATATGAGAATAATAATAGCGCAGGGACTATCCATACAATTTATCCAAATAAAAATGAGAAATACAAAGCGTGTTACTGACACCATGTGATAGCCCACCCCGCTCTCCGTAACTCGCGTTGGTTGGGTGCGTCCAAACCGGAAAAACAATAAAAAAAAAAATAGAAAAGCAGGGAAGAGGGTGGAGTTGGTAGAACTCCACAATGACGTACGTAAGCCATCGAGACCGAGAAAAATTATGTTTTTTTTTTCCCACCACTTTATCATAAATTTTTGCACCTTCAATCTTCATTAATGAATGTGATTACAACCGAATCAATCAAACCTACAAAAAAAAAAAAAAAAAAATCAAGCAACAAAAATAAAACAAAATATGATAAAAAAAAAAAAAAGAGAGAGAGAAAAAATTATGTCATGTCAGCAAAATGGTTGTGTTGGTTCAATAATATTGTTTGGTGCTTTGGCACGTGTCAGCCGGACCGTTCCGTGCCGGAGCGCGACAGATTAGGCGTTCCGCAATAGGAGACGGCCCGCTCGAGCCCATTTACAATCTCCGTCATTGTGGGCCGATTGCGGCCCACCGGGCTAACGCAGTCGGCCGCCAGGTAGCCGACGTAGGCCACGGCCTCGATCTCTCTCGGCGTCGGCGGCGGCAGCCGCTGGTCGAGTATGCGGTGGACGTCGTCCGCAACGATGTGCGGCACCGCGAATTCGACGACATTCCGGGGCGTCCCGCTCTCCTCGTACTTCTGAATCACTCTGCAACCCGACAGCAGCTCCAGCAGGACGACTCCGAAGCTATACACATCGCTTTTCGCGGTTAGGTGCTGCAGCCTGTAGTACTCCGGGTCCATGTACCCGACCGTGCCCGCCGCGCGGGGAGTGTCGTGAGCGTCGTCGTCGTCGTCCTCGCCGGTGCTTAATAAGGACAAGCTGAAGTCGGAGACTTTGGCGGTCCAGGAGTCGTCGAGGAGGATGTTGGATGGCTTGATGTCGCGGTGGAGGATCGGCGGGACGGCGTAGGCGTGCAGGTACTCGATGCCCCGCGCGGCGTCGAGCGCCAGCTTCAGGCGCGCGTTCCACGAGGCCAGGGGAGGGGCGATGGGGGCGGGCTTGTGGAGGTGGTCGTGCAGGGTGCCGTTCGACACGAACTCGTAGACGAGGACGTGCTCGGCGCGGTCCGTGCAGAAGCCGAGGAGCCGGACCAGGTTCTTGTGGTTGACGCGCGAGAGGAGCGCCAGCTCCGAGAGGAACGCCGACTCGCGGTCGCGGCGCTTCGCGGGGAGCGCGGCCGAGGTGGACGCGGACGCGGACGCGGACGAGGTGGACGCGGCGGCGGCGGCGGCGGCGTAGGGGCAGGGGGCTCGGCGCGCTTGATGGCGACGACGCGCCCGTCGGGGAGCACGGCGCGGTAGACGGAGCCGAAGCTGCCGGAGCCGATCTTGTGGCCCTCCGAGAAGGCGTCGGTGGCGGCGAGGAGCGTCGCGAGCGGGAACCGCTCGATGGTGCTGCTGGGGCCCTTCCCGATCAGCGCCGAGAGCCGCCGCTCCATCGTCGTCGGCGAGTCCGCGCCGCTCGGCGCCCGGGAGCGCGGGCTGGGGACGCCCCGCAGCAGCAGCCGCTGCTGCGGCTGCGGCTGCGACTGTAGCTGGGCAGGCTCCGCGTGGATCCGCCCCGCGTCCTGGAGCACCCGGCAAGCGTTCCGGCGGTGCGCGACGAAGAAGAACGCCGCCGCCGCCAGCCCTATCGCGAGACCGATCGCGCCGACCACGATAAAAATCGTCCTCCTCCTGCCCCTCTTCGACCCGTTCGCATGGCTCGGCGGCAGTTCGACGATGCAGCGCTGGCAGATCGCGCCGTTGTCCGGGCAGAAGGTCCCCGACCCGGCCAAGATCCCGCAGCTGCACGACGCGAGCGGCGCGCAGGGCCCCGGCAGCACGTGGTCGAACACGAGGCGGTTCGACGCGAAGGCCTTGCTCCCCCAGCAAACCAGCGAGTAGTTGGCCATCAGCACCCCGCACAGCGCGTCCCCCCGCGCCTGGATCGCCACGAACTGCGCCTCCGCCAGCACCCCCGGGGGCCCCGCGTTCGGGCCCCAGCACAGCACCGTCCCGTTGGTCCGCAGCCCGCACGTGCGGTTCGTCCCCAGCGCCAGCGAGCTGATCCCAGCGACCGGGGCCTCTCCCAACGGCGGAGCAGTCGCTCCCCAGCAGACCAGCTCGCCGCCGCTCGCGGCCACGGCGCACGCGTGCGACGTCCCCGCCGCGATGGTCGCGTGCTCCCCGGGAGGCTCCCACCCCACCACGCCCGCGCCGCCGCCGCCGAAGCACCTGATCTCCCCCGACCCGCGCAGAAGCCCGCAGACGAAGTCCCCGCCCACGCCGATCTCGAAGAACTCTAAACCCGGCGGCACCGACAGCTCCGGCCAGCGCCAGCAGGTGAGATTGCCGCCGCCCTGCAGCGCGCACACATGCGAGTCCCCGGCCGACAGCGCGGGGAGCGGCGGACCCCGGTAGACGCGCTTGGATCCGTTCTTGGTCTTCTGGGCGAAGTCCCACCACCGCATCGTCGACAAGGCGGGGGGCCCGGGAGCGAGGGCGGGGCCGAGCGCGCAGAGGAAGCCATCGCCAGCGGCGATGGCAGAGAAGCCGGAGCGGCCGGAGGGGTAGTTGTGCTGGGCCCTCTTCGGCAGGCTGGTGGTGCAGTGGAGGTGGTAGGTCTGGTTGCCGGCAGGGAGGAAGGCGCAAACCAGGGTGATGTTGGAGATGTGGGAGATTGCCACCGTCGACAGAGAGGCGGAGGGGACGAAGGATTCGGTGGTGGTGGGTGCGAAGAGTACTAGTACTAGTACGGAGAGAGCTACAATTGGGAGGAGTCTGAACTGATGGTTTGGAGACATTGGTTGAGGAGAGTTGGGGTGGTTGTTGGGATGGAGTATATCATTGTAGCACCCCAAGAGGTATGAGAGAGAGAGAGAGAGGGAAGAGGAAGAGGAGGAGGAGGGGAGCTTAAGAGAGGAGTTCGAAGGATAGAACTAATTGTTCTCTCTGATTTTTTTGGAGATCGACTATAATATGAGGGAGGTTGGGGGGGAGTAGATGTGTATCTTTTACATGAGATGGGAAAGAAGGATACATGTGATCTCGTTGTCTAGACGCGCTGCACCACTTTACTTCGTGCACCACAACTTTTCAATTATCCATTCCATCGTACAATTTATAGACTTTGTATGTCTTCCATCAATTGGCTCGTCGGACTGCCCACCTAGAATTGTTGGCCAAAAAAATAGAAAAATCAAATAAAAGTACGTGAAAAGTTTGGTGATTGCTTGGTGTCTAAGATTTTAAATTTAAGATCTAATTATTTTATATTTGTATCTAAATTTATTTTTAAGAAAATAAATAAAATAGCTAGCATAATCATATCTTAATTAAATTAATATCATACACATAATAGATATTTTTTATGAAAACAGATATAATATTATTCTATTGTATATTCTTAGCACATGTCATGAACAATCCTACTTCCAAATAAGGGTGTAAATAACACGAGCGAGTGTGCTGTTCGCTCGTTATTAAACGAGAATACGAGCTTCGTTTATTAAAGATCGTTCGAAAAATTGGCTCAAATTCATTTAAAAACGAGCCAAGCGAATTTCACGAGCAAACCAACGAACAATAAATTAAAAAAAAATTAGATTAAATATATTAAAAAAATAAATTTATAAAATCTTATCTATTAGATTTTGATCTAATAGTTAAAATTTTATATACAAATGAGTGTTTTTATAATTAAGCTCGCATTTATATTTTTATTTTGCTAAAAATTAAATAATAAAAATATATATTACTTATAATTATTTATTTATATATAAAAATATAAATTAAATAAATTATATAAATATAAAAAATATATGTATTATTTACATTATGTCGGGCAGACGAAACGGCAGTGACCAATACGTGTTAGGTGCGTTCTTGCTAAGCGAGCTAATGGAAAAATTGACTCGCGATCTCGAAAACTCAGATTTCTTCAAACCAGTTTCTGGTGGCAATGAATTATCGCCACCTCTTGACCCGAAGGCGGATTACCGCCCTACTTCCAAATAGAGCACAAGTAGCTAGCTTTCCTTTAACAATCACTGCATACGTATATATAGTAATTAATTGTCATCCAACGTATTATTTAACAGGTTTGAAGGTCCGAACAAAGAGTTATTTCGAGATTGATGGCATATCGACAACTAAAAAAAAAAAAAAAAATATTAATATTGATGCATTTTCTCTCATTAGATTTAATTGTGGATTAGAGCGGATTACCATTTACCAGAAGGGTGCGGTCCATAGGATGATGTGTTGCGCCAAATTTCATATTAAAATTTAGATTACAAAGACCCAAACGCGGCTATGGAGGGATTACAAAGATCTAAGACCAAGTCTCTTTGGATTTCTATACACCAGAAACTTTGGTTAATTAGGAGTCTTTGAGGTGGACTATTCGTTTTTATCTCCTTTTCTCATTTCACTGATTCCTTCAGAAACTCTGACTATTTCTTTCCTTTTAATTTTCTTATTTCTTTTCCCGCAAGTTGGTCTTAATCAATTCTACCTGCTTTTGATCAGTTGATTAGGAAGCTGATGAGCTCATCCATTTCTTTTGGTTACCAGTGTTACTATAGTATATTATCATTGTTCTGATAATTTTGTAGCGCAAGGCATAGTTTGTTTAGAGAATAAGATCAAATAAGAGAAGAAGATTATTTTTAGTTATCCGCTACAATTGCGACTATACGGTGGACCATCTTTGGAGAGAAATAGAAGAATCTTTTCCTAAAAAAAACTTGCATCAAAACAGCTGGTAACAAATATTCATTCACTTAGAAGTCATAGGGCTCCGCACTGCGCTATATAATTTTTCTCTTGTCATTTTTTGTTTTGAGACTTGATTGTTTTGTCTACCGTGTTTAGTTCACTTTCTAAATAAATGAAACAGCAGCATACTATTTTTCTTTCAAAAAAAAAAGAGTTACTCGAATTTCCGTCGCATGCTGCTTTGGTTACATGCTTATGTACATCAAGGATTTGAATCTGAATAACCACGGGATAATTTATATCTCCGCGTTGTGTAAGCCATATCACAGTACATTCTCACTCGCTTAAAGTTTTCAGCTTTTTGTGAGTTGCAATTTATAGGACGGTTTACACCTTTGAAACTTACCTGTTGAAAAGTTGGTCTACATTTTTGCTTCAGAAGGAATCGCGGGGACGCGGCCGAGGCTGAGGCAGAATCAAATAGAAAGATTAAAAGCGATCGAGTGAGACAACCAAATTGAGTTAGGTTGACTTTTCTCCCGGGAGAGAACGAGTGGGAATTCGTTGACGGAGTAAAATGTTTAAGTTACGCGGTACCTTTTGTTATATAAGTGTGAAAACCAGTCATAACGACCGAAATATATATAAAGAGTAAAATGTTTAAGTTACCCGGTAGCTTTTGTTATATAAGTGTGAAAACAAGTCATAACGACCGAGAATCAAAATTTGAACGGTTGAATATGATCTACAATATATATATATATATATATATATATATATATATATATATATATATATATATATATATATATATATATATATATATATAATTATTTAGAATCTTAGAAGCCTTAAGCTTTTTAATCTTAACTTTAGCCAATTGGATCTACTTTTTTATTCTTATGCATTTCCCGGATCTAACAACAGCCACCTCATACTATCCCGTGACCTTCCTACAGCACATCCATCTCAACCTTACATCTTTCCATCCAATGGTTAAAAACTCAAAAGCAACACCTCAATGGTGCTATTGAAAGTATTCTAGCTCAACTCTATATATATATATATATATATAGTTGAGCTAGAATACTCTCGATAAGTAAACGGAACATTTTACTATCGAGTTGTTTTCGATGATAGAACTTCCAAATTGACGATCGGCTCCGTTAAATATGATCTACACCATTTAAACTACCTATCAATCAAATTTCACGCACTTTCGATATTGTTTTTTTATCCATCTAGTGAGCGAGAAAATGAACGGTTGAAAATGAATATTCTTTAAAAAATGATGATAGGAGTCTTGTAATCAAGATCAAGAGTATAGATCTTGTTTTAAATAGTTTAAAGAATTTTCTAACAAAAATTCAATTGATTTGTATATATTTACACCGTTAAAGCGAGAAAACGTCTCTTATCCACCATTAAAATTACAAATTTTAAAACCCTTTGATCATTAGGCAAATGATGTCGAAAATATTTGAAATTTGATTTCTAAACACTTTAAGTGGTATAGATCATGTTCAACGGAGCCGATCATCAATTTGGAAGCTCTATCATCGAAAACAACTCGAGAGTAAAATAGGCTCGGTACTCTTAAGAGTATTCTAGCTCAACTCTATATATATATATAGTTCGGTTATGGTGCTTATAAAAACACAAAGTACTTGGTGCTTATGAATTTTTTACCGTTAGATTTACGACTTTGATCATTGCCATCCATTAGATATACTATTCAATCAACCACCACTTAACCCAAGAAGGACAACATCATCCTAATTGCACATCTATTAATCCAAGGGCTAAAAATTTACAAGTACCAATGACTTAGTACTTTCAAAAATATAGGAGCTCAATTATATATATATATGTTTTCAAGTTTTGAAATCTATTCATGTATCCGAGAATTAAACCCTTTGTTTATAATTAACTAAAATTAAGCTTTTGTAAATTGATCTTTTCAGAGCTTTTATGTAAACTGATCTTGATGGGTAGTGTATATATATGTATGATCTCTTCTGTTAAATAAACTCTCTTACAGTAGAAAAACTGTTAACCCTTTTGTTAATTAGGCTGGTTTTCAGATCTTTATTATATATATAGTTTCTAAACTAAATGGACTTGGTATTTGTTCTTTTTTTTAGTACCAACCAAAGGCGTAAATTGATGAAAATGAATATTATAATTTAGAATATATCTGTACGTAGAGGGTGTAGATCAACTACTACAGTCACGTTTCGACCAACCATTCATGTTGATTTGAATAAATTAGCTAACATTAGTAAATTACATATTAGAAGATAATATAGTACCAACTCTACTTAATTTAATTTTGTGGTTATTCCTATGTTTATTTTCAAATTAAATAAGTTGACGGTTTCAACAAAAATAAAAATTGGGCACAGCTTTTGCATCATCTAGTAAATGGATCGGATTCTGTTCAGATCCGAAGGGTTAGACGCAATCTGAATCCAACCAATCCTAAGTAAATTACTTAATTGGGCAGGGTGGTCAATTTTGGTTGAATAAATTAACCATATTGGATAGCTCTGTAGTATGGTGCTACAAAAAATTTTGTATTTAAGGACACTTTAAATGATATTTGGTAATGACTTTAAAGCGTCGGCAAAAATAATCCCGACGTTTGTAAAAAGGTCGTGTAAAGAGTCGTTAAATAAACATATCGGGATAAATATACCGACGTTTTAATATAGCGTCGGAAAATTTATATAAATATTTGATAAAAATATGTTTATTAGCGACGCTTAATCATAGTGTCGGCAAATGCTAAATATTAAAAACGCTAGAAGAAAGCGTCGTTTAAAAGCGTTGTCTAAAATATATTTTGTTGTAGGTTGATTTTAGTCAATTTATGAACTAGTTTCTAATATTTTGATAGGTTGATTTTAGTCAATTTATGAACTAGTTTCTAATATTAGTGATGTTATCAAGTCAACTTAAGTTAGGCATGTAATTGCTACTTGCTCCTAAGTATATATTGTTTGTGGTGCAACACCACTTAAACTATTGATATTCTATTACATAACATTAGTGATTGTAAACAATCATATGTTGACTAAGAATAAAGAACATTTAGAACCTTCTCTGGTGCAGATAATAAATTAGAAATAATGCTCCATAAAAGAGAATGAAATTTTAGTGTACCGATTAAGAGATCACCTCTGTATTTCACCCTTAAGAATGCTAATAAATTGATAGTTAAATAGAATGGCATTAGTTTCGTTTACAGAAAAAGAAGCAAACCAGATTACGTACTCATAATATATTAGCTTAAAAAGAAGCAGAGTAACAAGCACAATACGAGATTCTTATAGTTGTGCTTATGAGATAATGTGACAAGAAAGATATGATGTTTCTTGTACTAGAAGAGTCTTATGGTTTTATTTCTAATTATACAGATACAATAGGGAGAATAAATTACACTGACTTAAACTAAATATATAAATTACAAAAGCAAGTTACTGTGATCTAAAGGGGCTGATCAACATAAACACCAATAACTTACCCACGGATTACCTGCTTTCAAAAACTGGCAGTTCTTATTGCAGTTCTTTGCAGTTCCTCAACCTGAGAACATTGCAAGGATCAGCATCAATGAGCATATTCACCACCTCTCTCATTGTAGGGCGCGTGGTCGGTAACTTTGTAATGCAAAGGGCGGCGATTTTTAACACTTTGATCATGTCATCTTTTGCAGAGATCGGAACTCTGGGGTCGAGAACCTGCGAAGAATTTTGGGAGTTGAGATGCGCCGAGACCCAACAGACGATGTCGTTCCCTTCACCAAACTGCGGCTCGAATGCGCTGAGGCCAGTTAGCAATTCTAGCAGGACCACTCCAAAGCTGTAGACATCGGTCTTTTCTGTCGCCTTGAGAGAATATGCGAGTTCTGAAAAATTAGCAAGTGCGAGTTAAGTATTTCTTTAAAGAGACAAGAAGGTGCTTCAAAGCAATTCAAGTACATGTAAGAATATTCAGAAGAGATGTGAGTGTACAATCATTTGATTTATCAAGAGTAAAAGCAGATGCAAGGGTTTAGGGTGAATGATGGTGGCTTCTTCCTCCCTTGGTGGCAGGCCCTTGGCACATGCTCCCTCCGCCTTTGTTCCCCCTCCTCCTCACCCTTTTCCCAGGGTGGTCCCGAGCTCTCGCCCTCCTGGGGGATCACGTGCTAGACAGGGCTTTTCCTATAAGGACGCCATCCTAGCCCCACCACCCAGCCACTTCACCCTCGCTTTCCTGCGATGCCGTCGCCTCCTTCCTTTTACCCCCCCTCCCCCCCAAATATCTTCGCAACCCGTCTCTCGCTGGCCGTTGTTTTCGTTGTTATGAGCGGGGGCACCGGGCTGCCCTTTGCCGAGAGCCGCGACGGTGCCTACTTTGCATGAGGATAGGCCACCCGGCCTCTCGTTGCAGACTTCCTCCTTCCTCCTCGGTCATGTCGTCCTCCTTTACTCTGGGCAGTGCCTTGGAGCCGGGGCCGTCCTCTGGACGTCCGAATTCTGCTGAGGCGTTCCTCCCCTCGCGCCCTTCCCCTCCTGGTCCCCCTCCGCTCTTCGACTGTGTGGCCTTAGCGGAAGCTTTAGATCCTTGCGATGGTAATGTTAAAGATGTTCTTGCCAGGGGTTTAGCTTCCAGGTTCGGGCGGTCCACCAGAGACTTCTTGGTTGCCAACTTCGAAGCCCCTCGGTTCGCAGTGTTCTTCCCCAACTGGGTGGCCAGAGATTCGGCTATCGGTAGAAGCCCTCTCAGGTTTGACGGTATCAACTTCAAACTCTCCTACTGGTCTGAGGTAGCAGAGTTGGAAAGGGGGCACCTTCGTCACAAGGTGCAGGTTCGCCTCCGTCGTTGGCCCGTTCTTTCTTTGGAATAAGGAAGATGTGAAAGCGGTGTCGGTGGGTTTGGCGAGCTGCGGGAGATTGACCCCTCAGCGATATGAAACTCGATGTCTCCTTCTTTCGTGCCAAGATCCGCTGCCAAGATGTTCATCGTATCCCGGAGTTCCTTTCCCTTATGGTGGATGATAGGTGCTTTCGTATCCCTGTGGAAATTGAGTCGTGGGAAGAGGCCAACCCCATCCTTTATTGTGAAGCCTTGGACGAGCGTCTGGGGCTGGAGTCAGTTGAAGATCAGAATCGGTTCATCAGGCATTCTAGATCTTCCTCGATGCTTGCTCGGGCTCCTAATGCCGCCCAGGCTGGGTTTAGCGTTTCCGGTGAGGTGGTAGGTTCTCGGCGCTCGGTTTACCCTCGAGATGGTGGCGGCAACAACGGAGTGGTGGCCACCTGTGGAGCGGGTATTGTGGGGGTGCCGACCTTAGGCTCTGGCGGAACTTGCGGGTCGACTCGGGTGGATGTGCCAATCACCGTTCTTTGCGGTGCTAGCGAGAAGACGCAGAAGGAGGTGCAGATCCCCGTTTCAAGCGGTTCTAGTGGGGCGGCTCGGGAGGACGTGCCGATCTCCGGTCCAGGCTGCATCAGCGGGGCGGATCGGGTGGCGAAACCGATCTCGGCGTCTTGGGAGGTGCCGATCAACGGGTGTTTTTTGAATTCGAATCCTTCGAAGCTGACTCCTCGGTTGCCGAGCGCTCTGCTGACACCTCCCTGTGCGGACTTCGACAAGTCTGCAGGGACTGGACTGATCCCTACTCGGCTGCTCTCACCCGCGCCTAGCCCTGAGCCTACTCCTTCTCTAGTCGCTTCTCTCCTTTTGGGCCCTGATCCCGCTGTTCCGTCCTTAGAGGGCACTGGGCCCCTTTCTCTCGGTGGCCCACTTTCCCCTTCTGTTGATCCTCTCTTAGGTCCCGTCCCTGCCTTGGCGGCTGCTGGGCTCTCTGGGGCTCATCCCCACTGAGGGCCCATCCCCGCCCGAGTGCAGGACGCCTTCTCCACCGGGCCTTCTCGCTTCTGGTGCTCTTCTTTCGGAACCCGTTCCTGAGGGTTTGGATTTGGGGGAAGCGTCCGCTCTGAGCGTTGCTTTGTCTTCTTCCCCACAGGATCGCCCCTCTGCTGAGATCTTTCCCATTGGCCCGGTTCAAGTGGTACTTAGCCAGGGAGCTGGACCTCATTCTTATCCGACTCAAGTAGGCGCCCTCCTTCTTCCAACTAATTCGGGTCCTTCAGACGAAGCCTTCGCCTTGCGTCCAAGCAAATGGGAATTAAGAAGAATTCACTTCAACGTGCTCAAGATCTAATGTGTTCCAAACTGAAATCGATGAAGGCCTCTTATAGCTCCCCGTGCCCTTCGGCCGCGAACTCGGATAGTGCTCTTCCCTCCTCGCCCTTAGTGGCCGATCGTTCCCCACTCGGTCGGGCCACTGTCGTGGATTCTGACGCGACGGCTGTTCACCTGGTCGCCTTAGAGGATCCGGCCCCCCCTTCGTTGGCTGAGATGGTGCCCCCTTTGCTTCGAAACCGAACCTACCGCTCTCTGATGTAGAGATTCGTCTGATCTTATCTTCTTGCGGAATCACCGAAGGGGGAGTGGAGCCGACTCCAGTGATGGCGTTAGGAGGCGCTAGGATCTAGGCCTTCGCTTCTGCTTTGTGCCGTGTCTCTGTTTTCCTTTATGGCTAGAAATAGAGTATTTCGTTTCCTGTCCTGGAATGTTCGTGGCTTGAACGATCGGGCCAAATGTTCTGTTGTTAGATCTTTTATCCGCTATAGCAAAGCTTCAGTTGTGTGTCTCCAGGAAACCAAACTCCCTTCCACCTCTCTGGACAAATTTCTTTCCTTTTGCGGGTATCATCTTCAGGATTTCCGTACATTGGATTCGTCTGGGTCTCGGGGGGGCCTCTTGACAGCATGGAACAATTCCCTCTTCGATTGTCTGCAGCATTGGTCCGGGCTCCACACTCTCAATGTTCTTCTGCAGAGAAAGGCTGATACGAAACTCTTCTTGATCACCAATGTCTATGGTCCGACAGGGTCTTCTCCCAAGGAGAGTTTTTTCCTCGAATTGAAAAATATCGGGCAATTTTCTTGCGACCTGCGGGTGGCTCTTGGAGACTTTAATGTGCTTCTTTCCCTGAACGACAAGAACGGGGTGCCGTCTAATACTTCGGACATCTTGGCTTTTAGGGAAGTTGTATCGGATATGGGTCTTATTGATTTACCCATTTTGAACAAGTCTTTCACCTGGTCCAATGGCAGGACGAATCCCACTCTTGAACGCCTCGATCGAGCTCTCATCTCGCAAGATTGGCTTATTCTCTTCCTCGCTCCACCCTCGGGCTCTTCCGCGCCCCGTATCCGACCATACCCCGTTGCTTCTCACTGCTTTTACTTTTGTGCCTGCACCGAGCATCTTTCGGTTCGAGTCCTTCTGGCTACATTATCCTGCAGCGCTAGGGGTGGTGAACAATGCTTGGAACTCAGTTGGGTCAAGTGATGAGCCGTGCGCTTCGACTCGATAGGGTGCGCAAGGATCTTCAGGTTTGGGCTAGAGGCATCTCTTCTTCCTTCAAACTCCAGTCCACCGCCTGCTTGCAGTGGCTTCTCTGGCTCGATTCAGCCGAGGAATCTAGAGTGCTCTCGCCTTTGGAATGCAGTCTTCGACCGAAGCTCAAGATCAGATATGAGAAACTATGCCTTATGGAAGAACTAAAATGGAAGCAAAGATCTCGTGTCCGATGGTTACGGGAGGGAGATGCCAACACCAAATTTTTCCATCTCCGAGCTAGCTGCAGAAAAAGCGTCAATACTATCTCTCAGCTTTCAGACGGTACTAATGTCCTCGCCTCCCATTCTGCTATTGCGAACCATCTCTTTTCCTATTACCTGAACCTGTTAGGCATGACACCGCAACCTTGCTCTTCCATCAACTTTTCTATTATTTATGATGATGATTCTGTTGATCCGTCCTCGCCCATGCGCCTTTCTCGTTGGAAGAAGTGAAGTCGGCAACCTTCTCATGTGCGCCGGATAAGGCCCCGGGACCGGATGGCTTCCCGTTACTTTTTTATCATCGCTTTTGGTCTTTGCTGAAATTCGACTTATTGGATATCTTCAATGCCTTCTATTCCGGCTCTCTAGACCTTAATGCTATCAATTCTAGCTGGATCTGCCCCATTCCTAAGATATCTACTGTGCGGGTGGCGAGAGATCTGCGACCTATTAGTCTTATTCATAGCGTGGCCAAAATCATTTCTAAGGTATTGGCTACTCGCCTTCAATCTGTTATGCTTCTTTTGATTAATCCTTTTCAAGCTGCCTTCATAAAGGGTCGACACATCCTCGACAACTTCTATTGTGCACATATTCTTATCCACCACCTACACGTCTCTAAGAGGCCGGCGGCTATATTCAAGATTGATTTAGAACGTGCTTTTGATCATGTCAACTGGAGTTTCTTGTTTGAGCTTCTCAAAGCCAGGGGCTTTTCTGACCTCTGGATTAGTTGGATCTCATCCATCCTCAATTCAACTTCATCAGCCGTGCTCCTCAACGGGGCCCCAGGTACTTCGTTCCATTGCAGAAGAGGGCTGAGACAGGGAGATCCGTTATCCCCCCTCCTTTTTAACCTTTGCATAGATGTGCTTTTTAGATTAATCGATAAAGCTGTTCTATCCAATATCTTGGAGGCAGTGGGCATTGGTGACGTTAAAATCCACTCTCTCCAGTTTGCGGATGACGTACTTCTCTTTTTTGATGGCTCGGTTAGATCGGCAACCATCATCAGACGTCTTCTCGAAGAATTCTCAGCAAACTCGGGTCTCGAGTCAACTTCGACAAAAGTTCGCCGACTCCCATCAACTTAACAGGACCGACTGTGCAGCAGTATTAGGTGATACTTTCCCCTGTCCTGTAGGAGCTTTCCCCTTGTCGCATCTGGGATTACCACTCTCCCCTAAGCCTCTCCGTCGAGTGGATTATCTGCCGATCATTGAGAAGATCGATAAGCGGTTAGCGGGTTGGAAAGGCTCCACTCTTTCGAGAGGTGGTCGACTAATTCTTGTTAATTCGGTTCTTTCTTCCCGCCTATTTATTTCTCGCTCCGCCTTTGCCCTTCCCGTTTGGGTGGTTAAAGCCATTGATAGAATTCGACGAAGTTTTTTTTGGAAAGGAAAGAATGCCGCTAGCGGATTTCATTGCCTCGTCAACTGGGATCAGGTTTGTCGGCCCAAGAGGGTCGGAGGAGCTGGCATCAGAAATCTCAAAGCGACGAATTCGGCTTTATTGATGAAAGGACTCTGGAAATTCCAAACTTCTATTTCCCTTCCATGGGTGCAATTGTTGAAACAGAAGCATTACAAAAGGCGCCCAGCAGCAGCATTTATCTCCATTCCTCACGGCTGTTGCTCTATCTGGAGAAGTATCCTCAACCTTTTACCTCCCTTCCTCGCTTCAGTCGACTTTATTATTGGAGACGGGAAGGACACGCCTTTCTGGGGTGCTAGATGGGGCGGAGATTCTGCAATTAGAAATCGTTTTCCGCTCCTCTCTGCGCCGACCAACTCCAAGTTATCGGTGAGTTCATGGATTCAACGCTTCGCTAACCAACCAAATCTCGGGATTCACCTCTCTGTCCGATCCGCAAGAGCATTTGGAGGTATCGCGGTGACCGTAGTGGCTTCTTCAATCGTTCTCTCTTCGATAGGCGGGACTCGCTTTTTGGAGATGGTGTTCTTAGGAAGGTTTTACGTAAGTAATGCTTACAGCTTTCTTATGTATGATGGTCTGACCACTAGCAATTTACCTTTTCTTTGGAAGCTCAAAATCCCACTCAGGGTTAAGCTTTTTATCTGGTTGGCGGAGAGGAATAAGATCCTCACGGCAGACAATCTTGTCAAGCGCGGATGGGTGGGACCGACGATCTGTGTTCTCTGTGGCAACGATGCGGAGACTCTAGCTCATATTTTACTTCACTGCAATTTTGCTATTTCGGTGTGGGCTTCGTCGATGGGACGTGTAGTACCCGCATGCTTTGACTCTACTATCGGTGGATGGAATTGCAACAGGTTGGTGCAGATTGAGGCGTCGGTTTTTGGTCGAAGCGAATCGACACGATCTCGGCATTGCGGCGATCTCGGGAGATACGGAAGGAGAGAAACAGAAGAGTTTTCGACAATCGGCAGGTCCGGTCTGACGTCCTGGGTTCATGTATCTCTGATACGGTGTCTTGTTGGAAGTCGGTGCTAGGTTAATAAGATAAGATATCTAGAACTAGGACTTTTTTGGGGGCTAGATCTAAGGCTGATGAATGTGCTCTTAGGAATATGCTTTGGAGGGCTGTTTGTGGTGCGTTAGTTCAGGAGATGTAATAGTCTGGGGATGGTGTCTGTCTGGAGCTTGTTGAGGCTCTTGGCACCTCCTTTTACTTTCTTTTTTTCTTTCTTTTCTCTATAAAATAGGGTATAACCCTGTTTAATCAAAAAAAAAAAAAAAAGCAGATGCAAATGCTTTTTCAACAGACACGAAAAGTAAACTTGAAGTGATAAACATGAAGATGAATTGATATGTCAAAGAAAAAGAAGATGAATTTCTTAAGTTTACGGACACCGACAGAGTAAACTCTCAATTCACATGTAAACATATATAGTTTATTATGATCAAGACTGAGTAGTAATCTTACTGAGTATTCATAATCTACATATATATGTACTTTAGTTGAGCCAGAAGTAAATAGAAAAGAATTGTGAGAGTGAAAGCTTTGTTCTCAATGAGAAATGACACTACACTTTATATTATAAAAAAAAAAAAAGAAGAAGCTCAATTATAGTTGGGAGTGAACAGTTATAAGAAAGTGCTCAGTACAGTGGAAGAACTACTTACCAGGCGCAATGTAGCCGTGAGTACCAGCAAAACAACTGAATTCAGAGGCTTCAGCTATCTTCGCAATCCCAAAATCAGCAATCTTCGCTTCGTATTCCTCATCGAGCAATATATTCGTCGATTTAATGTCTCTGTGTATAATCGCAGGCGAACAATCATGATGAAGATACATGATTCCCTTTGCTGCACCCAAAGCAATATTATACCTCTTATTCCAGTCCAACTCCGTCCGACCGCCTTTAATTTCACGACGAAGAGCTTGATGAAGGTTCCCCTTAGGCATGTACTCATACACAATGTAGTTAAGCTCCCCTTTGGTCAAGCAGGCGTAAAGCTTTACGATATTCCGATGCCGAATCTTTCCTAGTATATCCATCTCGGCCATCAAAGCTTTTTCCCCATTACCTTTCCATAATTGTTTCACCGCGACTGCTCCTCTATTCTTTAATTCGAGTCGGTAAACTTTACCGGTTCCGCCGCATCCAATTACATTCCCTTCATCCAGCTTACAGATTTCTTCTGCATCAATCTCCGGCGGATGGAAAGATTCGAGTTTCCACTTATTGCCATCATCCTTTCCCTCTTCCATTCTAAGTGATTCTTCAAGCTTGAAGCTCCGATAGCTTATGAATACTAATCCAGCTAACAGGAACAACAAAGCTGATAAAATTGCTGGCACAATAAGCAGTTTCTTTGCAAATATATCTTTGTGTGTATTATCCATTTTGCACATACCCAACTCAGGATCCCATCTGCTTCCCGATTTTCCCACAATACATAACCCCGGATTCCCGTCAAATGCTTCCGCTCCAGCTATCATGAGAAGGTCCGGCGGGACCTGCCCCGTTAACTGATTTCTGGAGAAATCTATTGAGCTCAGTTTGAGTGCCTGTAGGCCATCAGGGATCGAACCCGAGATCGAATTCTGTGAGAGATTAATCGAGTTGAGGGACGCCAAGAACGAAAGTGAATTTGGTATTGTGCCGGTCAATGAATTCTGCGAAAGATCGATCTCGACTAATCTACTGCACAAACCAAGCTCAGATGGCAAAGATCCAGAGAGAGAATTGTCCTCTAAATGCAAAGATGTTAACTGATTCAGGTTGCCAATCTCAGATGGTATGCTTCCGGAAAAGGAATTGTTTGATGCATACAGCTTCTGTAACTGCACGAGGCTTCCAATTTCAGCAGGAATTGCACCGGAGAGCTTGTTGTTTTGTACACAGAGCTGATTCAAGTTAACCGATTTCCCGATCTCTGACGAAATCCCTCCAACGAAATTATTATCTGAGATGTCGATAATGGCCGCAATGGGTAGTGCCCACAAACCATCTGCAAGTGTTCCGGTGAACTGATTTTGACTTATCCTGAACCTTACAAGGGTCTTGCAGTCGGCGTAGGATTCGGGGAATTCACCTGAGAAATTATTGTCGAGAGCAAGAAGAAAATTCAGCTTGTTGTTTCGGCATAAGAACCTCGGAAACTCGCCGGAGAAGTTGTTCTCTGATATGTCCAGACTGTTGAGAGGCGCGAACCGGCCAAAATTGGGCGGGAATTCTCCTGAGAAACTGTTCTCGTAGATTGAAAACCCATTTAGATATTCCAAGTCCCCCCACTCCTTTGGGATCTCACCGCGAAAGTTATTTCTGAACAATTGGATCACTGTTAAGTTCTTCAGACTACCCAGCTCAGCTGGAATTTCCCCACTCATCTGATTCCGAGATATATCGAATTCATGCAGATTTGTGAGATTCGCTAGCTCGGGCGGGATCTCTCCCTTCAAGTTATTCTGGTACAGCTCGATCTTGTACAGATTGCGCAACTTGGAAATGTCTTTCGGGAAATCCCCAGAAATCTGGTTATTGGAGAGATCCAAAGTCTGCAATGCTGTCAATTCGAATACTGACGGCGGGATTTCCCCTATCAGATTACAGTTTGCCCAGTAAAGCAATGTCAGGTTTTTCAAATTCCCTATGTTTGGCGGGATCTCCCCTTCGTCGAAGTCATTTCCAGCAAGGCCTAATGAAATCAGACCCGACAAATTTCCGATCCATGCGGGGAAATGACCGGAAAATCCATTGGTGGAAAGATCGAGAATTTCTAAGTTGTTCAAGGACGAAAGATCCGGCACCGGGCCAGTTAAACTGTTTGCTGACAGATTGAGGACTTTAAGACTAGTGCAACTACTCAGCTGAGGAGGGATGGTGCCGGAGATCGCATTGGTGTCAAGCACAAGATAGGTTAGCTTACAGTGCGGAGAGGGAGGGCGAAATCGCGCCGGAGATGTTCCGGTTCGACAGTGAAATTCCGACCACTTCGCCGGAAGTAGAATCACAACTTACCCCCAGGAAGTGGCAGGGAGAATTGGACTCGGTCCAGCTATCAAGATGATGTAGAGGATCATTTAATTTGCTCTTGAGCTGGAGCAGAGCATGAACTTCCACCTCTTGGGAGTTTAAGGTGGGGAGAAAACAGAGGAGGAGAGAGATGAGTATCAAATGAAGGCAAAAGGAGTGATCTATCATTGTTGAGGTCAATTTGCTGAGTCTCGTAAAGGATTAAACTTCCATGAATCAATTGTAGTGGTTTTAGAAGACCTATAAGAACAAGGTACAGCAGAAAAGAAGATACCTTTTTAGAGATTCGATTATAAAATGATTCGAAATGTTAGTTGAGTAATAAGATTCTTCCGAGCAACACAAAAGAAGTTCCGTGACTAAAATAACTAACTGAAAAAAAGAAACTTTACAATCCAATTAAATACCGGCACTTGGGGATTATTTAGCTACATTATTTTGCTATAACTGCATACAAATTTAAATTTACTGTTTAACGCATTATAGTTGTAACTGTACGAGAAACCTCAACTGCAATATTTAGAACTAACTACATCCAAAATTAGTCGTAATTTCATCTGTACGAGAGAACAACTTTAAAGGAATGAAACAATTTTTTTTTAATATAGGAATAAACTCATCGCTCTATATAAAATATAAAAAAAAATTTGTAAATGCATTTCACAACCTCATAAAATAAAACATATTATTTATAACTACAACAATTTTTTGTTTATATTTAACCAAATATGAGGTATATAATTATTATTATTATAACTATTATTTTACCTATATTTTGAACTTTATAATTATATTTAACTAAATGCTCCCTTAGCGTAAAGCCTTATTAGTACTTTTATTTATTTATTATTATGCTGCGTGAACTGTAATGTATTGGATTGCGACATCGCCTCGGCAAATCACCGTTGTATAATTAGTGGCGTATCATGATGACACGTCAGCATCAAACAGGCACATGCGTATTAGCTTTTCCTCGCACTCAACCGTGGGCTCCACCACCCCCCCATCCACTCGTGACACCGCAACGCCCGTTGACCCCTTTTTCGGACCCGACTCCGTGAGATTTTTGATTTCTTATTAGCGGTTCCTACTCAACACGATTAAGACCCGCATCGCCGAATTTAATCCGTTATCTATGCTTAAATTATTTACTTATTGGAAAATGCTATCCGGACAAACAGGATGGGTTGTAGATCTTACAACTGAACCATCCAACGGTTGAGATTAATCTAGTAGCACAGTAAAATATAATAAAAGAAAATGCTATCCGGACAAACAGGATGGGTTGTAGATCTTACAAATGAATCATCCAACGGTTGAGATTAATCTAGTAGCCCAGTAAAAATATAAACTCACCTTCTTTTATTTTTTTACCTACTACTACACCCACAGCTGTCGCCTTCTCTCTTTCTCTCTAGCTCGCAAGCGACAGAAAAAGGAGAGTGAGGCGCCCCTTTCTCGCTCGAGATCTTCTCTCTCACTCGCTCTATCGCTCGTAGCCCTCTCTCTCTCTCTAACTCGCAGACGACAGAAAAGAAGAGAGGTCAAAAATGAAGGGAAAAAGATGAGGAGCAAGAAAATGGGAGTGAGGACAACACTAATTTTTTTAAAAAAATAAACTAATATCAACCATTGGGATATCTCGGTTGTAAGATGTACAACTTAATATGGGTTGTACCAGTAAGCACTACTCTTTGTTAATAATTTTAAATTTTTTTCTTTTTCTTTTATTTTTTTGAATTGAGAGATTTTTATAAAATAAAATAAGCCCACAGCTATCCTAGATTAATTTTACTGAATTGAACTCACCAACAGAGATTCTCCACCGTTGGTTACATCATTATCTGTTACATAAGAAAAATATAATAATAAGAAAAAGATAAAGTAGATAATATATGAGCGCACTAAGGTCTTAGCTAGTTGGATCCTTTAATTGTAATTTCACAGTGTCGAAATATTTCCGTTACTTTTTCATATTTTTTTTTTCTAAGGAGTATTTGATTTGCTTTTTAAAAATATTAAAAACTGCAATAAACTACCTTAACTAAGATAATATAAATTTACAATACTAGTGAGGTTAAATATTTATCTCTCGAATTTCTTATTAGTGTAAAGTTTGAGTCCACTACGCCATATGCAATAATAGTAACACTATAATAAGTAGAGGTATATACAAACAAGCTCTAACCACTAAGTGCTAATTTGTATGGGAGATCACTCTTAAAACGGAGAGTTTATTTCTCATATATAACTTCCTATAATGATAACTTTATTTATGAAGTTTGAAGGGTTATTTGCAATTTACCGAATATTTAGGAACATCTGAGCATATTCTTTTCTAGAACACAAATAAAAAAGTAGCTTAGAAGTACAGGATCCCCAAATAGGTATATCCTTGTTTTCCAAAAAAAAAAAAAAAAAAGAAGAAAAGTACAGGATCCCATCATCAGGTCAAGTGAACATTTGCATATCCTAAGTAACAAAGGATTGGAATATACATACATTTTTAAGTTAATTCGAAGATTTCGATTTCGAACTTAAAAATGTAGTTTCTTAATCTCCTCTTTATTTTCTTTGTTTCCTTTTTCTTTTACCTTCTACTTCGGAAGCCCTAACTGCCTTCGTCTGTCTGCACAGTTAAATCTCTCTCCAATGAATGAAGCGGATAAAAAAAAAAAATTCGAAATCTAATTATTTTATATTTTAGTTAATTTTATTTAAAAAAATAAGTAAAATAAGTAGCATTCTATATCTTTCCGTTAGGGGGGGGGAAATTGCATATCCTACGCTACTCAGTTAGATCATCATAGCCATCCGCTCAAAATTAATCTTTTTTTTTTTTTTTTTTTTGAGAGAGAGATAACTCAAAATTAATCTTTTAAGTATAAGTTCTACAAAGTATTAAAAAAACCCACAAAAACAAAGTTCAAAGCATACTTTTAACTTGGAACACACTTGGGAGAACAAAAAGGGCTTAGCCCAACAAAAATATCTCCCATATACAAACCAAATCAAAATGAAACCAAATCAAATTCGAATGTAAATTTTCAAAGGCCGATTCAAATTCAAGAGTAGTAATTAAGAGAAGTTGCCCGTAGAAGAAGCTCAATACTCAACAAGCTCTTTAATTACGTTGCATAATCAGCTAAACAAGCAATTAATCTAAGCTATCCAATCGAAAGATCATGGGAAAACCTAAAACTCTTTAATTTGAAACTAAATAAACAATAGGAAGCAAATGCATAAACAAAATGTTTAATTTACAACCAATGAATGACTTAATTACCTGTGAGAAATCCTTCTCTTCTCCTCACCCCATCTTTGCAGCGTTGATTCAAATCGGAAATTTGAGAAGAAACTATGAATAAATTTATTAAATATTTGGTTTGGATTTTTTTTTTGCTTTTTTTTTGGGTGGGGGGAGAGGGAGAAGACATTTTCCCCTCGTGCTTCGTTGCTCACTCACGAGGAGTGGAGGAAAAGGGATGGAACATCAAAAAAGGGAGGGGGGTCTTGTAAATTTACTATAATACCCCTCATCCTTTTTAGATTGTGGCTAAAGCTATTGCATGCAACCTGTACACGATGTACTACGTACATACTCTATTAATTTAATTTATATTAGAGAATGTAATTTATTGCTGAAGTAGTACTATAATAATAAAGTATCCGCGTTGCGGTATGTTGGCATCACAACAGGGTCGTAGTAGTCCCAAGCGGGGAGAATATATTTTTTTTTTTATTACAGTTATTTTATATAGAATTTGCAATAAGGATTTAAGTGTCGTGTACGAAAAAATTTCTTGACACGATCAACACGGTGCGTGTAAGAGTCGTGCCGATGCGTCTTGAGTGAGAAAAATTCTTGTGTCTTGACATAATAGCATGAAATACTTATTTTTTTAAGCAATAAAACATTCTAACTATTTATTATGTTTCTTTATCACATCTTTTGAATTTTATTGAAAAAATTACTTCCAATTTTAAAAAATAAAGGATTTTGAGCTGTTCCATCGTTACGGGGTTTGTATCGTGCCGGTATTTGTTGGCACGATGCGGCACGCAGTGGATACGGCGTCTTACCTTGATTTGCAACATCTAATTAAATATCTTTATATTACATAAAAATATAAAAAAAAAGTATAAATATAATTTTAATTTTAAATTGTCATATTATTTTTTTATTCTATTTTTTTTCATCTTAGTTTTTATAAGGTAAAACTTCAAAAAAAAACCCTCGTGGCTTCGTACTTTTTTTATTTTAATATCCTGTAGTTTAAAGTGTTTCATGTTAGTACTCTGTGATTTAGCACTTTCTTACTTTAGTACCCTGTGTGTATCAAATTAGTACGCTGTGATTTAAAAAACCACAAGGGTACTAAAATGAGAAAGTGCGAAACCATAAGGTACTAAAGTGAGAAAGTGCGAAACAACAGGATACTAACTTGATACACTTTAAACCACATGGTACTAATGTGAAAAGTGTAAAACCATAAAATACTAACTTGATACACTTTAAATCACAGGATAGTAAAGTGAGAAAAAAAAGAAATTTGAAGTTTTCTTTTTTTATAATTCTACGGGTTAGAGATAAATCTCATGTGGCGTATCTATTATAACGTGAATTACAGCAGTGCTCGTGCGTCGGTGGTGGGTGGTGATCCACCGTACAACTCTCGAGTCATCGATCTCAGCCGTTCGTTCGGGAACGGCAGAGATTGAAGAAGAAATAGATGGACGGCGATCGGGTTGTCCATACGGCATCACATGCATCGCCAAATATTTTTGGTTACTGTTCGTTAAAACCATGGCCTTGAGCGCTCACGTGATAAGAACGAGAAGCATTTGTCTACATCTACTAACCTTAATTTTGAACAATCACGTTTTTTTTTTTTGCTTTTTCTTTTTTCCGTAAGTGACCATCTTAATTATTTCAGAAAATTACATAAAATGTTAGTAAATTAGATACTTAATTGTTCTTTTATTTTGCTACTGTGCACTGTTTGGTTTACTGCATAATAACCTCGTGGCTATGAAAGTTAATTAAAATCTTAGCTTTCTTATATTGTATTATAGTTGCAAAGAGAGGATTGTTCGAATGATATTGTTATTTATTTATTTTTAATTTAGATGGTCATTTTTTAAATACATAATGTTAGTTTACGAGAAAAGTAACAAGCTAATCGCTTTATTAATTGTGTGTGAGGTAACTAGACCTCTAAAATAGGGAATCGCGTGGACAAAAAGAGAGAGAAAAAAAAAAAAAGTTAATTATCCTTTTTTCTGTGTATAGCAGTTAATATGAGGGTGACATGCAATGAGCTAGCACACAATTAAACAAGGATAATCATGATATATATATATATTTCTTTATTTGTTTTGTTTTTTTGAGAGATAGGTAGTACGTTAACCGCTTTGTTTATTTCGTTAAGAAATAAACTTAGTTAGAAATGTGATTGACTGGTCTCTCGTGCTAATCCTTCGCCACTACAGAAATCCTCGATATATATATATTAATTTCTTTATTTGTTACTTTAGATCGACTTAGTAGGTATGGCTATAAACTCGGAGAAGTAATTGACCACCATAACCAACTAATTTGGTCGTAAGCTGATGGTGTTTGATTGCTTCTGATAATACTAACAAAAAAAATCTATAAGATTAGTAAGTGTTAATTTAAGATATTTAACTCTTTGAAAAGCAATTAGAGACACAATTAAGTTCTAAATTTATTTAAGCTCGTACAGGAAGAGCTAAAATTAATTAGCTGTGAGTACCCCTTAATCGGTATCTAGATACCAAACCACTTGCAATCGATTCCAATAATTGGAACGGGTCGATTTCCATCAATGGGTTAACAGTAACAGCTCCATTATATATGTTCATTGTGATAAGATGTCGCTTTATGACCAACTAAGTCACATCCAATTGTGGTCTTAAAGGGGTGGGCACCCCCACATTCGATCGAGTCATATCGAGCTCAAAGTGTACAAAGACCACATTGATTGAAATGTGGGTCCTTATTAGTTGCCACCAATTAAAACCTTACACGTCAGCAAAGTACACTATTCAGTTGCATGATGGAATTCTATAATTTCAGTCAATGTTGACTAAAAAGTTTACTGTATAACACAATTCACTAGAAATTAAGTTTACTATTTAACACTTATATCACATTGTCAATAATCAACCAATTATATTATTTTATAAAAAATATATAATAAAAGTATTTTTTTAATATTCACGATGGAATATTGGGGTGAACTTAAAGACAGAAATCTGATTTGTTGGAGACGCTACATTAGTTATATAGCTAGTACATTTTACACTTTTTTCAATAGTAACATACAAATTAATGCATCTTTTTTCCTATAAAATTAGGTTTACAATTTAAAGTATTAATTTTGGGAATAATTGTGTTATATTCTTTATTTAAAAACGTTGTTTTATTTTTACATTATCTTTTGTCCCACTATAATCATAGTAAGCGTAAGCACCTTGTTAATTAACCTAGAGTTATTACTGTGCCAAATTCTTGCAAGATCGATCGAATTGCGTTTGTGTTTAAGGTTAGTAGTTAAATTACGGTGTTCTTAAAAATTTATATATCCATTTCAAAATTTACAATGATTTAGATATATAAAATCTAAACATTTGTATATTCCAAAAACCCAGTATTAATTGTAATACCCCCAATGATAGGCCATATTTTCCTACCAAAAGAAACACAAATGATCACTAACAAAAACAGCCTCTAAATAATAATGCGTGAACCCCACATGCTAGTGCATGCTAGAGAGAATGAATTAAAGAAGGGAATTACAAATTGAGAAAGCGTGAAGATGATAACTGCGTTCCAACCTCATTTAAATGATTGGATTTTTCGAAGCGCGCCAAAGAGAATGAAATGACCTCAAGTTTAGGGCGGCAAGCGATCGAACTACGTAACGAAAGCTTTATTTATATGAAACATTTTCGATCGTTGTCGTATCTACACTGCTTAATTAATTGTTATTAATTCCATAATCGTATTACCGGTGCATCATTACTGACTAATATGTTCCAATTTCCGCCATGTTCTCTTTTTATTTTTTCTCTCAAGTGCGAGAAAATTAGTATTTTTTGTATGGAATTATGGACATTAACTACAAATTTTATTGTTAAGAAACCAAAATAATAGTATGCATGTCGAATTTATATATGAATCCAGCCTAACTGCAGCTGATGATTTCACGTATTTATCATTTATCGATATTGTCTTATTATTATTATTTTTTATTATTTTTGAATAGTGAATATTACTCAACGTAAATTGTTTAAAGAATTTCCGAACTTTAGCGATAGCTCTTTTGCAAAGGAACATCAACATTTTTAATTTTGACAATTAAACTTTTTAAATGCTGATAAACTTTAGAAGATCTGATTGCTAAAATTAGTAATTCAAACGTGTATTTGTTAAAAAATATAAAATTCAAAAAGTGTTTACACATTATTCTTACATAATTATTATGCCAGTTAGATCACCTTTTCTCTGAATGTGTTTTTGTCAGATACTTTTTTTGGTGTGAGGGAGGGACAGAGGCGACCGAAGTTCATTTAGGGGATGTTCGGTGCAGATGGAATGAGATATCTTGTAATCCTAACACCATGTCGAGTGCGAAGAGGTTAACTCGACTGGCGGCGATCTGGTGGGTTGTTTGGATCGAGCGCAACAATACTATCTTTCGTGACATGTCTCCCAATACAAGTCAGGCCATTATTCGTGTTGAGTCACTAGTGAAGGATTGAACCGACGTTACGTGATTCATTACTATATCAGTCCTAGCTACTTTCTTTTGTTTTCTTTTACAAGTTGCTTACCTTTTTTGGCTTTCTGTTTTTGTTTCGTCAATTTTTTTTCTCGTTTTCTAGATACCCTACCGTTTCCACCTTATATACTTACCATCCCATCTGAATCTAAATGCGAACTTGCTCCCTTTATTCTCAAAAAAAAAAAAAAAAAATTGTACATGCACGTGAAATCTCTCTCTCTCTCTCTCTCTCTCTCTCTCTCTCTCTCTAAGCACCATGAAAACTCTCTCTCTCTCTAGGATTGGAAAGTGGAACAAGGAAGCAAAATAAAGTGGACAAATCCAATTAATGGGCACAATGTTGCAAACTATTTATGAGAAAGTATGATGCTTTAATTGTTGTGTTGTGTTACGAGAGGAGACAAAAGTTGGCTCATGCACTACCAATCTGTCAATTCGCACCGCCCAAGCGATCGTAGCCGTCCGATCCACTATCCCATAATTTTAAGGGCAAAATGTTAAATGTGTCGATATATAGCTAGTCACTGTACCGTGTCCCGAATTGCAAGTTGGTTTTCGAACATAAATTTTCTTGTGATTTTTTAGTTTTAAAATGGTTTCTTTTTTTTCTACTTGGATTAATTCAAGTTAATTAAGTAACTAGCTAGCTAATTAATCTACAAATATTTGAATCCGTTATGTGCTCTTATTAAGAATACAAGCATCTGCACGGAATTATAACATAATAATTAAAAGATGTAATAGTAAAATAAAAATTATGATAATATATGATTTAAGGAAAAAAATGTCTGATTTATTTTAATGATTTACAAAATATTTTTAAAATAAAACATATATAATTTAAAGGGAAAAAATTTGTGAAATATAAAATATATATTATGATAATCATATATATATGATTTAAAATAAAATATAATAAATATACAGATTTATTTGTGAAATATATATATTCCAATTGAACCATAAGATGCAACGTGGTACATTGGAACTTCCTATGTAAGTGCGCCACGTGGCATCATAAGGTTCAATGGGAACCATGCTTAAACCAAAAAAATAACTTACAAACAAGCAAAAAAAAAAAAACCGAAAAAAATAACTGTTGTGCAGTTAAGAAGAAGGAAAAAAACAAACATGCGGTTATGATTTCCTTTAATTATTATTTTTTATTATTTTAATTATTTAAAAATAAATAAAATTATTATATATAAGGAAAAAAATATATAAAAAAATGATTATATATAAGGAATAAACATGCGGTTATATATATATTTTTTAATTTTTATATAAATAATATAAAATAAAAATTATGATAATATATAACTTAAGGAAAAAATGTACAAATTTATTCTAATGATTTACAAAATATTTGTGAAATATAACATATATAATTTAAGAGAAAAAATGTACAATATAAAAAATAAAAATTATGATAATATATGATTGAAGGAAAAAAATGTCTGATTTATTCTAATGATTTACAAAATATTTGTGAAATATAACATATATAATTTAAGGGAAAAAAATTTGTGAAATATAAAATATATATTATGATAATCATATATATATATATATATATATATATATGATTTAAAATAAAATATAATAAATATACATATTTATTTGTGAAATATATATATTCCAATTAAACCATAAAATGCCACGTGGCACATTGGAACTTTCTATGTAAGTGCGCTTTACGTGGCATCATATGGTTCAATTGGAACCATGCTTCCAAAATTATATATATATATATATATATATATATATATATATATATATATATATATATATATATATATATATATATATATATATATATATATATGATAAACCAATTTGATCTCCATATATATCATTAGTGGACCCATATTAATGGACCGTATCATTTGGTACTAAATAAGTTTTTGCTAATTGACGGGTACGTTTATTATACCTTTTATTTATACTAATTAAGAGAATGAAATCGACAGTACATTACCATGCATTATGGCCCTCAGGAATCTAATAGCACCAATAACTTAATATGGTTAATAATAATATAGTAGTCTATTTTATATATAGAGAAAGAGAGAGAAAGAATTTAGCTTCTATATTTTTAAAAATACTAAGTTATTGGTGCTTAGATTTTACCCATTGGATTAAGGGATGTACGGTTAGGATGATGTGGGATCTACAGGGTTGAGTGGGTGGTTGGTTGAATAGTATGATTTAACGGGTGAAAAATGATCAATAAAGTAAAAAAAAATTTACAAGCACCAAATTTTTGTGTTTTTACAAGATCATAACGAACTATATATATATATATATATATATATATATATATATAGAGAGAGAGAGAGAGAGAGAGAGAGAGAAAGAGAGAGAGAGAGAGAGTGTGTGTGTGTTGGGCTAGAATACTACTATTATAGCAAAATGCCATTTTTGCTATTAAATTTTTAGTCATTGAATTTATTTATTTTTTTATCATTTCTAATCATTGGATTAAATATTATAATTCGGGAACCATGCACTCAATTCTAGGAGTACCACCCAACCGTTGAGAATTAATATCATCATAATTCTACAATTTTTCATTCAATAATTAAAAAATATCAATAGTATTGCCCCCCCCCCCCTCCTCCTCTCTCTCTCTCTCTCTATATATATATATATATATAGAACTAGGCTACTTATCTATTAATAGCACCAAGTCATTAGTGCTACCAAGTTTTTAGCCGTTGGATCGAGAGATGTGCGGTTAGGATGCTGTGGGCCCTCTAGGGTTAAGTGTGTGGTTGGTTGAATAGTATGATCCGACAGTGAAAATCATCAAAGGTGTGGATCTAACGGTGAAAATTTGGTAGCACCGAATGCTTCATTTTATTGATAAAATAGGTCGGACTCTTTATATATATATATATATATATATATATATATATATATATATATATATAAAATCCCAACATCGAAAACAACTTATGAGTAGTAGGGGCTCTATACTCATAATAGTATAGTAGCCCTACTCTATATAGAGTCCGGCTACTATACTATTATGAGTACGATCGCCCTCGTACTCATAAGTTGTTTTCGATGATAGAGCTTCCGAATCGACGATCCACACCGTTAAACGTTATCTAGAGCATTTAAAACTTCTAGAAATAAAATTTTATAATTTTTCGATATCATTTACCCTGCGATCAAAAGCTCACAAAATTGACAATTTTTAATGTCCGGTATGGAATACTTTCTAGTTCAACGGTGTAAAAGAATCGAAATTTGTTGAATTTTTGATAGAAAATTCTATTCACTACATAGATAAAGATCAATAACTCCGATCTTGAATTGAAGGATCCGATCATCCCTTTTTAGGATGTCGTTCGATTTTGACCGTTCATTTTATACCCGCTTGATGGACCTTATAATGATTTCGAAAAATTACAAAATTTATTTTCTAGAAGTTTCAAATACTCTAGATCATGTTTAACGGTGTGGATCGCCGATTCGAAAATCCCAACATCGAAAACAACTTATGAGTAGTAGGGGCTCTATACTTATAATAGTATAGTAGCCCTACTCTATATGTATATATATTATCTTCTCTTCTCATTTTAAGTGGGAGTCGACTCATACCCCTTTGCCAAAAGGCGCAGGGCCGTTTTGTGTTTATGCTAGCGTGTGTTAGATTAGGATTAATTTGTGGTAATTAATTTGGAACTGCTGTATAATTTTTTGCATTAGTCCTTTCATTAGAGGGCAATAATACCCTGATTAATTTGTGGTAATTAATTTGGAACTGCTGTATAATTCTTTGCATTAGTCCTTTCATTAGAGAGCAATAATAACCTGATGAAGATGCATAATTCTCTCTTTGGTATAAAACTACAAATATTGATGAACTGTATATAGTTTCTGGAATGAGCTTGAAAACTTCAAAATTTTCTTAATTAGTGATTTTGGTTTTCAATTATATCCAGACTAACTGAAACCCAATTAAAAATCCAAATGATCAATTTTGTCGCCTGCGAGCAACAAATATCCATTTTTGTAAGTTGTGCTTATGTTTTTAGCTGCATTTATCTGTATTTTTACTCCTCCGTTAAATCGCAAAAAAAAAAAAAATTCACGATCCATGATTTACGGAAGCATGATCGATCCTTCGATCTACACAATAGAAATCTGGCCAGTATATATGGGATTATCCATGATGCTCACAATTTTATTTTATTTTTCGAAAGAGACCAGAATACACATTACCCTAGAGCAAGTTGCAAAATGCTTGGTGGTTGGTACTCGAGACCCGAGTTCGAATTCTAGTTGATTCACATTTTCAACTAAGTTTATTTCGAAAGGGTAGCGTGCTACCTATCTCTCAAAAAAAAAGAAAAAAAAAAAGAAATTAAAAGGTTGCTGACATGTATGACACATGTGGCCGTTTGGGTTATATAATTAATGTAATGAAATGGTATGCGGAACATTCCTAAAACCTTCTATGGTGAGATGAGACAAGAATAAATACAACGCAATCCTTTGGGGGCCCCTGTAATCAAGTAACGAGAGAGAGAGAGAGAGAGAGAGAGAGAGAGATGTTATAGCAAAACTGACAGCCACAGTTGAATAAATGAACTCACCAAATTTTCAACTATACGGTGGACAATCTGACTAGAAAAAAAGAGTATCCCCTTTAGGGGATGAAACTCAAGCCCAACTCAAGTTCTTCACCGTATATATTCATTCGCGCAGAATTGATTGAAACAATACTGTTAATTATATACTTGTAGTTTAACCCTTCTTTCCACCGACCGCCCTCGCAGAAAGAAGGGTTTGGTAGTTGATATCAGACTCCAGAGTTTGAATCCTAGTTGATTTACATTTAAGTTTTATTTTTTAACGAAATAAACTAGCACGTATCACCTATCTCAAAAAAAAAAAAAAAAAAAAAAAAAAAAAAAAGTTTAACCCTTCTTTCCTCTCTCTCCCCCTCTATCTCTTTCTCTCTTCTTCTTTTTATATTTTTTGACATTTTGTTTTTTCTTTTCGTGAGGCTTTGACTGCCTTATCTATATTGCCAAGTTTATATCATTTTATGAATGAAATGGATAGTTTACTATTTTGTTCTTAAAAATAAAAAAAACAGATAGGGATCCCAAAATATACAGTGACAACACTTCAAGCAACCCGGGTGCAAGTAAAATGCTTCAAAGAAGGTTCATATTTTGTTCAAAAAAAAAAAAAAAAAAATTAAAAAGTTTCGTCCATTTTGCGTGACAGGGCATCGATTATTATCCACATTCGATTAGTAGCCCCACATTGCGTACCAATAATGCTTTGCTAATATTTATAAGTGCCGGTCAATTATTGATTCATGGAGAAAAGAGTAGCGTGAGTAACTTACGCGCAAATGTATATTTTCTAGATCGTTTTTATGTCGCTGCCAGATCTCATGACCCAAGCTCAAATCCTACTTCGATTCACATTTCTAAATGCTAAATTTATTTCTAAATAAAATAAACGGTTAAAAGAAAGATACTATCTTATCTCTAAAAAAAAAAAAAAAAAAAAAAAAAAAAAAAAAAATTTCATGTTTCAAAATGAGCAATGCTAGATATGTAAACAATTTTTCATTGTAATCTCACAATTTGTTCATCCAAAGACCAACTTTTTCTCATTAGTCATATCGATTTTTCTTACTATTAATATGTTAAAAAAGGTTGTATAAATTTTAGGAGTAGAATTATAATTCTTGCTTTTGGGTTGTAAACTGACCAATTCTGCAACCAAATAAATACTTTTTTTGAGAAATAGATAGCACGCTACCCGCTTCGCTTATTTCATTTAGAAATAAACTTAGCTAGAAATGTGAATTAAGCATGGATTCAACTTGGATCTCGACACAACCACCGGCTTTCAGACTCGCTTCAGGACGGTCCGTAAACCAAATAAATAGTTGAAAAGAAAAAGTTCCATAAGCCGAAGTATTAGATGGTTTGGGTCAAACTAGTTCAATGGGCCAGTCAATGACGCAGCTCTCGTTGAATGCTCCATGGGCCGAATCGGCCCGGACCGGTCCATTTTAAGTCAGTTGCTCCCTTACGCGAAATCGCCTTTTCCCGCTCCCCTCTTCTTAAATTCCCCCTCCGCCCCCTCCGCGGCGCCGCTCGGCCTCCTCCGCATAGCGGCGGCGGAGGAGGAGGAGAGAGAAGAACCCTAGGGCGCGGCATTGGAGACATGGGAGAGGACTCAAGGATCTTACGGTGGCGGTGGACATCGCCATAAACCCTCGATCCCTGTTCGCCACCCCACTACAAGGTCTGTAGTCCCCTCTCTCTCCGCTCCCTTATGGATCCAGTGCGTTATATAAACTTCTTCGATTTTACGCTCAACTTCCGATTCGGTAGTTTCGTCCAATTGTGGTAAAATTTCCGATTCTTACTGATTAATTTGACGCTTTTGCTGGTTAAAATGATAACCTATGTTAATATTTTGATGTCATTTGACTTGTGATCGAATCATTTGCTATCATCGGATGATCAAATCATCCTGTGTGCTATTCTAATCTGTCGAATTTTTCAGTAATTTGTAGTTATTGCTAATTTGCAGTGTTTCTAGACCTCGTGATTTAAATCTAGCCATGGAATGTAGGATTAGAGAAACCTTACCAACATGAGTGATATCTACGTAATATGTATAGTGCATATCGGTTCATATTGGGATACGTATTTTTTTTTTTTTGATTAAACAGGGATATACCCTATACGTACTTTTTCGACAAGTGTGTAGAAGGACACTTATGTGCATGCTACGTTCATATATGTATGTGTAGCGTGTAGATTAGGGCTGTGTAGAAGCTGAATTCAATACTTGTTATCAAGTCTTATACTCCACCATTAGTCTTTTATTGGTTTTGATGGCCAAGTTATTGATCATATCTATGAAACTTGCACTAAGGTTGTAAAGCAGCACTTTGGATTCCCACAATGCGTGAAACCAACATCATGGTTCACTCTGCCGCTCTGTGTGTAAAAACCTGCCCGGCCATTGCATTTGCAGATAATCGTATAGTAAGAGAGGGTGTGCTAAGACCATATTTTATTTTGCCTCTAAATAACCGTACCTTACGGCTTAAAATGGAGCTAGACTTTCGTTGCTGACCCCTTTAGCAGTAAAGTCATGCGCTAGATAACCATCTTGCACTTGTTTGCTTTGCTGCATGTTCGGCGGATTTTATCTGCATTTTGCATGATAGACTGGTGTTTAGGCACTCTTTTGCTCATCTTCTAGCAGCGCAAGATACTTCAAGTAGGATCTTGCCAAAGCAGGTTACTGAGCCTTTAAGGTAAATGCTGGTTCATGTCTTTTAGTTCTTTCATTTCTTTTGGATAGCAAACAGATTTACGACAACTTGCTAGAGAGAGCAACATGAATCTGTGATAGAGACATTATCAACTCTTTAAGGTTAATCACAGGACAACCAATAAAGACATTTGTGTAGACCCTACGAATAGTTTGACCAGATTGGTATTGTTACGACAAGCGCACAAATGGAAATAAAAAATGGCGAACACAAAATAAACAAATCACAAGCAGAAATAAAACAACACAGATTTACGTAGAAAACCCTTTGTAAAAAAAAACTACGGGCAAGGAATGAGAGAATTTCACTATCGAAAAAGGAATACAGTGTTCAAAATACAACCAACCACGATCTGTTGTCTCTAGGGCAAAAACTAGAAAGAAAACTCTTAACGGGTTTTGGGATCCGATTCGTACCACAAGGGGCTCCGCCCCCCGCACCCCCTGGCGAATATCAGTGGTGCTCGGGCCTACTAGCCCGAGCCCTCCGCTATCCACCACAGGCATTCATTTTTCTTTCACAAATTTATTTTCAAATGTCACACCGCGAAACTGTCGGCAAGTCGAAGTCCCAAACTTAAGTTTATTATCAATTTTGAGTCACATCTAACAGGTATTACCATCTCACAGAAGTTATAAAATATATGCACATAACGATAAATTGCTATTTCAGAAATGTAGATGAGATCAAACTCGCCCTTCTTACATCATTTTCTTTTATTGCTCTTACCTTGTTACAGTTACTGGTTACAACAAATGGTTCACTGTGATATGTAGATTGTGGGGAAAAAGGAATAGTCGTAAAGAATTGAGTTTCTAGGAGTGAGGCACTGGCAGAGTGTGATCTAGTCTTTCTGCATTCTTGTGGCACACAATATGGCTACATAACATGTAGTCTGATAGTTTCTGTTTCCTGAGATTTTGGCGAAGGATTCATCCTCTTCCTTTTTGTTCCGCTGTGAAATCCTCTTGGCGATTCGTTCTTGAGTCTACTTTCTCCATAAAAATCTCTTTACATGCCCATTTTGGGTGTAAGAATGTCATACTCATTAGAAGTCATTCCTTAGTAGGAAAAAGTTTGAGATTATAATATTTTAGGAGACCCATATGAAACTAAAATAAATATCTGAAGGATTAATTGGATGATGCTATTTTCAGGTTAGATCTGGGAATCCAAGCTAATCTTTTTGATTTAGCTGCATAGAAGAGCATCTACAAAATTATATAGTGATAAAGGTAGTTGGATGGTTGTCTTGCACAAAGATGATCTATCATCACCTAAACTTTATCATCATATTTTATCCTTTCATCCTTCCTCTGCTTTTTCACTATGTCTTCCTTGACCTCGTGCTCATTCTTTCATACATTCAAGCTTTCTCATGAGTACCACAGTCCCACATTTGTTATTTTTTTACATGAAATATTTGGGTAATCAAGTCTTGGGCTCCCTTCTGTCTAATTTTAATTATGCTTTGATTTGAAGATTTAGATAATGAAAGTGTTGGGGCCAATTAATAGTCCCGCGTAATAAGTAATAGCGTGTACCACCTACATAAAGGCATTAATGCACACTTATTTTAGTAATATGAGCCTAATATTACATATTCGTATCTTCAAGTGTCACTAATCTCAGTTTCCTACCAAATAAACAAATGCATATAGCGCGAATCTGCGTTCCACTAATCTTGTTGGAAGCTAACAAAATAGTACTTTGGATGCCTACGCACTTTGAAGCTGATAACCCCTTTGTTTTTTGTAATAAAAGAAATGCTTGGACTTCAGTGCCTAGGTTCTGGGAATATCGCTTTTTCTTATCAAATAGTAATAGGCTGTTTTATAGATCGTGGTATGTGATGCAGATCTTTAAAGGCCAAAATTATTTCTTACATGATTTTTCGAATACTTTACTTGCAGCAGAATCTAGATAAAATAGGCATGGATTTCAAACATAACTAGCTACCTTGACACTTAATTTTCAATTTCTTTTTATTGGATTGACACCCCAAAATTTACTATGGCATATTTCTCATAGCTTTTTATTTGGTAAAAAAAATTTCAATTTTTTGTGTTACCTTCTTGTAATTAGATAACCTGAGAAAATTTTTAACTTATAAAATCATAATACCTACATAATTATCCTCTTAATTTAGTTTGATATTTCTTTTTTTAAAGTTCTCTTACCATCAGATATTGCAAGTTCAATTTTCAAAGTTTTAGGGTAGCGTGCTACCTTTATCTCAAAATTTTTTTTTTGAGGTTTTAAAACAACACGGATGGTATCTGCTCCTGTAGATAATATGCCTGCCACACATGCACTATTCTATAATTTAGATCATTGATGCTAAGAATAAAACTATTCTTTTTTGTGTTTTCTTTTTTATTTTGAGAGGTTTGTTAAACATAACTATTTAGGAATCTCAACTATAAATCATTTGGCATCTCGATTCTGATTCCAATTCCAAGTTTAATTTCCATTAGAATCAAACAAACCCTTATTAGTGTTAGTCTTCTCTAGTGTACCTTGAAAATTTACTAGGCCTCTGACACACGGGGATTATGATTTGCTGGAATACTATTACCTTCAAGATTTGCTGGAATACTATTAACTAGATATAATTTGCAAACAATGTGTCTTGTTTTTGCCCGGCTTTTGCATTTGTATCATATAAGTCACTTCTGTGTCACTATTTTTATAAGAAAACAGGAGTCGTTGTACTACATCTTATAAATAAATGGGGAATATCCTTAATAACCTAATGGGGAGATCATCAGTCCCGTCGCAAAGTAAGTGAAGGCGCTGCCATTGATACCCGAGACCTAAGTTCGAATCATAGTTGATTCACATTTAAAGTTTATTTCTAAATGAAATAAACAAAGCAGTAGCTACCTATCTCTCAAAAAAAAAAAAAACCTAATGGGGAGAACATAATTTGGCAAAATGATAAAATGGGGTGTGTTGTTAATGAAATCAGTGCATTAGCTATTTCGAGCCTCGTTTATTCTAAGAGTTTCTTCCACTGCTTCTTTGTCTTTGTAGTCCAAAGGGTCTTAAGTTGGGCTTTTGAGATGTTCTTCCCATACATACAAAAGAAAAGTACAAAGCACAAGTGCATTATAAAATGCAAAAGAAAGCCAAGTGAGTGGGCATGCAAAAGGCTTTATGGCATTCAAACAAGGAAACCTCCCTGCCATCATACTAGGGGGGTGTGCATTCACCCTCCTGTGAATAGATTAAAGGGGGAACAATAGCTTTATCACTACCCTGTGTTCGCACTCTTGGATCCTTTACTCCTCTTATGTCATTCGCTGCTAAGGCAAATAGAGAGGGAGAGAAGAGAGAGAGAGAGAGCCATGGCACCTTCCAAAGATACTCTCTTGTCCTAGAAGCCAGGGTGATATCTCTTTTTAAAGGGTTCTAGGTCTTAAAAGGAATGGAGGAAAATTGCAGTGTTTTTGCTTTATTTTCCTCCTTTAAATCCTTCCTTTCTCTTTTTGTCTTTTCCTTTTCTTTGCATGCCCTTCCCTTATTTCATATCATGGCATAAGGAAATGAGATTTAAGTACACCACCATTCAGAAAAAGAAAAAGAGCCTTGGCATAGTTTGCATTTTAAGATGCAGTAAGATGTTTTTTTTTTTTTTGAGAATAAGGTAATCTCACGCCCTCGCTTCATTCATCAGTAGAAATGACCAGCTATTTCTGGTGAGACAACCACGGCCTCATAAAAGATGCAGTAAGACGTTGGCTTCATAGCAAAGCTTAGCTATTATGTTTCTACTTGGCTGCGTCTAGAGCACTAACAGTAGTGTTAGTCTGGCATTATATTGTTCAGAATTCGCCTAATTGGTTGCCTTGAACGAAGATTTTTGAGAGAAATGAGTAGCCCAGCATTGTCAGAAACACGTTTATTGAAAATAGCAGAGCCAAATTTCTGAAGTGAGGCAACCAGGGTCTCAAGGAAACGAAACAAACAAGGTTTTAAAAAAAAAAAAACATAAAAAAATTACAGAAGGTCTCTCCAAGAATCAATGAGATGCCTCAGCCTTCGCACCGCTAGTAGAGGGTCTAGCTGTATGTCACGGAAGATAAAGTTATTTCTAGCCTTCCAGATGGTCCACCAGCAAGCGGTCAAATCAGCTTGACCGTTCCTCCTACGAGGCCCACCAAGTCTTCCCTTCCAACTATCCCAGACTACAAGTACATCGTCACCCAACTCCCCCGACTGAATGTCCTCAAGTCCCGCAACCATGATAAACTTGAAAAACACGCACTGGGTGAATAGATGGTCCACCGACTCATCAAAGACCCTATACAACGTGCAGGCCGTACTACCAGTCCACCCTTTCTTACTGAGATTGTCAACAGTAGGTGAAGATTACTTATGTTCATTGTCATGAAATCGAAGTTTCTTGTGTAATTGATGCGGTGCATGTGCATGCTCATATGGAATTTATGCCTAAAGTAAGCAAAGAACTTTATTTATGGGTATAGATGCCTTCAAAAATGATTGAGTTGCCTTTAGTAGGCTTCCAAGTAAAAGAGCCACTGAGTTGTGGAGGCCACTTGAGATCTTACAATTAACACTACCTTTTAACTCACAATTGCATCAGATTTGTTGCATTCTACTACTAAACCATACATTTCTTATCAACTTAGCTTTTGCCATTTATTGGTGGTAACCCTGTGAAACAGACCACTTGCTTCTAATAATGCCGTAAAAAGGCTTTGATGGTGACCTCTCACGGGTGAGACTCTTCTCCTCACCCTTATTAAGTAGCTCCTTAATATCTGCGTAGCGACCAAAACCCCCTTAGAAAGGGTGATCCAAGATGCCATTGATATAACCAAAGTAAACCTCTGCAAAGTGGGTTAGCCAGGGTGGAACCATGAAAGCCCATTAAAAAAGAGTGAAGAAGCACTAGGAAGCAACGAGGACCACTTTGGGAGTAGGAGAGAGAAAAAGGAGAGAAAGAGAGAGGTTCCAAGTCTATATGATACAAGAGCACTCTTTCCCATGCGAGGGGGCCCATGCTGATATCTTTATTTTCGTTCGTAGTGGAGGGATCCGCCTCCTCTCTCTCTCTCTCTCTCTCTCAACATATCTCTCTTTTAAATGCGCATCTCCTTTGCTTTTCTTTCTTTTCCTGTGAGAACATATCCAAAGGGTGGAGCTAAGGGGGGGAAGAAATAAAGCAGAGGAAAGCTTAATGATCCCTTTCCAGACAACAAATCCACACTTCAATATTATTATACTCATCATTGTTCTTAATAATCATTTCATTCTTCTATAATATAATTGCGTCTCATCTAATAGTTATCCGGACATCATGATTCTGCTATAATATCAGTTTTCACTTTACTACGTAGTGTTAGTACGTGCGTTGGGATAAGTTATGCCATTGGCCGCATTGCACCCATTTCACATGCTGTTTTATTCTGGGGTTAAAATCATGGGTCTCATCACTATGAGGTTGGTGAAATCTTGAGGTTCGTTGATCCAATTTGGACATTCGAGTTTGCCTTTTTGTTGCAGTGTACGGTTCTGCCATCTGACCTGATGCCGGCTGTGCTGCTTTTCCTTGCATAGAATGTTTAGAAGATTGTTCACAAGGCCCAGCAATTTATAACCTAATTAGGAGAAAAGTACAATATATTTTATGAGCAATTTTAGCTGTAAGAGAGAATCAAAACTTAATGTTGATTGTGATCAATTTCTCTGGCTTCGAGTTTTGATTAGACCTATTAACCTACTTTTAGGTGTGGGTTAAGCATATCTACTTTTGATATAGGATGGTATAGCATACTAGCATAGCATTGTTTAGTATTCGTTCGTAATTAAATTTGTAGTTGATAGTATCTCCTCAAATTTTCTGTTGAAGAAACACTATTTACTTACAAATTCAGGGAAAGAAAATACTGTGCATCTAAAACCTAGTCTCTCGTTGGCTAAATTTAGGAATGACCTAACTGCTACAATTTTTTTTATATATATAATTTCTTATAACATTTTCATCTTAACTGTCATTGTGAATTCCCCACCTTCCCTATTGATAAATTGCATCAGAGGAAGAAAAATCCTCAGCACAATGTTTACTGGATTTGATTAGAAAAAGAAAAAAAAACCAGAAAAATTAACACTGATTGGCTTGATCGAATCCGGACCAAATCTGAGCCATGGATCAGCCTCCTTGGGCTGGGGGAGTCAAGCCCAATCTTTTTGAACAGTTACTTTAACCTTTATTATTTTCCCAACCTCTAAGCACTTTAATAGAACTCTGTACCCAGACTCTACCCACGCTTTCTCCTCCCCCAGCTTCTACAATTTTAAAACACCCCTCCCTCTCTCCTCCCCACCCTCTTCTCTTCCACCCCCATTTTTTCCTTTCCTTTGTTGCACAGTTCCAAGCTCCACAGTTCTCTTTCTAGAGAGAGGGTGTGTGTGGAACGCAAGAGGAACACAAACAACACTGAGAGGGGATAAAGGGGGCACTTTTATTCTCTCCCTCTATCTTCTTTATGAAGCCTCTCTTCCACAGATGCCTCTGTTTCCTGAACCACTCACCTCTGAAGCTTCCCAGATTCTCTAACTCCCTTTCCCCTTTCTTCTTTACCCTTAAAACCTCCCTTTCTCACCCTCTAAACCGCAATTCCTACGTTCTCCCCTCCTCTCAGCCCAATCCCCAACCCCCCCTGCCTAATTAAAAAAAAAAAAAAAAAAAACCAACAAATGATGCCTCTTCTTCTTCTTCTTCTTCTTCTTCTTCTTCTTCTTCTTCTTACCTTCTCTCTTTCAAGCCCTACTAGTTCCAATTCCCTCCAGGGAGATGCTCTTATCTTGGCCAGTCTGAAACAAGGCATTGATTCATCCAACCTAGTATTGGATAGCTGGAACACTTCCAATCCAAGCTCGGTGTGCTCGTGGTTCGGAGTACAATGTGAACACGGCCGCGTTGTTGCCGTTGATCTTTCCTATCTAAACATCTCTTCCTCCTCCTCGATTGACATCTCCGGCCTCAACTTCCTTGCCAACCTCTCCATCGCCGTGAACAATCTTACAGGAGTGATCAAGCTCTCCAACTTGCCCGGCCTTCGCTTTCTCAACATATCCACCAATCAATTGAATGGCGGCCTCAATTGGGACTACTCGACCCTGCCCAACTTGGAGGTGTTCGACGCCTACGACAACAACTTCACGGCCCCCCTCCCTCTCACCGTCACAAAATTGAAGAATATCAAGTACTTAGACCTTGGCGGCAACTTCTTTCACGGGGAAATACCGGCCATATACGGTGGCATGATCTCGCTGGAGTACCTCTCACTAAACGGCAACGACCTCCACGGCCGAATCCCCAAGGAGCTGGGCAATCTCACAAGCTTAAAGCAGCTCTACTTGGGCTACTTCAATTCCTTCGACGGCGGCATCCCAGCTGAGCTTGGCCGGTTAGCCAATTTAGTCCACCTTGACCTCTCTAGCTGCAGTCTCGTCGGCGAAATCCCATGGCAGATTGGGAGTTTGCTCTCTCTCGACACGCTCTTCCTTCACACTAACCAGCTCTCCGGCCCCATCCCTCCGGAACTGGGCAACCTCACGCGGCTCGTCATGCTCGACCTCTCCAACAATGCTCTGACTGGCGAGATCCCTGCCCAGCTTGCGGCGCTCACGGAGCTGCAGCTGCTGAACCTGTTCATGAACCGGCTTCACGGCTCTGTCCCAGGATTCATATCGGAGCTTCCAAATTTGGATACTCTCCAACTGTTCACGAACAACTTCACTGGCTCTGTCCCATTACGTCTTGGTGTGAACGGGCAGCTCCAGGTGCTCGATCTCTCATCAAACAAGCTCACCGGTACCATTCCTGACAGCCTCTGCTCCTCAAATCAGCTCAAAGTGCTCATCCTCTTGAACAATTTTTTGTTCGGTCCGATTCCGGCGAGCTTGGGGAGTTGCTCGAGCCTGATCCGAGTTAGACTCGGGCAAAATTATCTCAACGGCACCATCCCCTCAGGGCTCCTTTTCTTACCCCAGTTGAACCTTTTGGAGCTCCAAAACAATTACCTCACGGGACCCCTGTTAGAGAACCCCAGCACAAGCCGACGCCCGACCAAATTGGCTCAGTTGAACTTGTCCAACAATTTGCTCTCTGGGCCAATTCCGGTCTCTATCTCAGACCTATCTTCCCTCGAAACACTGTTATTGGGCGGCAACCGGCTTGGCGGCACAATCCCCAGCTCGATCGGCCTGCTCGGACAGGTGGTTAAGATCGATTTCAGCGGCAACGAGCTATCCGGTCCAATCCCGCCGGAGATCGGGCACTGCATCCAGCTAACGTACCTTGACCTTAGCCAGAACAACCTCTCCGGCCCAATCCCGGCGGGGATCGCCGAAATTGGGATCCTGAACTACCTCAACCTATCAAGGAATCATCTAACTCAATGCATTCCGCGGTCGATCGCCGGAATGAGGAGCCTCACGGTGGCCGACTTCTCGTTCAACGACTTGTCGGGCTGGTTGCCGAGCACGGGCCAATTGGCCTACTTGAACGCGTCAGCATTCGCCGGCAACCCCCAGCTCTGCGGTCCGGTGTTGAACAACCCGTGCAACTATTCCACCGACCCGGCACGGCTGCGGCGTGTGCCGGGGGAGTTCAAGCTCGTGCTCGCGCTCGGCCTATTGGTCTGCTCCCTCATATTCGCCGCCGCCGCAGCGGTGCGGTCCTACAAGCGCGGCGGGTCCGACGGCAGTGGCGGCGGGGCGTGGCGTCTCAGCACATTCCAGAAGGTCAACTTCGGCGTCTCGGACGTGCTCGAGTGCATGAAGGAGGGCAACGTGGTGGGGCGCGGCGGCGCGGGGGTGGTGTACGCGGGGCGGACCCGGAGCGGGGGCGCGATCGCCGTGAAGCGCCTGCTCGGGCTCGGCGGAGGCGGCGAGCACGACCACGGGTTCGCGGCGGAGGTCCGGACGCTGGGGAGCATCCGGCACCGGAACATCGTGCGGCTCCTGGCCTTCTGCACGAATGAGGAGGCGAACGTGCTGGTGTACGAGTACATGAGGAACGGGAGCCTGGGGGAGGTGCTGCATGGGAAGCGGGGCGGGTTCCTGGGGTGGGAGAGGAGGTACAGGATCGCGGTGGAGGCGGCGCGGGGCCTCTGTTACCTCCACCACGACTGCTCCCCCATCATCGTGCACAGAGACGTCAAGTCCAACAACATCTTGCTCGGCGACGACTTCGAGGCACACGTGGCGGATTTCGGCCTCGCCAAGTTCCTGCGCGATGGGGGCGCCTCCGAGTGCATGTCGGCGGTCGCCGGTTCCTACGGCTACATCGCTCCAGGTGCATGCGCTCTCTTCTTCCACATCTCTCTCTCTCTCTCTTCTTTGGTCGATTCTTCCATTTGTTTACCATAGCCGTGTGTATTTTTAATATTCATTATTATTATATAATTATTTAGCCATAAATCGGAAGAAAACGGAGTTATACTTAGGTTTTTCGTCTTAATAATAATAATAATAATTCGTAAATTAGTACCGGCACCCAGAGGTCTCATTCCGAAACTGTTGAAGTAGGTTGTATCGCTCGACATTTTGACTCGGAATTAGGCTTCTCCCTTGCCACGTGGAGACAACTGGGTTGACTACACCCAGCTGGTTAGATGGGAGTTGAACAATCCTTTGCGGGAAACCAAGAAAGAGTTGACTTATTGAATTTTTTTTTTTTTTTGAGAGAAATAGGTAGCACGTTAGTTACTTGCTTCGTTTATTTTATTTAAAAATAAATTTAACTAAAAATATAAATTAATTAAAATTTCAAAATTTAGGTGCCGAATACTAATTATTAAATGTTTTATCACTCGCTTTCAAAAGCAGTTGGTTGACTTGTTGAATGTTAAAGTTCATTTGCAAGAAGCGAGAAACCTGAACGCTCACACAGTAGTAGCAGTACTGTTTAAATATATATATATATATATAAGTACTGGTTAAGAACAATGAGTTGCCGCGCACACAGCAGTAGTAGTAGTACTGTCCTCTGATCTGGAGAAAATATTTTCCTCATTCTGAAACGAGACGCAGGGCTATAATAGTAAAACTCCATCTTACGTATTGGGAGGGGCCCCGCCGAAGACAAGGACTAGACGACACCTGCGACTCCGAGGTGGGGCCCACACCCCCCCCCCACCCGGGTACGATCGGAAAATGGGGCCCACACCAATCCCCCCCCCACCCGGGTACGATCGGAAAATGGAAATCCGAGTCACGGCTGGCCGGGGCTGGGGCGCGCGGCATCAGAGCCGACCCTCTGACGCGCCTTCCCCACATCGTTTAAACCCTCAACCCCCAACCACAGCACGAGAGACCCATCATCATCGACTTTAGCGAAAGCCCCCATCCCCAATCTCAAAGCAGACCCTCCCCCTCTTCCCCCCCCTCATCTCTTCGCCTTTTGGCTTTTTTATATATATATATATATATATATATATATATATATATATATATATATATATATATATATATATATATATATATATATATATATATATATATATATATTCATTATATTTATATTTACTTCTTGTTATTTATTTATTATTAAGCACCAAACACTATGAACACCGATCTCTGCTTCTTCGTCCTTTTGACCACGGCCGCCGCAGCAGCCACCGCCACCACCACCGCACACGCGCGCTTTAATCAGCGTGTGATATCTTTCGATTCTTGGGGCAATGGATTTATTTTTAGGGGTTGCCGAAATTAGTAATAAACAATTCTGAGAGCCGAGATTCGACGGGTGATATACTTGCCTCGGGATTTGGGTGGGAACGTTGCCTCCACCTCCACCTCCACACATTTTTAAAGAAACTAACAATTTTCCCCACACTATTTTTTTTTGCGGACTTTCTAATGATTATTCACTGGCTAAGTAGTTTGATTAGCTTAATGATTGTAAACATGGTGACTTCATTTTACTGGAGATAAATTTGATTTTATTCAATTTGATTAAATACAGCTAACGAACGATGATCAAACTTAATGAATCTACTTGTCTTTGGCAACGACAACATCTTATTTCTCTTCCGATTATTTTGTTGTCCAAAATTTGTTATAATAAGTTTGTGCATTTTGTTTTATTGTTAATATATGTATTGTTTTTATCCTCTTGCAATTAAATCTTAACATTGGATTGGTTGCAGAATATGCTTATACCCTCAAGGTGGATGAGAAGAGTGACGTCTACAGCTTCGGAGTGGTACTTCTCGAGCTCATCACGGGCCGTCGCCCGGTCGGGGAATTCGGGGACGGAGTGGATATTGTTCAATGGGCTAAGAGGATGACAAACTGCAGCCGAGAGAACGTCGGTAGTATTGCTGACCCAAGGCTAAGCACGCTGCCTATCGACGAAGCAATGCACGTCTTTTTCATATCGATGTTATGCGTTCAAGAGAACAGCATCGAGCGGCCGACGATGAGGGAGGTGGTCCAAATGCTCTGCGAATTCCCGCACCGTGTCACAGAGGATCAATCTCCTTCGTCGTCTGTGCCGCAGCAAGAAGAGAGCAGCCCCAGCAAGGAGACCAACTGCTACAAGCTCTTTCCAGATCTATTGACCTAGATAATGATCAGGTGTTGGGATGTTATTCCATTAATTACACTAATGATGCTCAAGCAACCTTTATTCTCTAGCTTTTGAAGCATGCATAAGTTAGTCACCCTCCTTTTATTCCCAGAATACTTTGAAAGCAAGGTGGTGTGGTGGGGGAAAAGAGGGAATAACAAGGGAATTCTTTGTTCTTGCTAAAGGTGTATAGGGTTATTATGGAGAGACTTAGATGCAGGGTTGGCTTGGCTTTTGTATTGCCATGTTGCTCTATGGGTGTGGTCCATGTACAATAGCCTGCTATCATAACTTCTCTTTTTTTTTCTTTTTTTTCTCTTTTTTGGCTTTAGTAGTAATCCTTGTAATCTTTAGCCACAAATATGTTGTGTCCTACTCGGGAAATTCCGTGTGAAGTTGCTTCGTAGTCTAATATTTGGTGAGTCATCTAAGCATCCTGCGCTTTGGATGTGACTTGTCTTGTCATCATTTGGAGTAAGTGCTAACTTCGCCTTTTTGGTGTCGTCCTAATGGACCTTTGATGAGTGTGCTCTTTGTTGCCCTTTTTTTTTTCTTTTCCATTTTAATTCCACTGTCATATCAATTCAACTTTTCTTTGGTGCAAATGGATGTCAATCAAAAGCCCCAGCATTGAACAGTATGCTGCCAATACCTTACAACGCACCTTCAAATATAAATAATTAATAAAAAAAACAATGCTATTTATATATATATATTCAAATGACTAATAAAAATGCTTCATTCTACAAATAAATAAAATATAAAATATACACTGCAATTAGATTACACAAATAATATTTACCATTAATGAATTTTATATATATATATAACCAACATTAGTTTTTCCAATTCGACACTTAATTTTCATCTGCCATATTTTAAAATCCAAGTCATTTAACCGTATTTACGGACTAGCTTTTGAGACACGTCAGCATTACTAGCTATGAATTTCTCCTTTCACAATATGATGATGAACAGCTAGGTAGCGATGTATGTAGCTTTATCAAACTCAGTGATAAATTTTGATTTTCATCTAAAATGGCAAAATCTAAAATGAACTCATCAGTGCACCTGGGGGTAGCTTGTGGGGCATCCGTTGCACAAAGAAGCCATCCACCGTGTTGCTGATGAGAATCCTGTTCTACATAGCTAGAATAAAACATGGCAAACATGTCTGTCTCTCTCGTAACCATTTCAAAAAAGCAAGTCTCAAACCACCCATGTGGAGTTATTTGTTCCTTCTAATTATGACCTATCGAGCTCAAAATCACATGCTTTCTACCACTGTGGTACAGCGGTCCTTCAGGGAGGGCTTTTTTACACATAATTTGAACAAAGACGATAACAAGAAAAGGAGGAGCATGGATTGACGAGCGAGAAAGGTACATCAAGAAGAGAGCTTTTTGTTCCGTTTTTTGGCCGTCTTGGCGAGAGCATCACATATCTCTTTCTTGCGCTTTGAGTTCTCGTCAGCCTTGGTTGCACTACTTTTCGCCTGCTGTTCCAATGCTTCTTTCACAAAGAATTTGAGTCTCCACAATGTGCTCTCGCTCTAGAACAACAACACAGAATAAAAGCGATCAATCGGCAATTACGCTGTGCATGTGAAAATAAGACGAAATATCAAAAATTATTCCACATTAGGATAAGTTCAGAAATGCACCAAAATGCTAAAAAGTATACGACAAGAATGTGAAAAGAAGCTCCGCTTCGTTTACCAAAAAATGTATGTACCGAGTAATATCATAAGTCCATCATTTTATCTTCTTAAAATACACACAAATATGCATGCTTATGTGCTAAAAATTATAACTGTAATCTGCAGAGAAATGACCTGAGCATCCATATCAACGTCCACCTCTTCTGCCGTCGATTGGAAGTTCGGATTGTCTTGAGCAATAATCTCTAGTGCCTTGTTAAGATCTTCGGGAGATAAATTGCCTAAACCCATACCCAGTTTTCTTTTCTCCTGTGTGGACATTTTCCTTGCAAAGTTCTCCAAAAGTTAGTGTCCATATTGTATGTCATTCTTCTGATGTTAAAAACAGAGATGCAATAAGGCAACATCATTAAGAACAAAAAAGAAAATATGACAAGGCAACTAGTCATTATTTGACACATTAGATGTCCATTTAGAGTTTCAGCAGCTCAATTTAATGAAAAAAAGGGACAGGTAGAAGGAAAATCAAATGCCCTCTAAATTCGAACACCCGTGGCAAAGAAATTTGCATGGATGAAATATTATGAGAACAGGTGCATTTAAATAAGCCAAAACAAAAAGCTCAGGACAAATTTAATTTAGTAATGGCATCTGCTATTGTGTAGCAGCAAAAAAGTGCCAAATGCGACACTGGCTTCTCAACATGTAATATTATTCTTAATCACTGATACTAGTCCTGTCCAAATCAACTAAACAATGCTCCTAGAATCCATATAAACGCAATTTCATAAAACTCTGCACATATGTGAAGAGCAAAGATATGGGAAATACCTGCATTTCTGGACTACTGATTTTCGAAGATCCTCCAAAAGCGAATTTAGTTCATTGAGCTGAAACACAGCAAATTAGAAAAACAGAAATAATAAAGAAATAAATGGAAACTGTTGAGATATTATTTGGACACTCTAAGAAGAAAGCAAGAGGTTGAAGCCACTACATATACATGGTTTCTGCCTGATGCAAAGGTTTAAAGCACCATCGACTGTTATTGGTAGCCACCTATGCCTAGAAAAAAAAACTGACCTACCAGGCCTATATTATTGGGTACCTTCTCGATAATTCCACGATCCCGAAATGCGTGTCTAGGTGACTAGCTAACTGTCAGACCATCGGACACCTGCTTAAGTGATTGGGCCTCTCATAGCTATGGTCCTTTTGACCCTTAAGTAATACAAAAATTGTAGCTGCTTCAGCTTTATTTTTTATCAGTGATTGTTTGTTTGAAAAGAATATTTTGGAGATTCTCAAGTTGGTAAATTGATAGATGTACAGCTAAAAGAATTCACAACTAATTTTACATAACTTACTAATCCGATGTTTTACATTTATTGATGATGTGACCTATCGATTATTTTGATCATATATTCATCTATCCTTGTATTAGAAGTAAAAGATAACTCTTTTAATGATGCAACCTCTTAAACCCACTTCCAAAAATGTCTACCTCAGTATGTGTATCTCTTGCTAATCTCGCAATATTAGCCTCTTGAACGCTCTGCATATTAACAATTACTTGTGCCTCCTCCTCCTTTTGTCTTGTTTCCTGACCACATAGAGCACCGATTGTGAAGCAAGTAGACCAGCAGGTAACCTAAGTCCTCGAGAAAATTTAAACTTGCAGTGACAAGCAGGCTTCTCTATAAGAAGATCAGCAAAAACCTGTATAACTCAAATTTCTAGAAGAGAATTAAACAAAACAACAATTTGGAAACCTTTTACCTCCTCAACAACTTTAGGCAGCAATTGCAACCACTTCTCTTGAAATTTCTCCAGCAATGTTTTTGCCATTCGGTGAATATCATTTTTCTCTTCATTGTACGTCATTGCATTTGTGAAAATTAGTCTGACATCTGCATATATTTCTCGGACATTCTTATATCTATAGTCATCCTTTCCTTCCATCCGCTTTTGAATAGTATGGAAGTCCATGGGCTTCTTAATAATCTGAGATACACCAAATCTAAATAAATCAAATCAAGAAACATGCTAGAATTATATGCTGATATCATAGCAGTTCAGCAAACGCAACCAAACTCCAAATAAGATATAGCGGATTAAATATAAGTCAAACAACAGAGATGCGCATTAAATTGCAAATTACACTTATGGGGTAATAGTAATCATATGTATACTAATTCTGTGGTTTTATAGTTCTCAAAGATAATTCCCAAAAGAGAGAGTATTTTATAGTTGAAGCGAGAAATGGAGATTAACAAGAATTAAAACATTACCTCATTATAATCATGAAGTTTAAGGCCTTTAACATCTACAGGGTCCATGAATGGCCAAGCCCACTTGTGATTAGTGATCTGGAAAAACGGATATTTCCAAACAATAATTAAATCAAAAGTAAATGCAAAAAGAAAAAAAAATTGCTACAAGAGGTGCCATATTGACCATTTTACACAACAATAGTCATTCTCTATGCCTCAAAATATCTTGTTCAGATAGCATTATAATCCTCAGATGATTCGTTGGGCCCTTGGTTCTCTAAGGCCTTTCTCTTTTTGTAGGTATGGAGGCTGTCTCTTTTTTAATGAACTTAACTCCTTCGTCTATATCCAGGATTTGTTTACCTCCCGTTGTCAGTTCAATATTATCAAATATTTCATTAAGTATTCTTAACATCCATAAGTTTCCTGGTTGAGGTTCATCCCTGAATTCTAGAACTCAGTGGTTTACTACGATACTTATTCTAGCGTCATTATAAAAGTACAGCACGAAACACATAGTCATATTCTGTATCATTTTGCCTCCAATGAATTCACATTCACCGTAGTTACAAAATGTTTAGATACAGCATACAACATAATAAGCCATGTCATCAATAATCCAACATACATCTCGTACAGTGAAAATGCCAAACAATTGACTACACTAGACATTAAAAATCTAAAATAAGAAAAATTTCTTAATAATCAAAGTAGTTAGCCTTTCCTCACATTTTATAGTGTAACAATACTGTTAGACGTGAAGAGAAACAATATGTGGTTGAAACTGTCAATACGGATGATTACAACTATAGAAAATATCAAATGAAAATAAAACATCTGACCATAATTTGCAATTTATAGAAGTAAATTACACAAAATTTAGTACCTTGCACTAGCACCAACCAAAATTCTAATACATTATAATAAAAAAGCATAAGAACATCTACGCCGAAGAAAACACTTAAGAGAGGAGGAAATTCCCGACTCACCTGGCGTAAAATCGTGCCGAATTGCCGCATGAGCTCCTGCATTCTCTTCGAGCAAACAGCTTTCTTTCGACCCACATCCCCTTGGGTTTTACTATTAGTGTTGCTTCCACTATTATTAACACAATTATTGCTACTCCCGTTCCCGATCGGCCTCTCCTTCTCCTTATCCCTAACTACGGAGTTACCCTTTAAATCATTCGTTTGTTTCTTGTTTGCGTAGAACTCCACGACCTCACTCACCCTTTTCTCCAGCTACATAACCACTTAAATCCATAAATACAGCAATAAATAAATAAATGTTTTTGCTCTTTTCTCAATTAAAACCCTAGCTAGAGTTTTGGTACGTATCAAACATTGCAAGTTTAGGTTAAATTTATAGATCGCAGCATAAAGAAGCAACATAAGAGCGGAACAAGAGGAAATCACAAAACCTCATCGGCCTGGGAGATGAAGTCATCGATGCGGCGCCGGAAACCGTCGACCTCCTTCTCCAGATTCCCGGATTCCGCCACCACCGCCGCCGTGGGCGGAGGAGGCGACGGTGCTGCTGCGGCTTCGTCCTCCGCCGCAACCAACGATTCCGCCATCAACTGTATACTCCGCTACAAATTGAAGGGGAAAAAACAAAAAAAAAGAACAAAAATCTAAGAAGAAGCTATATGCGAGCGTTCAAAATCCAGGAAACGTAGATTTTTAGGGTTTTTGTTCGGAGAGACACCTCACCAAATCCACCCCACAAAACCCCGCAATTTAACCTTTTTTTCCCAAATTTCCAGTATGACTCTCTAGAGAGAGGGACGGGAAGAGAGAGAGAGAGGAAAAGAGAGGAAGAGTCCGAAGAGACTCAAGAGAGAGAGGGACGGGAACAGAGAGAGGAGAAGAGGAAGAATCGGAACAACCCGGCCCAAATTTGAAAGCCGAATATCCAGAGCCCATTGGGCCGTATATGGGCCAAAACATAGAGATATTATTGCGTGCGCCAGGGTGTATACACCACGGTCTCCGAAACTCTTTTTAAGTCAAGGGCCTTAAATTCAATCCTAAATAATTACACCAGAAATATAATTTTTGAATAGTCCACTTATAAAAGTAATAATTCTTAAAAACTATTTCATAGCAATCTAGTTGTAAATACAAACTGGCTTAAAAATCCATTAGTCCAATCCAATTAATATGGTGGATAAATATTGTTCTGATTTGCTTAACAAGTTTAAGCAAACATAATGAACAACCTGAAATTGAAAACCATGTTAAGTGATGAAATATATACCTCTAGTTTTAGACATACCTAATGAATTGCCTTTGAAGAGAAGTTGTGGTGGTCAGTTTAAGATCAATTCAGATCTCAAAAGCCTCAGCTCAAAATCCAGCTGACTCCGACCGCCTTCTTAACCCCCATATCCTTCATTAGCATCCTCACTTTAGCCTTGTTTTCTCGGTCGCCCACGGAGCCATACGTATCAGACAGGAGAACGTATGAGGCCGAATCTCGCGGCTCTAATTGCATAATTCTTTTTGCAGCAACCTTGCCAAGGATGAGATTTCCATTGACTTTACAAGCATTTAGCAGAATCCGCCAAACTAACGAACATTGATCGGAAGGCATGCTGCCGATTAGATCTTTCGCTTCTTCTAGCTTCCCAGCCCGACATAGTATGTCGACCATGCAAGAATAGTGCTCTTCGAGAGGGGTAATGCCGCAGTTTTCATGCATGTAGTTAAAATAATACCAAGCTTCTGACACTAAACCAGCATTGCAGCAAGCTGAGAGAACACCAACAAATGTCACACCATTAGGCTCCATCCCTGAAAGCTTCATTTCCTCAAAGACGTTAATTGCATTGCTCGCAAGCCCGCTGTGAGCATATGCGCAGATTAAAGAGTTCCATGTGATAACATCTTTGGATTCGGTACCCTGAAATATCTTGAACGAGTCGTCAATTCGACCGCACTTACCATACATTGTGATGAGCGAGTTGGAAAGTGGCACATCAAACTCACATCCACTTTTGATGGCATGAACATGAAATTGCGAACCCAACCTGAACTCCGAGAGCATCGCACAAGCCATGCAAACGCTTGCATAGGTCGAATAATTAGCTTTTGCACCATTTCTATTCATTATTATGTAAAATTTTACAGATTCTTCAGCAAGCCCATTTTGTGCATATCCTGAAACCATGGCATTCCATGATATATTATCGGGTAAAGAGACTTCCTTAAATACAGCGAGAGCTCCCTTCATTGTATGACAATTGGAGTACATTGTGATTAGAGAATTCATCAAAGCAACATCGAACAAGAGCCCCACTTTCAGTATACTAGCATGGACTTGCCTGCCAGTAAATAATGTAGCAGCACTATTACACGTAGCAAGTAAAGCCGAGTACGAGAATTCATTGGGCTCAACTCCCAAGTCTTCCATTTTCTGCCAAATTTCACATACTTTGTTAATTAATCCAAAATTTGCATAACACATAAACAATGTGTTCCATGAGAAAATATCTGGTTTGGCTATGTCATAAAATATCTGTTCCATCTCATCAATTCTACCATCTTGAGAATACATCTCTAGAATAGAGTTTGCCACAAAAGGGAAGTTCCCAAAACCTGCTTTTGTAATGGACCCATGAGCTTGTTCTCCTAAATCGAGAAGATTAAGTACTGAACAGCTACAAATGACACCTGATAGCATTACTTCGTTTAGCCAATGACCCTCTTCATGGGCCAAGAGAAATAGCTCGACAGACTCAGTAAAATAGCCACAGCTCCGATATAAATTCATCATCAGATTAAATGACACATTATCCTGGCCCCCCATGCTTTCAAAGACATTCTCTGCATACTTTAAGCCTTTGCTTTTACAATACATTGTCAGTATGATATTATCCGTGCCTTGATCTACTAGTTCTCTCAGTTTCAACACTTGAACATGAGCTCTCCTCGCATTCTCAAGATTAGTGATAGATGCACAGCAGGAAAGAAAGCTCCGAAAGGACGACTCATTCATTTGCATTCCGGATAATAACATCCTTTGAACAAGAGCAATACCAGCATCTCCCCTGCTATTGTAAGCAAGCCCGCTAATCAAAGAGTTCCATGTGACAATATCCCGCGAATTACACCAATTAAATAATTGCTCTGCATCCTCGAGATTACACGATCTTGAATACATCGTGATAAGCGAATTAACCACAGAAACATCCATGTCCAAACCAACCTTAACAACATTGGCATGAAATTGAACTGCACAATCAACCAAATCTGAGCAGGCACAAAGACTTAATAAGCTCGAAAATGCGTAGCCGCTAAATGTTACGTGATCTCTAATACACGATTTAAATAGCTTCAAAGCATCACTAAATGCTCCATGTTGAGCATAGCCTCTCAGCAAGATCTCAACAGAAAAATCATCCAGAACCCTCGCCCCTTCGGACAACTTTCTCAAGTCAACGACTCCTCCCAAGTTGGCATAGCCTTTCAATAGTGCATTCCCAACACGACAATCCGATAAAAATCCAAACTTTAAACTGGAGACATGAACTTGCCACAGGCAATTGGAGCTGGCCATCTCAGCTGAAGCAACAAGCGCGGACACGAAACTCGATTGAGTCAGGTGCATTCCAGCACGCAACATCTCACAGAAGAAGCCGAACCCGTCCGTGTAAAGTCCCGACCCGACAGAGCCGGAAATCATGGTGTTCCAAGAAACTACATCCCTCACAGGCATTGTGTCAAACAAGTGGAGTGCACATCGCGGAGAACCACAGATCCAGTACAAATGGAGGAGATTGTTGAGAAGAATAAGATTACATTCCGACCCGGATCGTAGAATCCAGGCATGAGCAATCTTTCCTGCGCATAAAGATCCACGAGCTTTCGTATTCCACAGAAGGCTGAGGAGATGGGAGTAGGTGGTGAGAGATGCCATGGAGACGAAGAAGGCGCTTTTGGATGGGAATTTTCCATTTATTAGGGAAATTAAATTGGGTGAAAATATTTGAACGTTTGGGCGCGATATCATATATATTGAGTGGAAGTGCAAGGGGCGACGACAGCGAAGGGCTCGGATAATTTTGTTTGTTTGTTTTATTTCTTATCCCTCGAAGTTGGAATGGAGAAAACTCAAACAATGAGTATAAGAATGAATGGCATATCAGCAGTACCAATTAGTTGCATCATTGCTTATACAAACTGAACAAAATCTAATGTAGATATATTTTTTTCATTAAATCAGATAGTTTACTAAATAAGGACATAAAAGAAGAAGAACTGTATCGGTTTCCCTATTCACATGTGAAATTTGTTTGTTTGTTCATTTGTTTAACAAGAATCTGATTTAATCATCAAGTAGACGCAAGCAAACATCAGCGACTGCCCAAATTAAGGAATAACACAAATACAAACGTAATAAGATGAAAGTTCCTCGAAATAACAGCACTTTGCACTGAAGCAAACATCACTCGTTTTGTACAGAATACACATCATTAACAAAATAAACCCCAACATAAAACAAACTATCACAAAGAGATCAAGGTTCCTCCGGGGTGCCACGTAGGACCAACTCTAAATGTGTCGACCATCCATTTCATCCGACAGCAAACCAAGAACCCAATCCACCTCCACTCAGCTGGTTACCCAATTACAATAAAAGCAACTCAGGTTGCCAAAACTTGGATTTTGCCACAATTACCACAACTAAACTAACTTTTATTTACTTGACGAAGACGGTTGATAGCTACATCGGTCCGTAGGCGTGAGCCAGAGGTGAGAGCTAAGTTCCTCCAGCTAAAGGTACTTGCAACTTCACCTTTAACCCCTCAAAGCCCCTCAAAATAGCCAACTAGTCTTCGGAATATGTATGAGAATTGCCTCAAAGCTTCAATGCCAAAATATTTTTCACCTCTCCGATAGCGTCAACTGTAGCAGTGCACTAGATACAGCCATTCAGAACCATTTACCTGAAGAAATATGTAATTTGACCTAAGAAACCCATTCTCGCTTTCAACTTGTCAACCGGAAGCATCTCATTAGCATAGCACTTTGTTCAACTGTTTAAGTCCGAACTGGTTAATCGAGAATGACATCCCTGAACCTCATTGAAGGCACCGCGTTTTCCTTTATGCTACTTCATGGAATCACAAGTTGATAGAGAGAAGAGTGAGCCGCAAAAATCAACTTCACCACAGTTTCAAAAAAGCTGCAGAAGGCAGAGAAGAAAGATAAATAGAAAAAAAAAAAAAAAAAAAAGTCATTTTGTTTTGGGTTAATAGAGGATACTGCCGGGGAGATGAGGTGGTGGAAAATAATAATAAATAAATAAACGAGAGGACAACGTTTATCTATATCAATGCGAAAGTATAAGCTTCTTTCTAAATCATAAAATTTAAATCTTTACCTAAAAAGCTAAAATATTATTTCTTATTTACTTCCATGCCTATGATGGAAATTATATTGTAGCTTATGGACGCTGCTCAATCCAGAGCAAAACCGTATAGTAATTATAAAACTTGCTTTTTTCCTACTCTTTTTATTGACATTATCACCTTGTTCTTCATATAAATCTGAAGCTTATATGTTCTTTGAAATTCAAAATTATAAAAAGATGGCATAAGGAGTGTACATTTTAATATGGAGAGTCATCTACTAAATAGATTAAAGTTACTGCTGTGCTAGTGATGTCATTTATCAGTTGCACCCCCCTCGTCGCATTTCTTGGTTCTGCCATAAAGTAATAGCACACGGTTCCAACTCTAGGAGACTGAATGAATTTATTCAACCTACAATTTCTTAGACTAAAATTTAGTATTTGAAGCTTGAGCAAGAGCTCATGCAAACCAGAGCAGCAAGGTGTATAAATTCACTGTACAAAGATATTACCATATATTAACATGATCATGATGCTGAGCCTGACTTCTGAACCCATACTTGTCTCTGTATAAGAAGAAAGTCCTAAAGAGTTATGACCATAATGAAAAACTTTTGGGGACAAAAGGCAATATTCCAATATATAGCCAATAGCGATAGCCAAACTATGGCTCACCTCATGGGCACCATAGCCAGTAAAACTTCGTCTCGTATGTTTTCCTTCAGATATACCCAAAGATCCTTCCACTTCCTTTGAACTACGCGATGGCCCACGGTGACTGAGATGCTTATGAGAGCCTGGACAAGTGATGGAATGACTGAAGGTCAAAAATCTTAGAGACAAACTGGGTAATAACCGACAAAAGTTGAAGTCATTATAACTGAATAAAGCCTCACCATTCTCAAGTTGAGGGCTGATTCGTCCACTGCCATAACTTTTGAAATCCTCCCTTCTGCTCACCGTATCATGTCTAATGTGAGGATTCTGAACAGACATACAATCGTCTTTAATGCCAGTTGCTTGCTGGTAAAGGAAGCCTCTATCTGAAGAATCTGAGTATGCTTGTGCAGGATCAGAAGATGGGGAAAGAGTTCCATCAATAGAACGAAATTTCTCCGAGCGACGAGGAGTCCAAACACCACGATCAGGTCTATCTTTATTTCTAGAACGCCTGTCATGCTTTTCATTAATTGATAAAGAACCCACAGAATTTTTTTCATCATAGTATCTTTTATCATCATTATCAGAAACAGATGCATATGATGGATGACTAGATACGGGATCTTTCAAAATCGAGCGCATGCTAGGTGGCCGGGGAGGGCGCTTGTCCTTCTCTGAGTATATTGACTGTATTTTCCCTTCCTTGTTAAGTAGTATGCTTCTGATAATTTTTCCAGTAGGATCAAGACATTGATCCTGTTTAGCAGTTGAAGCAGTAGAACTTCTCACTGAAGAAGTTACATCGTGATGAACGGGTGAACCCCTGGATGCCTGTTCAAGAAAAGTTGAGAAAAGATGCGAACAATGGTAACAATGATAATGATAACGACAACAAAGGTGATAAAGACAGAATGATACATTATTATCCTGAAATCATTGCTTACATGATAACCTTCTCTCTCTCTCCCTTTCAGAAGGACAACTTTAGTTTTTCCTGCCTCAGCTGCTCCAGAAGATCCATAGATTGCTTCATTGGAACCAGCTGCTATAATACAACAAGTTCATGCCAATGTACTTTCAGGAAAAAATATTTCTATGTGAAGAAAATTGCAAAAGAACTAAAAAAATACTTCCATGAAAATTGATAGACATTCTCAAGTGGTAAGAAGGAAATATACTGATGTCATTTTCCATTGTTTCAATCGCACTAGCAGAGGCAACCGCAATGGATTTATCTTTAACCGGCTGCTCTTCTCGCCTGGGCAATAAAATAAAAGTGGGCCTTTCCTTGGATTTTTCATTCCTTGAACGGTCTCTTAACACGTACTGCAGAAAGGACCAGAAAAGCAAGCAAAAGTAAATTAACATTTGCATCGAGGCTAGCCCACAAGAAAAGATGTAAAATTGCAGCAAAGGATATAAAAATAAACATTCTGAGCTCGTCTGTCATTACTTAATCTATAGTATAATTTTTAAATATGATATATAAAATAGTTTTCCTCCACCTTGAGCCACATTAGCCATGTAAGTACATAACTGTAAAAACAGAAAAGCAGTGAGATGAATAGACCAGTTCAAAATAATAAAAACATATCATTTTACGTATTAATATTGAAGAAGCACAGTTCTACAAACAAAAAAATTTTATGGCATTTGGCTTCTTTAGTCATGAGAGAGTACGAAAAAAGTGGAAGCTGTTCACAACATTAGTGGGTGTAGAAGATTCGCTCCTATTTAATCATTTCACTTCATAACGTATCAGGAATCCATTAGAAATGCCATGCGCACAGATTTTTCTTCATAACCAAATAACTCTGCCGAAAAGTAACAGATCAACATTTTTCAAGCATATGTAGAGCATAAAATAATTATTATAAGCTATTTTCTAAGCCACATCACATCCAACCTATGAACTGCCATATAAAAGATTATTTATACATACCATTGAAGAAGAAATTCTACGCCTATCTGAACCTCTTTTGGAAGGACTAGAGCTGCTGGTCGGGATTCCAGAAGCTCTTCTGCTAAGTCGAGTGCTTCCGGATGCTCTCTGCATCATTTCACATTTTAAAACATGTCAAGTGCATATATCACCAAGAAAAGAAAGAAAAAGAGAAACAAAGAAACATGAAATAAAATAAACTAACAATCAAAGCATTTTACATTAAGATACTAGATCTACACTATCCTAATTTAATAAGCTGTAAGTATTTGGTGGAGATGATATTGAATTCACACAAATATCGTTAACAGAAGATCAAATTTGCCACTGGCACGACCAGCAGATAACAGATCTTATAAAACAGCAGCAAGATCGAAAAGTTTACTACCATATGGACTTGTTGCCAAAAATGAAACCAGATAGCGGAAAACGAGCAATCAAACTAACAACACTAAGCTCATTGTCTTCTTACGAAACAACTAATATGAAGACAACTTATAAATCGCCAAAATAAATTTAAATTTGAAAGTTTAAAGTTTCCCAGATTACCTGTGGTCCACACTTAGCAGCTCGTTTCTGACGAACATAAACCATAAGAGGTGTTACAATTGGTGTCTCCTTTGCAGCACCTGAAGAAGTTGAAAAAGAAGTGGTGAAGCAGCTACCTTAATATTTATCTCTTGAACATCATTATGTGACTTTTCTGTTCAAATATGCGATTCCGTTTAAAAGGCTATGCTATTTCTCCACACATAAGAGAGAACTAACCAGCTTTTTCTGCTTCCCTCCTTTCGTACTGAATCTCAGCACTTGGAAGATTTTCAACTGGCTTTGAGAGGAGCTCGAGAAACGCCAAATAGTCAGGATCTAGTTATTTATCAAAAAACTGTTTGTGATTAAACCGAGAGAGCTAACATTCAAGAGACAAAGCATTTCGAACTTTACAAATGTATACAGCAGCTCATTGAAAAGCATACCCTTTAATATAGTTCCTTCGCGGCCATCCTTCTTGATACATGCCTTTGGGACATGTTGAGATGGCGCGAATTCCACAATAGCCTTAAAATTAACACCTGAGAGAAACAGTAAATGTGAAGTAGTTCATGCATTATCTCTGAATTACACTGTTTATTTTTATATCAAAAGGAGGAAAGAATGAAGTTACACGCTCAAAACCCTGGCAGTCTGAAAATATTTTTTCAAGTATACGGGCACTTGGGTAGGAAATTATGTAATTCAAGTTCTCAGTATCAGCTCCACTAGCGTGTCACTCTGACGCATTTACTCAAAACACTGCAAAAGGGGTGTATCAATTTGTTGGACAATAGACAATATTTTCATACAGAATATGTCTATAGACATCACTGTAGAGATACAAAACGATGCATCTCTAAAGATAATCTCTCAGTTATGTTTCTAGGTTAATCTAATATTGCATGAGATGCAATTACAGACAATAATTACCAACTAAAGAACTAAAACAAAAGGAAATTAACCATCAAACTAAATCAAAAGGAGATTTTTTATCATATCATTTGTATCCTAATCCTCATACTCCACTTAGATCATACTTATCACATATGAGACATTAACTAGAAGAAAATTGCAAAGTATCGACACTAATATGCTTAATAGCAATATCTTTCTATGTAGTAATTAGCATGCACAATTTGTCTCTGTAATGGAAAGGATAAAAAAAAAAAAGATAAAAAAGAAAACAATACTCAGTGCAACATGTATCTAATAGGTTCTCATGGGGGTTACAAATTCTTCTGGCTACCTTTATATTAAAAACATAGTGGAGAAAAAGTTTCAAGAAAAAAAATTGCAAAGTTACCCTTCTCATTCACGAATGTATGCCCATTGAAAAACTCAGCGAATTCTACCACATCTTCCGGCCTTCTAAAATTAAGGTAAGCTCTAGAGTATCTCTGGTTCTTCTGACTGCGTAAATTGGTTAGAAAAGATAAAAGGAGTAAGAATCACTAGACTGGATTTAATTAAAGTATAAAAAACTTTCAAAAAAACCATAATATCTAACTTAAATTCTTAATTGACCATGAATTTATGATATTGAAATAGGAGCCTAAGCAATCACAACTACGACAAGAATAAACATGGGAACTGAATAAGAACTGATCTTGAGAGAAGATATCAGAAGGCTAAGAAGGGCACAAAAATCTACAAATCCAGACAGTCCCTCCCTAAACTAGCACACAAGCTATATTCTTTTGTTAAACACGTTGAAGCTACAATAACGAAGCAAGAACATTCCTAAAGGTCCAAAATTGCAACAAATACTAAAGTTCATCATAATTTCTTCTTAAACACGTCGAAGCTATAAGATTTAACGAAGCAAGAAGCTTCCTAAAGGTCCACAATTACAACAAATACTAAATTTCATCATAATTTTTCGTTAAACACGTTGAAGCTATTAGATTTGACGAAGCAAGGATCTTCCTAAAGGTCCAAAATTGCAACAAATACTAAAGCACATCACGTAATGGAAGGTCTTAAACATCAAACCAAAAAACAGAAAGTATGCCTAATTCAATTAGTTAGACAAAATGAGCAAATTTTATAACTAATCGAGGCGGAGAGAAACCCTAACCTGTTCTTCCCGGGGCAAAAAAACGCCCAATCGTAGCGCCCGGCGAATCTCACGTCGATCTGCTCCATCAGCGCCTGTTGCGAGATCGACGGGGGCAACTGCCGCACCACAACCTTCGTCCGATCGAGCAGCTCCTTCATGTGCGAAATTCCCAGCAGTAAACCCTAAAAGCACCCACAAATCGAACCCTAACACGGAATGCTACACGAATCCTCGAAGGAACGGCATCGCCTCCCCCGGACTGGGGATCGCACAGCTTTAGGTTAGGGCTTTGGAGCGGAATTAGGGTTTCGAACAAGGACGTGACGTTAAGGTTTGCAAGAGTCGGAGAGAGAGAGAGAGAGAGAGAGAGAGAGAACGCGAGGGGGGTCGTTGAAGAGACAATATTACAGCGGATAATAAAAAGAGAGAAAATTAAAAAAAGGAATTTATTAAAGGGTTTAGATTTAGTACGATGATGTGACAAAAAATGTTGCATGTCCTCGACCTGAGTAAGGCTAACCCAAGTTACCCAACCGGGGTTTTGGGTTCGGTGGGTTCGGAATTTTCCAAACTTGGACCAATCAAACCCACCCGGAAATGACTCAAAACTTCCGTTGGTCGAACTAATCTTAGCGTGAGTTTACAGTTTTACACCAACTTTTGATGGTTGCGTGTTCCAAAGTGTCAGAACCAAAAAAAAAAAAAAAAAAGAAAAAAAGGTAAAGAGTGTTTAAAATAAATTGCAATTTGATTTTGGCTATTGTAGCCTCAAAAAGTATAGAATTTGATTGCATTAGTAGGTTTTGAAAAAAGATTTGGACGCTAAAATGTGAGTATATGTCTTCTTCTTCTTCTTTTTTGAGAGAGTGAGAGATAGCACGCTACCCGCTTCGTTTATTTCATTTATTTTATTTAGAAATAAGATTAGCTGAAAATGCCACTTTAAGGCAGTGAGTAGTATATGTCAAAAATATTCCATGCCAACAAAAATAACCGTGGGTGAAGAAAAAAAGGATTATGATAGGATCCGCTTAAAATCTTGGATATATAGAAAATAATATATTTCCATATGAAAGCAAAAAATCGTGCATTAAGAATAAGAAAAAAATCTGATAAACAAGATAACCTGAAAATCCAAATAAATAAATAAATAACAATCCTTTTATAAAATTTTATTTTTTAAAAAAATAGGTAGCAAGTTACCCACTTCATTCATTCATAAAATAAACTAAGTTTACAAAATAAAAATAATCAGGGCCTCCGAAAAAAGAGAGCACAAAATCGAGCAACAAAAATAACTAAAGAATAAAAAAGAGAGGACAAGACGGAAATAAACAAGAAAAAACAAGAAAAGATAGAAAGAAACAAGAGGAAACAAGACAGGGTCACCGGATTGCGGTCCAGGTGTCTGCCAAAAGCTTAACCCTCTTCAAACACCAGAAAGGGTTGAGGGTATTATCGCAAAAAAATTATGCCGTTCCTCTCTGTCCAAACTATCCACCAGATAGCAAAAAGAAAAACCAGAAAAGTAAGTCCCATGTTGTTGTAAAGCAAAACAGTTAGTCTTGACCAGAGTTCTTGTTTATTAATTTTTAGTGAATGGATGCGATACTTAATGAAGGGATGCAACTTTTATTAATTTTGTTTATTAATTTTGGAATCAATAATCATATTCATTGAACTTGATTCATAAAACTAATTAGTAGTTATGATTAAATAAAAAGTCAAAGGTCACTTCACGAAACACCCTTTCGTGAATAGTCACTGCACCCGTTCGTGGTCTATATAAGTCCATAACGTTGGTTGCAGAAGTACACAGAAAATCAGTTAATGAGTTTAAGTCTCCATTCACAATAATTTCATTCTTGTTTTTCCATTTTATTTCTATTGACAGTAATCGACTGTTCGTTGACCCGGTGCACATCAAGTTGATTGAACGGTGGGGATGAATTAAGCCTTAAGAAAAGTGGCATTGCTACACGCCTTGAAGTCTTTTTCATCTTTCTATTTCATATCTTTTTCACTATTTTGTTCCAACAGTTCTCTAATATCCTCCGAGAGCTAAGTCAGAATGTCCAACCTGTCAAAGGCTCGAAGCTGAACAGTATGAAGCGAATGTAGATACAAGAGCATATGAGATGATCGTAGCTCTCTGTGTTGACGGCACAAAAGATGCACAGTTGAATTGATAACCACCGTCGTGTGTGAAGCCTGCCTACAGTAGGAATTCTCTTCCGAAAAATTAATCATAAAAATATTTTGATCTTGACTGAAATTTTTTATTTTTAAATGTATTAATTTAATGTGTCCATGAGACCTGCGTCCGAGAGAAAACAGTAAAAAGAAATTTCTACACAGTATAATTATACAAACACAAAATAGTACACAAACCATCAACCAACTAAGGCTGACCGTCCACACGTTTTCCCTCCGCTTATTCCAAAAGCTGCCCCACGTTTACACTTCCCGTACAATAATGCACTACTCTTCCACTCTCTTTTACCCTTCTTACGTAACTTACTGCTGCAATGCAATATACAAAGCCTACATATGAACTTCCTGGGCGCGTCCTCAAAATCGCTTATCCCACAGCACCTCGTGTGCTTCCACACACCGCACGCGTCACAAGTCAGCATCCTCTCCCCGTCGTCGTCCTTGGCCCCGCACTCGCAATCCACCGTCCATTTCTCGACCCCTCGCTCCGCCCGGAAGGGCCCGAGCCGCCGCTCCCCCATCCCGACACACCTCCCCGTGACTCGGACCGAGCTGCATGAACCTAGAAGCAACTCGAGGGTCATCGCCTCGTCCGCAGACTTGAAGTCGAGAAGCTGTTCGGCTCGGAACGTTTTGAAGATCAAGTAGGTCTCACTGAATGCCTTTGTAGCTTTGGCTTTGAGGTCGGCCACCGTGGCGGTTGACGGCAAGACGAGGAGCTCAGCGGGCGGAGAGGAATGATTATTTGGTTGGCCTGCAATGACTACGTGGCACCTTATTCGGAGAGTCGTAGGATGCAGAGGGACAAAGTCGACTGCGCTGTCATAGTGTTTGATGCATTGTTTGCAGTCGAGGAGTTTCAATGCAGAGCTCCGCGCGGATTCGTAAGTTGTGCGCGGATTATAGCAATGCATGGTCTCGGGATTGACGAGTGCATCGAATAAGAACTTGAGGTCGCGAATAAGGTGTTCGACCGACGGCCTCAAAGGGTTTTGAATAAGGGACGACCCCTTCGTAATAGCCTCGAGCCTGCGAAAATGCAACCAAGCAATTGAGTTTTGAGAATTTATGTGCTGGTGAATAAAAATGCCATCCAATTGCCGATTCCAACCTGTATTCAATCGAGTTCGTCTCTGCATTACATCGGGCGGCCACAACCATGCCATCATCAGTTAACCTCCCAGCGAGGCCCTTCAAAATAAAGTCAAGCAACTCCGGTGGGTCCACCGATCGACTCAGCGTTCCCTTGAGAGCTCGCAAACTCACCCACCGTGATTGATCAGAAACCCGAAGAACCTTCACCATGGCCTCGAAAGCTCGCCCGACATCTTCCTTTGGCCATCTACACATTGTTTCTTCTCGCATATCAAATCTCTTTTTCCTCGCCTCTGAAGGTTTCTGTTCAATAGCATATCTAAGCAGTTCGGCCACACAGCAGAAGAGGTCTCTAACGGTCACCAGGGGGCGATTGGAGAGGGACTGATAGAATGCAATGGTGTTCTGTAAACGGCTTCGTGGAGCTCGTGTATGTGAGAAGAAGGGGGATAATGGAACGGTCGAGAGGGCATCGACTGCTTTTTGGTAATCTTCGACAGTGGTACCGAAGCTTCCAGACCCAAATTGGTACCCCCATTCTCCGTACCAAGAATGGTCGGCAGTAACTGCGTGTAGGAGACGGTACGGCATGCTGAATTTCTTCGACACGTCCATTACGGTAACTTTCCTGACACGCAGAAGTAATGTTAGACTTATACGCTAAGCATGTTAATTCCATGTATGTTCAAAAGCAGATCAGTTTTTAACTTCATAGCAGCTCAAAAACTCAGAACTGATGAAGTTTTCTTTTTTTTTCTCCCCCTCCCGTACTCTCCAAAATTACAAACTAAATTTTGCAAAAGGAAGGTGTTTTGTGATCCCACAACATCAGGGGGAGCAAAAAAAAAGGATCAATTTTTGGGCTGAGATTGGCGATGGTACGTCATATTTAATGTTGGCCGTAGATATACTTCATAAAGCAAAACCTTTTAAGATCACATAAATACTAATGACATACATGAATTAAATGGTTTCGTTTGCACAATCACTATTTCTAATTGTACATTTTTTGATATCTTTATGTAGCAATCGAAGAATGTACTAGTTTAGCAGCAGTCTAAAAAAAAAAAAAAAAAAAAAAAAAAGGATTTTAATAGAAAGCATAATACTCTGAAACACACCTGACACACAGTAATTTACAGAGGCGATCCCAGAAACTCATCAATTCACACCCTGTTAAGATTTTTGAGCCGCCTTCACGGCCATTTATCCTGAGAAGGTGACCGTAGCCATTGGCATGTACCACTCCATGCAGCAAATGGCCAGGATTATCCAACTGAAAGTATTCACCATCTCCTAGAACATCTGAACTGATTTCATGTTTGCATGAGGAACATCTGCAGAAAAACCTGCAACAAATTAGACAAGCATAGCACATCTATGCTGATAATATTATTATATAGTTATTTGTTATTTACTTGTAGATTGCATATTCGAATCTTCTGGGGGAATTTTCGCTCGCTTCTGTGGGGGTTTGGCTAAGTTTGAAATCTGTATCCAATTTTATGAACTTCCTTATAAAAATGTATGCACTCTATAGTGCACAGATATAAGCAAAAATTAGCGTTTTGTCCTTTTATATTTCTCGATCCTAAACCCTTTGCCCTATATCACGCAGTAAAGAAGAGGACGCCTATTATAAAATGCGTATGAATATCCGGAAAGACAACATACCTTGTGCTAAACAAGTCCTCTGTCAATCCACAATATCTGCAAGTCGGGTGTAAAAGGTTATTGTTGTTTCGAATTATGAAGTGATAACGAGTTCGACAAACAGGATGACCACTCCAGCCTATAAAGATCGAAAGCAACCAAATTTAGACAAGGAAGATATCTAATTTCTCTCTTCCTCAGAAATGTGAATCTGTACTACTTTAGATTTCAGGAATTTCATTCCCCCTCAGAATCAGACACAAACCAGATCCAGCATAAAATCATTCGTAAATTGGATGAGTATACCAAAATTAGACCTATCATTTAATTTTGAGTCAAAATAGGATCATGAATTAAGAGATTGGCCCTTTCCAAATTTGAACTTCGATTAAATAAGCTCAAGTTCAATCACAGTACTATGCTCTAAAAAAAGACGAGTGATTGTGAGTACATAAACTGCATAATATCGTCATATAATTTGTCATTTACTCTTTGTTTTATATAACAACGCAGACGAGATTTTACTGGTTATATTGGTCAATTTGCTAAGCCTATTCAAGCCGAATTTGAAGTTTCGAATATCTGGGGATAAGAAACAAGCACAGCATAAGATTTAAACTAAGACACACATATTTATAATAATATGCATTAAATTAGATCATCTAATTGAGTTTAACTTGATTATACTATATTAAGAGCCCGACTATAGTGCTTTTAAAAGTATCAACTATTTTATGCTTCTAAATTTCCCACCGTTAGATATATTCATTTGACCAATTTCAAATGCTTAGATTATACTGTTCCACCGACCATCCGATCAATATTAGAAGATCATTATTATTCTAATAATATAAATTCTTATCCAAATATCGAGAATTTACAGGCATTAATGATTTGATATTTTTAAAAACACAGAAGATCAATTCCTCTTTCTTTTTTTTTTGAGAGATACTTAAGATATTCGTTTATTTCATTTAAAAATAAAATTAGCTAGAAATATGAATTAATTAGGATTCGAACTTGAGTCTCAGGTACCAACCATCGGGCCTTTTGCTACTTGCTTCAGAGACGGTCGGTATCAATTCCTCTATTAATATCAACAAGTAAGAGGGGAATAGAGTAAAAGCTAGTGAGATTACTAACCCGATACTCTGCAATGCTCGCAATAGATCTTACTGGACCGAGCCACGTCCTCCTCCACCACATCAAGCTCGACGGCCGCCGCGGCGTCCTGCGCAAAGCCGCCATCCGCCTCGCCGACCCGGAACGCTATTCGCCAAGTCACCAAGCGCTCCGACTCAGCAGCCGTCGCCGTCGCCGACGCCGCCCTCGGCGGCGGCGCAATCCGCGCGCGCCGCGAGAGGAACGCCCGTACGTTTTCCCGGAACGGGCCCCGGAAAAACTCAACCCCGCCGCCGGCCGGGAAAGCGAGGAAGTCGCAGAGGTCGGCGGTGACCCGCAGCTTGGCGCGCTTCAGGGGCCGGCCGTGTACGGTCATGGCGCCTGGATCGTCGTGAATCACGAGGCAATCGGAGGGGTCGAGATCCGCGTGTGGCGGTGGGATGGGGATGGGGATGGGGATTACAGGGTGTAGATCCGGGTGGGGGATTTAGTAGAGTTTGGATTTGAATTTGAAACACGAGAGGGTTTATATATATATATGTGTGTGTGTGTGTTTTTACTTTATAGAGACGTCGCCAAATTACAATTGGATTTGGGATTCGGAAATCGTATTGGATAATGAGAGGGAGGGGGGATTTGGATTTGGCGATTTGGGGTGCGAAAATTGAGCGGGAGATGGAAAAAATTGAGAGAGACGGAGCGAAAATGTGTTTTCCCGCTTTGGACTCTTCTTAAATAGTCGGAGTAGGTCGGTGGAGTACAATGTGAAATTACTAAAATAACCTTCATGACGTGTCAATTATCTCCTGGATCTTTTCCGCCACGTCAGCAAGGAACAGGTCGGAATTGGATGAGAGTACACGCGATTGGGTGTAAGCGGGCCGGGTGTATGAGAGACATTGGGCCCCAATTAAACCAATTTGGGCCTAACCCATTTGTTTGCGTCTCGCACGATTCCTCCTCATACGGTTGATCTCAATTGGCCCAATATGTGGGCCAACTCTTCACACAATAGTCTCCAAAAAATTCGAATTGACCAAGTCAACGTGATTTAACCTCCGCGTTGTTTAATTAGAAAAATATTATCTGCACACTCTATATATCTATCTATCTCAACCCCACCAATTGTAGGGATTATAAACCTCTTATAAATTTGTAGTATTTAAAAAAGTAATAAATTTAGTGAAAAAACAGTGGGCATTGGATGAGTGAGATGTAGGATTTACACTCTAGAAGTACGTGTAAAGATAGCTTTGCTCTTTCAAGTAACTACAAGTAAATCGCAACGTGCGTTTGCTTTAAATTCTGCAATTTACTATTAGGAGATCTATTGTATATATAATTATACTATTCCAATTATTGAATACACTGTTACAGATATAAGAAAAGATGAAGGTAAAAGGAAAAATAGGGTTAACTTGTCGGCATCATCAGAAAGGCTCAAAATTTATGTCCCTCTTCAACAGAAAGAGAAGAAAAAGAAATCCGATTTTTTAGTGCAATAATTTTCTGCTAAAATTTTATTCTAACAATAAATTTATTAAATTTTTATTTATTAATATAATTCTATAAAAGCGGTGAATGAGTCTCTCTTTTTTTTTAATGAGTTATAAATGCGGTGAATTATTCACCGTATTTTTATAATTATAAAAATTGATAGAATTATTTATAAAAAAAATTCGTGAAATAAGAAATATGCAGCTTTCAATGAAAAGTTTGAAGTCCAAATACCTTGAACATGAGTACCTGATTTCAACTAACAGGGTCCCAATATTGGGAGCAGTAGAAGTTCATTGTCAAATTAAAGCATTCAATTGCTGGGACATGTGCATGTTTATCTATCTTTATGTTAGGGCCCACAACCAAGAAGAAGCATGTATGCATTGGGACATGTTTTGTGGCACTGCTGCTGTGGTTAATTAAAGTGATGTGACCTGCAGGAAATTGGAACTTTGCCCCACCCACTCTCGTGTGGTGGTGTGTGTCTCTGTCCACTCCCCCACATGCACCGCATCACCCCTCATTGGCTCCAAAATGGACCCTCTTTAACTACCTAAAAGCAAAGAAGGTTCAAAGGTTAACCCCACCACATCCATTTCTCAAATCTTCTCGATCCTTAAAAAAAAAAAGAAAAAAGGTTTGGTGAGAACGTATCTGGTGATAATAAGACCTAAGGAGAAGCGGGGAGGGGTGGAATTAGGCCTAACTTGCTTTTACATACATATAAACACACGAGACCGGCACAAAAGATACACTAATGAATTAAATGTAAAAAGTTTATTCTCAATTATGATTCAGTCGGTTCATTTGTATTATGATTTAAGTACAACCATTTCATTTAATATGGAACAAAGGATTAAAACTGAGCTTCAAATTTGTTAGTGGATTCTTACTTTATACCGAATTTAGGTCATACATTTTAATCAACGCATCTGCGATATAAAATTTAGAAAGATATAACTAAGGTACTATTTTTCATGCATGGTAAATTGACTTTTCTTTTCTATTCATTTAAATTCATTAGCCAGAAACCAAAAATGGTTGTTAAAAAGGAAAGTAATAATTAGTTCAAGCCCCCTTTTTTTTTTTTTCTCTTTTATCTCTTTTGTTTCACAGAACTGTATTCTCACCACTAATCTCGACATGCTTAGACGATGAACTAATAACCTGGAGCTCCTCCTCCGCAGAGTCGCGGCCACGATCGAGTAACGCAGCAGGCGAAGAGCCCTGTGAATACCACCTGGCCCAGAACAAGTAGTTGAAAAAGTTAAGTAGGCTCAGACCAGCCAAGAGCCAGTAGAACAGGTCTAGCCTATCCTTGTTCAAGTCGTTATCACTCAACCACCCTGTGTTTGTGGATCCCGAGGTGATCTTGTTGACCGATGAGACGAGCACGGAGCTGAAGTAGAAGCCAAAGGAGTAGGAGCAGTAGGTGACGGACGTTAAGAACGACTGCATTCCCGCCATGGACTGCTTGTAGAAGAACTCGATGAGCCCCACCGCGGTGAACATCTCCGAGAGGCCGAAAACGACGAACTGCGGCGCGATCCACAGCACGGAGACGCGGGGGGACGCGCGGCGCCTGCGCTCGACGAGGGCGGCGGCGAGCATGGAGAAGGAGACGGCGAAGAGGCCGACGCCGACGCGCTGCAGGGGGGAGATGCCGGAGGGGCGGGCGGAGAGGCGGCGGGCGAGGGGGACGAAGGCGAGCTCGTAGAGCGGGACGAGGAGGAGGAGCAGCAGGTAGGGGATGGACTGGAGGGACGCCGGGGGCACTGCGAAGGGTAGCCCCGCCGGCGTCCGCATCGCCGCCGCCTGCTGCACCGAGAACGTCTGCAGCTGCGCCAGCACCGTGTTGAACACGATCGTGCACGCGAAGATCGGCACCACCGACAGCAGCGCCTTCACCTGCTCCACCTGCGCCGCCGTGCACAGCCGCCACGGGCTCTCCGTGTTCCGCCCCTCCGGCCCCCGGATGCACGCCTTGTCCAGGAACCTGATGCCAAATCGCTATCAATACTATTAAATTGTATGAAACAACCGTTATTCTCTTACCGCAACGATTGCTTCGTATTATTATTTAATACGACGACAAAACAAAAAATTCTAAGTTCAAGTCACGTCACGTCAGGCTTCTAACATTATTAATTTCAAATCCAAACCAATAAACTAAAATAAAGATTCAATCTAAATTATTCGTTAGGCCACCATCTACGAATACGACTTACTCGTATGTATTTGATTTCATAAGGAAACTGCACAGTTAAATTTTCGGAAATAAAGACTCACCTGAATCGATTGGTGTTAGAAGCTGGTCGGGAAACATTGATGATTACATGGTTGGATGCACCATTTTGGCCTCGGTGGAGCATTTCCAGGTTTGATGGGCACACTTGCTTTCTCTTCGTAATTGCAGCTACAAAAACCTGCGGATTTTCTAAAGTTTATAAATTGAATCACAGAAATTAAATTTCGAAATTTTAGATACTCTGTTTTCTTTTTTTTGCGTAAAGTTACAGAAGGGGACAAGTTTAGAGTATAAACTAGTTGTTGTTAAAGGCTATATACTATACATGACAAAGAAACATTTTATTTTATTCATAGGTAAGTTGTGATCTGATATATATAATGACAACAACAGCAATAAACATTGACCAACTGTCATGCCTTAATTTGTGTAAATTGGTGGAAAAGAAGAAGAAGAAGAAAAGCTACAACTAGGCAGGATAAAAAGAAGTAAGAAATAGTAATTTAATGGCCAACCCTTCCACCATACTGAAAAGAGAACAATTATCCAATTAAGTATTATATAATATAATTGAACACAAGGAGACAGCTACTCTGACTTATTAAATGGAGCAACACTAAATAAAACATTCCCTTGACTCTTGACCAAATCATGTAAACATCACATGCATAATAAAAAATAATAATAATAAAATAACAATAACTTTACGTAGCCCACTCTATGCGTTAGTTCTTGTGAGTGTGGCCATATTTTATGCGAGAGATGTCACTTTGAAATCTTGCTCAGAAAACTCTCAACTTCAGAAACCAAAAATGTTCAAAAATTTTGCTTGTTCAAAAAAAAAAAAAAGAAGGAAAAAAGAAAGAGCTTTTGGGTTTCAAAGTAGTAGTTTGAATTTGAAGTTTTCATTTCTACTGCAATGAGAAGCTATCCTATAATCTTTTACTTAACGAGAAAACATGTGAGCTTAGTCATGAGAGATCACCCTTGCTATTGGAGTAAAAATGCTCCCCTGAGGAGGCTTGTTCCTGTAAAAAGGAACCCCACAGATCAAACTAATGAGCCCCAGCGCCATCGCAGCCGCCGAAACGCCAAATCCGACGGCCATCCCCGCTTTTGTTTGCACCCAGATGAGTACAGTCAAAGCTATGAGCTCTCCAACACAGAAGCTGAAATAAGCAGTGTTGAAGTATGTAGAGAGCTTCTTTGATTGCTGAGGATCTTCTTTGTTGAATTGGTCGGCGCCGTGAGAAATCATATTAGGCTTTAAACATCCACTTCCTAAAGCAACTAAGTAGAGTGCAACAAAAAATATGGTGGCTTTAAATCCTTCGGCTTCTATGCAGTGTTCTTCTTTGGACATCATGTTGCAATGGGGAGGCCTCAGTTGAGGGAGATGTGCTTGAACTGATAGCAGCATGAAGCCCTGTTCAAAGTTCAATAATGAAAAATCAAACATCCAGTAATCGTTTATTTTCATTAATTGTTTCCTTTGATTAGCAAAAACTAATATATAATTGAGAGTGGTAACAATGATTGTTAGAAAGAAACACCTCTAAATGGAATTGCTTTTCAGGTGGGGATTTTTGTCTACTCTATTCTGCTTGCAAAATGTAAAAGTTCATAATTTTTCCATTTGTACCTTTTCTGAATTGTGAGAAAAAAAAAAAAAAAGGTAAAAAAGAACAGAGCATAATAAGAGTCACCAACTTATTGTACCCCTTTTTAACAATTTAATGTTCTTTATACAGAGCAACAAGTAATGTAACTCTATATGGAGTAAAAACTTTTCATAACCTGTTATTTTTACAGTTTAATGTTCTTCACTTCACTCCATGTTCTTGATATATATATATATATAGAGAGAGAGAGAGAGAGAGAGAGAGAGAGAGAGAGAATTAAGGTGAATAGAGGGACTTACAGAGAGCTCAACAAATCCAAAGATCAACATAGTCCAGAAGCTCCCCAGGTAAGAATCAGAGAGGAAGCCACCAGCAAGTGATAGGAGGAAAATAGTCCCTATGAAGTTGGTCACTATGTTCGCGGATTTCGACAGGGGGAAGTGCATCTCATTGAACACATATGTGATCAAATTGTTCCCAACAGCTGCAATTGCCATAATTTCAAATGCTTGAATTCCTGAAAATCAAAGAAAAGAAGAAGAAAAAAAAAATGAATAAAAAAAGTTCAAATAATTTAGACATATCTAATATCAGAACCATATATTGAATATTTTTATGGGGAGATTCTTCCAAATAATTTAGTCAAGTACATGCTAGGACTCTTCTTTCTTTTTGAGAAAAAAATTGTTGATGTTGGGATCTCACAAGATATTCTAATAAGAAAATTAGTAATTTATGCACCATCTTTACATCTCCAAATCAGAATCATATAATGATTAATATACTTATTTTCTTTACTGGAAAAAACAAAAACATTTAAGTTGATGTTAGGACTCTTCTTACTTCTCTAATTTTGAAGAAAATATCTGATGTTGGAATCTCCCATAAAAAAAAAAAAATTTTAAGAAAAAAATAGCTGTAATTACCAATCTGGCTCAACCCACATCTACTAGCTTAGCAATTATCCTGCACACACTACAAATTCAACCTCTCCATATGCATATTTAAATCAACTTAGCTTCTCTTTTTCGAGCTAAAATTCAGCTTAGCTTCTCATGCATTAATTTCACCAAGTAGAGAGAGTGTGAGAGAGAGAGAGAGATAGATACCTAGAACAAAAATAGCAGCTCTCATGCCACCGTGCCTACTGGGTTTGCAGGGTTTGCCCCTCCAATCAACATAAACCTCAGAGACCATGGAGTCTCCCTTGAGGTTGTGTGGCCTCTGAATATGTTCCATATGCTCTAAGTTTCACACAACACCACTCTTTTTTATATATTCTCTGCTGTGTGCACTGTGCAGGAAAGAATCTCTCTAGGACCTTACAATTAACAGCCCTCCTTTCCAGAGAACTTCGTGGTAAATTTGAGGCAAGTCGGTGGGGTTATTTATAATATAGCCCAAGGAGATGAGAGAGAGAGAGAGAGAGAGAGAGAGAGAGAGATGCTGGCTTAAATGGGCGGTATATCAAGTTGTGAACACGTTCAAATAAGAGATATACGCTTCTAATTGGATCGCATCACAATCGGATCGTAGCGCTGCTGCTTTCAGATTAATTTTGAATTGATTGTATATTTTTAACAGTTCGAACTTTTGAAATTAATAATTAGCGTCAACGATCTCACAAAAAAGAGAGATAGCTAGGTTGGATGGTTCATCAGTACAAATGAAAGAAAAGAAAAGAAATTAATATCAAGAGAACATATTTTCGTGTACGTCTTACTTAATTTCTGGAACAGCTTTTATATTATTTATTGTGTCATTGTGTTCATCGAGAGCGAAACTTTTGATTGTAGCTTTTTAACTACAAGTGAATTTTAATGAAGAAACTGTTATTAGTACTGGTCCCAACAACATTACTAAGATAGTAATTCTGCAGAAGATCTAATTTAAAAAGTTGCTGTTTTTTATGACTCATAGATCTTCAAAAAAATTTCACCTAAGGTGTGAAGGGCACGAGGGGCTGAGAATAGTACAAGATAGTGCAGGTCTCTGTTGCAGAGTCAAGAGTTTGTTGTGCTTTTTTCTTTTTTCTTTTTTTTGAGAGAGAGAGAGATACGTAGCACGCTACATGCTTCGTTTATTTTATTTAGAAATAAACTTAGCTAAAAATGTGAATCAACTTGAATTCGAACTTGGGTCTCGAGTACCAACCACCGAGTCCTCTGTCTCTTACTCTAGGGACGTTCGGTAATTTATTGTGCTTTAATTTGAGTATACAAAAATTTGGTCTCCAACACATGTTATTTCAATGAGACATTCATATGTTCTATACTTGTTGAAAGCCCAATATATATACTCTCTTATATAACAGTGATTAAAGAAATAACACTTGGTAATGCAAGTGGTGTGGGAGGCAGAAAGTTGCCCTTGCTAAGGCCAAAATCACAGATTTATTGTATAATATCTCTACTAACTAAATAATTAATCTCAATAACGCGCCGTAGGATGTACATGAGTAAAGGACACATTAGAGCACTCAATGGATGGCAATTGTTTCATTTTTCAATTAGATGATTAATTAAATACATTTTGAAAAAAATTGTACTAATATCGATCATACTATATATCATGATGTCATGTAAAATAATAATTAATTCTGTAATAACTCGAGTTATAGTATTTATATACCAAATAAACATATGATCATATGTGTAATTTAGATTGTGAAAACGCCAAAATTATTGGTATAACTCTTTTGCAGAATATTCTACGATCGCTACTTACAAAAGCATTATCAGAATATATATATATATATATATATATATATATATATATATATATATATATAAATTGCAAAAACTTGTTTTTTTTTTTTTTTTTTTTTTGAGAAATAGGTAGCACGCTACCCGCTTCGTTTAATTCATTTAGAAATAAACTTAGCTATAAATGTGAATCAACTAGGATTCGAACCCGGCACTCAACCACTGCCCTTCGCCACTCTTGCCACAAGTTATAAAATAAAATAGGTTTGGAGAAGTACAAGTGTGGAACCATCTGATGAAAACTTATTTTATTGTGATTTGTGAGTAGGGAAGCTAGGAGAACACCTAATTAACATGCAGGGACAACTTCTTGGAATCTCCCTTCACTCCAAATTGTTTATTTTGCATTGCTATATTATACATAGCCTACGCAATGGTTTCATTTCTAAGTCGTTTTATGGTCCCTCTCACACACTAGCTAGCTAGCATGAAGAGCATCTTTCATATTATTCTTTCCTATTATGTTTCGTACCATCTCCAGCAATAATGGAAGTGGATTATTCCACACTCACTAACCTCCACATTAGCAACTTAATTAGTCACCTAGCACATTCCTTGCTATAGAAGTAACTTATATATGTTATTCTCTATTAATTGAATCTTCTTTTTTTTTTTTTGGCCTATATATATACTATAACAACAAAAAAGTTTTTTTTTTTTTTTTTTTTGAGAGAGAAAGGATGATCTTTCATAACCGCGTTCATTCAATAAATGAACTAACGATACAATATCGGTTAAGATCAAGACCCCAACCCAAAAAATATAAAAAAAGGAAGCAAAACGACAAAAAAGTTATGAAGTCCACTATTTGATTACTAATATTCTTTGGATCAAATACTATTCTACCTACCACCATCATCTCAACCTTACATCTCTCCATTCAAGGATTAAAAATACTAAAACACCACCATTTGGTACTTTTAAAAGATTCTACCTCCGCTCACCTTATATAGAGAAACTACATGAGATGGTTTATACGAATTAAATTATTACTCGCTCTCCATATGAACTTGAAATTTGATTTACTAGCTAAGATCACAGAATATATATTTATATAAGCACCGTATAATTGAAGAATATGCAAAAGAATATCACCCACTAGGTTTGGGCTTTTTGCTTTTTTTTTTTTTTTTTTTATTGGCCGTAATTAATGATCTCTTCTTTTTGCTATTTTTTTTCCCGGCCTCTTTAGTGTCGTGGGTGTACTAAAAAGTGCATCATATTGATCCTTTTCTCTAATAAATATTATCCATAGAGAGATCGACGCGAATTTATACGCCATGCATTTTACTTACAAATTTAATTTCACTTATGCCCGAGAATTAAATGATAATTCAAAAAAGTGTGATATCGATCGATGATGGATGACTAAATATAGAGCACCGGTTGTTTACACTGCTCATTTTTTGTGGTGGTGCTACTAGTGCCCATTATATTGCTCCTACAAACTTAAATTTTATATATATATATATATACCATCACCACCACTCCCACTACACCCATTTAATTACCACCATCCTTTTTTATGTATTTTTTTATTTTTCATTTGTTTTACCATCCACTATTAATTAGTGGCCTTATTTTACCAATTACCACTTTTGCTGCTATTGCTGTTCCACAATTGCTGCTGCAGTAATATATATATTATATATACCGGTCTTGGCTTTTGGAACAATTTTTCTTTTTACGTGCAAAGCGAAGATGATCGATACTTGATGTCTAAGAAATAGAAGGTCTAGCGATTATAGCTAGAGCAGAGTTCCAATTCGAACCTTAATTCGAAGATTTTTGTTATTTTTCTCGGTTACAGTTGAAAGAAATAACTTTTCGAGCTTTCTCCAATGACGATAACGCAAAAGTACGACTAAACAGGCTCTACGTAAATGCTAGTATATAAAGGTGCACCCCCGTATAATTGAGTGGTCCCATTCGAGCAAGTGGATACTTGCTGTTCAATTACAATCGATCGATCGATCGATCGTCTCACGAGCAACTAAGCTTTGCTCCTTGTTGCTGTATGTGTTTTCAATGATCAATCAACAGGAGTTTCTATGTGAGTTCTCATAGGCCCCTCTCTCTCTCTCTCTCTCTCTACATTTAAAAATAGTCAAAGTTTCAGTAAAAAGTCAGCCGTGGGCCCCAGGGGGCCAATGGATGGTTCCCATTCGACGACGGTGGGCCCCCCAGGGTGTGAAGCACTATTCCTGAGTGGTGGACCAAATGGGCCCACTTTAGGCTCAGCCCAAATCAAACGGATGAGCGAACCACATCAGCTCACATCATAGATCACCGAGCGTGTGTACGGCCACAACGCTTGCTTTCTAAATTCCTACGCTATTAGCTAAAAAGGTTAATTTCATACATATCTTTATATAAGTATAATAAGTAATAAATATGTTTCTATAAAATTTAATTTATATATATATATATTATTTTTATAAAAATTCTGATATTTTCAAATATATTCCTGCTATTAGAATTCGTTAGAAAATTTTAGTTAATCATAGATTAAATACTTAACTATGATTAGTTTTTGATATTTTTATCCTTCTCATATTATATTTTAGAGAAATATATTTGTGATAACGGTAACAAAACAGAGATATATATTTGAAAACATTAAACTCTTGTATGAATAATATATGAAAGTTAAACTTTGTAAAAATACATTTATCATTTATTACAGGAATCCGCATGAAATTAATCCTATCTAGTTAAAACTACCACACTTGACGCACAGTCACAAAAAAAAAGAAAAAAATAAAGAAACTTCTAATTCTTGCAAACCAAATAATATTTCAGCTTACATACTTAAAATTGTTATTATATTTGACGCATGGCAAATAGGTTTTAACTAGCATTTCACCCGTGCGATGCACGAATAATATAATAATATAAAATAATAAAAGTTATTATCTAATGATTAAAAAAAATATTCTAATTAATATTATATTTTTTTAATAAATAAAAAAATATAATATCAATGTTAATTATAGTACATATTAAAATACAAATGTTATTATCTGATTTAATAATGTTTCTTAATTAGTATAATTCAAATTAAGTTAATTCAAATTAACTCAACTAATTTGAATTAAGTCAAATTAATTGATTCAAATTATTTCTATAATTAATTTAAATTAAATAATTAATTAAAATTAGTATTCTATATTTGAGTATAATTATAATAATAGTGTTTAATAGTGTTTCATAGTCAAATTCTAGTTAATTCTCTAATCGGTATAATTTGATTTAATAGTGTTTCCTAATAAAATTGTTATCCTATATTTGAGTATAATTATAATAATAATAGTGTTTTTTCCTAATAGAAAGTATTTTATTTCGTAATCTATTTTTCCTAAAAAAATATAATATACCATAAATATATAGCAGTTCAAATTAATTATAATTCAAGCTATTTCCTAATTATAATATACCATAAATGTATGAATTAATTCAAATATGAGATTCTCGGACACAATTCAAATTAAGTTGTATCTTTAAGTCAATTCAAATTAAGTCAAATTAAATCAAATTAATTTTAAAATCAATTCAAATTAAGTTAAATTATACAAATTAATTTGAATTAATTTATAAGATACCATAAATTAAATCTTTGAATTAACTGATACATTAGTTCATAATATACCATAAATTAATTTATGATATACCATAATAATATAGTTCATAATTACTATATATATATATATATAATAAATAAAAATTTAAAAAATCTATATTTGAATACGCATAAGATAAGTATACGCCACGTGTCGTTATAACAGCTTCACCTAGGGTTCTCCTTTAGTATAATATAATTGATTTCTACCCCTAATTAATGTTTATTATTACATTAAATTTTAACTTGAGAATCCTTATATCGTGGAATAAAGTAGTACTGTATATGGGGAATGAGTGTATGTATGTACGAAGGCACAAATCTCGATCTCTAAGGTGGCGTTTGGATTGGGTACAAGAGTGGGTATAAGCCCCTTATACCCACTCTTGTACCCAAACAAGAAAATTTATTGGTGGGAACAATTTTTCACCATAACGGGTTATACCAGGTACAACCCGTTAAGGGTGGGAACAACTGTTCCCACCCGGGGCTGGAACAAGCTTGGGAATAAGCTTGTTCCAGCCCACTTGAGTAGAGAGAGAGAGAGAGAGAGAGAGAGTATAAGTAGTTTTAAATTAAATTTTAAAATAAGAATTTAAATTTTAAAAATATTTAATTTATAATTTTAGAATTAAAATTTATAATTTAAAATTATAAATTTTAATTTTAAATTTTTAAATTTTAAATTTGATATTTGATATTATTTAAATTTAAAATTAGTCTTAAATTTAAATTTTATAATTTTAAAATTTAAATTTTTATAATTATAAGTTTTAAAATTTAGATTTAAAGTTACAAATTTTAAAATTATGAATTTTAATTAAATATTATAAATATAACATTTAAAAATTAAATTATAAATATAATATTAGATGTTAATTAATTAGATAATATAATTTTAATATCAAATTATAATTCTTATTCTTCTTGTTCCAATCTAACCATCCAAACACAATTTTTCTGGGCCCAAATTTTATACTCACAATTTTATCCAAACAAAAAAATACTCTTGCTCCTACAAAAATCCATACTGTACCTATCCCCGATAACTAGCCTCGCTATACCCGAACCAAACGAAGCCCTGATCATGGAATGTCCACTAGCTACTTAAAAAAGGGGCTTGTACGAGTGGATGTAGCAAAATAATTCAGATGATGATTGACCCAAGAGTAGTACTTGTACTGCTGGGAACAAATTGCTCATCCTTCGAATTAGCCCCAGGTGTCACTCATCTACGACATTTATAGCTAAAAAATCATAGCTTAGCTTTAAAAGAAAATTATTAAATGGATGCTGAACCACGTACAATATATCATCGCAATCAAAAAAAAGAAGAAAAATTAAGAAAAAGAGAGCAATAATTAATATCCATCCACTCCGTATTATTAGGATATAAAACTTACAGCATATATAACATCGTAATATTTTGTGGCTCATATCACTAGCTCCATTTTTCACGTTAATTTTGCATGTTTTCAGTATTTAATTTTTTTTATTTTTTTTAAATATATATAAGGTATATATACAGTTCATTTAGAAGTATATAAATAGTACCGCCGTCGCAAGCCAGTGGCAAGGGCTTGATAGTTGGTATCAGTGACCCTGGTTGAATCACTGATTCACATTTATAGCTAAATTTATTTCTAAACGAAATAAACGAAGCGGGTAGCGTCTACCTATCTCTCAAAAAAAAAAAAAAAAAAAAAAAAAGAAGTATATAAATAGTACTCTTCGTAAGATTATACCATTGTACATGTTTCTTACAAGAGTTTTTCCCCTTCTTTGAAATTGCCAGTTATTATTTTTTTTTTTTTTGAGAGATATATAACCACCGCCCGTCACTCGTTTATTTCATTTAAAAATAAGCTTAAGCTAGAAATGTGAATCAACAGACCGAGCCAGTCATTCAGTCCTTTGCCACTTCTCTAAGATGATATTACCGTTTATTATTATTATGGACGGTCGGTAATTGCCAGTTATTATTATTGGTCAAAAATTTACTTTTTGTTATAAGTAGAGCCTTGTAATGTTAAAATACATCTCTATTTGCGAGCGCATCAAATTATGTAAAATAAAGATTTTTATAAAAACACAAACCCAATAAAGCCTTGTCTTTATTGTACAAAATTAACCTTCGTTGCCTTCTTAGATTGATTGATTTCCTTCTCGTACGTTTAACTTCTATGGATCGCCTATATATATATATATATATATATATATATATTTCCTTCTCGGACGTTGGAGCCCCTCTGGGCCTCGTCGCATCTCTGTCCGCAGCGCCGCCGACCGCCTCGCCACTGAGATTCGCGCCTCACCCAGGGTTAGGCCTGCCCGTCGGTGACCTTCCTGCGGCCACCTCTACCCGGGTGGAGCCTCCTCTCCCCAGTGCTGACTCGAGCCCCTCCTTCCCCGGGTCTGACATCGGGGACTCGGTTTCCAAAGTGATCCCACCGAGCACCTCGACACGCAAGGTCATGCCGACCGCGACGGTCTTCTCCCCTCTGGGAGACCGTTCTGCGGGCGTCGTAACTCCAGCGGGGAGTTCACTGGTGTGCGAAACTCGGGCGGTGCTGCCTCGCTCAAGCGCACGCCTGATTGGCCAGGAAAAGGAGACCGCGCTTGGCAGGGCTATGCGTAGGAAGGCTGGTATTCGAGGTGAAGGAGAGCGCAAGTGGACAAATTACAAGATCAAAACGAAGAGTCTTCTGTGCGGGGTGAAGGTATCTGACGAAGAGTCTAAGGAGCTGTGCAAGCTCCTAAGTGCGCAAGTCTAGTGTGTGATTTCGGCGCGTGGGGTTTTTTTTTGGAGTCTGTCGTCGTTAGTACTTCCTGATGTTTAACATTTTTAGCTGGAACGTTCGCGGTTTAAACGCCGCTTCTAAGCGTTGTACGGTCAAGTCTGTGGTTTCTTCTCTTTTTTGTACTGTGGTTTGCTTTCAAGAAACCAAAGTAGACTCGGTGTCGCGCTCCTTTCTTCGATCTTGCTGTGGTTCTAACTACGATAAGTGCCACTCCATCGCCGCTTCCGGGGCCTCTGGCGGATTAATCACTTGCTGGTCCTCGAAGCGTTTCTTGTGCAACGAAGCAATCTTCCGGAAATATTCGCTCACTCTTCATCTGACCCACCTTGCAAGCGGAAAATATTTCTACCTCTCTAATGTTTACGGGCCGCCTACCTGGGAGGGTAAGGATGAATTCTGCTCAGAACTCCTGTCCCTGAACAGGATCTGCACAGACAGCTGGGTAATATGCGGGGATTTCAACCTCACTAAAAATCAAGAAGAGAGATCAGGCAATACTTGGAGCTACAGAGCTATGGCCATGTTCACGGATCTCATCAACAACCTGGCGGTCATAGACTTACCCATTTCGAACCAGAAGTTCACCTGGTCGAACATGCAATGTAGACCCAGCCTGGCTAAACTGGATAGGTTCCTTGTATCAACGGATTGGGATCGAGACTACCCCCTAAGTAAGGTGAAAGCCCTTCCCCGGATCACTTCCGACCACACACCTATCGTCTTATCTACCGGCCACCCGACGCCGAGTCGGCGGTTTAGATTTGAGCGCGTCTGGCTCTCTAAGGAAGACTTCACCTCCGAAGTTCGGCGCTGGTGGAGCGAAGTTATCCCCAAGACTTCGGCTATCCTCACCCTTACGGCCAAGCTCAGACACTGTAGAACCAGAATCAAGGAATGGCGCAAGGCGAACTTCTACAGTATTTCATCTGCAAAGAGGGACCTGCAGGACGAAATCCAAACTTTGGACCTTATGGAAGAACACACCGCTCTACAGCAAGACGCCTTGGATAGAAGGAAAGTCCTTAAAGCGCAGCTCCAGACCATCCTACAGGAAGAAGAAATCTTATGGAGAACTAGGGCTAAACAATTCTGGCTCAAGGAAGGGGATAATAACACAAAGTTTTTTCACGCAATAGCTAATGGGAGGAAACGCACCAACGCGATCGAAGTTATCGAAGACGATTCAGGACGGCTTATCTACAACGAGCATCATAAACGGGACCACTTTTTCAAAGCCTACAGAGATCTTTTTGGTTGCAGCGAGGACCCACGAATAACTCACGGAGATTGGAGTGAGTTATACCGCGTCAACAGACTGCTCGATTCGGAGTCCCTCACTAGGCCGTTCTCGCTGGAAGAAGTAAAGAACGCAACTTTTCAGCTTGGTAGCGACAAAGCCCCGGGTCCGGATGGCTTTCCCCTATTCTTCTTCCAAACTTTTTGGGAGACAGTCAAAGATGATATTTTCAAAGTTTTTCTTGACCTTCAGGAAGATAAACTTTTCTCGGGCCCGATCGACTACTCCTATGTTTGTCTGATTCCCAAAAAAGAAGGCGCACGTAAGGTGAACGATTTTCGGCCTATAAGCCTTCTTAACGGCATTCAGAAAATCATCTCTAAGGTTCTTGCCAACCGTCTCTCCTCTGTGCTACCGAATATCATCTCCTCTTCACAATCTGCCTTTCTAAAAAACCGACAACTAGCAGACTCCTTTGTCACTGCCAGTGAACTTATCAACTGGTGCACCAAATCTGCTACGGAATGTGTTAGCATCAAGGTGGACTTCGAGAAAGCTTATGATAGTGTCAATTGGTCTTTTCTTCAAAAAATCTTGCAGTGGCTTGGTTTCAGTGATAAGTGGTGGGCATGGATCAAACAATGCATTTGCAACGCCAAGATAGCCATTCTGGTGAATGACGAGCCGACAAAGTGGCTCAAAACTCGGAAAGGCCTTAGACAGGGCGATCCCTTATCTCCATATCTTTTCATTCTGGTAGCCGATTGCCTGACTAGGCTTGCTGAAGCGGCCACAGCTAACAACCTGTTGCAGGGTATCGGTCCAGGAGAAGACTGCCGGATAACGCTTCTACAATATGCGGACGACACAATCTTTTTTTGCGAACCGCAAAAACGCGTTATGCGAAATCTACTTTTCGTTTGGAAAATCTTTGAGTGGGCCTCAGGGTTGCGAATCAACAAACATAAAATAGAATTATTTTACCTAGGAGCCAACTCGACTAAGGGCAACAACCTAGCTCACATCTTAGGCTGCCAAGTAGGAAAACTGCCTTGCCGTTACCTGGGGTTGCCACTCCACAATAAGACCCTGCGTAAGGAGGATTGGAATGTTGTCATCAATCGAATAGGCTCCAGAATTGAAGGGTGGAAAGCTAAACTGCTATCCCAAGGGGGTAGACTTACTCTTATCAACTCGGTACTATCTAACTTACCGCTCTTCTACCTGTCGATCTTCAAGGTGCCTCGATGGGTGCTATCCAGAATCGAAGCCCTCCGGAGAGCTTTCTTCTGGAAAGGATGTTCCAAAATTACTGGGGGAGCGTGCCTTGTTAGCTGGAAAACGATTTGTAAAAGCAAGCAAGAGGGAGGGCTAGGGGTGAAAGATGTGGACGCAATGAATATCGCCCTATTAACCAAATGGTGGTGGCGTTTCTTTACGGAGCCACACTTGACTTGGGGTATTCTGGTTAGACGTCTATACTACAAGCGACGGAGACCCCTGCACGAGGGCACTGCTTTTATTCCATATTCGCAGTGGTGGAAAGGAGTGCTCCGATGTCGCGATGTGTTTAAATGTGGCATTTCTTACGACATTGGCGATGGAAGCAATGTCCGACTCTGGAAGGACATCTGGTTGGGCGAAACACCGCTGAGCACCGTTTTCCCAACAATTTTTTCGTCTATCCGGAACAAGGAGGTTCGCATCTCTCAATGCTGGAACCCACATGGATGGAGATGGCGCTTCATCTGTAGAGGGTACGTGGCCTCTACCTCCTCCGAAAGTAGAAGACAGTTGGGGCTGCTAAAGGACCTGTTACTCCCCTACAACCCGAGCAGTGGAGCGGACTCGCTCAGATGGAGATGGACCTCTCACCACAAGTTCACTGTCAACTCTCTCTATAAATTCATTACTTATGCCGGACAAACTGACACGATCAATCGCCAACTTTGGAAGCTGAAGATCCCAGTCAAAATAAAAATCTTTGTCTGGTTGCTTCTTCGCAAGAGATTGCTCACGGCCGACCGGTTGATTGTTCGGGGGATTCAAGCTGAATCCTGGTGCGTCTTATGTGCATTCTCCTCAGAAAGTTGCGACCACCTTTTCTGCGGCTGTGTTTTCGCCCGCTTTTTACTTCACCGAGTGGCGGATGTTCCTACCAACGTTGTGGCCGTGGACGTTATAGACCTCTGGAACCGCCTCTCACATTTACCGGACACTGGACCAAGAGCCAAAGGACTAACCAAGCTAGCGGCTATTTGGTGGGTCGTCTGGACTGAGCGTAACAGATTTATCTTCACTTCAGGCCTCCCGGAAGTCGTTAGAGCCGTCGATAGAATAGTAGCCCTCTCAAACTCTTGGATCTCGCTGCTATAATACTACGCTACTGCCTCCCTCCCATTCAACTCCCTCAGAGCTTTTCTCTTCCTTTTTGGGTATGCTTTTAGTGTGATTTTTCGTTTAGTTTTTACTTGGTTTTCTTTTTCTGCCAAGGAAGCCTAAGCTGCTTCCACCCTGTACGCCTAGTTCATTACCCTTTTGAACGGCGAATGAAGCGCGTCTACCTTTTCCTCAAAAAAAAAAAAAAAAAAAAAAAAACGTTTAACTTTTATTGACCACGTCCATATTTTTTTAATTCGCTCTCTCTCGCACAAAATAATGCGTCTTTTTAAGAGAAAGTGTCGATACTTCTTTGTCCTTTCTCACCATTAAAACTTAACTAAAATTAGCATGATCACTTGCAATTCTAATAATGTTAATTAAGGCCTAGCTAATCTTTTTGTTCCTGATCTAATCACCAAAAAGTTACCCCCATTAGGCCCTAATATATTCCAAATATTAGAAGTGTGATGCTGGTGAGTTAGGCTTAATTAGCATGATTTATTTGTGGTAGATAATAGGAATTAAATAACAAAAAAAAAAAAAGACAAAGTGGTGGGGCTTAATTAATTTCTCTCTCCTCTTTTTCTCTATTTTGTTAGTGTGGTTAACTACCATCATTACCAGGGCTTTCCAAGTCAACCCTGAGTTTGAAAATGGGTGACCTCATTAGGGCTAGAAAGTCTAAGGTGGCACAATCACCCCAACCCACTTACCAAAATAATAATAATAATAATAATAATAATAAGATAAAAAAATTCAAAAATAAAATAAAATAAAACAAAGATTAAAAAATTATTAAAAAAAAAAAAAAAAAAAGAGGATAGGCATGGGATGGTAACACACAATCTGCCGACCAACATAAGCACTTTCCAATGCTCTTCTCACAATAAAAGGTCACAAGCTCCAATTGAATTTGTTAGTTGTCCATGATCATTCAAAAAGTACTGCATCACATATGTTCTCTCTCTCTCTCTCTTTCACTCTCTTAAATTATCACTATGTTTCGTTTTTATATTTTCGTTATTTTAACTTTTTATTTTTAAAGCTATTCAAGATAGCCAAATGGTGCGCTCTCTCTCACTTTCGGAAGATTTTGATTTCAATGCCTAAATTTACCATCACTTAGAAACTGAAGCTAATTATTTTACGTATATTATACTTTATTGATTAAACAGTAAGAAATTCGACTTCTATTAATATTAACTATCTTTTAGCTATGTTTAAACTAATTAAAATGTTTATAACACAATGACCAAGCTGTTGTAACTGTCAACGCATTCTACCCTTAATTATGTTTTTCTTTTCTTTTCTCTCTCTCTCTCTCTCTCTCTCTCTCTAGTTCATTAATTCTCTCTCCCAAACATTAATCCTTCAAATTACTTTTGCTTGGCTTGTGATCGATATGGCTTTCCAAAATCTTGTTGTGAGAATGACTAGTAATTAATTGGCCCCTCGATCCAAACTCCTTGGTTTAAGATGAGCCACATCACATGCATGGTGTGCTCCTAGGGCTAGGGCTAGGGCTAAGAAACCGACAAGTGGCAGCCACTTATCGGGTTTTACGGGTGTCCACCCCTTTTATAAATTGCTCTCTGATTTGAACAGAATATGCTCCTAATTTTGTTGGTGGGTGAGGGTGATATATATAACTCAGTGAATTGATTTAGAGAGAGAGAGAGAGAGAGAGAGAGAGAGAGAGAGAGAGATTAATTAGTCTATAATAAACTAATGCAACCGTGGGCATTTTTTTTTGCACCTTTTTAAAACTATGCTAGTGCTAGCATTAAGATTTCAGGTATCGTAAAACAATTTAAGCAATGCTTCAATACAGCATAAGTATTAAAATTAAACTCTTAATTAGTAAAAAGTATAATTAGATTTTACATATAGTAACCTATTAAATAGGTTACCAATTTGAATTAGTTAATATGACAATATTGAAAAAAAAATTAATAGTATATCTAAATTTGTCGATCTTTTATTTAGGTTTGTAACTTATCAAATTAGATAATACCCAATTTGTTAGGTATCAAACTGAAAAAAATATTGAATTTAAATTTAAGTTTTGAAGTTGGTATTGTAATATAAAATTTTAATTTCAAAATTTATATTAAATTTTAAAATTTTGAGTCTACATTGTACTTTTAATCTGAAAACCAAATTTTAATTTTTGATTTAAATTAATATTTTGAATTTGAACTGAAAGTTTTATTTATATTTGTGTCTTATATTTAAAAATTGAATTTGATTTATAATTAAGTTTGTTATGTTTCTTTGCATTTAAATTTATAATTTAGTTGTAATTTGAATTCCAACTATTGTTGTAGGTATTTGAGAAGGTTATAGTATTTTTTAGTTGGATAAAACTAGTTTTGTAGACAAAAATACCCTTTAAATAAGTGTCACTGGTGAATGGTAACTATGCCTAAATGATAAGTCGCTTCTAATCATATTACATTTCAACCATCTATGAAAAAAGTAAATGGTCAAGATTTACATAGAGTTTAATTCTAATACTTATGGTGTATTGAAGTATTACTCAAAACAATTTGCCTAAGCGTAAGTGTCAAAGATTTAGTGATTGATATCCGAGATTATAAATTCAAATTTTAGTTATTTTAAATTTTCGTTAAATTTATTTCTTAAAAAAAATAAAACGAATAGCATATTATTTTTTTCTAAAAAAAATCTCAAAAGTACTCTATATAAGCAGTGTCCATATATATGTATCTGCTTATGAATAAAGCACAATCTTATCCCTACACTTAGATCTAGCATAGAAAAGCAAGGAATCATGCTTGGAGAAAGAAAAACATCTATCTAGCTGTCTAGCTATCTTTACCATATTTGCATGTTTTTCTTTTTTGTTTTTTTTTCTTGAAAGGAATCTATGAGTCTATGTGTAGGTTAGGCAACATCTGTCCAAAGAAATTGATTGTTTTTTGTAAAAGTGGCAAAGATATTGATGGTTGGTATTCGAAGTTTCAAATTCAAATTTTAGTTAATTTACATATTCAACAAAGCTTATTTCTAAACGAAATAAACAAAACAGATAACATACTACCATTCTCTAAAAAAAACAAAAAAAAAAAACATCTCTCCAAAGAACAGACACTTCCAATTTCTCTTTTATCTCAAAAAAAAAAAAAAAAAAAAAAAAAAAAAAAAAGAAAAAAGAAAAAAGAAGAAGCTATCAAGCGATTATATATGCAACCTCCCTCCTTAAGTGACAAACTAACTTGTAAATGATCCCAATGTTGGATCATATATTATGAGAGAGAGAGAGAGAGAGAGAGAGTGAGAGAGAGAGAGAGAGAGAGAGAGATTCTGCTTGAAATAAAAGGCTAAAAATGCTATGAATTGGCCCGGAAAACATAAGCATATATCTATACACAATTGTCACCTTAATTATTAATTATCTCATTTGTACGAAAGAGCAAGTGCTCCAACATTCTCATCAACTAGCTAGGTTTCAACTAAACATGTATACACCAACCGACCAGGTTTCAACTAAACATGTATACACCAACCGACCGTCCTTGGCGTAAGTGGCAAAGTATTTGATGGTTGGTATTCGAGGTTTAAAGTTCGAATCCTAGTTGATTCATATTTTCTACTAAATTTATTTCTAAAAGAAATAAACAAAACTAAGTAGCATGCTATCTATCTCTCGCATATATATATATATATATATATATATATATATATATATAGTCCGACTATTATACTCTTATGAGTATAAAGTCTCTTGTACTCATAAATTTTTAGCCGTCAGATCCACCCTTTAATTATTTTTATCTGTTAGATTATACTATTTAACCAACCAACCACTCAACCATAAGGGACCTACTATCAACCTAACCGTAACCATTCTCATCCTAATCGCATATTTTTCAATCCAATGGCCGAAAACTTATGAGTACAAAGGGCTCTATACTCATATAAGTATAGTAGCCTCAAATATATATATATATATATATATATATAGATCTAGGCGGGTATACTATCAATAGCACCAAACGTTTTGTGCTATTAGATTTTCGGCCCTTGGATGAAAAAATAAACGGTTAAGATGATGTGGGCCCCCTGAGATTGAGTAGGTAATAGTTAAATAGTATGATCTAACAGATAAAAATGATCAAAGGGATAGATCTAACGGCGAAAAACTTCGACAAAGACTTAGTCTTTTATTGATAGCATAATGAATCTATATATATACATCAACTATCGCCACCAACTTGTTAAGATGACATAATTATACTGTTAATAAGGATTAGGCGTGACGTGGCCTCTCGGGAAGATTAGGAGATTTATGGTGAAAGCAATTTGTTTAGGACTTAAGATGCGAGTTTTTTGTTTGTAGGAGGAAGATTAGTCGGTAGATCTAGGCTAATGAAGCACTTATTTAAGCTATGTACCAAGAATCTCGGATCTCCGACATTTTTGTCTTTGATTATGCCCATAGATCGAGTAGTTTTATTTGGTACACTACAATTTTGTTTTGGATTGACTACACCTTTCTCTTCTTTGAGACTACAGTAATAGTTTTTCAGGTGCATAGTGCATACCTCTATTTTTTGAACATGCGCTGCACAACCCATAAATAGTATTTCAACCAATTTTTTTTATTGCATGCAACTTTTGTATATTAATACTTCATATACCACAACTTATATTAAATGATTAATATTTTAATATCAAAACTTAATTAAATATATATAATCTACACAATCTAATAGTTTAAATTATATTTAATAAATTAAAGTTTAAAATCTATATTAAAGAATTTTTAGTATGTGGTGTATGTATAAATACATATACATCCAGTGCAGGAAGTGCTTATAGGGTGCTTGAAATATTTAATAGCTAGCACTATAAAAAAAATATAATATAGGGTATTTAAATAATTTATTGTACAATATAAATTTATTTTTGATACATATTTCAGAACGTGCAATGGACATACCCAAAATTTTTATTAGATATTTTGCAAAGCTCCCGTTGATTCATAGGTTAATCAACTACGTGGCTTTAGGACAATCATTTTATTGATGTGACTCAACTTAATTATAATTCATATATGTATATATACATATATATATATATATATATATATATATATAGAGTCCTACTTATCTTTTATGAGTATAGCTCTTACTCATAATTTTTTGGCCATTTGATCCACCCTTTAATCATTTTTACCCGTTAGATTATACTATTCAACCAACCACCTACTCAATCCTAGGGGCCCACTATCAATCTAACCGTAATCACTCTCATCCTAGCCTCACATTTTTTCATCTCAACGGCCAAAAAGTTATGAGTACGATGGCTCCAATACTCATAATAAGATAAGATATATAGCCACTATATATATATATATATATATATATATATATATATATATATATATATATATATATATATATATATATATATAGATAGATATGAAATTAGTGGCTTGCTTTGGGCTGACCATGTTACATAGGTCTTAGCTACGGTCCTGGAAATAAATAAAAACGCAACTAAAAAACTGTACGTAGGCATTGGCCTAACTTATCACAACCTAAAAAAAGTTCATCTCTATCTACTTTGGTTGAATAAAGGAAAACCTTTTTTGACTGGAAAAGGAGGTTACCAATTTTCACACAAGAAGTAAAATTAATAGAAAGAAAATTCTTTTTTAATTGCAAATAGAGGTGACTAATTTTCACACTATAAGCGAGAGAACGTAAGCAAACAGAGTATTACGCCGCTCATTAATAGCGATATTAATCCAGCCGCTCACATCATCACAAGTCGGAAATCAACCCCACCTTTGATGAGCGACAGGATCAGGATCAATCCTCCTGCCTAGTGCAGAAGACATCAGTCCAAAATACTGGATCTGTGATCCAGATATGAGATCAAATAGCTGATAAGAGAATTAAACCAGATCCATTACTACCAAGCTCAATTCGACCTCGTGTTTGAGCTTGTACTGGAGCACCGCTTCGCGAACAAATGACCAAAGATCAACTTGGGCTTATCTTCGAGCACAATACAATCATGCTACATCAAATACAAACATAAATTGTTGCCAGAAGAATTCAGAGCTTTTGAAAGCAAGTGTTTCACCTCATCTTTCAATAAGCACATTTGTAACTCAAAAATTACTCGGCTCCATGATCTGCGACAAGACTAAAATTTTAAAACAGGTTGATCGCAAACCAGTCGACATAACACAAACAATAGTATCAAAAGCTTCCACATATTTTCAGCCATCCTCAGCATTGTTAAGCAAGTAGTAGCATGCCAAAGACGGGAATGTAACTGGGAAAGCACAAAATCATGTAGCCGCATATAGCAAGTCAAAGCAAGTTCTATTTGTATAAATTTGAAGTCCTTTCAAGCAGAGTAAGTTTCACCCTTCTTAAGTCCATGCATTATATGTAACAGTTCTATATTAGTCATAGTTCACCACAACTAAGGAAAAACGATTATCCATTAATTTTCACTATGTCCAGCTTTTAGGGGTTGGTGGAAGTCTGGAAGGTACTGGGTTTGTACTTCTCCATCAACTCTGTGAGGGCGGTATCAAACTCCTGCTCGAGCTCGACTTCCTTAGCCAAATACTCACGCCTCAGTTTAACCTTCTTATCTTCGTGTATGCGAATCAGCTCCTCTCTTTCCGCTTCAAACTCTTTGACCCCCTTCACCTGGCTATCAATAAACCTTGCAATCTCTTCCTTCCTGCGAAGAAAATACATATAGAATTAGTGCCAAAAAAAACTAATAAGTCATTCATTTTCTTAACACCGAAATCTTAATAAAAGCACGGGTCAATTGTGACGGATGATAACATTCGCGAGAAGATAAAATCATTATTTCTGCTACAGTTGGGATACGTTGAAATCAATTATGAGAACACAAATGTTTTCCATAAACGAGGCTGCAAGTATTGAGAATTACCTAAGTTTGCGGTCTTCAGTGGTTCCAGAATCAATATCAGATTGTTTCGCCTTGGCACGCTCCTCCTGTAACAACCTTTCATAGATCCTTTCTTTCTCCTCAGTAGCTATATGAACTTTCTCCATTTGTTCTTTGAAAAAATGCTCTTGGTTGTCCATCTAGAAAGGAATGATGTAGCAACATCAAATGGATATGACCATCCTAATGAACTCTCATGCACTAAAATCGGATATGCAAAGTAACAAAAGAATGAAAAGGCACAAAACAAAACAGTAAAATAATGCCCTATCAATGGTAAAAGAGGAGATCAGCAAGTAGCCTGCCCACCAAAAGAAACATCCTGCAGTTTTCTAATGCAGTTAGAAGCACCAAGAAATCATTGTACATACATCACAAACTACATTTACAGATATTTTTGAGAAAGTGGGTCCACATCCCCAATGAAATAGTACAATAAAAAAGTGACAATGGGATTGAATCTTATCAACATAGAAATGCTTTGCCAATTAAAAGTCTTTCTGCAAAGTGGTATTACCTCTTCTTTGTTTTCCTCATGCTGGATCTTAGTTCTGAGCATCACAATCCTGTTTTCTTCCATCGTCTCAGAGAGTTTCTGGTTCACCACCTTGACAGTTTCCTCAAGTGCCTTAGAACGTTGTTCTTGCTTAACAACCTTGTTCTTGAGCCAAAGAAGTTGTTGGTTATCTTCACTCATTTGTTTCATCGGGTTCACAACCATTTCTTGATATGATCTCATGTCATACTTCAAGCGTAATTTTCCTATCAAACAGTATTGAAAATAACTCATAAGGTATTGTCATCCTAGCTTAAAACTAATGGTGGAACCTGACACTTTCTCAGAGGTTTCATATGTCATGTCTAAAAATGAGTATAATGTATAATAAGGTAATGCATAAATAAGAATAAGAAGAAACAAGAGTTCAGAACACAATTATTTCAAAACTTACGGTCCAAAAAGTACTCAGCGATATGACAATGTAAATGAGCAAATAAATGCAAATGTTGTAATGAAGCCACAGAAGATTTCCTTTAATGCATTGCTAGGGTTAGAAATGAGATTAATGAAACAACGCCTTATGTCAGATTGGCAAGAGGCAACTTAATTCAATATCAAAAGCACCAAAAGAAGTAAAATTGAGTTATAATAAACAAGCAGTTGAATTATTTTTTACCAATATGGGATCACAGGTAGCTCCTTAAGGGTTAATATAGCTTGAATTCTTGGTTTGTACATCAGACAAATAAAACTAATATTTCTTGGTTGCTTTTACGAGCCTAATGAATATTTCTACCTTGAGAGTGATGGTTGAATATTTCCATATCTTCTTTGCGTGCCAAGTAACCGTATAACTGGCGTTTACCGCCTGCTAAGAACAGCATCCGACGGTGCTCCCATGCATCCCTGTCTGTTCCTTGATCTGCGAAATGCTTGTGCAGCCTTTCAGCCTCCACATAGCCCATAGCATTGCTTTCAAATATTAAAACACTCATGCCACGATGCCCCTTAGGACCATATGAATGGCGAGCTTTCACTGCAGCATACGTGTGGAAATATTCAAGCAGCTCTTGATTTCCCATGCCAATCCACTATTTTTTAAAGAACAAATAATAAATAGCGAATCAATAATTGCAGTCAAGGTTGACATTATAGAGGGATTGTGATATTTCATTGTTTACCTCAAATGAAAGATGAAAGATTGTTTAGGTTCAACCAGTTCATGATAATACAGGTACAATCGGGAACAGAAGATTGCAGCCTAATAAGCTAGCAACCGATGTTAAACATACTATGCATTAATCTTTTTCTTTTTTTGGTATGAGCAGAAAGATGGAAATTACACACCTAATAAGGTCCTACAATAAAGAGTATTTAAGCCAGCCATTCTGGTCGATCCTTGCATAATCTTTAAATAATGTTTTCGACCGGCAAATTTTAGAATGTTATCCACATAACGAATAAAAAAAACATAGAACTAAGAAACATGGCTGACTAAATTAAATTGCTGATCCATTTTCGCTTTTGCTAACTGGAAACACATTTCAGCTCTGTTTCCAGCCACAGAGACAAAACATACTGTCCTATCACTTTTTCCCATCCATGCTCGTAAACTTTAAAACAAATAACAAATAGTTATTTCATTATTTAGTATCAAGATGATCAAAAAAAAATCAGCATATCTTACACAGGCAAAAAGAAAAAAGAAGAAAAAAGCTGCAAGACAGTAATCCAAAGAAGATGGAAGATTCTGAGAAGTCAAATAAATAGGTAAATTCACTTCCACTAGAATGATGAAAAACAGACTTTAAAAATGTCCAATTACCAATTAAATCTTGCTAGACAAATTCCACAGCAGTAAAAATTAGACCAGGTTCAACAATTAATAAATTGCTGGAAAGAAAAGGTACAGTAAAGCAACTTCATGTAAGGAAAAAAAAAAGGGAAAACTTCAAATACCAACCCCATGGTTTCATACAATCTCATTATAGTACCCTGTGCTTTAAAGTGTATCAATTTAGTGCCCTGTGGTTTCATTTTTATCTTTATATTATCGATTCCACTAGTTTTTTTCGTTAAACTAGTGACAAAGTTAAAACAAAAAGATACTAAAGTGAATATTCGATAAACCTAGGTGGGGTATTTGAAGTTTTTTGTATATAATTTAACGAAATATTAACGGAGAAGCTAACAAAAAGATAAAAATGAAACCACAGGACACTAACTTGATACACTTTAAACCACAGGGTACTAAAGTGAGAAAGTGCAAAAACCACAGGTGGTATTTGAAGTTTACGCAAAAAAAAATGAAGAAGAAGAAGAAACTTCACCTTATCACTCTCATCCTGTTCAAGTAAAGTGTTCATAATGACAACCATCGGAGGCCAAACTATCTCATGATCAGTCGTGGTCTCCCGCAACCCCTTCCATTTACCGTACAGCTCTCCAGCGGGAACCACGGAGGTCCCTCGCTGACGAAGCTCCTCCTCCAGAAGCGCAGCAAGTTCTCGGTGAAGCTTGACCCTTGTTGCCCCTTTAGTCTTTGCGTGAGTCATTAAAGGTTGCAGACCTTTATACCAATCAATGGCACCTGGACCATTATGGCATGCTGGGCAATGCCACTGCCTTGTCTGCTCATTTACCTGTTCAACAGTCAATTTATCCAAGGCTTCGAAAAAACCCCTGAACCACTTGTTCTTTTTTCCAGTTTCATGGCTCTTTTGGCTCGCATCAGAATCATAGTCATCGCTTAGATCATCATCGCTATCAACCAGCAAATCATTATCATCATCAGAAACATCGTCAGTTTGTTGGGGAACTGGGTCTGTGTCAGAATTGTAACCAACTGCTGCATCTTGAGAAGGGCATTCCCCTTCTTTCTTGTTCTGAGAGCCAGATGATTGAGTTCTTGATGCCCATTGCCAGCCATGTGCAAGGGTGGGAGTTGCATTTGGAGGTGGTGCCATGTATTCTCTCTCCCAACTCCTACTTTGAGGTTGCATTTTGGAATTACCTCTCCCAGCAGGCCGACGAGAATCAGTTACTGGGGCCCAGTTGTTTCCTGGAGCCCTTCCGTAGCCAGCATTTCCCCATCCTTGCCTTGGTGCACCTTCTGATTGGCCCCGTGCTTTAGGCGCATAATTTGATGAGCCCAACTGTTTCCCACCAGCTGAATTGTTTTTGTATTTGGATTTCTTGCCATACACCTCCCACCCACTTTCTTGAGAGTCTAAATTTACCTCTGCCACGTCCCGGTTCAATTGATCAAGCTTTGGATTACCTTTCCCAGAACCAGACTCGTCAATTCCTTTGCCCTTTGCTGATGGATCACCAGCAGCAGCAGCTGTAGCCTGAAAGGTCTTGCCTCCACCCTTTCTCGAATTCATCTTCTTTGGAAAGCACAATCAAGTCTCTGCCAAATCCATACAACACTAGAGATTTCACATAACTACTAGGCTAGTTGCAGACAGAATATTAACTATAAGGAACGAATCTGACTTAGAGAACTTATGGATATCAAAGGGCACGCTGATCTGCTGTTCTGATAGTCAGATGGGAACTATTATCACTCAATATATTAGCACATACATTAAAGAGTCTTATCATTGGATAGGTTGCTTACAGTTGAGATTATCGAAGATAACTAATAATACAGCTATCTTAATCGATAATAATCAGAGGTAGAAATGAAACAAGAAGAAAAACCATCCAACTGGGATGTCGATGATAAGGTCTCAGACGTTTAATTTCAAAGCCACCACGATACGAGACCAAAGCCATAGAAAACAAGCTATCATCTTATTAACCAAAATTGCAGTTAAGACAAGGAGAGGGCAAGACATCCAGACAGAGTACATGAACAGGTGACACAATGTATGGTAATAATAAGAAAATTGAGGATAGAAAACAAAAAAGAAAAATCTAGGTAAATCTTTTGGCATATTTTCACTTGTTAAAAAATAAACCCTAGACGCATCGTTGATGTGACCTTAGACAAAACAACATTAATATCAAAATCTGTAAAGTAGAATGTAGCTAGGGCAGCAACAATAACAACAAGTAGATGTACAGAAGCAAAATGCTGCGAACACAAGCTGTCAAATGGTTATTTGTTTGAACACATCACGAATCAAGCAAACGAGATCATCTACGAGTTAGTTCACAAACAATTCCAGTTAAAACGAGGAAGAGATAAAATTTTTTTAAAAAAATCCAAACAAAAAGAAAAAAAATCCAAACACACAATAGATTGAACAAAAGATACAGCGCACCCACAGCAAATTAAACAACAATGGCGTAAGAAAGGCCAGGAAATTCCTAATCAAGCTTACTAAAACCAGGTGTAATGCTTAACACCAAACATAAACCCTAAATGCTACTTCGATTTCGCACCACGCGAGGAGAGTCGGAGTGATTTGTAGAAACCTCGAAACCAAAAGGAGAATAAGGCGATCACCGATCAGATGGAGGAGTTGGCGTAAGGCTCCGGCGGCGTCGGAGGCTGCTGCGGCGGAGCTCCGACGAGGCCGAGGCGATCGAGGGGCGATCCAGAGATTAGAGCATCAGAGATGAGTCTCCGGAGACGGAGAAGAAGTAGATTGAGACCCCTCCACTTTGGGGAATGGAGAGAGAGAGAGAGACAGTGTGCGTGTGAGGAGAAACCGAGTAAGGAGGAGTGAGAACCATTTACCACTCCAGTAATAAAAGAAAGAGAGGAATAGGGTTTTAGTAGGTAAAATTTTACTGGACAATTTTACCCTTGTGAAATTTCGAGAATTTTTTTTATTTTAGCATTGCTGTAGGCGTTCGCCAAATTGTACCCCAAAGTGAAGATACAGAGATTGCTTCAATTCAACTCCCCAAAAAAGAAACCCTAATAATGGTGTATATAAATAAATGCATCTAAAAATAATGATACAGATGATAAAGGATGGTGGTGACATGTTAACTCCGTTGAGAATTGGGCAGAAAAAAAAAAGAAAAAAAAAAGCGAAATTAATTTCCTTGAAAATAATTCTACAAACATGATAAATTATAATTTTTCATTTCAAATCAATCCATCAATAATAATACAAATAATAATAATTAAAAAAATTAATTGATATTTTTTAACTACTAAATTTTCGACTAGTATTAAGATGTGTGCGTTTAACTTTGTTTCGAAATATTTTTATGGTCTTATGTTGGAGACCGTCGTGAATAAATTTTGTTCTTTTTTTTCTTTTTAAGAAATAGATAGCACACTATTCGCTTCATTTATTTTATTTAAAAATAAATCGATCTAAAAATGTGAATCAATTAAGATTAAAACTTGGGAGGTATCCAATCACCAAATTCTTTGTCATTTGTTGTAAGAACGGTTGGTAATAAATTTTGTTCTTATAATGTTAGTCTGAGCAAACTACCGTATGGGACCGATCGTCTCTAGAGCAAGTGGCAAAGAACTCGATAGTTAACACTCAAGATTGAAAGTTCGAATTCTAATTGATTCACATTTTCAACTAAGTTTATTTCTAAAAAAAAATTAAACGAAGCAGTTTGCATGCTACCTTTATTTTATTTATTTTAAATTCAAATGCAGCCCTTTCTTAGCTGTCTGATTATGGTGGTCCCCATTGTTTAAGATTAGGATTGATCTCATATTAAACTGCAATTACACTATCCTAACCTCGGGCATACTTTATTATCGCCTAAATTTTTAATTTTTTGATTTAAATTTACAAATTTTGTTGGAAATTTCGAAGCTTATACACGAGAGCTGAAATGTGCCTCTGATGCTGCCCCGGCGATGTGTTGACCGAAGTCGTCGCGAGTCAAAAATAGAACCAACGGCTACGAATTAATGGGCCGTAATTTACGGCCCAAAATGTGTGTCGATTATTCCGTGGACCTGGTCCAGTGGACGTGGTTAACAGTGTGTTTAGAGAGAGAGGTTTTGTTTGGAACCACGCACAAATTGTGCTACGTTTGGTTGAAAAGTATAATAGAAAATTTTAATTTTTATTTTCATAATAGCATGTTAGGCATATCACAGTAAGCCGGTCATATACAAAAAGAAATTTACATTTCTATATATATGCCTTTGCCTAATTGCCTTGGCTCTTATTTTCCATTTCAATAGCCAACACCTAAAAAAGAATATTTTTTTTAAGAAAAATACTATTTAGAAGAACTATACATATATTTAAGTATAAAATCTTATACTCTATATACGGCTTAGAGTTCACAAAAAATAATAATTTTTTAGTAAAAAAATTAATAAAGTAAGTAAGAAAAAAGAGCTGTTGGATGAGTAAGATATAAGATACACACCTAATCCAAAGGTACAGATAACATTCATTGCTCTTTTGATCATATTCATATCCAATGATGTTGCAGGTGAAGTTGTAATTTTCATTGACGATTTGGTAAACCCACTTCCATACAGTAATCTCTCCAAAAAGGGAGATTGGGGATAGCTTGAGGATGGCTTTTCTAGTGTGGGTAAGAAACCAAAATAAATGCAAAGAAAGAAACTGTACCAAAAGAGAAGCCAACATAAAGTTGTTGAGTGTGATTGCACATTATATATTTGATGCTTTGCCAACATATATAATGAGGAAACTGCACCCACTCATAAAATTAATACAAAAGGGGATTAAAAAAAGATAAGAAAAGAAGGAAACATAGACTCTAATTTTCCTGTTAATAGTAGTGCAACTTGGCAATTGCACTTCTATTGGTAATAGGTTAAGGATAAGGGTAGTGCGTAGTTGAGCATCAATGTCCATAGTTGAGCGCACAAAAAAAAAAAAAAAAAAAAAAAACTTTAGATTTTGTACAACTTTTGTTACAATTTTTTTGTAATTATATTTATGTATTGTAATTTTTCTCAAGCTTTTCTTGCTTTATCATTCTTATAAATGAATGATTTGTATCTCGAGCTCATAGAATAGCAGCTGTACCTTCACTTTGGCTCGAGTCACTTCTTTTCACCCTTGTAGCCAATTTTGAAGAAGGATTTGCTCATAAATAAACATTATACTATTTTACATTGACAAATTATAAATTTAAAGTTAGACTTTAACATTACAACTGTGCAAATTGTGTTCATCTTTTCGTGATTTATACTATATATAAATATATGTGTGTGTGTGTGTGTGTGTGTGTGTGTGTGTAAATTAGTGAAATATTTTAAAATTTATTTGTAAATGTTGCATTACTTTCATTGAAAAGAACAACAATTTTTTTTAAAAAAAAAATTAATTTGCCTAACGATCTCCTACATGGGCGACATGCTATGTGCGTAGCATTCGCCTAAACAGGCCCTAAAGATGATTCGACGAGCTACTTCAGCCCCTCTTATCAAAAAAAAGCTAGCAATTGTAAACTCCTTTCAAGCAGTTCTACTAGAAAAGTTGCACCTGAAAATTCAACCAATCTTTGGGCAAGAATATAAGGCAAAATATCTGATTGTGTTACAACGAGCGTATGAATAAAAATAAAATGACGAACACAAAATAGATAAATCATAAACAAAAAAAATAAAAAAGTATATAAATTTACGCGAAAATTTTTTTACAACAAAAAATCATGAGCGAGAGAGTAGGGAGCTTCACTATTGAAAAAATGAATACAATATTCTTAATACAATCATCCGAGCTCTCAACTGTCTACCGAAGACATTCATTTATATATTCTTCATAATTTATTTTTGAAATTTGATCGCACCGTAAAATAGTCGACGAGTCAGAGTCCTAGAGCTAAAGTTAATTATCAATTTCGAGACTCATCTAATATATTCAAATGAATGCCTCTCTAGAAATGAGGCAAAATTTACATTAACCCCGTAATAATGAACAGATGACAACTCCATCAACAAGGGGGAATAGTCAATTCTCTTCCAATCTATTTTTGGGGGGGAAAATATGCGTAAGTTGGTTTTTGGGCAAAGGAGTGTTAAATTTACAGCCATTTTTCAAAAATATGCAAAACTTACCTCCATTAATGCTCTTATTCAAAACTCCAGAAAAATCAATTCCAATATTTTCTTATGCACAACAAGTTCCTATCATCGAGCCAATTCAAAATCTGATAAGATTCCTAGCTAGTATCAATAAGAGCGAATTTAAAAGAATTAACGCAGTTTCGCGCGCACAATTAACGATCTTTACAGGGTCAGCCTTGTAGTAGGATCGTCAGATTCAAGGCGGCGCCGCTGATTCGTGCCTTGCCACTGCCTCGGGCCTTCTTGAGGCTCCGCAGTCGTCGGGGGCGGCGGCGGCAGCATCGACAGCTGATGCGACGGCGGGGGATGCAGCTCTGGATCGTTGATGTGCAGCACCCTATCGCAGAACACGAGGTTGCCCGCGACCACCTTGGGGTTATCCGCGAGCGCCGCGTCCGCCGCCGCAGCGTCCTCGTACACGACGTACGCCGCGCTCGGCGCCGGCGTCCTCCTCCCGTCGGTGCCCGACACCCAGGCGCCCGCCCACGCGGGACCCTCCGCGACCGTGCCGTAGCGCGCGAGCAGGGCGCCCAGCTCCGCGAGGCGCTGCGGAGAGCGCGGGCCCGCGAACCGCGCGACGACGGCGCGGAGGTCGCGGCCGGCGGGCGGGAGCAAGAAGTCGAGGGGTAGGAAGAGGCCGGCGCCGAGGAGGCCCTCGCCAACCGGGGAGAAGAGGGCGCGGCGGGCGTCGGAGAGGCGGCGGAAGAGGACGAGGGCGCAGAGGCCGCCGGGGGCGACGAGGGCGTACTCGACGGAGTCGGGGCCGAAGCGGTCGCGGAGGGCGGCGGCGAGGGCGGCGGGGGTGGTGGCTGGGGGAGCTGATTGATGACGACCTTGCGGTGGCGGGGGTTGCGGCGAGCGATGGCGCGGATGCTGTCCAGGAGGGGGGCGGATGGCTGCGGCGGAGAAGAGGAGGTTGACGAGCTGCGACTTGGAGAAGGGTTGGAGGAGGAGGCCCCTGATGGAGCAGGAGTCGACCTCGGCGTAGTGAGCGGCGGCGACGTCCTCGGCCGGGTCGGGGGTGCGCGGGGCGAATGTGGGGTGGAGGGGCTCGCAGAGGATGGGCTCGGTGGACGGTAAGGGTACGGAGAACGCCGAGGCGAAGGGGAGCACCTGCTGGGGCTCGCAGACGAACTGCAGCCGGTTTTCGGGGTGCTGCTCCTGCTCATGGCGACTATCTAATTAAAGAACCTGAGGATGACGATGACGACGACCACCACGACGATGACGACGATGGGGTTTAGCTCTGAGGAGAGAATGAGAATGGAAAGGGAATTACCCAGAGTTATTATCAAGAAATAGGGGAGAGGGAAAGAGGAGAGATCATTATTAACTGTTCGAATGTGGCGGGAGAGCTAAATAAGTTTTTTCTATTAACATGATATGATATATATATATATATATCTCGAAGAAATTCTTTTATTATAGAGAACACAAAGTATTTCTCTCAGATATTGATTGCAACTTTCGACGTAGAGATTAGACTAAAATGTAAACCTTAATTAGAGGGTGATCCATTGGGAACAATTTAATTGGTGTTCATTCATCTTATTTATTTTTTTCTTTTTCTTTCATTCATAAATTTTTTTTATTTTCTTTGTGTCCTTTTTTTCTTTCTTTTTTTTTTTGATACAAAAACTAAATTTCTCTTTTAAGATTTTTTTAATTTTTTTAGAAAAATAAAGTATGCTATCCATTTTATTGTTTTTGTGTCCTTCACTAGAGAAGGTGGTATGAACATAGTTAATTCGGATACAAAAAAAATTCGATATGAATAAAATACGAATAAAATTTTTATCTTGATTTTTAAATTTGTTGTTGAAAAATATGATTTAAAAATTAGATTCATCAATAATTCGTATACACAATTTATATGAGAATTCTACGTTTATCATTTAAAAATTTGGAATAAAAATTCAACTATTAAATTATTTTAAAAAAAATTTACGCTATTATCGTAAATAAGTATTAGTCTAATAAATATAAAAATAAAATTATATATATATATATATATATATATATATATATATATATATATATATATATATATATATATATATATATATATATATATATATATATATATAGAAAAGAATCTTTTATAGAATAAAATATATTTTTTGGTGATTTTCACACCAATAACTGCTATGGTAAAATTTTACGTGTATGTGGGCCAAGCGCTAGTAAAATACGCTAATTTTCCTAGTTTAAAACGCTGGCCCTACGTAATCTAAATTAATATACGTTATTATATATAAGATGTATATATATATATATATATATATATATATATATATATATATATATATATATATATATATATATATATATATATATATATATATATATATATATATATATATATATATATAAGAGAAAGTGAGAGGTCCACGATGAACCTCTCACGCCACACAGAACCCCGCTTTTCCAATGCGGTATGTCTAGGGATGTAAAACGGGCCAGGCGGCACGTGGGCCGCCCAGCCCGGCACGGTCTCGGGCTAGGCCACAGCACCGCATGAGTACTGTAGCACCCGTGCCGGACCAAGCCGGCCCGAAGTCCTGGGCCGTGTTGGGCTAGCATTCGGGCCGTGCCGAGCCGGGCGAAGGGTAGAGGGGCCCAACCCGCACCCCCTGGTTGCCTTGGGCCATGGGATCTGAGCTCCTAGTCTGAGCTCCTGGGCTCCCAGGAGCTCTCCTCCCAAGGTCAGCAAACCTTGGAAGGACTTTTGGTCCAATGGACCAATGACTTTTTGTCCAATGTACCAAAATTTATAACAATTTTTTTTAAAAAAAAATAATATAAATTTATTTATTTTTTAAAAAAATTAGATTTTTTTTGGTATAATTGTTTTTATGATTTTTTAATGCTTTAATCAAAATATTAATTTAAATACAAATATTTATTGTTTATATTTTTTAATTTCATACTAAATTTCTTTTAAAAAAAAATTAAAAATAAATACTTTGTAGGCCAGCATGAAGTAAGGCCCGAACCGGCACGACCCATGCCTTTCGAGCCCAGGACCATACTGGGCCAGACGATAGAAAATTTGGACCCGACATAGTCCGGCCCGAAATTAAATCCGGGCCGGACCCTAGCCTGATTCGGCCCGAAAATGTGGGCTCCGCATTACACCCCTAGGTATGTCGCAATTTTCATCTTCCTTGCCCTTTCTCTTTTCTTCTTTGCTATAGCTCCATTTTCACGCTTTAAAATCTAACGGGCAAGCTTGTTTGACTGCTCACGAGGAGGTGCACGGATCTACGGAGTGGTGGTCACCCGTTATTTGTTCGAGAAATTTCATTTTTCTATAATTGCCCAATCCAAATTTTGTTGAGAAACTTTATTTTTCCCACTGCCGCTTAATCCAAATTTTTTGAAATATAATTTGAAAAAACCGTTTTGATCGCGAATACTCTAAACAAGGAAAAAAACACGTTTTATTTCAATTTTTTAGAAAAAATTTGTAAACAGAGCATTTTATACATTTTACCGATTATTCGTAAATAATTCGTGTATTATACGCAAATTAATTAACTAAATAAAGGCATGAGCAGTAGGACAAGCTGCCCCATTTCACCGTGAAGGCCTGCTGCATGAAATAATTTCATGAATCCCTCCTGCATCAACATAAAGTTGTCACATATTTTTTCCAAATTTGATCACACCGCAAAATAGTCGGTGAACCAAAGTTCAAATACTGAAGTTAATTATCAATTTTGAGCCTTAACTAATATATTCAAATGAATGCCTCTCTAGAAAGGAGACAAAATTTGCATTAACCCCATAATAATGATCAGACGACAATTCCATCAACAAGGGTTTCAAATCTCTTCCAATCTTTTTTTTTTTTTTGTGGAAAATATGCGTAAATTGGTTTTTCGGCAAAGGAGTGTTAAATTCACGAAAATATGCAAAACTTACCTCCATTAACGCTCTTATTCAAAACTCCACAAAATTCGCTTCCAATATTTTGTTATGCACAACGAGTTCCTATCATCGAGCCAATCCAAAATCCTATAAGATTCCTAGCTCGTATCAACAAGAGCGAATTTAAAAGAATTAATGCAATTTCGCGCGCACAATTAACGATCTTTACAGTGTCAGCCTTGTAGGATCATCAAATAATTCAAGGCAGCGCCGCTTCGTGCCTTGCCCCTTCCTCGGGCCTTCTTGACCCTCCGCCGTCATTGGCGGCGGCGGCGGCAGGTCGGTGATGTGCATCACCCTCTCGCAGAGCACGAGTTTGCCCGCGACCACCTTGGGGTTATCCACGAGCGCCGCGTCCGCCGCCGCAGCGTCCTCGTACACGACGTACGCCGCCCTCGGCGCCGGCATTCTGTTCCCGGTGGTGCTCGACACGCTGACGCCCACCCACGCGGGGCCCTCCGCTACCGCGCCGTAGCGGGCGAGCAGGGCGCCCAGCTCCGCGAGGTGCTCCGGAGAGCGCCACCCCCCGAACCGCGCGACGACGGCACGGCGGGCGCGGCCGGCGGGAGGGGACCAGAGGTGGGGGGGGGCGAAGGCAACGGTGCTGGCGCCGGGGAGGCCCTCGCCGAGCGGGGGGGAGAGGACGCGGCGGGCGTCGGAGAGGCGGCGGAAGAGGACGAGGGCGCATTGGCCGTCGGGGGCGACGAGGGCGTACTCGACTGAGTTGTTGCCGAACCGGGCGCGGAGGGCGGCAACGAGGACGGCGGGGTGTGTGCCCCGGCGGAGCGGGTAGACGAAGACCTTGCGGTGTTGGGGGTTGCGGCGAGCGACGGCGCGGATGTGGTCCATGACGTCGGGGCGGGTGGCAGCGGCGGAGAAGAGGAGGTCGACGAGCTGGGACTTGGAGAAGGGTTGGAGGAGTAAGTCCCTGATGGAGTGGGAGTCGTCCTCGGCGGAATGAGCGGCAGCGACGTCCTCGTTGGGGTCGGGGGGGTGCGAGGCGAAGGTGGGATGCAGGGGCTCGCAGCGGATGTGCCGGGTGGACGGGTAGGGTACGGAGAGCGCCGTGGCCATGGGGACAACCTGCTGGGGCTCGGAAACGATCTCCGGCTGGTTTTCCGGGGTGCTGCTCCTGCTCATGGCGACGACGATCTAATTAAAGAACCTGAGGACGACGATGACGACGACCACCACGACGATGACGATGATGGGGTTTAGCTCTCAGGAGAGAATGAGAATGGAAAGGGAATTACCCAGAGTTATTATCAAGAAATAGGGGAGAGAGGGAAAGAGGAGAGATCGTTATTAACTGTTCGAATGTGGCGGGAGAGCTAAATAAGTTTTTTCTATTAACATGATATGATATATATAATACAGTGGGAGAAATTCTTTTATTATAGATAACCCAAAGTATTTTCTCTCAGATATTGCTTGCAACTTTTTGACGTAGAAATTAGACTAAATGTTAACCTTAATTAATTAATTAGATTGTGTTCCATTTGGAACAATTTATTAGTGTTTATTCATCCTATCTTTTTTCTTTTTTTTTCCTTTCATTCATAATTTTTTTATTATCTTTGTGATTTTTTTTTAATATTTTTTTGATACAAAAACTATCTCTTTTAAGAACTTATTAAAACTTTTTTATATTCCATTCTATAGAAATGTCACTTTCGGATCTTCATTGCTTGTGTAATAAGTTTTTTTTTTTTTGAGAAAAATGTTGCACAATTAAAAAATAAACTTAATTACATGGGTGAGGCAACAAGACCTCTAAAGAAGTAAAAAGCGAGTCGGCCGAATCGAAAAAACACTTAACGATGCGAAATTTCTACCACAGAGACGTCAGCTGTTTAATCTGATAACAATCAAGGATTTGATCATCTGAATCATTCTAAAAATAAGTTATGGCCGATACGGTTAGTGCATAGTTGGGCATCAATGTCCCATTAAAAAGAAAAAAAGAAAAAAAACCTTCAGATTTCATACAACTTGTTACAAATTTTTTGTAATTATATTTATGTATTGTAATTTTTCTCAAGCTATTCTAGCAGTATCATTCTTATAAATGATTTGCATCTCGAGCTCATAGAATAGCAGCTATAACTTTGCTTTGGCTCGAGTTACTTCGTGTCACAGTGTCACCCTTGTAATCAATTTCGGAAAATAATTTGTTCGTAAATAAACTTTTATACTATTTTACAAATTGTAAAATTTAAAAGTTAGATTTTAATATTAGAACCGTAAATTGTGTTCATCTTTTCGTTATTTGTACTTGTTCATCAATTAAATATGACTATATATATTTAAATTAGTGAAATATTAAAAAATTTATTTGCAAGTATAGTAATACGTACTTTCATTGAAAAGAACAATAATAATAACAAAAAAAAGTCTCTTTCATTTACCAAACGATCTTGCCATGTGCTTCACATTGGCCTAATTAAACGTCAGGCCCTCTTCGATCAGCTCCCCTTATCAAAAAAATTCTAGCAATTGTTAACTCCTTTCCAGCAGTAGTTTTACTATCTAGGAAAGTTACTACTGCATGAAAATTCAACCAACCTTAATTCGGGCAATTAAGAATATGATCAGGCTAAATATATATATATATATATATATATATATATATATATATATATATATCTGATTGAAATGAATGCCTCTCTAGAAAGGAGACGAAATTTGCATTAACCCCGTAGCAATCAACAGATGACAATTACATCAACCAATGATTTTTTTTTTTTTTTTTTTTCAAAAAGAAGCATAAATTGGTTTTTGGGCAAATTAAGGAGGGTTAAAAACTTACCTCCAGTACTAATGCTCTTATTCAAAACTCCATAGAATTCTCTTCCAAGATTTTCTTATGTGCAAGTTCCTATCATTATCATCGAGCCAATATGCAAGATCCTACAAGATTCCTAATATCAAGAAGAGCTAGCGAATCTGGAAGAATGCAACGCGCGCGCACCATTAGCGATCTTTTCTTACAGGGTCAGCCCCTCTTCGCAGTCAAAATCGAGGCGGCGTCGCGGGCTACTGCCTTCCCCCTCCATCGGCTCCGCTGCAGTCGGGGGCGGCGGCGGCATCGACAGCTCAGGCGGCGGCGGCGGCAGCGCCGGAGAAAGCTGATGCCGGATGCGGCTCTGGATCGACGATGTAAACCACCCTCTCGCAGAACACGAGGTTGCCCGCGACCACCTTGGGGTTATCCGCGAGGGCCGCGTCCACCGACGCAGCGTCCTCGTACACGACGTACGCCGCGCTCGGCTGCGGCACCCTCAACCCGGTGATGCTCGACACCCAGGCGCCCACCCAAGCGGGGCCCTCCGCGACCGCGCCGTAGCGGGCGAGCAGGGCGCCCAGCTCCGCGAGGCGCTCTGGAGAGTGGGGGCCCGCGTACCCCGCGACGACGGCTCGGGAGGCGCGGCCGGCGGGCGGAAAGAGGTCGAGGGGGTAGAAGATGCCGGCGCCGGCGCCGAAGAGGCCCTCGCCGAGCGGGGAGAAGAGCGCGCTGCGGGCGTCGGAGAGGCGGCGGAAGAGGACGAGGGCGCAGCTGCCGTCGGGGGCGACGAGGGCGCACTCGGCGGAGCCGGGGCCGAAGCTGGCGCGGAGGGCGTCGACGATGGCGGCGGGGGTGGTGCCGGGTGGGAGCTGGTAGACGAAGACCTTGCGGTGGCGGGGGTTGCTGCGAGCCACGGCGCGGATGTGGTCCATGAGGTCGGGGTGGGTGGCGGTGGCAGAGAAGAGGAGGTCGACGAGCTGGGACTTGGTGAAGGGTTGGAGGAGGAGGCCCCTGATGGAGAGGGAGTCGGTCTCGTCGAAGTGAGCGGCGGCGACGTCCTCGTCGGGGTCGGGGGGAGCGGGACGAAGGTGGGGTGGAGGGGCTCGCAGCGGATGGGCTCGGGGGACGGGTAGAGCACGGAGAGCGGCGTGCCAAAGGGGACCACCTGCAGGGGATCGCAGAAGAACTCCGGCATGTTTTCGGGGCTGCTGCTCCAGCTCATGACGACGATCAAATTAAAGAACCTGAGGATGACGACCACGACGATGACGACGGGGTTTAGCTCTGAGGAGAGAGTGAGAATGGAATTGGGAATTACCCAGAATTATTATCAAGAAATAAGAGAGAGAGAGAGAGAGAGAGAGGAGAGATCATTAACTGTTCGAATGTGGCGGGAGAGCTAAAATAAGTTTTTTTCTATTAACATGATATGATGATATATATAATACGACAGAAGAAATTCTTTTTTAGAGAAATTAACCAAAGTATTTTCTCTCAGATATTAATTGCTTGCAACTTTTGACGTAGAAATTGGACTAAATATTGTTAACCTTAATTAGAGGGTGATCCATTCGGAGCAATTTATTAGTGTGTATTCATCTTATCTTTTTCTTTTCTTTTTTCTTTCATGCATAATTTTATTTTCTATTTTTTCGATAAAAAATTAAAATTCTCTTTAAGATTTTTATATGTTTTTAAGAAAAATAAATACGCTATCCGGTTTATTTATTTTAAAAATAAATTTATCTATAGCTTATAGAGATATCAATGTGTATGGATATCCGAAATTTTATCCTAACCCGAATTCGAATTTAAACGGATATATTTAATGCTAAATGGATATGGATTTGAATATGAATATCAAAAATAGAAACTTGACAAATATAGATTCGGATATGGATTTTGATTGTATCTAATCTGAACCCGAATCCGACTCAAATCCGATCCGAACCCGAATTTATTTTGTATTATATAATATATATATATATATATATATATATATATATATATATATATATATATATATATATATATATATATATATATATATATATATATATATATATAAATTTGATATTATATTTGAATTTGTATTTTAAAATTTAAATTTAATATAATATATTTTTAAATATTGAAAAAACAAATAATTGTTTCGTTCGAATTTGGATATTAATTTTTAAAATCCGTCGAATTCATATTTAGGTCTGGATCTCGGGTTTGGAGTTGAGTTTGGATTCGAATTTTTAAAAATCCGTCCCGAATCCGACCGTTGACATTTCTAAGCATGCAACTAGGACCACTGAAGATTCTTTTCAGAGAAACTGTTGTCTATACCAAAAAAAGGTTGCAGACATATTAGTGCATAAATATATTACTTTAAATTTATATTGAAAGAGGAGTTCTGCTACAGCATTACTCCGAGCCTTATTTGCACCAACACAATATATGGGAACCTTACATATATATGTAGCTATGATCATCTTCTTGAAGGAGAAATTAACAAACTTAGCTAAAAGATCTTATTCAACTTTTTTTTCTTGCATCTCGGCCCCTTGGAGCAGTATCATCTCACTCATGAGCGAACGCCTCAATGATCGAATGGAAGGACGGAAGCCGAATGATGTTGCATCTCGGAAAGCCGCCTGAGCGAAGGAGCTTCCTCCACTCCGCTTCGGTCCTCTCTTTCCCTCCGGTGTACGCGAGCATCATCATATCGAATGTTTTCTTCATGTCTTCCAGAGAGTCGTCTTCGTCTGCCCCCAACACGGCCTCCACGATTATAAGCTTTCCAGATTTCTGCTCCAGTGCCTTCTGGCAGTTCTTTAGTATCCTCAGACAGCCTTCATCGTCGAAGCAGTGCAGTATCAACTGCATGCCACAACAAGCAAAAATAGACAGAAAAAAAAAAAAACTTTAGCACGAAGGCACAAATCAATAGCATATTAGCCAACCCCGTAAAAAAAATTGAAAGGATTAATTTAATTGATCGATCACTCAACGAAAAATGCCCATTAATGCATGCCCATTAATAATGTCTCTCGATCTCTACCTTCATAAAGATAGCATCGCCCGCAGGGATCCCGTCGAACATGCTGCCACCGACGTGCTGGACGCGGGGGCACTCCGGCGCGGCGGCCACGACATGCGGAAGGTCGAAGTTGATGCCGCAGACACTCGGGCACAGCTCCGTGATCGCCTTCAGCACCGCCCCCGTCCCTCCCCCGACGTCCACCAGCGTCCGAATCCCCTCGAAGCCGCCTTTGTACACCGCCGTCACCGCCCGCATGGCGATGCTGCTCATCCCGACCATTGCCGCGTTGAACGCCGCCGAGTACTCGGGCTCCGCCGCCGTTATCGCCCACATGTCCCGCTTCCCGTGTTTGCTGTCGCCACGGCGCAGCACCACTCTCTCCGCAAGGTCGTCCCACAGGCTCCCCTGGAACACCCACTTCTGGAGGAGCACCTGTGTACAGCAACACATGATATTCCGCGGTCGATAATCACAATCTCATCTTAAACTAGCTGTTTCTCAGTTTTATTTTATCTAATAGCATTATATCCACCTCAATACCAAACTAAACCTAAGACGCAGAAAAACCCCTCCTCACATTAGATATTATACAGATGTACGTAGTAATGCAGGTTATTATACAGATGTACGTAGTATCTGGATGCAGGCCAGGTCAGAATTTTTTTTTTTTTTTTAGAAAGATAAGTAAAGACATTTCTAACTTTGTTTATTTCATTTAGAAATAAATTTAGTTTGAAATATGAATCAACTAAAATTCGAACTTGAGTCTCGAATACCAACCACCAAACACTTTGCCACTTACTCTAGCAACAGTTGGTGTCAGAATTCTAATCTATATTCAATACGATATTAGTATTTTTAATAATAGTTAGGATATATACCGCGGACGCGAGGCTGAGCTCAGAGCGGCGCGAGAACCAGCGCGAAATCAGGGTCGGCGCGTAGGCGGGCTCGCCCGTGGCTGGGTCTAGGCTCTCGGCGAAGACGCCCTTGTGTGCGAGGAAGCGCATGAGGCGGTGGAGCACGGAGGAGTCCGGGGGAGGCCCCGTCGAGCGGAGCGCAGCGGCGACGCGGGAGACGGGGAGGGGCGTCGCCGGAGCTTCGTCGACGATGTCGGGGATGCCGAGCTCGATGGCACAGTCGAGAGAAATGGTGTAGACCAACGCCGTCGTCGCTTGCCACGCCCGGATTTGGCTTTGCAGGTCTAGAACGTCGTTGCGCTCCTCCGCCATGCTGAAACGAAACAAAATTAATTCTTCTAGTGATGATTAGTTAAGTTGGTGTAATTGTGTAATGCAGTATCATGAATTGGTTATTTATGTAGGTAAGAATAAGTGTACGCGCGTACGTACATGAATCTACCCTGATTTGTTTCTTGTGTAACTAATTATTCTGCTGAAAATTTGAGTATGTACTTTTGATGGTGGGTAATTTGAGTGGTCGTTGGGAGAACCTACTTATCACCGTACAGCAAGAATATCGATCGGTAGCCACAATTTCATTAATTCTACTCATTTAGAGAGCACTCTCTTAATTTATTTATAATAAAGGTGTTTGGTTCCCAAAAATATATATAGTCGGCCGGAATCCTGTGGATAGTATCAAGTGCTTGATTTTATTGACTTTTTCGCCGTTAAATTTAATTTTTTAATTATTTTTACTAATTAGATTATACTATTTAATCAATAACTCACTCAATCCTACGAGATTTATAACATTCTAACCGTTTATTTTTTTCATTCAAAAATCGAAAATCTAATAGCACCAATAGTTAGTGCTATTGAAGTTTAATTCATATATTTATATATTTGTATAGTGATGGTTAAGATTTAATAATAGTAAGTATTTGGTAATGAATATTCAGAGAATAATAATAGCATTATTAATCATCTTATCAATAGCATGATAAGGGATATTTGAAGGTTCCTGTAGTAGCACTCTTCCAGAAAATAGTTTTGAAAATAATTTTCTAGCTTCTAAAGGACCGACCACCACATATTACACCCCAAGCAACAGACCAGATTCGCTAAATTGGAGGTGGACCTCTCACCAAAAGTTAACCGTTAACTCTCTGTACAATTTCATAACTTTCGCAGGACAAAGCGACCTGCTTAACCAAGAGCTTAATTTGGAAGCTTAAGATTTATGTTAAAATCAGAATCTTCGTCTGGTTGCTCCTTCCTTCTAATCTTTGTTCTCTTCCTTCTTTACCTTTCTTTCTCGCTTTTCTATTTTCGGTTCAGTTTTTGTCAAAGAAGCCTAAGCTGCTTCCATCCTGTACGCTTAGTTCATTATTTTTATTGAATGAAACAGGTAGTGTGCTATCTTTCTCTCTCTCAAAAAATAAAAAGAAAATAATTTTCTTGCTGAATTTTATTTGTTAGTCCATTTATAAAAACAAAATTTTTTATTTACTTGAAATTACTAATTTTGGTTTAATTTTGTTATCTGAAAAACACAAATTGTGAAAATAGCTTTTTTATTAAAATTTCTTTTCCAAAAATTTATTTTTTTTTTTACGTTTTCTTCATTAATTAAACCAAAAACCAGTCAACACGGCCCAAAATTGGAGCCTTTTTTTTTCCTTTATGAAGGTGGGAATACCTTTGTGTTCAGCCTATTGTAATGTCCATGTTCAAAAGTACAAAATATGTACAAGAACACGTTATTGTTACATAATAACTATTCTTTTGCTACGGCTGATAAATTCAACTCTCAACCATTTTTGTCGACGTATCAGCCAAATAAAAAATTCCTGCATCACAACAGCACAAAAAACAATAGAATCAACAACACTGACTGTCCTTAGAACAATTGGCAAAAAATTTGGTAGTTGGTATCCGAGGTCGGTCCCAAGTTCGAATTCTAGTTGATTCACATTTTCAGCTAAATTTATTTTTAAATGAAATAAACGAAACGGGTAGCGTGTTATCTATCTCTCTCTCAAGAAAAAAAAAAAACAATAGAATCAACAACAACAGATCTAGTGAAAGAGCTTAGTTTTGGTGCTCTCATTGATCTACATTTTGGCTAATGCTGTGCTCGTTGCAGTTGACACCATATTGAACGTTGTAGAAAGCCTGTAGACACTATGGGTGCATTTGGTTCGAAATTGAAATCGGTATCGGAATCAGAATGAGAATAAGTTGAAAACGAAATTGGAATAATTTAGTATATCATTTTGTTTGGTTCGCCACCTGAATCGAAATCGGAATGAATCATTCTCATTGGCGGTGTTTGGTTCGAATAGATATCAAAAACGTAATCAAATTAATTTGTCAATTTTATCTTTATAATATATTAGTTTAAATTCAAACTAAAAATTAAATACTAAAAATCTATGTCGAAATTTTAAAATGACATCAAAATTTTAAATATATTTTTGTTAAAAAGTTAAAATTTGAAATTGAACGGATAATTCAAAATATAAAACCAAAATTTAATTTATTCAAATTTAAATTTAAAATTATAATTTAAATTTCAATTTGAATTCATAAATTTAATTTAAATTTTAAATAAAATTTGAATAAAACTTTAGATTTTGAATTAAATCTAAATTTAAATTCAAATTTATAAATTAGAATGCAATATTAGGAGGCGCTTGGTGTACATAGCCACTAGTGTCAAACTTGTTTTCATGAGCGGCGGTTGCGTACCCGTTGTATTTGGGGTCTTTGTGGAAATTTTTTTAGAATGCAACAGGTATATTGGTGACGAGATATATGTCTCACATCATAATTATAAAAAAAGCAATTTTATTGTACTTTTATTTGAAAAGAAAAAATATGATTGGTTTGTTATTGGTAACGTGGTGCGAGTGTGATAATGTATAATTAATCTGATCTCCTTTGCGGTGGGTGTTAATATATATAGCAGATGCGAAGGGTCACATGTGAAGACAATATTTAGCTTCTTGATCAGTATGGCATAAGGGTACGTGGAAGAAGAAAAGAAATTGAGGAGATGAGAAGTAACTAAGACTAATCAAATGTCTATTGCCGTTTAATTCGAACAGAAAAAACAAAACAAAACAAAACAAAACAAGAAGAGGAGAGGACGGTATATATAGGGGCAAATGCCCTATACATGCATTCATATATATATATTTTGTTCTAAAAAAATGTTTTGACGGCCCGTGTTTACTGGTCGCAATCTTATTTGGTAGGACGTAAGAAGCATTCGATCGACCTCAATGCCGGACTAGGCCTTACTATTGATTGAGATCGATCAGTTACCACCCATATATATATAGTCCCCAGGTGATGGGTTATAAGATAATGTTAGGCTCAGCAGCAAATCCAACATTGCTAAATTAACTCGTTACTAAATTAACATATAGTTCAACGTGGAAAATATCAAACTAACCAACCAAAGGAAACATGTATCCGTACTTTGAGAACATAGTAAAGAGTAATTTTTAGATGCCACAATTGCTTAGCACATGTCTGTTTCATATATACATTAGCCAATTAAATTCTCATCTGATTCCAAAATATAAAGCCAAATCACGGGCTTGTTCCACACAAGCAAATACATGTTAATTATTACAAACCATAGCTTAGTATATTTGCTAATTGAAAGTACCATGTTGCAAATGAGAGAGAGAGAGAGAGAGAGAGAGGCCTTGGACCTAACCATGGTGCTGTTGAAGGGGTTTTAATTAAAGAGACCCAAAATAAATAAATAACTAATAGGTGTATATCCATAGGATTGAATAAAACTCTCCTATGATTGTTGGTACCCCACAACCATATGTGGAGTACACATGCAGTAGTAATGTTAGAAACAGGTAGCAGAGAAACATATATGCCAAAAACAAACAGTAGCTGTGCTCCAAAACCAGCCACTGACTCGGGGCCTATAAAACTCTCCTTAGAGTACTCTAAGCCACATTGATCTACATAAAAAGAACTAATTAAAATCTACACTAGCTAGAGTAGCTGCATGGACATTTTTTTTAAGTTACACTGAACTCTACTAATTAAGACAAAGAACATTTATGGACCAACACTAGCCATTAACAATACCATCTCACCAAATATGCAAATAAGATTTTTTTTGAGCATTGAACTACTGTTAGATTACTTGGAAATTTGAAACCCCGGCCGGTTTCGATTATAAGGGCCCTAATTATACTTTAACAGTGATCAATGTGATTAAATATGACACTACTAGGCCACCACAGTTCATGATTTAAACCCACAATCTTTTTTTAGTCCATTTTTCTTTCTTCCGAAAATTGTAATTTGAAATAGTCATTTTGGGACTCAAATTTTGTGGCAATTAGTAGACCCTATATATGCTGTAGACATGGGCATGTGTTAGTAACTGACACATTGAGGGAGGGAGATGAGAGAGAAAGAAGAAGCAACCATTAATGTTTAGGCCAAGGACTGTTCTGGTGCTGCTGATGCAGTGAAGTGAGTGGGGATGACTCTGTAGTGGTGGGATGTGGGACTTGGCAGAGTTGGAGCAGTGAGAGCCATTGTAATTCCTGTTTAACAAGGAGAAAACACTGTTAAAGTTACCAGTTGTACTAGAACCATACTTAATAGCTAAACTAAACTTAATAAAATTTTCTCTATTAGTTTATAATAGTTTCAGCTCTGTCGATATCACTATCCTGAAATAGGGCGTTAATACAGTTCTAAACAAACCTGCTTGAGCCACGGCGGTCGATGCGGCAGAGATGGGCCCTCCGTAATGCTGGGACCCGAAGCCCGCGGCCTCGGCCGTTGCGGCCGTAGTTGAGTAGTGGAACATCTGCGGGTACTGCACTCCGGCGTAAGAGGCGGCGCCACCGCCCGTTCCTAACTGCAAATAAGGATAAAATCCGTTCGCCGTAGCCATTGATCCAGTTGCTGCTCCTCCATACATCTGATATTGAGATGTTGCCCCACCATAGGGATTGTAGTAACTCTGTGATCACATGAAGATTATGACTAATGCCTTTGTATTTGACCACACTGAAGCATTTTAGTCCATTAAAAATTTTCCATTTGAGAAATAATTAATGCGTTTTATTATCTCATGTGGCTGTTTAAATTAATTAATACCTTATTAGTTACCTATTTCATATACACCATGAGACTAAATGGTAAAATTAAAACCTTTTAAATTAATTTAGGAGTCCATTTCATAATCCTCTGGTAGGAAATGTAGTAACAAAGAGATTGCAACATACCGCTGGATAGGTATACTCAAGAGAATATGGAGAATACCTGAAATTTATAAGAATATGTCAGCTTAATTTTGTAGGAGGATGGATAAGATATGCATTTGGAGCTAGTAATTAACTAATTACTACTGCTACTGGTTGCTCGTAAGATTATACGTCATTAATGTTACTAACATGTTAGCAAATTTATATGGCATTTTAAAGTGCATGCATGAATCAATCAAAAATCTCCACATTAATTATAAGTGTTAGCATATTAACAACATATAAAGATGAGCGACTAGTCTGGATCATTTCTCTTTTTATTTTATCAATTTTATTATTATTATTTTTTTACCATAGTTTGTTGTGTCAACAAGTCCATGTGCGCACCCACGATCGCACATGTTTGTATGTGTGCGTTTGAGTGTGTATGGTCATTTTGACGTTCCCTATCATATAATGTGTTCACAATTTGTTTCTCTAATATTGTTGCTTTTATATTCACACTTTAAATTGGATCGATAATAACAAGATATTATATTTTACAAACAAAAACATATATCGCACTAGTCGGACAATATCATAAAAATATACATATAGTACTTTACTATCTTATCTAACAACAAAACCTTATAAAACTGGAAATAAGTGAGAAATATAGAAAAGAATAGCTATTTAGAGTTTTCCCCCTTAATTTGAAGTACCCTGTACGGGCACATGCTATGCATCTGACTATCTGAGTACTCTTTACTATATGTAATTAAGTAAGCAACTAATTAAGCATGCATGATGTATCTATCTATCTTTACAGCTTACCCATAGACATTGTAGGGAATCCCTTGCTGGATGGCATAATGAGGGAAGGTGGCATGAGCAGAAGGAAAAGCTGCCCCCATTCCACCTTGAAGGCCTGCTGCATGAAATGATTTCATAACCCTAAAGTTCCTGCTCCCTCCTGCATTAACATATATAAAGTTGTCACATAATGTATTAATTAATAACAAGCAACAAAAGCAAAACATGCATGGTATAAATAATTAATCAACCTAGCAAATAAAAAGAAATAATGTTGTATCAATTGTGCATATAAAGTGTTAAACAAATAAGGGTGAATTTTTCTTTTTGAGCTGCTATTTACTTAAACACCGTTATTTAACCGTTTAAACTTTTAGAGTATAACGGTTGTTTTCACATGGTATAGATCAGAGCAGGAGGTCCTAAGTTCGAGTTACGCCAAGCTCCTAACATATTAATTTTCTCCTATTTAATTCAAGCCCACGTCATGGGCCGACCAAGAAGTCTCGAGTCCAGACGTGAGGAGAGTGTTAAATATAAAAATGTTTAAACACCGTTTTCTAACAGCTTAAGTTTTTAAGAGTACAACAGTTGTTTTCACACTATTTATGGAAAATGAACAACTACCTAGGATAACTACCATTCCTGTTACCATTCACCTTGCTGAAAAGGAATGCATGTTAACTTTTGGAGACAACTGTTCCATATTTTATATTTGCGTACGTAATTACCATGCCCTATATATACTTTTTCTTTTTAACTGAAGCTTAATTCACCAATGTTTAAATTAAACTATATAATTAAATTTATATTGAAGGACCAAATTAACTTGATGATATATGTTGCGCCTCTCATGAATCGCAGCAACCGTGCACTAAATTTCTAACAGGCTTGTAATTAATTAGGCACCGAAGAATATCATACAATAAGTAGTTTATAAATTCATGAACTACTTAATTAATTAGAGGCTTTCAAAAAAAAAAAATTATATATACGCAACCTATTTATGAATGAGTGTAAAATGTACTGATTTTTGCATAGTAAAAAAGGAGAAAAAGTAATTAATAAAGATGTTTATAAAGAATTGAAGGAGATAAATTAACTAATACCATGTAGTGGTGTTGTCGGTCTAGATCTCTGAAGACCAAGGGAAGCAAGATTGCAATTAGCCCGTCTTCCATCGATCACCGGCGAAGGATCTACACAAGCTCGCGTTGCGGCCTCAGGCTCACCAAATGTAACCTGGCATTGAGAAGAATTAAGATAAATAAATTAAGCATTGATTCTTAAGCCAAACATAAACATATCTCGATAGATCAAATTATAAGCTAGGAACATAAATACCATACATATATATATATATGCAGAAAAGAGAGAAAACAAGAAAAAGAAATGATATTACATAAGAGTATATATAATAATAATAATTAATTACAGTAGATCCTGATTCTGTTATTTCCAGATCATTCCATATCTAGCTGATGCTTCATTTTATCCAAAAAAAATAAGTTATATATATATATGAAACATAAACTTGGATTCTGTGGAGAATATATGCATGCACCCAAAAGAGAAGATCAGGGAATTAGTTATATACAATTAATATGCACATAAAATAAAAGGGATCGATTAATTGTATTTGCATAAAGTAACCCATCAAATTATATAAGAAGAGGACCGGAGAAAGAAAAAGTAGATCAAGTTAAGGAGAAGGAGATCACTCACGAATCCATAGCCTTTGGATCTCCCAGTGTTCTTATCAGTGATAACAACAGCCTCCAAAATCTCCCCAAACTGCTCAAAGTGTTTCCTGAGGGTCTCCTTTTGGGTCTCCCAAGCAAGCCCTCCAACAAACACCTTGGTGTAAGTTGTGTCTCCAAATTGTTTCCCTCCCATATTATATGGAGTAGTACTCATCATCTAACTCTCCACACTCCAATCTAAGGTGTGTGTGTGTGTGTGTGTGTGTGTGTGTGTGTATATATATATATACACCTATCTATGGATATATATATATATATATATATATATATATATATATATATATATATATATATATATATATATATATATATATATCAAATGAAAAGGGAAAAAAGAAGACCAAGGCAACAAGTGATGAAGAGTTGTGATAGGAAGGAAATTAAATGGCCAATCAAAGTAATAATAAGAGAAAGTTGTTTAAAATCCTTAATTAGGGGCTATAGAGAGAGAGAGCGAAGAAGAAGAGGAAGAAGAAGAAGAAGAAGAAGAAGAAGAAAAGCAAAAGGTAAGAAAGGAGAGACCAGAGAAGGTAGGACCTTGCACAATATATAATACTTTTATAATAGTCCCAAAACATGGTGGTGGTGTTCATAACTTCATATCACCTTTGTGGACTAGTCTTTATAAGGTCCAACCTGTATATAGTTTTTCTTAATTTTAAAAGAAAAGTTTTTAAAAAAAAAGAAAAAGAAAAGAGGTCCAACCTGTACAAGGATGCATGCATTGATTTTTTCTCTCTCTTTTTTCTTTTTTTTTTACTTTTTGTAATAAATTGACTTATATGCCCTTGCAAATTGGTTGAATTTTTTAGATTGCGTGTGCATATGAGTGCGTATGGTGGGAACATGGCTAGAGTGGCAAAAACGGAACGGAACTGGCCGCGATTGGAACAGGGAAGGGGAAAAAATGCTTTACAATTCCTAATTCAACGATTTTAAGGGTTTAAACAAATTTTTTGATCTTTAGTAATTTTTTTAAAAAAAATTTGAATGATAAGATCAGTGTAGTAAACATAACCTTTAATTAGACACTGAAATTAATAGAATTACAATCCAAAATAAATTATAGACGGGACACCACACACACACACACACACATATCTATATATATATATATATATATATATATATATATATATATATATATATATATATATATATAGAGAGAGAGAGAGAGAGAGAGAGAGAGAGAGAGAGAGAGAGAGAGAGAGGGGGGGAGGGGGGGCGGGAGACCGGCCGGCTGGGATACTATCGAGAGCACTAAGGGTTTCATATTATTAAATTTTCCACCGCTAAATTTAATTCTTTGATTATTTTTACCCCTTAAATTTTACTATTCAGCCAACCACGTACTCATTCAACCCTAGAGGGCCCCATCATCCTAACCACTCACTCAACCCTCGAGGGCCCCATCATCCTAACTACATATTTCTCAATCCAATCGCTAAAAAACTAATAGCACTAATAGCTTGGTGTTATCGATAGTATCCCGATCCGAATTCTCTCAATCCGTGGGATACTATTGATAGCACTAAGAGTTTGGTGCTATCGAATTTTCCATCGTTAGATAACTAATAGCACCAATAGCTTGATACTATTAATAGTACTCCAACCTAACTTCATATATATATAGAGATCGAGAGAGAATCCGCTATTATACTATTAATAATATCAAGCCTTTGGTACTATTGAATTTTCTACCGTTAGATCTACCTTTGAGCATTCCACCGTTAGATTAAACAATTAAACCAACCATGCACCCACTCAACCCTAGGACCACTATCAATTTAATCGAAAATTACTATCATCCTAACCGCACATCCTTTCATCCAACGGTCAAAAATTCAATAGTACCAAGGCTTGGTACTATTGATAGTATAGTAGCATATATATATATATAGAGAGAGAGAGAGAGAGAGAGTTGAGCTAGAATACTCTCAAAGTACCATAAAAGTGGTTCTTTTGAGTTTTGAGCCATTGAATAGAGAGATATGAGGTTGAGATGATGGTGGTAAATGGTGGTAGGTGATGGTATGTGGAATAGTGTTTGATCCAAGGGCTATTAGTAATTAAAGAGTAGATCCAAGGGATAAAAATCTAATAGCACCAAGGGGTGATACTTGTTAAAAGTATTCTAGCTCAATTATATATATATATATATATATATATATATATATATATATATATATATATATATATATATATATATATATATATATATATATATATATATATATATATATATAATTAGGCTTATATTTATTAATAAGACCAAGTCATTGGTGCTACTAAGTTTTTAACCATTGAATTAAGAGATGTGCGGTTAGAATGATGTGGGTCCCCAAGGATTAAATGGGTGGTTGGTTGAATAGTATAATCTAACAGGTGAAAATGATCAAAAGGGTAGATCTAATGTGGAAAACTCAGATAAAAGTGATTTCGCTATTAATAAAGATAAGTACTGGATATATATATATATATATATATATATATATATATATATATATATATATATATATATATATATATATATATATATATATATATATATATATATATATATATATATATATATAATTTAGAATACTTTTAAGACCAACTTTTGGTGCTTCTAAGTTTCTAGCCATTGGATCTACTTTTTTACTACTAATAGCCTTTGGATCTAACACTATTCCACCTACCACCACCTATCCCATCAACCACCACCTACCACCATCATCTCAACCTTACATCTCCCCATCCAATGGTTAAAAACTCAAAAGCACCACCTCAATGGTACTTTTGAAAGTATTCTAGCTCAACTCTCTCTCTCTCTCTCTCTCTCTCTCTCTCTCTCTCTCTCTCTCTCTATATATATATATATATATATATATATAGAGTAAGGCTACTATGCTGGAAGACGGAGGACTCCGTGCTTCCACGTCATTTTCGATGTTGTGGCTTCCGAATCGTCGATCGGCTCCGTTAAACTTGATCTAGAGTATTTGAAGTACCTAGAAAATAAATTTTGCGATTTTTCGATATTATTTGCCTAGCGGACGAAGGGCTAAAAATCAACGGTTGAAAATAAAAATCTTACAAAACGTGATAATATAGCATTAAAAATTTAGATCAAAGATATTGATCTTGTTTTATATAATATAAAAATTTTTCTATCAAAATTTCATATATCAAAATTTCATATAATTTGGATATTTCTACACCGATTAAACTTTCAAACGGCTCACTATGACCATTAAAATTATTTGATTTTGTGCCCTTCGATCACTAGGCAAATAATATCGAAAAATTATAAAATTTATTTTCTAGATACTTCAAATACTCTAGAGTTTTTTAATGAACCGATCGACGATTCGAAACCGCATCATCGAAACGGAAAGGCTCCGTGCTTCCGATAGCATAGTAGCCTTTCACACTATATATATATATATATATATATATATATATATATATATATATATATATATATATATATATATATATATATATATATATATATATATATATATATATATATATATATATATATATATATCGGTTTGGTGGAATAGGAGGTATAGGTGAATCTTATGGGATGTATTGACTAGGGATTTGGTTTAGCCTTGTCTTTTGTGCCCTGCAATCTTATCCTATATATATATCACCATTTATGAGCCTTTTATATTTTAATACCTTTGTTTTCTTCATTTAACTAGTTCTTTTAGTTGTAACTATCAAATCAAATGCTTACATAGAATATGGTACATCAAAAAATACGTAGATAACCACAAGTAATGGATATTTAAGATTAACAAAGTACTGATTAATTAGATAAAGAACAATTTTATATATTGATGTAATTAATTCTCATTCGAAATAAGTGTGTTCTCTGCATGCCAAGCGATTAATTTCTTAAGATTATTATTACTAGATGTTAAATATCTCAAAGAGATAATGCTTTGTCATTCTCAATGATTTAGTGGGAGACCAAATTAATTAGGAGACCACCTACATATATATATATAACACCATCATTTAGCATGTACTTTTTGACATTTGAAAATACAATTTCCTATTGCAGTGACACAGCTATGGTATTCTCCATCATCAGAGTTTATTATGTTTAGTGTGGCTCCACATATGTTTAGATCTTGTAATAATCCAATTAATCTTGTACTTTATTGTTAACTAAGGTGTAGGCTGTGGAACCTTAGTGTTACATCAAAAAATCTTATATAGATTTTTATAAGATTTTATATAGTGACCGACCCTTCCTAAAGCAAGTGGCAAAGGGATCGGTGGTTGGTGTCCGAAGTTCCAAATTTGAATCCTAGTTGATTCACATTTTCAAATAAATTTATTTCTAAATGAAATAAACGAATTAATATTGTATTAAAATTTATAATTGAAGCTACGCTGAACTATATAAATTAACCTCGATGTAAAATTAAATAATAAGTTGAATGGATAAATATGGACTCTTCATTAATCACGGAGTTTAATTTAATCATCCAACAATGGCATGCTAATTAAGGTTATAATTAATGCGTTAAATAAGCTAAAGATCACATTCAACGAATACATATATAGAACAGATTCAATGAACTTCACGATCCTGGTTTCATTAATTAGTCTTCGCCCTTTGGTATAAAACTATAGAACAATTAATATTACCCCTCAACTCTTATTGTACATTTTCTTAACATTTTACTTTTAAAAATTTTAAGAAATCTTAATCGAATAAATTAAAATTTCATCAAGTTCGTCAATAATTAATCAAATTTAGTGCTTTCAACTCAATTCGATCTACTTAATAAAATTAATGAGAGTAAAGTTGATGATCGAGTCTGGTTCAAAACGGCAAGGACAACAAAATTAGTAGTTGTCGTGGACGTTGATTGGTTTGGCGGCGGATTTTCTTGCGGTTAGGTGGTCACATAGATGGCAAATTTTGTTAAGGACTCTGCTCAATTTATTCAACTTTAAAAACCCAGCGCGATTTTCTTTTTAACTCCTACCTGTCACTGTTGCGCTAGTGAAGTTTAGTAGTTGAGCAGACAGTTAGAATCCTTGATTCACATTTTTCGCTAAAGTTATTTCTAAATAAAATAAATGAAGCAAATAGCGTGCTATCTATTTCTAAAAAAAAATAAAAAAACTCCTCCGCAAGTTTTTGTTAACGAAGTAGTTTGATAAGCCGTTTGATTTACTCTGCGTTCAAATTTAAAGATTTATTATAATATATTCGTCTTCTTCTTTTTCGCTATAATAAGATTTATGGTAGTTCACATGGCACACCTATACAAAAAGTGACCCAACTCAATCTGAGCCTTATAGAAAATCTAAGTCCAATTTGAGACGCTATGTTTTTGTTTGTTTGTTTTTTTTTTTTTTTAATGATAAAAAAAGATGTGGATATCCAAGTTGTGCGTTTACAAAACGCATTGTCAAACATAAATTTAAGAGAGTTCATCTTGCTATTATTTTTCTATTTTTTTTAATAATATTAATTTTTATTTTTATTTTTAATATGTGTAATGATATGTCGCTTTATGGATGAGAAAATCTATTGTATCACAATTACACTATATATCATTAATAACAAATTAATTATATTTTTTTATTTTAAAAAAAATATAATGAAAATATTTTTTTTATTAATCAACTCAAAAAAAATAATTTTACTAATCTGAAGACGCCACATCAGCAATATATTATGAGCAATTTATTTATTTATTTATTTTTTGACAGCTGTGTCCAACATTTATCTGGACCGGAAAACGCTGACCGTTGAACTAATCGAGGCAGAAGAAGCATGGGATCTGGATCTCCCTGGACAGGTGGGGCCCACCCTGATCGGCTCGGCGCGGCTCGTCCGGCTTAAACGCCGTCCACGAGCCACGCCTCGCACCCCTCTCCTCTTTACGCATTGCAAATTAAGACCCCATTGTTTTTATTATTTTAAAAAAAGATTAGTAATTAATTTTATTCTTATTTTGTTACTTAATGCCTTAAATGGTATAATAATATAAACTTTATGGAAAATATATATTTTTTTTAACTTGTTTTATTTACGTGTTAAAAATAAGATATTCGTGCGCTCATAATGGAACGTTCATGCTACAGGCCCATTTAAGTGTAAAGCCCATTAGAAATGGCCTCTGTTGGCTTTTGGGCCGGACTAGGCCGCAAATCTTACACCAGATGGAGTGAAATTACCAACATCTTCTTCTATGCTAATAATACTCTTTGAAATTTTGTTTGTTAATTCTAACCTTTGCAACCCATATTTGAAGTGATTTGAGGCCCAGCTTCCCGACTTTTTTTTTTTTTTTAAGATATGCAACCAATATATATTGTTAATTTTACCCAAAGTCGATCATAGATCGTCCATCCAGGAAATTTTATAATTCAAACCTTTTTATGATGATGTAGTGGCCCAGTCCAAAAGAAATATGATCATGTCGTTCTTGGACCGACCTAGGCTCATCATCACCGTGATTCGTTGATCCGTTGTCTTTTTTTACATAACTTATCTCCGTTCCAAAGTCTCAAAAGTTGAGAAAAAGAGAAGAAGAAGAAGCAGAAGCAGCGATTATCACCGAATTTAACATAACATAATGTCCTACAGCTGGATTAGCCAAATCTCGTGTAATGCTGCGCATTTCTAACTTAAGATCAGCTAATAAGTTGCAGCAAAAGAGTCCCAGATTGATCTGGAGCCACTTGGGTGGGGGAGTTGACTACAAAACAATTGCCTCATTTTTTGCCATAATAAAGTTTGTTTTATCTTTTCCTCTCTGAACTCAACGAAAGGAAACTTCCACCGCGCGCGTTGCTATCGCAAAATAGAAAAATGGGTGGTCCAACCCGACCCGAAAATGGCCAATCGTCCGGATCTTCCAACACACAATTCCACTCAATTTTGTTCAACTTATGTTATCTTCTTAATTTCTTAGATGGCATAAAGTGTTAAAGAAAGAATATTAAGGTATCTGACTCATTCGTGATCGCCGGCCACGACTAATATGTAAAATAGTTAAAAAAATTGACATATTAGAAAAAAATTTATTATTATTATTATTAATTATCTTGCGTATCGATCCTTCAAGTAGAAAATTCCGAGAGAAAGAAATTTCGTTAGGAGGAAAAAAAAAAAAAGAAGGAGAAAGAATGGAAAACACCCTATTCTTTCTTATCGGTCTAGTACTCTAATATGGTTGCGCCTAAAATTCGAGTGAAAAAATCAATCGCACTTAACATAATTAGCTAATGGTTAAGGTGGTTGAAATTCAAAATCTCAAACTCGAAACTTTGTAGTTTGATATTTCTAACTAAGCTTATTTAAAAAATAAATAAAAATAAACAAGGCTAGTAGATTGCTGCTGAAAAAATTGAGTGAAAATCATATAACTTAAAATTTTTTAATAAAAATTAGGATACTCCTAAGAAAGCGTTAAAAAGCTGCCATTTGATTGATCAGATCAAAGTTCGAATTCTAGTTGATTCACATTTTCAGTTAAGTTTATTTCTAAATGAAATAAACGAAACGGGTAGCATGCTACCTTATACATACATACAGCTCATTAAACTTTAGCAATGAAGTTGTACTTTTTTACCCACCGTCTCTATAAGTGGCAAAAGGCTTGTTGGTTGATATTCGAGGTTCCAAATTTGAATTCTAACTGATTTATATTTCAGCTAAATTTATTTTTAAATAGCGTGCTATTTATATCTCAAAAAAAAAAACTCTTACTAATGCGTTTCAAACCATCTACATAAAAAAAGAGTTTTGATGACTACTGTATAAAAAAAAAATTAAAAAAATATTTGTAGGAAATCATGCTGAATAGTACAGAGTTGACACCCAAGTCAATCCGAGTTGATTCACATTTCCAGCTCAGTTTATTTCTAAATGAAATAAGCAAAACGGATAGCGTTCTATCTATCTCTCAAAAAAAAAAAAAAAAAAAAAAAAAAAAAAAAAAAAAAAAAAAGGGGTCATTAAAATGTTTGGTTAAGTAAGAACCATGACACAATCACATGGCATGTGATCAAACCTCTTAAAATATTTGTTCCCTCTTCGCCTAACCTGCTCCCCACTTTCACACTTGCAATCAAGCACAAAATTTTATAGCTTTGGAGTAATGATGTCGATCTCTTAATAAACTAATAGCGCTTGTGTTTCCTGTTCCCTTCAACGTAACAATTGACTTGGACATCTCAATTCTCAAACCTCTCACCTCCAACGTACAAAAAATTAAATTTAATAAAATAATAAAACCATTTTTTTTTCTTTTTTTTTTTTTTTATTTCTCACGACCTTTTAATTATAGGAGCCGAATCACTTGTGAAATCTAACCCCAACAGTAGTTAATACTCTACTAAATTTGTAAATTAAAAATATCAAGAGTTATGGGATGTTATATAAATAAAAATTAGCTGCGACTACTCCAAAGTGGTGAATATTTTTAGGTATTTTATTTCCATTATTTCACGTTATAGAAAAACATTTGTGCGAAAATCAATCGGAGCTAGCTTATCCACCTACTTTTTTTTTTTTTCTTATCACGCGAGTCACGTTTTTAAGTCGAATATAATAATTGAATCATCGTGTGATATCAACATAATAGTTTAATCATAGTGTTTAATTTAAAATTATCAATTGACATTCGTATGACAAGAGAATCATATATACGAATATAAATTTATTAAAATTATTTATAATTTTTGGAAGAAATCAAATATAAAAAAAGTCTATATTTATAAATCACTGATATACCAAAATAATATACCGATATATTACATATCGTCTGGAACAGATGGAAGGAAAGAGCTAGTGGACAAAGTAGAAGGGAAAGTCTATCTGATTTAGTTGTATGTTGGTGGATCATTTAAAAACAATCTTATCTTTCGAGACATTCGGTTTGATCATGTTTTTAAGCGGTAACGACTCAAGAATCGATTGACTTTTGGAATAACCTGCTTTGACGTTTTTTTTTTTTTTTCGTCTTCGATATTCTTATTGTCTCACCCTTGCAGCTTAATTAATTTTTTCAATGAATGAAACAGGTAGCGTGCTGTGCTGATTATTCTAAAAAAAAACTCTTATACCATGAGATAACATATTAATAATAAATTCAAAGGCACTCACAAGAACATTTATAAAATACTTGAAATATGGGACCTACGAACAGCAAGGCCTAGAGCTTAAATACTACTAAAATAGTATTATTAGAAAAAGATACCAAAAAAAAAAGAAAAAAAATTCAGTCCTCTATTTTTAATACTTAAAAATAAATTTTTTCTCAGTAAAAAATAAAAATTTAATTTAATTTTTTTTTATAAGATCTACTAATAAAAGCAAGTGGGCCAAACGGCAACTGACGGCGAAGGCGAGACGTTCGAGGCGGCCGTACAGAGAGGGCGGGCCGTTCGAGGCGCGGGAGCCCCGCTGGCGCTGACGCCGTCAGTCCCGACGCCGTTTCGGCAGTGATTGCTCCGCCGACAGAACGGAACGGTGTCACGGGCCCTGCTGTCGCGGTCCCCTCCCACTCCGCTTCCCCGTACTGCTCACTTAATTACACCACTTTTTTTTTTCCCTTTTTACCCCTGATACTTTTTTACTTCCCAAATTACCCTCGGAATTCGACTTATTTCCCATCAGGTGCCCTGATAGCGATGCGATCCTCACCGTCCGATTGGACCAGTACGACCCGCGCGCTGGGCTTTGCACGTGAACCTGGGCCCACCGTGGGCCCCTCCCCAAGATCCTACCTCTCAATTATTTGATAATTTTGATCTGAACTCCTTTTCCTTTTCCTTTTCTCTTTTTTCTTTTTTTCTTTTTCACTAACAGGGTATTGAACTCTAATTTATTTTTTTTAAAAAAAGTTAATCCTCCAGATAACAAATATTAGTGGCTAAGTAGTATATATTAATTTCAATTGATAATATTTAATAAGATTAGAGCTTTTTGCATTTAGCTTCCTTATATATTTTTTTCATAAGTAGCTCTACGAAATTTATAAGCGTAAAAACTAGTTATTATCGCCAAAGCTCCACATTAGCGACTGACTGTTATAAGTTGAACACGAAACATAGTAATTGGTTCGCCGTATTTTAAATATGATAAATTATTTATCGTGTTCACCTTAATTTTCCATAGTTGCTGATGTGCCGTTTATATACCACTTGTGTGGTGATTATGACCAGTTTTGCAATTCTAAATTTTATAAAGGTATTTTATTAAAAAAAAAAAAATAAGAGGAAACTAAATGCGGGGGGAAACAAAAAAAAAACCCATCATAAGATTATTACGCATAAAAAAATTATGTTTAAGAATCCGTGAGCTTTAGTACTTCACAATCAGGTACTTTAATTTTTAATTTAATAATTAATAGTTTTAAACTTTGATTCAATCAATACATAGAGTCATCTTATATAACATAAATTAGAATTGAGTTCTTATGCTTTTAAAAGTATCAAATCATCGGTCTTTAGTAAGTTTTTAAATTTGGATTAATAAATGTGGGGTTATGATGATGTGGGCCCTTGAGTTAAGTGGGTGGTTGGTTGAATAAGATAATCTAACGGATGAAAATATTCAAAGGTGTAGATTTAACGGTAAAAAATTCACAAGATTGTCAAGTGTTTGCTTTTACAAGACCATAAATGGACTCATAAATTATCTAGTACTAGTATTATGCAATCTAAAAAAATAATGCAAATTATTGATGTGTATAACGTTATTTTTCTGACTCTAATACCTAATTATCACGCTTAATTTGATGAACTAAACATACTGTTAGAAGAAGAAGTGGCAACGGCGAAATAAAAACATTTATTAACCGTGGTTAAACAACAACGGTGTTTCTAGTTAAGTTTATTTCTAAATGAAACAAATGAAATGTCTCTGAAGCAAATGGCAAAAGATTCGGTGGTTGATACTCGAGACCAAAGTTCGAATCATTCATATTTTCACCTATTAAAATCCAGAAAAAAAAAAAAAAAAAAAAAAAAACAACAACAGAAGTGTGTTTAAAGTTAAATTTTCAGAAGGCTAGTTTGGTGGACTGGGTCCACTGAATAATTTCTCGACCTCAGAAAACAATCCGAAAAAGATTCTTTGTTGTACGGTGATGTGAATCACGACCGTAGGATTCGGCGGACCCTACACCGCCAGGCCCCTCTGATCCACCCATGGTCGCCTCTCTCCCCGTCCATACACCGTACACCAGGTCTTGTCGAATCACCGGGTGTCCTAGTCGTACGTGTCGAGTCCCTAATGGTAGGGCTCGGATATCTAAGCTCGCCGCATCGTAGACCATAAGCTAATAAGAGAGATAAAAAAGACCTGCTCACGTTTGTCCCGTTGTGCTCAGCATCTGGGGAAAACTACTTAGGAATCTCGTGGCAGTTTCGTGATTAAGAGCATTTCCAGAGGTAAAAATATTCAGTGGCATCTCGCGTAATTACATGGTACATTAAGGGTAGTTTGTTTGGGCGTACGGGGCGAGCTCCTGAATAGGCGATCCGATCTCGGGTCCAGTGATCAGGATTCGCGCGTGAAATCATGTACCCTTGTTTTCGCTCACGTTGTACAATTTAATTAGTGTAATTTTTTTGGGGAAAACTTCAAAAAAAACCCCTGTAATTTCACATTTTTTCACTTTAGTATTCTATAATTTAAAGTGTATCAAATTCGTACCCAGTGGTTTCTCACTTTATCACTTTAGTACCTTATGATTTAAAGTGTATCAAGTTAGTATCCTGTGGTTTTGAACTTTATCACTTTAGTACCCTGTGGTTTAAAAAACTGCAGGGTACTAACTTGATACAAAATTAAAACCATATGGTACTACAGTGATAAAGTGCAAAACAACAGGTATTAACTTGATACTCTTTAAGAAAAATACTAGATGTACACCCCAAAAGGAGTGTACATCTTACAACCCACCCATTCATGGGTGGAAATTTACTCACCAGTCACATGATGTGAAGGGTGAATTACACCCCACCTAAGGATGGGTGGGGTTGTAAGATGTACACCCCTTTGGGGTGTACACCTAGCATTACTCACACTTTAAACCACAGGGTACTAAAGTGATAAAATGAGAAACTGCAGGTACTAACTTGATACATTTTAAACCACAGGATACTAAAGTGAAAAAAATTGAAACCGCATGGGATTTTTTGAAGTTTTCTCTTTTTTTCATAAAAATAAATTAAAAGTATAATAAGAATAATTAATAATAATATTGGATTGTAATATTTTTAAGACCGATACAATATATAATCACCTCTAGTAATAAAATTTTTATTTCCACTTAATTAGTGTGTACTGTTAGTTTTTTTTTTTTTTTTTTCTGAGAGTACTATAATATTAAAAAAAGTATTACTATTGTATGAGCTAAATTTTTTTTGAAAAATAATTACACGATAAGATCAACTTAATAAACAAAACAAAATTTAGACACAATGCTTTTAATATCCTAATAAAGTAGCGTGGTCCTGCATTTTTAATATCCTAATAAAGTAGCGTGGTCCTGCATTTTTAATGTACTTTAAAATTGTGTGTTCTAAGTTTACAAAATATTCATTCGCGCATTAAATGAATTACGTGATTGAACATAATTTGTTAACCGTGATGTTAAATACAAAAATAACTTTTTTAGGAAGCTCAATTAATTGTTTCCGTGTAGTACACTCCTTTAGAAACTTGGTTAATTTCCTTGATCTATTGCGTTTCTTAATTACGTTGTTGTTATCTGCTAATTTGTGATTTAAATTAATGCAAGATATTCTCTCTTATAGCTTGTGTTACATTTCGACGAATTTCTCGTCAAATAGAGAAGCAAAATACTTTATTTTGTAGATAATGTAATAATACTAATATAATCATATTAATAATTTGTAGCTTATGAAGTATATCATTTTATTAGTTTACTCATCATTCTTGGTATAAGTGATAAGGAATTTAATAATTGGCGCTCGATGTTTCAAATTGAAAACTTAATTGTTTCATATATTTTTAATTATGTTCGTTTTATAAATGACAAATTGCACATTTACTCCTCAAACTATAAAGTGTATGACATTTTGATTATCAAACATTAATTTGTTATAATTTTTGAAAACTTTTAAAAATATCGCAGTTAAGGCGTATAACGTAATTTAATAAACTAAAAATTATTAAGAAATTGGTGATGTAAAAGTAATGTGACATCTTAATTATCTACGTATCATCGATTACAATATTATTATATAATTTTTATATTAGTGATATATTAATACTTAGTGAATAAATTGACTTATAAAACATAGATTGCAACAATTTAAAAGTTGAACTAAGTAACTACAATAAATTAAAATTATTATAGTCTGAGAACTATAAGTGTACAATTTATTTATTTTTAAAAATTAAACGAACTAAAATAATATGCTATATTTCTTAAAAAAATATTTTGTCAATATTTTTGAATTTTATTTAGATTCTCATTACAATCTAAAACTGAATAAGTTAAAAAAAAACAAAATACTGTAATACATTTTAAATTTAATTATATTTTTTAAATTTAAAATCGTAAATACCAACGGAAGGATCCAGGAAAGCGCTGTAAGAAGAGGAGTTCGCGGGAAAATTGGACCGTTAAAAGGAGGGGGCCGTAGCACAAATAATAAAATAATAATAATAATAATAATAATAATTTAGAAACAACAAATTTTTTTAAATTATAATAATAAATTATTAAACAAAAACACATTTTTTTATTCTACATTACGCTATATTTTGTTCTTTTTATTTTTTTTTAAAAAATTGTTTTTAAAGAATTTCATGCGTCTCTTTCTCTGCGTTAAATGACGAGCGAGTTCTCTCCTCCCACCACCACTCGCTTGGCCCCCTCTCTCCCCACCGTTCCTTTTACCTTCCTCTGCTGTCGCTTCCACAGCGACCCTTTAGTAGTGTTCTCGACTTACATCTTCTTCGTCGAGCTCCGTCGACGGATTCGAATTCGGAACCCTGGAGTGCTTCGGATCGGAGTCGAGAGAAGAAGCGCCGCCGATCGAGCTCTCTTTGGCCTGAAATGGTGGTTCCAGGCCCTGTTTTTGGGGAAGTCAAAGAGTTTCTTCTCAATTCTGGGGTGTTTTGAGCTAGTTCGGCTTAAATTTGTGTGAGATCTCAGCCTCTTCTCCTTTTCTACTCGAATTCTCGGTCTCGGAGTCGAATTCATTCGTCTCTTAGCCTTTTGTAGTTGAAGCGTCGAAATTGAGCCCCGCAGTCCCAAATCGGTGGAACCCTAAGCCAAATTTCGAGTTTTAATCGCCAATTTCTTCTCCCTGGGCGCCAAATTAGCGGTTTTCAGGGGGAAATTTACTTCACATGCCTCTCGGTAAATCCGGACAAAGATAAGGGGGCACAGAAGTGCTTTTACGCCCCATTAAGCCGCTAAAGATCCAAATTTTCCGTTTCAAAAGTAGGGTGGGTGAGAGAGAGAGAGAGAGAGGAGGGGGGTATTTCGTGGAGGGGGTGCTCGTTTAGTCGTTTTGCTTACCAAAGAGAGTTAAAAGCGGCAACTGACCACAAGAGATAAGAGAGTAGGGGCGCAGGTGCTACTATAGGAGAGGGTGTAGTAGCGGACCTTTTCCCAAAGGATCAAGGCGACGCCTTTCGCTTAGGATTATCCCTAGGGTTTCTAGGGAGAAAGGTGGAGCCTCAAAGGGCTTGGGAATTAATGCCTGGATCAGTGGGTCTTTTATAAGTATTAAAAACCTGGTTCTGGGAGCTAAGAGCAAGGGATTGTTATTTTCTCGGTTTCGACTTCGTTTTCGAGGTTACTGTGTAGAGATCGCCGGAGAAATGGGGTAGATCAGAATAAGAGTTTCATCACTGCGGTGTCTTCGTCTTCTTTCAATTTGGAGTTCTTCTAATCGAGCTCTCGGAAGAGGTTGTTGCGCAATTCCTCATGGCGACTTCAATTGGCACAGTTGAGGGATTACCTGGATCAGGTGAGCGTCTTCTTTCTCTTTCAATTCTTCTTAAATTTGGTGTTAATCGCTCTGATTTTGCCCTCTGCTTTGAGTTTTTGGAGAAAATTGGCGTATTTTCCATCTTGGTTTGAATTGATAGGGTGGGCCGCCTTGCTGTATCTGTTAATAATTAGATAAATTTTCTGAAGAATTTAATGTTTGTAGAGATATTTATCTTTGAGGACCAATTTTAAGTTTACCTACCTGAGTGGATCAGTCACTTTTCCCTTTTTTCTTTTTGGTTTTGGAGCTAATTCTCTTTAAATTCGTGGGCGAGGTGCTTCTTTTTGGATGATATTAGATTACAAATGTTTTTGACTTCTTATCTCCTTTTGCTGCTACCGTAGAGATCTCTTCAAAGGCCTTTCTTGTTTCATGGCTTGTTATTCATGAATCATGAGTCAAGCAGAATTGTAGTTCTTTTCGGGTTATGAAGATCTGTTATAATACTAAATTTTAATGCACTTTATGGGACCATAAGCCTCAGCAGAACTCGGATTTTCTTATATAATGGCAATTTATAAGTTTACGGAGAAGGAATTGGATTTTCTTATATAATCGCAATTTATAAGTTTACGGAGAAGGAACTGCAGAAATGGTCTTAATTGACTCATATTTTCATATTCGCTGTAAATCTATATCCAAATTTATAGGCTTTTTCTAATGTATTGGTTGAAACATTACGCCTGAAGGGACCTCTGGTGATGCCTTGTTTCGCGAGCTCTGGCATGCATGTGCAGGAACTCTGGTTACAGTTCCCCATGAAGAGCAGCGAGTCTATTACTTTCCAGAGGGTCATATGGAACAGGTAACAGTAGTTCTCTTAATCGGATGTGTTATTTTTTAATGAATATAGCGGGTGGCATGCTACCTATCTATCTCTCTCTCAAAAGAGGAATGTGTTATTGTTTTCTTCAAAGCTCGTAGAAGTGATATTCATATTCTATATACCACATCCAGGCCTGTATTCTTTTAAATTCCTTTCTTTCTTGGCAACACAGTTGTGATTTCATCCTGTTACCAGGCAAAAGTAGAGTTCGCTAACTATATAGATGAACAATGGCTGTTTAATTACTGAGACTTTGGATGTTAAACATAGTTGGTAATGGCTACTCATCTCATACTGATTATTATTATTATTATTAATATTATCATTTTTCTGATTTTTTGAAGCTTGAAGCATCAACAAATCAGGGGCTTGACCAGCAGATGCCCGTGTTCAATCTACCATCGAAGATCCTATGCAAGGTTGTCAATGTTCGACTACAGGTTAGTTCGATTCGGTCATCTTGCTGGTTAACCAAACTTCTATATTGTCCTTCTCGCTTTCTATAGTATGTAGAATGTTGATATTATGCTTGTATAGAAGATTCGCTTATCATCTCTTTTACATGTAGGCTGAAGCAGATACAGATGAAGTTTTTGCACAGATAACTTTAATGCCGGATCCAAATGTGAGTAATTTTTTTTGTTGGTTCCATATTGTAATTCCTTGTTCCAATTTTGTACTATGGTTGCTGTTAATTGCAATATAGCAATGTCACACTCTGACAGCCTTAGAAGCTACAGGAAGTCGGAAGTTACTATTTCTTTTCTTTTAATTTTTGTGAGGAGATTTTTTTTTTCTTGTTATCTTTATCTGATGGGTATCTTTTATTTTGAATTATCTAACTACTGTTTTTTTTTTTAAATCTATACTTAATCTTTTTCTTGCTATTTCTCATCAGCATAGTATCTTAGTGTCGTTTTAGTATCTATATGACCTCTTTTTCTTGCTATTTCTGTTCAGCAAGGTGAGGTCTTAAGTCCAGACCCTGCACAACCTGAACCTGAAAGGTGCACAGTTCACTCATTTTGTAAGACACTAACTGCTTCGGACACAAGCACTCATGGTGGATTTTCAGTTCTTAGGAGGCATGCAGACGAATGTCTACCTCCACTGGTCAGCCACAGTAGATTTTTTTTTTCCCTCTGGTCAATTTACATTTTAAATAAGTATCATCTCTTTTTTTATTTTTACTTTTACTTTTTTTTACATCCATCGTTTTTATCTTCCTTTGTTCTTTGTGCAGGATATGTCTCAGAATCCACCATGGCAGGAATTAGTTTCCAAAGATCTTCATGCGAACGAGTGGCATTTCCGTCATATTTTTCGAGGTGTGAACATTGTCCTATTTGCTCGCTGGTTAAGATTGCTTCCTTTTACTAATTTAAGGAACGTTCACTACGATATCCTTTACAATATATCTTTTGATTCATGGTACTGTCTTCCTGTTAGTGCAGTTGTGTAATATCAATCATATGATAAGGCTTTGGTTTTATATGGGTTATAGTATTGCTATTCATTATTAGTCTCTGGCTATTGAGTGCCACCTAATGTGCCAGTTAGTAAAGAGAGCTTGAAAGTTTGAGTTGATGCTTGCTGAAAGATACTTATTTTGTTTAGGTAGTCTAGTCTCGTAGAAATGTTGATTCAATTGAATTTCAGGCTTCAGTATAAGAATTCAGTAGGCATATATAACAATTCTTTCTGATGGTTAAAACTGAGAGCTAGGGCTACATAACATTCTCCTCCATTACTATTTCTTTCAGGGCAACCTAGGCGTCATTTGCTCACCACAGGGTGGAGCGTCTTTGTCAGTGCAAAAAGACTGGTAGCTGGTGATGCATTTATATTTTTGAGGTCAGCAGATAGTTCTTTGCAGGGCGATAAGCCAATTGTATATGACCGTCTCATTGTGGATTATTTTTCCCCCCTTCTCTTGGGCAAAATATATGTAGTCGCTGATTATCCTGACATTGCAACATAGTAACTTTTCACTTGAATGCTGTAGTCCAAAACCCCTCATTTATTGCAATTCCATCTCTAGCCACTAAAGAAATTTGACAATGCGCAACTTCTCTTTTTCTATAAAATGACTTTTTGGTGGTCCTAGTTCAAGTACACCAAAATGAGGATGCTATTTCACAGGAGAAAAATGGTCATTATACAGGTGTGTAATGATCATATTATAGAAGAACCTTAGAATTTTTTTTTTCTATTGGTAGTGATGAATTTGTGATATATGCGAGAGTTCAGCGACTAGATTGTTCAAGTGGCTAGTTAAGGGACTTTGTAGTAATATCAAGATGATACAGTGACTGTCCATATATTTCTCATTTTCTTTCTCCAAGTTTTCTTTGGTGCATTGATTCCTGTGATTTAATGATCTTTATTTTCTATATGTGGCAGAGGTGAGAATGGTGAGTTGAGGGTTGGTGTAAGGCGATTAATGAGGCAGCTGAGTAACATGCCATCGTCCGTCATATCGGGTCATAGCATGCATCTTGGAGTTCTGGCTACTGCTTCCCATGCTATTGCTACTGGAACCCTCTTTTCTATATTCTACAAGCCAAGGTTGGACTCTTTAACTCAAATTGATTTCAGCTTCTGAGACCGTGTAAGAAACAACAGATTATTCTATGCAATCTTAGATGATGTACATAAAGAAGCACACATCAATAACAATTCCTCTCTTCTTTAACTCACATTTACAGTTATTAGTTCTGGCATGAACTGTGTAGCTTTCTAATGATAATTTGATGATAAGATAAATTTAGCTTCCCTATCTGCTTCAAAAGCAAATTATGAACTCTTTGAGTAACTGTTCCTTTGTTACACAGAACAAGCCGATCTGAGTTTGTCGTAAGCGTTAACAAATATCTTGAAGCCAAAAATCGTACGTTATCAGTGGGCATGAGGTTTAAGATGAGATTCGAGGGTGATGAAGCTCCTGAAAGATGGTATAAGCAATTGATAGACAATTCATGCAAATTAAGCTCCAACATCTCTAGCAAGGTCTAATTTTCCAATATTGCAGGTTTAGTGGCACTATTATTGGTTTTGTAGATGCTTCGACCTCTCGATGGAAAGATTCAGAGTGGAGATCTTTGAAGGTAGAGCATGCTTATCTAAGAATATTTTATATTAGAAATACATGTTGGATAGTCTTGTCACTTTTTGTTCCTTAGTTTATTTTCATTTCATTCAATTTTCTCAGTTGTCTGATAGTTTATGTTATTGGAGTGATACGTAGGTCCAATGGGATGAACCTTCAGCAATTCCACGACCAGATAGAGTTTCACCATGGGAAGTGGAGCCTCTTGTTGCAATTAATCCTACAATATCTCAGCCTACACAAAGAAATAAGCGCGCACGGCCACCACCTTCACCTTCAGTAGCGACGGATCTATCTTCAGCATTAGGTATGGTAGCCACCAGTCATATTTTGATTCTATCACTTTTATGTGATTATTAGATGAATTAATTGTCTAACAGTACTAATGTAATCACTCATGTCCCCCTCCCCACCTTGAGGAAAGGTAGCATGCTACTTTAGCCGCTGGTCCTATATGTATATATATATATTCTTTCACGGACTATTCATTGATATATAGCCATTACTCTATTTTTGCTTAAACTATGTCTAAATAACGTTAACTGATGTAATATTGGAATAATTTTCTTCATTTACAACTCGTTGCCTTGAGAAACAAACAATGATCTGCTTAGGAGCATGAAATTTCTGACTCGGTTAATACATTTATACCTCTTATTGTAACTAACAAGGCATATTTCTGCTGATAAGATTGGAAAATAAACTAGCATAACATTTAGAATAGTCTATTGACATCGATTAATGGTTGATATAAACCTTTGTACAGTGATACGAGCAAAGAAAAAGTAGTGTAAAACTTCTATTTAATTGCTTGCTAATGAATCAGTAACTTCAGGTTCGTGGAAAGCTCCAGTTGAGTCCCCTCGGACTTTCTCCTTTACAGGGACACAACTAGGTCAAGATCTATACTCTCCGTCACCTGCACCGACCACTCTGTTCTCGTCAGTATCTAGTCCTGGATCAATTGTAGTAAATCCAAACAGTGGGCAGTCTGCAAGTAACAGCAGTCACCTCTATCGGCCAACCAGAGAGTCTCATACTGATTCCTTCTCCGCAATCGTGAATAAAGAACTGTGTGAAAGAAAGCAGGAGAGAAGTGGTGGTTGCAGGCTGTTTGGGATCCAGCTAATTGAAGGTTCTGCTGCTGAAGCAGCTTCAACAGCGGCAAACATTTCTGGTGCTATCGCTGGGGACCAATCCACGGCCTCATTGGATGGTGACTCTGATCGGCAATCTCAACCATCGAACAACCGGTCTGATGCTCCTGCCGTGAGCAGTGAGCGAATGCCCCTTGAGACTCCAAGCAGGCAACTGAGGAGCTGCACCAAGGTGATGACTGATTCTCTTTCTTGTATATTAGTTAACTGCTAGCGCTTAATATTGCGCCCTCAGTTCCCCACCTTCCAACTCTTTCAACCTGACAATGTCATTCTGCTGCAATCTTATCCTTCTCATTATATTCGTCAATAAATTAGATAGAAGTGCTGCCTTAGTTCCCACATGAAACTCAACCAAGTTGTGGATGTGGCAGGATAACTTTCACTTTGGTACTTCTTTCCAATTTTGTGGAGGAATTTACCTGAAGGGTGAGATTGTGAGAATAATGCATTCTCATGCGAAGTTTAACTGAAACTTTGCTAAATGTTGGAGACCCCTCGTATAAATCTACGTGGATTTTTCTTGGGCCAAGAGTTGCTACTAGTATACCGAGCTTCTGCGGACTGAATTTCAATCTTTTAAATCTCTTCAGGTTCTCTTGCAAGGAATGGCTGTTGGAAGGGCTGTAGACTTGACAAGATTAAAGGGGTATAATGATCTATGTCAAAAACTGGAACAGATGTTTAACATCGAAGGAGAGCTCTCTACTCCCGTGAAGAAATGGCAGGTCATCTATACCGATGATGAGGATGATATGATGCTTGTCGGGGATGACCCTTGGAAGTATGATCTCTATAACCCCCTATATATGTGGTGCAATTCTTAGATGTGTCTGAATTAGCACCTCTTTGGTGCTGGCTTAGGTTTCTGCGGACGTTCCATCTTATTGGAGCTGCTTGAGGAAGTACCAGCAGCCTTTCGGCTTATAGTCTTCTCAATAACTTGGTCCTGCAGCAAAAGCAGAAACTTATATCCTAAGTTTTTGCTTTTTTGAGTCCCGAAATTTCATTTCAGCTTTAATACACATCATAAGCCTGAAATGTTTTGTTTGCAAAATGCGCGGTGCCTGCTTGGTTTTGGAGTAGAGCTGTGTCAAAAGCTTGAAACGTTTAGGCCCTCGGCCTTCAATTTACATCATTAAGTGCTCAGAAGTATTCATAGTTATTTTTATTTTGGTATGCAATTTCGCAGCGAGTTCTGCAGCATGGTCAAGAAGATTTACATCTACACATGCGAGGAGGCCAAGAGGCTGTCTCCCAAGGCCAAGCTGCCACCCTTCAGCGAGATAATCAAACCAACCTCAAAGAAAGCCTCATCTGATTCCGACAAGGCATGCAATGGCCCGGAAGATCCGGGTCCTACTTGATGATAATGTTTGCTGACTTTTTCTTGGGATGACCGAGTAGAAATGTGGTTGTAGTGCCCATAATGCTGATGCTTTCCGTTTTGCTTCGATCCTATCCCCTAGACGATGGCAGCAGGACGAAAGACGGAATATCAGAGGTGGGTGGTTAGTTAGTAGTCGTGATGTTGTTCTTCGTGTTCACTGTTTCTTTTTTTTTTTCGTTCTGTTCCGTTTGCTAGGATGCGCCTATCCTAGCAGCGCAGTGTCTTTTTCTGGATCACTTTGTCGAGAAAGATAACTGATTAGAGTTAGAGAAGGTCTGTTGAAGTCGCAACTTATCTTTTTTGGTTCCTTGTGCTGTAGTAAATAGAAATATATATATATATAATTATATATATATATATATATATGGGTATACAATGTTGGCACTCTACAGCTACAAGTCGTAGACGTGCAAGTTTTTCTCTTTGGGTGGCTACTTTGTTTGTGTCTGTGGTGGGGCCGAGCTGTTGTTATGGATGGGGCTTATTATGTACAGGTGAATTTTATGAACGCGTTTCGTTTCCTTTTCATCTTTGACAAATAACTTGGACAAACTGGGGTCTTCTTTGCTTCATCGGGACCGAACTCAAGTGACTCAACGATTCTTCTTTGTTTGAGGCCACGTTGAGTTTTGGATGGCTCTTCCTGACGCGGATATTTAGCCTTTGTTTGGTTGGAGTTAAGGGGTGGAATAATTTTTTAACTCTCTTATTATTTTCAAACACCTTCAAAAATGGATGGGGTTAGTTAATTTCATCTCAAATGAGCTATTTCGGATTAGTTAATTCTATCAAATTTCAACTAAATATTATTTTTTATTCATAATAACCCACTAGTTATATAATTATATATTTATAAAAAATAAAATAAAATAATATTTATATAAAAATAAAATATTATATATATATAATTATAAAATATAAATTTAGCGAGAAAGAGAGAGGTCCACCCTGGACCACCCTCAGGCGGTCCACAACGTCCGGTCCAACGGGTGGACCGCGCTCAACCTGTCAGTGAGCCGCGATTTTCCGTGGCTTTGAAGCGGAAAACGAAAATTTACCATTTTCCCAGAATCTGTAAAATATTTTTACGACAAAGCAATTTTATGTGAAACCGAACAGCGGAAAGCTATTTTACCTGAAAAAATTGTTTCAAGCTAGTTTTACGGAGAACCAAGCATGCTCTTTTATTATGTAAAACGTTAATTGAAAACTCATTAGGGTCAGATGGATCTCAATCTGATTAAGTTGGTCTCCGTGAAAATTAAAAAATTCACCTCCCTTCACAAAACAATACTGGACCCGTCTTGAAATCGATACAGTAGCCTATTAAATTGGGCCGATTCGGGCCCACTTGGGTGCGTCCTGGAGGGGCCCACATCCTAGGGCCTCGTAAAAGGGCTTAATTGGGCTCATTGGGGAGGCGACGGCCCAATGAGGCAGCTTCCTTAAATCGCGCCTCGAATCGAAACGTGCTTCTGCGCACCTCCAAACTCCAAAACGAAATGACGATGCTCGCCCGCTTCCTCCCCTCCAGGTAAAACCCTCCAAACCCTAACCCTAATCCGAGCTTTTTGTTTCCACCCATTTTCCTCTAGCTCCTCCTGTTTCCTCGGTGCTCGCTTCTTCGGTTTCTTCAACCCGAACTCTGAAAAATTAGGTCATTTTCTATCTCCTTCGAGAGCTTGGAGTAGGGTAAGAATATAACTACTGTACCTTAATCCTTGAACGGAATCATCATGGTGGTTGCTAATGGGACTGAGTATCCCATTTCTGTACGTGTGCGCGCGCGCGCGCGCTTTTCCCTGTTGAGAAAACCATCCTCATTCTGTACTTTAGTGATCGTCGAAAAGTTTGATCAACGAGAAAGGTGTATATTGTAGGTAGTTTATTAACTTGATTTAGTAATAGCTAATAAATCATCTTAAGCATGAACTTTAGCTTGGTTAATTTGTTTGAGATAGATACAAGTGTGCACTCTATGACTAGGTTCCGATCATCCTTGCATAAAGCTATTACATTTCTGAGATTTGTATTTTGCAATAGTTGAAACCCTAGGTAGCATCACTGTCATGTTATTTTTACTTGCTTTGGAGAAGGGACCTAATTTGGGACTAGGAACAAACCATCTTATTCCTCATCACAATCTCTGTTAGTTCTGCACCATTTTTAGATGATTTGTTTGGAATCCTTTTACGGCCAATTATCGCGCTTTGTGTTGAGAAGTTTTTGTTCCTGTGTGGCACTGCTAGTTAGAGCAAACCCCCTTTAAGTGGTTTGATCAATACACGACTTAGTTAGAAATGGGTGACTTTTGGGGCCGTGAATTAGAGCATACCATTTTTGACGTTTTGATCAATTTGTAACTAGATTCAAGGGTGAACAAAAGTTATAGGATGGCGGACTAGGAGATTACTTAATCAGTCAATTGTGTTTATACGCAATTAACTATGAATATGATGCCTACCAAAACTTGTGATTGGTTATTTATTCATATTCACATGTTAAGAACCAACATATTCAAAGAATGTGTGTGGAAGAGATGAGGATATTAGCTACTTAGAAATGATAGGTTAGGACAAGAGATGGCCGTCTGAGATGATATGCTGCATACAAGATATATGGGTCTTCTAGTTCAATGAGAATAAAACAGTTCAAGTAGGAGGATATAGCTCAAAATAGAATTTAGTGGTATACATTCTTTCATAATACTTATCCCCTTTGCTGATGTCTCTGTTATGATTGTCAAGAGTTATTTGTTGCTGACATTGTTCACAACTATTATTTTTGATCTGCTTTATGTATCATTTTCTCTGTGAATTTATACTGTTTTGGGTTGTAGCCAAACTGATTGACTGAATTTCTGGTTTGCAAAATATTTGGATGGGCTCCTTACTAAATTAGCTGTTAACAACATTATTTGAATTGGCTAGGAATCTTCTACTTCGCTGTTCCTTTAATATAAAAGATGCCTTCTGGATAAATTCTTTTAGTTCTCATCGTGGTATATCAAGTTCTGCGGCGGATTCTGTGACTGATGGTAATGCCAAATCCTTTTAGCCCTGTTCGATCTTATTCTTCAGATGGTATAGTAGGTCCTTCATCTGTCCGAGTCTTTTTCTCACCAGGGAGCTCCGGTAGAAGCTACGCTAACTACACTGTATTTAAGGGAAAAGCTGCCCTTTCTCTGAGTCCATTATTACCGAAATTCCGTAAACTGGAGGTATGTTTTTTTTGTCTATGATCCCCATAAAGTGCTTGTTTGAGAAGCTTTTCTTAGCTCTCGCTCATCGCTTTTTCCCCCACCTTTTTGTGTAGTCTGGAGCTTCTAAAGTTGAGAAGAATGGGGTTGTTTTGTTGACATTTTGGCCTGCTATTGGGCAGCGTAAGTATGATTGGCAAAAAAAACAGGTAATACCTTAAGTCTGGTTATTTGCTGCCAAAGAGATTGTATTAGAATGAATTCTAATCAGCAAAAGGATTAGAGCTATTGACCACTTTATGAGTTTCGAAGTGATGGATAATATTGTTATAGGGCCCCTTTAGCACTGCTAGTGCTTTTGTAGAAGTACTATTTGAGTAAAGCTATAAAAAAATACTAACGGCTTTTGCGTCAAAGTCTCTTCAAATGCTTCTTCCAATAGTAGCAGTAGCAGCTTCATCAAATGGAGTTTCCACTGTTGAGGCCCAAATGCTTGTTAAACTTTTCCTCAACAGTGAAAGCTCCAGAGTTCTTGTAGCTGAAACCCTGGTTTGAGAGGCTTATGCTTACTAGAGTAGAGAAGTTTTTCTGCGAGCCAGGCTTAACAGGAACTTGATTTGCTGTCTTTTCTAACTGTAGATCTTTGCTTTATCACCTACTGAACTTGGAAGCTTGATTAGCCTTGGACCTGCTGAACATTGTGAATTTTTACATGATCCTTCAATGAAATCAAGGTCTGTGACATTTATTTGGAGAAAGATTCTCTTCAGTCATTTATTTTTGCATTCTTATGTTGCTCAATCTCACTTCGTAAATTTAACCTACAGCCTTGAAGGTCAAGTGAAGAAATCATTATCAATCACCCCATTGGGCAATGACAGTGGTTATTTCGTTAATTTGTGTAAGTCTGGTAATTGCAATAAAACAGGTGTTAGTTATTGTACTTGGTAATTCTACAGTTTTCTTATTTATATGTGCTCAGGATTAGTTAAAGAGAATCTCTGCCACTTTTTGAATGATATATATGAGTGAGGCTACTATGCTTTTGGAAGCACGGAGGCTTCTGCTTTCAAGTCGTTTCGATGTTGCGACTTTCGAATCGTCGATCGGCTCCGTTAAACTTGATCTAGAGTATTTGAAGTACCTAGAAAATAAATTTTATGATTTTTCGATGTCATTTGCCTAGTGATCGAATATCCAAATCACGTAAGATTTTGATAGAAAATTCTTTATATTATATAAAACAAGATCACTATCTTTGATCTAAAATTTTAATGTCATATTATCACGTTTTGTAAGATTTTTATTTTCAGCCGTTGATTTTGAGCCTTTTGGTTCACTAGGCAAATAATATCAAAAAATCACATAATTTATTTTCTAGGTACTTCAAATACTCTAGATCAAGTTTAACGGAGCCGATCGACGATTCCAAAGTCGCATGAAAACGACCTCGAAGCACGGAAGGCTCGTGCTTCCAAAAGCATAGTAGCTCCACTCTCTCTCTCTCTCTCTAATATATATATATATATATATATATATATATATATATATATATATATATATATATATATATATATATTGATTGCTTCAGTATGTAGTCAGCAATATGGAATCAACAGATGAGCTTTCATTTTAAGACAGTATGCTGTCGACTTCATCAATCCTATTTTACTTTTGCATTACTATCCTCCGTGATTCTGATTGAAGTAACTGTATGCAGCTGTTGTGAATACTGTCGAGAAGACAAACGAACGTTTTTCTGTGCCTGTCACAAGGGCTGAATTCACAGTGATGCGCACAGCATTAAGCGTAAGACTTCTGTCTTTTTTAAATGCCAAACTCAATCCCTTATATATATCCTCTTAGATCCACTTTTGCGTAGTTTGAATGCTGTGATATACTTCTGCTGTTTCTTCATGTCTCCAGAATTATCAAGTAGGATTACTTGATAATTCTGTATTTGCATTATCTGCTTCTCCCCATTTGGTGTTTTTCCTTTTTTTTTTTTTTTTTTAACTTATATAGAAACTTGTATTTGCTGATTTGTAACACCTCTTCTGCGCAGTATGTATTGCCGCATCTCATGGGGTGGGACCAAGCCGTCAGGCCACGCCAAGCAAACACACCGGCGAGCCCTTTGAAGCAGCAGGTGGAGGAGCGTCCCAACCCTGATTTTGAATGGGGAGGTGAAACAGGTAGTTGTTGGGGTTCTCGTCGACATTTAGAAACGGCTTTTTATGGCCATTGCGGAAAATTCAAACAAAATGGCTTGATTAAAGTTGTTAGACTCGCCCGCTTTCCAAGTTCTATTTGTTATCTATATTTAGCGTCTTTATGGACAAACATGAAATTTAAGATGATGCTTCGTAATGCTGGTTTGAGAACATGCTGGGCAGCAAATACACCCAGAATATGGGCTAAAGATGTGTGCTCGTGTTTTGCGTGTCATGGGCACCTTAACGACTTTGTTGCCAGTTGAAGTGGATTATTCGATTGACCCTCTCTGTAGTTGTCTTTTGTCTGAATGTGCATGTTGTCCCGGTTTCTGATTGGACATGACATTGATTATATCAAATTCTGAGGGCTCGTTTGTTATTTAAATGTATTTTTAAAATTTTTTTTATGGAATTATAAGAAATAAATTACCTACGAAAATAAATAAAATATTTTTTATTATACTCTTTTGTTGTAAATCACGTAACCGTTCCATAATTCTAAAGAGGGTCTTATTCGCTTTGGTTTTTAGTTCTACTCCAAATATACAGCTCGATCTTGTATGGAAACCTATTTTTTGTTTTGGGTTTTTCGCTTTTAGTTCTAAACTCTAAACCCTAAACCTTTTTGATCTGATTTGTTTACCTGCGCAAAAACGGAGTTGTTAGAACAGGGGAAATGATTTAGGGAAATTATTGCCCTCCACCTGGCGTACGGGTGTGTTGCAAGCATAATATTTAATTCTAACGGAATCATTGCCTTAAAATTAATAGAAGGTTATGCTACAGAGAGTATGAATCTTACTTCTTTTCTTTTTTTTTTAATCCAAAATTCTATTTCGTCACACTAGTGAGTTTACCACATCCATAACTTTTTAATACAAAAAATTAAAAAAATTTATCTAGCTTTATGGTGGATGACTTGTATGAAAGAATTATGCCCCAAATTTTGAGTGTGTACAAAGTAAAAGCACTTGTCAAATTAAAAATCTGATTCAACAGACGCGGTCTGCAGGTGTGCAAACTTATTAATTTTGAAAACTATTATTAGGACTGTGGATAGAGACAACATGGATTCTCCGAAAGTCGATGTTTATCACCCATTTTTCTCGTAATAGCTGGAACAGAGATTAATTACGTGATTCTCTCCTCTCTCTTTTTTTCGGTAAATCGCCACCCTGTACCCTTGTACTGTTTCTTCCTCTTATTCTTCTTCTTTTTTAATTTTTGGTTCCAATCCCTATCCTCCATGCAATCCGTAGCGTTCTTATTATCCCTTTGCTCTCGCGTGGTCGTTTCGATCGAATTCGAGAAGAACATTTTCCAAAGTGTAGATCCGTAGAAGATTTATCGACGCCTTTCTCGCCTCTCGGTCCCAATCCGAATTTTGCGAGGAAAAACTATCTTATCCCGGCCCGATCAGATGCGGAGTTCGCGATAACCTAATCCGCGTTACAACGACGAAGAAGCATAAGAGAGCGGGGATGCGTGCCGAGTCCCAATCCCCGGCGATCGACGGCGGCGGGATCTCCTTCTTCTGCGTGGCGAGGGGGAGCACGATCCTCCACTCCCGCAGCAGCGGCGACGGCGAGCTCGAAGCCCTAGCCGCGGAGTGCCTCGCGAGGACCCCGCCGCTCCACGCCCGCTGCTCCCACACCGCCCGCGACCGCACCCTCGCCTACCTCGTCGCCGGCGACGGCCGCACCTACTTCGCCATCTCCGACGGGGGGGAGGGCTCCGGGCCCGCGCTCCGCTTCCTCGAGCGCCTCCGCGACGCCTTCGAGGGCGGCGGCGGGGCGGAGGGGCTGGCGCCGCGCGCGCCGGGGTTGAAGGAGAGGGCGATCGAGGTGGGCAGCGTGAACGCCAGGGATCGGGGGATTCGGACGATCGCCGACGAGAAGGCGGGGACGAAGGGTTTGCGCCGGAGCTTGAGCGCGCGCGCGCGCAAGCTGTGGTGGCGGCACGTGCGAGTCGTGCTCGCGTTGGACGCGCTGCTCTGCGCGGCGTTGTTGGGGGCTTGGTTTGCAGTTTGCGGGGGACTCAAATGCTTGGCCTAGACTAGCCGCCCCCGCCCCACTAAAATTTGTATACATACATATTGAGATCAAATTCTATTTTCATCTATTATGATTTATATTTAATGTATGTATATACATACACACACCGCGTACATGACTCTGTACCTTTTTGTATTGTGGAAACTCTTTGCTAAAATTTCTGCTTAGCTCCCCCCAGCTTTGGATTCGAGCTTTATTTGAAAAATGAAAAGGTGGCAAGCACAAACGGTTGTCCCTCTGTGGTTCAAAAGTGCGGTATGAATCACAAAACACATTCGCAATCTATTGCGAGAACACCCTTTACTTGTAGAGTCACAAGTGCCTTTTTATTTATTTAGCTCTTCCACTCTTACAGATTAATGGAACTTCGTCTCCAATCAGAAAAATGCTTGAGAGTTTTAAATAACATCCGAGGTTCGGTATATTCACAAATGTCCAAATGATTTTAACATGCATACACTTTTAGCAGCTTAGAATGTCGACGCTACCATCGTTGCGGAATTAAGGATCTACATTAACAACTAAGGAAGATTCTCCCTGATGCCTAATTTCTTCGGTTTCTCCAACTGTACTACTATCTGCCTCCCTCTCTTCTGTTTCATTCTCGTGCTGAGCTGTTCTCCTCTCTGTATATTCTTCGTGCGAGTTCTCTTCTTCGACAGCTTGGTCTCCATCGTGAACGGGGTTAGATTTAGCTGCTTTCGGTGTTGGGAGGAGCGAGACTCGGCATAGAGGGCACGTCGTGTTGGTGGCGAGCCAATGGTCGATGCAGTCCACGTGAAAGGTGTGGCCGCAGGGAGGTATTCTTTGTAGTCGTTCGTCCGATTGATATTCACCTAAACAAACTGAGCATCTGTACACCACCGATACTACTTTTTTTCAGAAGAAACTAAAAAAGCGAACAAGGAAGTACCATAGTCAAAAAGTGAATGAAATTTGCTTTGTTCGAAAACGGTGAAGCAGAGTGAACTTCAAATGCATGCAATAATAGGCATCCCTACTTGGTCGATATACCGAGTTTGCATGAAGGACAGAAGCGAGCAGACAATACCAAAAAGAACATAATCAATTGAGAAATATTCTGGACTTTTAGACCTCTGGATGGATAGATGAACTTTTGTTTTTTTTTTTTTTTAAGTACAATCTCTTGCTGCTCCAACATATATCTCCAGTCACAATGCATGCACCTGACGTTACAGTAAAAGTTTAGATGAAGGAAAAGTTGAATGATCAAGAGCCTTCTCTCTCACATACTAGCTCACTCTTCTAGCCGTACATAAAGAAAAGTGAGAGCCAAGAAAACCACGACAAAATCAGTGCGCCTCCGTTATATTATTTGCATTTCCTTTTTCATAGATTTCTGGCATCCACCTTTTCTGATTAAAAACGAGCACTTTTCTTAGTTTCTATGATCCACTGATGATACAATGTCAATCTCCATCCTTAGTCCTTGGTTCTTAATTGAGACCTTTTCAGACCCCCTAATACCTGGACACAACTCACTCTGCGTGTGGAAAAGAACTTCCTAATTTTCCGTCAAAGGCTTGTTAAATTAAACATTCCTATCAACAAAGGATGATCATTTGAACATCTACTCTATCCCACCCAATAAAATGTGTCGCGTAAGTACTCTTCCAAGTTTTGGTACACAAAATCTACGTCATTTTTTCAGCAAAGCCAAGCAAGAATGGCATTCTCTACAACATATCCAACCGAAGTAACATTCATATATGTCCTTGCAGTAACAGATACTAAATATCAGCTTTTCCTCCAAAGAAGGAACCAAAAAGACACAACGTATACAGAAATTAACTTGCTCCGCAGCGGCTAACGAGACTAAAACTATTTCACCAGAAATACTTTGGATCATCTCATTCAACACTCAGTTTTAAGAACTTGCATTTTAAGCAAGATCAAATCTATTAAAGCAAGCAAATCATGTCTTTTTCAATCTCCAAAGGAGTAAAACAAGCGAAAACTAACAATCACAGGTAGCCTACATTAACCAAGATATATTAACTACCGACATTGCGAAACAAAAACAAAAAAAGAAGAAATTCCAAATTGTCACACTTTCTACATAAGATAAAGGAATCACTCACTGTGTCTCTCTGATCAAAAAGCTCTCCTTGAACACGATCACGGGGAGCATCTCCCTAACCTCTTTCTTAATCCCGGTCTCCGACGGCTAAATGCACAAAGATAAAATAAAAACACAAATTTTAGCAGCATAAAAGTATAACAAATCAATGAATGCGAGATCACGAAAAGTTTACTAACTCTTTGGAGATCTCCCCTGCTGAGGTGATTGGCTCTCATCCTCAGAGATTGCCAACTCGCTCTCCACCTCCTCAAGTAGAACAAGTAGAAGCCGAGGAGTAAAACGAAGGTGAAGAAAACGGGGACCGAAAAGATGAAAGCTTGGTATAGTTTTAGCTCAGGGGATGCGGCCGAGCAATAAGCCGGAGGATCCGGAGAAGTACACGACATTACAATCCAACAAATTACTACCAAGAGATTTATAAATTAGGGTTTAAATGGATCAAATTGGAGAGAGAACCCACATAGGTAGATGAAACCCTAGTAAAAGATTAATGAGCTCAGAGAAAGATGGGAACTAGGGTTTATAACCACGAAAACAAGTAGAAACAAGGGAGATCTCTCTAATTCGAGGAAAATCAAGATAAAAAAAATCGGATTTTGGAGGGGGAAAGATCTAGTTTTTGATTGATCGGGAATGGGGATGGGGATTTTGGGAGTTCGACGTGTGGAGAGAAGGAAAAAGGGGGAAGAGGAGAGCATGAATTAGACTAAAAATTTGAAAATAAATAAAATGAAGGAATAACAGAGAAAGGAAAAGATAGATAACAAACAACTAAATTTAGAAGGAAAAAAAAAAAAAAGAATTATTCTCACGAAAACGATCTCGTCAACGAGGATTCGAAGACACTTTAGCGAAGCGAGATGACGTGTTGATGATGTCGACTCGGGGAGAGACATTTATTTATTTATTTATGTTTTCATTGTTTAGGAAAGCTACGCATTAACTGAGTCATTAAACTCTTATTACTACATTTCACTTGAACTTACCTATTTACTTTTATTTTCGTTCGTAATTGGATAAATGATATTACTTTTATTTTCGTTCGTTAGACGAGAAATGATGCAACAGTTGATTTAGCAACCATAGTTATCTTGAGAAGACGACGGCGTGATTCGTATTCTATGTACCCATTTGTGGTCTTTTATTAAACTTAGGTATGCTGTTATGAATGGAAGCAGAAAAAAAGTAGCAGAACCAGATAGATCAATCAGTTTAACCTCATTTACTACCTAATAATACAAATTGAGTTTACAACTTACAACCATTTGCATGTCCTCAAAGCACAGATAACATTGCATTATACAGTTCCTCTTTTTTGTCTCAATGCAAAGATTACATATCGGCACACGCGGCTTCATTCAAACAGAAAACTATACACATGAGTTTTTAGGGATCTTCCTGAAGAGATTTGAATACAGTTGCTTCCTGAAGAAGCTGCTTCCGCTCTCCGGTCTCCACATATCTTACTTTAAGCTTAACCTCTCCAGGATAATAGAGTTTGTTTCTTTGGGCTCGAAGGTTCGCTGCTGAACTTGTGAACCAGAAGCTTGAAACAAGGGAGGAAGATTGCGTACAGCAGAGCGAGTATGAAAGGGACTGCGATGAACCAACCCAGTAGCTGTACAAGATGTTTATGTTGATTTAGCCTTGAATAAACAGTAAGGGAATATCACTCGAGTTAATGAGAAAGGATTCGGGTGGAGAGTCATGTACCGCATGGAGTATGCTGAGTAGTATTTCTCTCGAGGCTTGGCCTGTAATAACCTTCTTCAGAGCGTCAGATGTCAACGGGAAATGAGAGCTGCCGCAGATGAATTCGCCCAACCGCAAGAAGGGTATGATCAGACTAGGGAAGAAAATAATGAAAAAAATTAGAGCATTAACGCAGCTTTAACAAAGTGCTAAGAATGTTGTTAGCTGCTAATAGTAAAAGTTCATTATTGTACATCGAGAACGAATAAGTTTTTGCAAGATAAAAGAATAAGCAACATTCTCTGGAGATCGTCAAAGTTACATCTTAGTGCGAGCTGATCCAAAACCAAGAAAAACTGATCAATTCAATAAACAATCAAGCCTCTGAATGAACAATGATTTAAAATAACATACAATGATTTGAAGAGCCCTACTGCAGCTACTAAAGGAAAGGGAAGTGTACTGCAGTCGATTCTATTAACGAACAAACAGTAATCGTTCAGAGACAAATCCAACCCACCTTAACTCAATTGGTGTAGCAACAAAGTTAGCGAGCATAACACTCGGAGCGTGGCAACGATCTCCAAGCAATGCTATGGCAATTCCACAAAGAAGGATGGTGGTCCCTGTTAGGGTAAGAATGAAGGGAAAAAAAATGATATGAAGTAACAAATAAAATGATGACAGGATTATGTTGGCAAATGAGTAACATGACCAGTTTGAAGTGTAAATTGTTTATGAACTATAGACGTAGAAATGGCAAAGATATAGGCATGCCCTAGGTGCCTATGAATAACATTAGACAACCATAAATCTAGCTTGTTTAAAGCTTCATTACATCAATAGATATACCTACAAATGTGTCCATAGAAAACCTAATTAAGTTGCAGTTCCTTTTTTTCTGAAAATAAGAATATCCTATTTAACATTGTCTTGGTAGGAACGATTCAGACCGTATGTTGATACGCAAAACAATGCTGATGATCAAGTTAACTTTCATAGTTACTGCTGAAATGTTTCAGCACACTTGATTTGCTGGAAATTAAAGAGCTCACAAGGAACTCAAAGCAACAAAAATAAGAGCAAACTTACAAGGAGCTTAATAGTCCTCAGTTAAATTTTGACGGTATTGGAGAGTGCCAACTTATTCAATCTCATATTAGAAGCATATTTAAGGAGATTCCCAATTGATTACCAATATGAGTAAAAGATTGATGCGCGATAAAATATGACTGAAATAAAACCATACTACTAGTTGTTCTTTAACAAAAAACTGTAGACATCCAGTAAAATACATGAAACAAGTATATCAATAACAGCTGATTCCATAAAATCTCTAGAAGATTCATGGTGTGAACTATATAAAATATATTTCAGGGATTTATTAAGCAGATCAACAGATAATTGAAAATAAGATTCAGGAATCACCAACTTGATATCAATCAATATGCTCTAAACTACCACGTTTATATGATTGCAAATCTATCACGAGCTACATTTGAAAATTCATACCATCATGAGCGAAACAAATGCTATTTTAATCGAGTACTAAATAAACAAAGGTGCCAAAAACTGTTACCCTTTCCTGCGTTTTACAGCTTGAGGCCCAGAATTTTAAAGATGCTCAGATGATGTGAAATAAGAACGTATGACTATCCGCTGCTGATCTTCGCCAACATACAAAAGCTAACCAACCTAATCTTTACTATTTAGATATGTTAATCCTCGGCGATTCAAGGTATACTACACTATTTCTTCATTTCTATCAAGTATCTAAAGCATGTGTTCAGAACTGTAAAAAGAGTGAAAAAAAGGGAAAAAAATTGGGAATTTCTTACCACAAATGGGAAACACTCCCAGAGTCACACCAAGAGCAGTAGAAAATGCTAGCTCCTTTGGTTCTGCACCCCTACACAAGAACATAGTCCAAAATTCTCACTGATCCTCTAAAAACATTAGGATCAAAATTATTACACAACAGTGAGCAGAAAATAGCAAAATAACACATGTTCAACTACAAGATATAAGATTGTGATCCAAGGACATCCAAATTAGGGCATCCCTCAATTTGGATCAACTAGAACTAAAAGGGCACACTTTGAAAGGAATCAAAACAGATATTTTGATCCAATCCTACACGAATCTTTTTTAAAAATCAGTACCTTTTGATGATCTGCAAAAGGGGATCAAGGATCTTCTCCTTGAGCCATGGCCCTACTCCAAACCTCGAAATTGGCATCTTCAAAAAGCACCCTTTCCCCCTTCCCCACCAAGAGAAAGAAGAAAAACAAACCACCCTCTTTTTTGCCCTATTTTTCTGAACAAGAGTTCCTCTTCAAGTGGGCTCCCTCCAAAACCCTCGTACTGGGTTATGCTTCTATTTTTCCCGTGAAATAGAAGATAAAGTTGCAATTTTGAACACGTAAAACACAAAATCAGAGCGAAAGCTTCTTCATTTCCACAATTTGATCGTGTATTTTGTGAATTATTATGAAGGCTCAGTGGTTTCAGTGGCCACCATTAATGGGCTTGTGCGCAGGAGCTCGGAATTGGGTGTGTCGTAATTATCATTTATGATTCATCAGCAGTGGTCCCCAAACATAACATTTTGGAATTGTCCGGATCGGCCCAGTGTCCCACATCACAACCGCCCAACAAAAATATTTTTTTAAAATAAAATATTTTAATTTAGTAAACCTAATTTTTTTAGATGATTAATACGAATACGGCTTGCCACGTAACGCCGATCAGGATGATCTCCAAACTATTATATTGAGAAACTATATATCTCCACCTAATATTTGTCACCTAACATTTACAAACCCGACACCGACCGTTTCTAGAGTAAGTGACGAAGAATTTGGTGGTTGATAAAGTATTTCTAATTCGAATTTGATTGATTAGCATTTAAATTTAAATTTATTTTAAATAAAATAAGCGAAGCGGGTAGCGTCTTTCTGCTATCTCTCAAAAAATATTTATAAACCCAACCATTTAGAAGCGAGTGGCGAAGAACTTAATGGTTGGTATCAGATTCGAGTTCGAATCACAGTTGATTACGTTTACAGTAAGTTTATTTCTTAACGAAATAAAGCGAAGCGGGATTAACGTCTTCTATCTCTTAAAAAAAAAAAAAAAAAATTTTACAAACCCAGGCCCATGAGCCACATATTATAAACACGTAATTATTTGTTTGTTTACTATATACTATATATAGTAGGATAATTTTATACGTATTTCCATAAAATTTCTAAATTATAAAATTTTTTATAGAATTTTAAATATTTATATATGTTGCATTAAAATTTTATGATTTATAAATTTAGCTTTACAGGTTGACTATTCTTAGTTAGTTGTTTATTGCCGACACTTGAAATTATGATGTCCTTATAAGATTTTTTAAACAAAAATTTTATGCTTCGGTTTAATTATTTATAGTTAGAATGAGATAAAATGGCATATTTATTGATTTTTTTTTTGAAAGATAGAATAGCCATTTTATAGAAGAAAATAAACTTTAATCAGTCAACTGAAGATTTTAATAATTAAAATTTTATAGGAATAAATATTCAATTTAGTGCTTTTGTAAGGATACAGATGCAATTAATAACCCTAATTAATTAGTGCATGAAAATTGTAGAAATAAAGGTGACATGAAGCCTAGTAAAGTCGATATTCTCTCTCTCCTTGCTTAGTTGTGAGGATATATTTAAGGATGGCTGGTGTGATTAAGTATCTTTGCATGTGATTAAGGATGATCTAATCACGTCTTACCCACTCTCCTATGCCTATATAATATAAGAGTTACTGTTCTACATAGTCTTGAAAAAATTTAAGATCTTGTGTTCAAGCCTTATTGCTTCACATTTTAACCTAAGTTTAAACAAGCTCCGCTACCATCAATTTGATTTCGATGATGGAGTCTCAAATCAATGACTGATATTGTTTTTTTTTTTTTAGAGAGATAGGTAGCACGCTACCCGCTTCATTAATAAATGATCGACCGATATTGTTGAATATGATTTATACCACTTGAAATAATATTCGAAAACTAAATTTCAAATTTTTTCGATATTACTAGCTTAATGATTAAATAGTTTCAAGTTTTATAATTTTAATAATCATTATGCAATATTTTCTCGTTTAACGATGCAAAAATATTCAAATCAGTTAAATTTTGATTAGAAAATTTTTTAAAACTATTTAAGATAAAATTTATACTCATGATCTTAATTGCAAAACTTCTATCATTATTTTTTGAAAGATATTTATTTTCAACTATTCATTTCATACCTATATACTTAATTGATGGACAAAAAAGAAAGCAATATTAAAAAATTATAAAATTTGATTTCTAAATACTTAAAGTGATATAAATTATGTTTAACGATATTTGGTTGCGTAACCACGCTCGCGGCTTCAAAAGAAGGAAGCAACCATCAACTTGGCACGCAAACCACCATGCAAAAAGTTGAATTTGCTTCCCGCAACAAGCAACTTTTTCCCTTAAAATTCGGTTTATATGTGGTTTCATCAATAAATTAATTAAGAACCTGCGTGTACCTAATAATAATAATGTGATCACGAGTTTTTGGCTGGGAGTTTGAGAAGAACTATTCAAAGAAGCTAAGTCCTAAAAAGGAACTGTTCTTTACTTTTCTAATTTTTTCTTCTTTTTTTTTCTCATTTAGGTACCATTCTTCTTTTACAACTTACGTGTCCCTCTATCTTCTCAGTATTTACAAAGAAGATACCACACCCTTTTATTAATCCAAACCCTTAAAATTCTCCATTTTGTCCTTCCATCTTTTCTTATTTACATAATTTTTTATTTTTCTTCATAACCACCACGAATATTTATAAAATTGTTCTAGAGAATATTTTAATATAATTATATTCTCTTTGTTAAATTGTTAGTAATATTTATCCGCCGCCACTTTCTCTCTCTACGAATAGCTTAAGAATTTTTGCTAGATCTCACCCATTGTTCAAAATCACCTCATCAAATTTGTAGGGTTTTGCATCATTTTATATTAATTTCATATTTAATCGATCTAATTTTTGATACTATTGATCTCTACAACGTTCCTACTAGATAATTGATTGTCTTTCTTGCATACTATTTAAATTAACATTCTTTATTTCATATTTAAAGTACTATTTTTTTATTTATTTGATGATTATATATTTTAAATTTATTTTTTCAGACTATAATCGATCGATGATCAATGATGATAAAAAAATTAATTATTTCAATAATATCTATTTATCGATCGTATTACATTAGGTCATTAATTTGAACATGCTAAATTATTATTACTAGCGGAATTATTGTATATTTCATACTTGAAAATAAAGAGAAGTATTCGAGCTTGTAACTTATTAACCCTCGTATCCGCCGTTGCTTTCCTCTAAGGCGGAACGCTCTCCTACGGATTGATTTTGACATCCCACAGCTTCGACAGATCGCTTAGCCCCGTCCATCTTCGGAGCAAGAGCGCTCGATAAGTGAGCTACTACGTACTCTTCCAAAGGTGGAAGCTTCTAGAGGATTCACGGCATGTCTAAGTCCTGATAGGATTTTTTTACTTTGCATCAAATTAAACCACATGCTCCACCGCTTATCATGTGGGCCCCCCGTCGATCCCTTTGAGCTTCATTCTTGCAACCGATAACCCCTAGGTACGTAGGATACTCGTACTAATTAAATTTTTTGTAAAGTATCTTATTATAAACCGACCTAATTAAGTTAGTTTTTGGGTAAAATTGTAGTTTATTTATAGAATGGGCCCTTGATCACATTTCTAAATCAGTTCATTTCTCGAAATATAAATGAAAAATAAAAAAATAAATAAATGACCTCTCACCACCAACTTACAAATTACAAATTAGAATGTAAGGACATTCGATCGGCACGTATCTTTACACGTGAAAATTAAACAATGATATACGAGAAAGAGACAATAATACATGCATCACGATCATCGGACTAGCTAGCCCTAGCTAGCCCTTCCGTCGTACGTCCGCCGGCTGCACAGCCTTATCTCACACATCACGCCTCGCCCGGCCTGCTGCTGCTGCTGCTGCTGCTGCTGCTGGGCGAGGTGAGCGGGAACAGCGGCAGTAGCTCCGGCTCCGCTGCGTCCGACGCTGCCGTTGCCGCCGCCCCGCCGACCCTCGACCGCGGGGACGGGTGCAGGTAGAAACGCCGCTCCCTGATCGCCCGCTCCTCCTCCGCCTCGTTAATCACCACTCCCTCCGCTGGTACCGCTGTCGAGGGGGGGCTCTGATCTCGGCCCCGAATATTATGCGACGGCGAGAGCCTCCCCTGGGAGAAGGGCGAGGGTTGGGTCGGCTTCACGATGGTCAGCTTCGGCCGGAGCTTTGACGCCCCGGGGCGAGGGGGAGGGGCGTGGTGGGGGTACTGGTGGTGGATGGTGGTGGCGGTGGAGGAAGGGGGGCCGGTGAGGCGTTGGACGAGCTCCTTGAACGTGGTTTGATCGGTGTGGACGTAGGTGGTCGGAGGAGCGGTCGACGGAGAGGCGGTCGGGCCCGCGATCGGGTGCGGCGGTCGATCCATGGCCCGGTATGGCGGTGTTGCGCGTGACGCAACTAACGTAACGGATCGAGGAGAGGGGAAAGAGGGGGGATGTATGGAGTGTTGTGGGTGGCAAATTTAGGCTGTTAATTTGGCGCCTGCAGTTTGTTACCTGGAACTCAATTACAGGACAAAAGTTAAAAAAATAAAATAAAATAAAATAAAATAAATATTAAGAGCGATCGAAAGAGATGAAGAGTTTAGCGACTCAGACGCGTTAATATATACAATCTTATTCAATCTCAAGTCCTATATATGTATTCGTCCTTTCCGTTCACGTGTTATCTTATTCTTCTGTTTAATTCACTATCAAACGCTTCCACTAACCATCTAATAAATCCTAATATTAATATAGTTCAGTAGCATATATAGAGGCCAAAGAAATATTTAATATGTACTATATATATATATATATATATGTGGATCAGAAAATAAAAAAAGAGTGCAAGGAAATCGATCAATGATTAAATCCACGGCACTGTGCACATCAAGATTTTCCAAAATTGTTATTCAAAGACATGCATGATATATATACCAAAAGTTACTGAGACCTTGCTTTTAATGTTGGTATTTCGCAGAATACTAAGAAACTAGCAAAGTATATAATGTGACCCAATTGCTAGTATCTAGCAAAAGTAATTAAACATCTCCCTGTACGAATGAACATTTAAAGAGATAGCTTGGAATTTTAATAAACAAAAGCAAGCATATATAAAAGGTATATATGCATCTCTCAAGATGATAAACAAGCTCCTTGCAAACGAGAGGCCGCTAGATTCAGATAGTTCAATCCTAGTTGATTCACATTTCTAACTAAGTTTATTTCTAAATTAAATAAACGAAGCGGGTAACGTGCTACCTATATATCTCTCTCAAAAAAAAAAAAAAAAAAATTGAGTGTGAGATAGCAAGTAATTAAATATTATAAGCATATATTTTAGCCACAAAAACAAATTTTCGCTACGACAGGGGTGCATTTTCCCAGAATCATGTAGAATTAAGGCTACTTAAGTTGATACTTCGTAAGTTTGTAAATTTCCTAACTAGTAAACTAAAGCAGGAAAAAAAAAAAAAACTAAAAAAGAAGAGTGTAAAAGCCTTTATTAAAGCATAAGCAAGTACCTTTTCTGCGTTGCCTTAGAGCGCATGTAACTCCAAATTAAGTACTCCAATCTCGCAAGTTATTTCTAATCCCTAACTTTGTTCGACATTAATAAGATGATGAACTATATATACGTACGAATGCTCGATCGTCGACGCTCGCTACCACCACCTGCAATATCGCAAGAGGAACCTTTAAGCTTATGTGCCTCGATCGAAAAGTTTTATATATAAGACGCAGAAAAAGTAATATGAATATATAAGCAAGGAGAAATTAAGAGACCAAGATATATATAGAATTTGGTTTAAGTGGTGGACATAGGTCATACTCAATAGTACATATGTAACTGAAAAACGTAACATCAAGCGGTTAAGGGTCTTCTTTTCTTTTTTTTTTCTTTTCCTTTTTGGAATAAGAGTTAGGTTAATGTGGACTCCAAATGGTGCCAACTCATTGCAAAACCAACTTTGACTAAGTTTCCTTTTTAAGACTCTAGAGATTAAAATGCATGCTTAAGGAGAAAGCAAAAAAAACTGAAAAAGGCCAGGAAATAAGTAATTAAGGAATTTGTTATGTTAATTTTAAGCATGATTCAAGCTCTTGTTCATCTTAGGAGGACATTGAATTTAGGAAAGCAAAAGATTTTTCGAAATAAGAAAATTATAATGATAACAAATGGCTTGAGATCAGATGAAGAGCCAATATGAGTCTTTGAAAAGAAAAAAACTTGGTACAATAATATATTTGACCATTAATGTGTCATATATTATCTGATTCTGTAATTCAAATACCATTAAAACAGCTAAATACCAGTACTAAAAAAGGCATGGAGAAAAACAAATTTTTCAGTTCAATGATCATTTAATTTAAACTCTCCTGTTGCAATGCATATATAATTAATGCGCTTAAGATCGAAGCACAATTAATGTCTTTTCAAATGAACTCCATCTAAAATGCATTTCATAATTTTCACTAAAAAAATCAAAATCAAAATCAAATGCTCCATTCAAAAGAAAAGGAAACAACTATCAAAAGAAAAAAGAAAAGGAAAAGAATTTTATATTTATATATATATATATATAAATAGCTCAAGTAAAAGATAATGAATGTAAGCAATCGAACTCACCAAAATTACAAATTTCCTTCAAATCCCTTCACCACCATGGACCAAAGATAAGGGATTTAAACAGGGGAATAATAATAATTAAGATGAAAATCATAATACTTTTATATAGAAAGGATATATATATTGGTTTAGCGTGAAAGGTATGAATTAGGAAACTCCATCTTCTTAAGAGGAGGAGATGGAGACAACGAGAAAGGAAAAGGACATGGGAAACGTTTCGAAGCGTAGAAGAGTTTCTCTTTTGGGGTTTTTTGGCGTTGGAGTAGTGTGGGTTCAGATATTTTTAGTTTTTTTTTTTTCTAAAAACAAAAAAAAGAAAACGAAAAAGAAAAAATTGGACCGAGTCAACGTGACAAAAAACGCACAGCAGTGACAAGGAGAAGACGTTCCTGCATGTGCCAAGTGCACCACGTCATTGTTTCTATTCCCCACCGTACGTACGTAATCATGATTTAGCTTCACTGGACGGTGGAGATTTACTGGGCTGAGCGGTCTACAGGCGACGTGGTGGACAGCGTTGATGCAACAATTCGCGAAGACCCCAAACCGCCCGAGTGCGAACCGAGTCAAAAGCCAGCAGGGAAAGGGTAAAGAGAGTGAGAGAGAGAGAGAGAGAGAGAGAGGCGGTTCGGAGGAGAGAACAGACAGCGAAACAAACGAATGCAACCCGCATTAGCAGACGGTTACAGAAATGTTAGGGGATCGAGTAGATAAGAACGACAGTGAAATAAAACAAAATTCTGGCACTCTAAAAGTTTTGCTATATATATAAGGATGAGAGTGGTTATGGTTAGGTTGATAGTTGAGTGGGTGGTTGGTTGAATAGTATAATCTAACGGGTGAAAATGATTAAAGAGTAGATCTAACGGTAAAAAATTTATGAGTATAAGAGGCTCTATACTCATAAGAGTATAGTAGCCGGACTCTATATATCTGCATATAGTTTACATGAACATAAAATCATAATAACCGACCGTTCCTAGAGCAAGTGGCAAAAGATTTGGTGGTTGGTATCCCATACCAAGTTCGAATTTTAGTTGATTCACATTTCTATCTAAGTTTATTTTAAATGAAATAAACGAAGCGGATAGCGTGCTATTTTATTTCTCTCTAAAAAAAAACAAATAAAATTGTAATAAACAAAAAAAAAAAAAATGGCGGGGGAGCAGATAAGGAGGATAGTGAAATGAAACGAATTATGGCACACTAATCTTTTTACAGTTTTGCTATACCTGAGTATAGTTTACGTGCATGTAAAATCATAACATACGGTAAAGAAATGATTTTGGCGCGGAAGGGTCTAGTTATCATATTTATCTTCTTAAAATTTTGCTCTACCGGCATACAATTTACATGAATGTAGAATGGCATGGAAGGAGATAAGAAGGATAGTAATAAGCATGGCACACTACTTATCTTTCTAAAATTTTGCTATGTCCTGTGTAAGATAAGAAGGATAGTAAAATGAAACGAATTTTGACTTTCTAATCTTTTCAAAATTTTGTTAAACCCGCATACAGTTTACCTGAACTTGGTGATAGAGTATCTTTTAATTCTACGTACAAATAGAATTCAAAGGGCATTGCAATTTCTAATTTATATGTGGCCTTTTTTGAATGCACAACCTAGTTCTCCTGAAGCGTAAAAAAAAAACAAGGCAAATATAAGATAAAAAGAGAGAAAATTTATGAGAAAGTTTTTTTTTTTCTGAAGAATAATTCAAAACTAGTCGAGTGTTTTTCTTTATCTCTCTCTCTCTGTTTTCTTTTTTCTAACAAGATGATACTTTTAAATCGAGTTACCACTGATGGGCTTCGTTTCTTAATATATATATGAAAAAAAAAATAATAAACTACTGATGGGCTGGGCTTTGCACTTTGAAGAATTGGTCCCGTGGATGTAGATTCATGCTGGACCCTGACATGAAAGGGCCAGGAAGAAAGAGACTGGCCCAATGAGCCCAAGATCAGTTCTTTCCCACTGTTTTGTTTTCTCTTTAATTAGAAAATTCAGTTCTTTCTTCATTAGAAGAGAATGGGGATTTAGAAGTGATTTTCTTCGAAAAAAGCTGTAAAAACCAAAACCTGTGGAACTGGGCTTTCTATAGTTTGAATGTAGAGGTACATACAATAATGGGAGAAAAAAAAAATAGAACTCAAATCCTCTAAAACCAAACATTTTCCGAATAAGAAACACTGCTAAGTTTCGTTCACGGCAAAGGTAAAACCTTCTTCGAGGCACGCCGTTCTCAAATTCTCCATGAGCCCTTGCAGCATAGAAGGGTTGCTCGTGACGATGGCATCGACATGCTCGAACAGCATTCTCTGCATCGAGTCCAGGTCGTCGACGGTCCAAGCATAAATTTTCTTTCCCCTCCTGTTGTTAAAAGAAATAACTAAATCAGAATTCTCCGCAATTTCATCGCAGAAAACGTGTTTCACCTTGACATCAAGTTAGGTAAATGATAAGATTACAAACTTTTCCGGTATTGGCTTGAAGCACAACGTAGTTCCAAAAAAACAGAAACAACTTTTCGTACATATATAGTGCATTATTTGAGCTTGTGCTTTTGGAGTTCTAAAAAGAGATTTGTTTCAGCTGGCTTGCCACAAAAAAAGCTTCAGGATCTTTGTTTGCAAAACATTTAGCTGCCATTTTGTTCTTACCTGCGCAAGACCCTTATGAGGTCATTATCAATCAAAGGATGGTATACGCCAACAACCTTCGCACCTTTCATCCTCAGTAAGTTACTTCTAGCACCGGTTGAAGGGTCCTTCATAACAATATAGCCAACCTATTATACGAAAAAAGGAGGACGGAGATAGATTTAAGACCTGGGTTTGTTGCCAATCAGGAAAGAGGCTATATCCAAAGAATAAACTAGATAAATATGTTTTCTTGCACCATGTCGTAGCAAAAGGCATGCAATTTCTACGACATTATCAGAACAATTAGCAAGCTGTTAACCTAAGAACTAAAGCATTTATTTGGTTATTATGCCAACCGGATTTAGTCGACCATAAGTTATATTGCAAGTGAGATGGATGCCGTACCGAACATCTTGTGATAGCTTGATTACATCTCTTCCTATTATATCACTTTTTGCCCAAACAAGACAATTCCTGCAATGTGTCTTCTTCACCTGCCAACAAAATGATCATGATAGTAATAATCCAACTAGCATATACAAAGTTTTCTAACCGAAACAGATGAGAAAAGTCAAGTTCCTGCTGATATCATGTGCTAAGGGAATCAGTTATACCCAGTAAAGGGTTATTTCTTCTGAAAAAATAAATCTGCCTTTGTGGCTCTGTGTTGCACCCTACATCTAAGGTGCGTAAGAAATCAAGTACATAAGACTTACAACAGATAAAATATCAGCAGCTAACCCTTTCTCATATGATGGCGGCCCAACTTTCACATCCAGAATCACCTGCCTCACTGACTGTGATATCAACTGCACAAGTTGACAAAATGTTTCTTAACTAAAAAAACAAAACAGCAAAATTAAGGTTGTTGCAGACTACAAGTAAAAGCAAAACAGTGTAAAATATTTTTTGTGGGTAGCGCACTAATTTGACTACTCAATAGAATAATTATCTTTTATTTTTTGGGAGAATACAAAGGAGTTAACTAAAAGAAGAGGAGGAGGAAATGGAGTAAGGGGAGTGGAAGGAGATGAGGATAGGGAAAGGTGCCCATACCAATAAGGCGTCCTCCAAAAAAGGAACTTCCTGATTGTGAAATCCAGGCTTCCAATGTAATCCAGCATCCAATGCTCTTATCTACACCACAAACTAAAAGATAACCATTTAAGTATTTGCATCTTAAGTATTCTGCTCCAAACTAGATTTTATTACTCATAAGACCTATTATTCCAAATCATGACTCACAAAGAAGGGTAACCATTATTAGAGAAATGCAACAAAACACTGAAAAATCCAAACATACACCTGGAACTACTACTGTCTGCTGTCTATAATGTTACTAAAATTAGAAACAGTCACGAATTCGATATCAATAGCCCGTTTCGCATAAAAATAAAAAATAAAAAAAATTTACAATTGAAATGAAGCAGAAAGACAAGACGCAATATCAACAGATTATAAGGAGCTTTCAACTGCTAGAACTCCTTGAACGCATTGCAGTTGAGCTATCCAAGAAGTTTTAACTGCTTTATTATTATTCCCCAAACAAATTCCAGCTGAATCTCAAAGTCAAGGCTTATATGAAACTAAATCAACTCAATTAAGCACCTAGTGACTCGATCAACCGAGGTTGAACTGCATCATTCATTTGAGGGGAAGGAAAAATAATCTAACAAAGGAGCTATGATGGAGGACGTATGTTAGATTAGCAATCAGGAAACCAAATTAATTCTTCTTAATATATCAACTTGCAAGACTTTCTCACCTCATTAATGCTCATGTACCCGACTTTTGCGGTATTATTACCAGACATCCGCTGCAGATCCCTGCCTGTGTCACATAAGAATTAGGGCCAGGACATATATATATATATATATATATATATATATATATATATATATATATAGTATAATCTAACGGATGAAAATGATCAAAGGTGTAGATCTAACAAGAAAAATTCACAAGCACCAAGTGCTTTGTGCTTTTACAAGCACCATAGCCGGACTCTATATATATATATATATATATATATATATATATATATAGAACTATGCATATGGCAAGCATAGAAATAATTCTTCAAAGATAATCTAATTAGCTTTTACAGAAAGCTTACTGTAATTTACAATGAATAATTTTCTCAAATTTTCTCAAATCTTCATCTCGACACATTCCACTACTTTACCCTCAATATGATCGTTTCCTATGAAATCATCTTTTTTTTGGTCCCAACAACTCCAGTTATTTATCACCGACCGTCCCTAGCGCAAGTGACAAAGAACTTGATGATTGGTACCCGAGGTTCCGAGTTCGAATCCTAATTGATTCACATTTTCAGCTAAGTTTATTTCTAAATAAAGTAAAATAAACGAAGCGGGTAGCATGCTACCTATCTCTCTCTCAAAAAAAAAAAAAACTCCAGATATTTCTCTCTAACATTTCTAATCTTAATGATACTCTTTTCAATAAGTATCTTCTATGTGTTCAAACATTCAAAACATCAACATATATCCAATTTGGCTTAAAAGGGTATACACAACCCTGTCCTGCTAAGAGAGCAATATACTCCGAGCATTGAAAGTAAGTAAAGCATATCATTCCAAGTAAAAGATTCACCACTCATGATTCATGAATAAATCTCAAGATGACGAAAACGAAAAATACCTATCATGCAGCGCAAAGAGTCCTCCATCGGAAGAGCGCGAGACATCTATCTCGATGCAATCCACACGAGAGCTAAGAGCGATCCGATAAGCAGCCATCTAATAACAGCAAAATGTGACAAAATTAATACTGCACAAGAAGATCCATATCAGAGAAATACGTATGTGGATTCATACGTACGGTATTGGGAACTCCCTTGGTGGAATCGCCCCCATGAGCGCACACGAGAGGAGGATCCGCGATCCAACCGCACTTCCGCGACCGCATCTGACGCGAAGGGAGAATATCAAAACTCCAGGGTTTCAGCAAAGAGGTCAATACTTTCCGATCGAGATTATTAGGGTTTCTAGAGGAGGAGGCGCACCTGGTGCAGTCGCTGGAGGCGGAGGTGGAAGAAGACGGGGGGGACGAGGGCGAGGAATGCGAGGAGGAGGAGGAGGCGGAAGAATCGGTTGGAGGGGATCAAGCGAGGGAGACGGAGCTTCTTCTTCGGGGGGAAGAGGGGGAGGGGAGGAGGAGGAGGCGGTTTCCTCCATCGCCATTGTTGGGGAACTCGAGCTCCTCTCATTTTTTCTTTTTCTTTTCTTTTCTTTTTTAACTTTTCGCTCGATCGTCTCCCCATTTCGCGAGTCGACGAAGAATAAAGGAACGATGTGTCGGGTCCGATAGGTTGTCGGGTATCGGATCCGATAAAATGGACAAGGTTGGTTAAAAAGAGCGAGGGCTTTGAGCTCGAGTGCGGTTGCTACATAACGGAGTTGAGCTCAAGCGCAATCACTTGGTCGCTCATGAGTTTATATTTGAAACTTTTACTTCCCACTACAGTGTAACAAAAATTAAACAAATTTAATAGGAAAACTTCAAAAACCCCCCCTGTGGTTTTGTCTATTCTTACTTTAGTATCCTGTGGTTTAAAACGTATCAATTTACTCCCTTGTGGTTTCATTTTTATCTTTTTTAAAGCTTTTTTGTTAATATTTTTTTAAATTATATATAAAAAACTTCAAATACCAACGAATATTCACTTTAAACACCATTTAATTTTAACTTATTTGATGCACCGATTTAAGAAGAAAAAAATAACAAAATTGATAAAAAAAAATAAAAACGAAACCACGTGCCAATTGACACGCTTTAAACCATGATTAAAAGAGAAAACACGAACCCACATGGGGGTTCTTGAAGTTTTCCCCATTTAATAAAAGAATTATACTTGGCATTTAAAAATGGATTGAATTGAATAAAAATGGTAAAGAGTTATGTAGCTCAAACACCCAATTTTTATTTTTATTTTTTGAGCAGCATTAAACTTGTTTTGTACTGTTCTAAGAAACTTGTCAGATGTTTTTATCTTGTTATAAAAAATGATAAACTTTAAATATCACCCATATGGTTTCGTATTTTTTCATTTTAGTGTCCCGTGGTTGAAAGTGTATAAAATTAGTGTCCTATAATTTTATTTTTACTTTTTCGTCAATTTTTTAGTTAATATTTCATCAAATTATATGCAAAAAAAATTACATATATCTACCTAGATTTATCGAATATTCATTTTAACACTCTTTAGTTCTAACTTTGTGATTGATTTAACAAAAAAAAATAGTAAAATTAATAATAAAAAGATAAAAATAAAATCACATGATACTAAATTGATATACTTTAAATCACGAAATACTGAAGTAAAAAAGTGTGTAGCCACACGGGTTGTATTTGAAGTTTTTTCTATAAAAAGCGTGGGAAGAAAAGAAAATAACAAATTTAATATTTTCTTCTAATATTAGAATTATACACTTTCTTGCATGTGTTTTTGAGACTCAAAAGATCGATCTCATAATAAATAATTAGTTATTTAATTAGTTATTTATTTAACACATGTAAAGCCATAAAAAGTTTTCCTTCGTGTGTGTTCCATTGTATCATGTTTCCAACGCGATGATACAGGGATATGTCCACCGTGATCCATCGATGTAGTAGTAGTGGTTGATTTTTTATCTTTTCTGGGTGGTGCAGTGTTTTTTTTCTGGATGGTGCGGTGTTAAATAAAAAATCTAACAATGCTATTGGGCTGTGTAATTGTAACGTCTCATTAAAAAAATTCTGATTTGGTATATAAAAAATTTTCATACTAGTAATAATAATTGGACTTAAGCATTTTGAACAGGTGGTATATGAATCCATCAGAGTTATCATTATTAGCAGGCCGAATCGTTATAATTGGTATTAGTAGAATACCAGTCGGAAGTAAAAATAATTTTAATTAGAATAACGAGACTCACACACTAGTAATAGTAACTAAATTTAAATGTTTTTAAGTCGATAATTTAGGTCAAATAAATTATTATTACTAGCTGGTCGGTACAATAATAAATCAACAACCTTAGAAAAACAGTAGTCTAGGTGAGGCAGATGCAGCAACTCCACCAGCAACTCCACCTAAGGTGGACCATTTACAGCAACTCCACCTAAGTAATTGGCGCTGATGTCTCTTCTGTACCCTTCACTGTTCCATTTTTTTTTTTTGGTTACCTTGACCTATATTTTGCTTTTTTATTTTCAAGTTTTATTTTTATCTTTTTTGCCGGCATATGGGCGGCTAAACTACTTTCAACTTCAGACACTGGGCCTGATTTCAAGCTTAATGAGTGTAAACGTAGGTAATGTATAACACATTTCTAACTGTCTATTTCTAAAAAAAAAAAAAGAAAAGAAAAAAAAAGAAAAGAAAAGAAAGATAGTATTCCTAGAACAATAGAACAGAAAGTAAAAATTACAAAATATGTCCTGTTCAATCATCTTCAAAAACGTAAGATGGTTTTACAAGCAAGCGGGACACTATGCCCCCCTCCGTACAGGTTTCGCGAAGTTACTATGGCGAGGCCGAAAAACTAATCTAGAAGCAGCAAGAGGATGATCATCGACAAAGCCCTGAGAAGCACAGGTCATGAGAATATATAATGAGTCTAGCTATCATTTTCTCCATCAAATTAATTGTTCCCGCTTCTAGGTAGTTCTATATATGGAGAGATTCTGCCACATCTGTTTAGTACAGTGGCATTTGCCTTATTTTCTCTACTTTTAATAGCTGCTAATGATTATTCTTTTAGCCAAAAATTATTCGGAAAAAGAATTTTGAAAATGATGTAGAGGTAAAACATTAAAATTTCCATTATTACTCTGTTTTAATTTGTTGAGACTTGAGAGTAAGGTGGTACAAAGCTCTTTTAAAATTTTAAATATTAGCAAATCAAAAACTCTTTTAGTTAAATGCGTAGTTTCCCCCATCGCTCTTTTAAAAGAAAGTCACCGAATTTTAAAGCATATATAATCTGACTCACTGATAACGCCACTCTATCCACTTCCTTGACTATTGCTTCTACTTTTCCCCATTTAATACTCTTCGCACGTTGAAGACGACGTACTCATTCGGGGAATATTAATAATAAACAAGAAAAAGTAATAAAAATAAAATAAAACTCCGTACCTGATGATCCGATTAGCAAGCCACAGTACAAACCCTAGCTAGCACCACCATTGGCGTCTTCCTCGTCGTCTTTTCCCTTCGCTCTATGCGCCTCGACGAAACCCTTGATCTCTTCTAGAAGCTTCCCGGAATCCTCGAACTCCGGGAACACGTAGAAGGCGTGGATCGCGTTGGGGTACTCCAGCAACCGCACCTCCCTCCCGCTCCCCTTGAGCGCCTCGTAGTAGCGCCGTTGACGATCTTGGAGCGGATCGAACCCTCCGATCACCACCATCGTCGGCGGGAACGCCTCGCCGAGCTCCGCCGCCGCCTCCGCCGTGCACACGTGAGCGGCCTCGTGGTTCCGATCGGCCCCCTCGGGGAGGAACGCCTTCCACAGCCAATCCGTGCGGTCCACCGACACGAGCGGCGCCCCCGCGAGGCGGATCTCCGACTCCGTGCGCTCCTCCCCGCCGAAGAAGGGCTGGATCGCCACGAGCCCGGCGAGGCGGAGCCGATCCCAGGATCCGACTGCGGCGGAGTAGCGGCGGGCGACGTGGTGGGCGATGTTCCCGCCGGCGCTGTCGCCGGCGAGGAAGCAGCTGGAGAGGTCGGGGGCGACCCCGTCGGGGACGGCGCCGGAGCCGAGCCCGCCGGAGTCGATGAAGCGGAGGACGTCGACGCCGTCGTCGTAGGGCGCGGGGAAGCGGTGCTCCGGCGAGAGGCGGTAGTTGACGGAGGCGACGATCGCCTGGATGCGGCGGCAGATCCGGCGGCAGACGATGTCGTAGGAGCGCGAGGCCGCGGAGAGGTAGGCGAATCCGCCGCCGTGGAAGAAGACGATGACCGGAACCTGCCGATCGCCGGCGGCGGAGGCGGCTGCGGGGGAGAAGACGCGGATCCAGAGCTTGCGGGAGGGATCGACGGTGAGATCGATGGATCGGACTCCCCGGACGGGTTTAGGGTTTGCTGCGGCGCGGAAGTCGAGGAAGGAGAGGAGGCGGCGGTTGACGGTGCCGTCGGGTCGGCGAGAGTTGTCCGTGACGGCGGAGAGTACGGAGAGGGAGAGGCGGAGCTTCCACGGCATCGGGGGTGACAGCGTCTTTTGACGGCGTTTGGGCGTCGAGGGCTTCTCCGCCATTGTTGGTGGCTTCGGAGATGGGGGCTCGATGCTTCTCGAGAGAGATAGACCAAGAGAGAGGAAAACGTGAGCAGTGAGAACGAGTAGACGGAGAGGCGGGAGGGAAGAAGAAAAAGACGTGAGCTGGTCCCCTATAGTTACTAATTTATTAGCCGTACCCAGTAGAGAGTTAGGTTTCGGTTGGGTTTATGAAAACATTGCGTTTTACGCTGTAAGAAATAACGATAATAAAATATTATATTAATTTCAATACGGAATATTGTGTCACGATATATTTTCTACGATTATTCTATCAAAAAATACAGAAATATATCTCTATATACTCAACTATATTATATCTAATAATATTAGATAAATTTCAATATCAAATTAGCGGATCCGAGCTTTTTTTTTTTTTGAGAGAGAGATAGATAGCACGCTATTCGTTTTATTTATTTCATTTCGAAATAAATTTAACTGGAAATGTTAAACAATTAGGATTCGAACTGTAATTTGAAAGATCAATCACTGCTCATTCGCCACTGCTTCAGGTCGGTATCAACTAGGATCCCAGCTATTTTTGACTCTCATGTACCAGTGCATTGGAGACCACGGATGGTGATTCTCCATCTCAGCACCATGTGAATCATATGGTCTTGGGCTCTGGGCGATAGATCCCTTGTTACATTCTCCTATTCATTCTGCTTGTATCATTTTAGAACTTTTTATTTAGAGTTATTTTTAAATAAAATTCCATCCTTCGGAAATGCAATTTATAATGTTTAGAAAACTTATGCATAAAAGTATATGTATTTTTGAACCTATTTTCAAAAATGGAATGATATTCTATTCTATATGAATGATCTTGAGACTACGTAATGCATAGATAAATACATTTTCATAACTAATAAATTTTTATTTATATAATTTTTAAATTTATATAAAAAATTATACTTATTGAGTTAGGATTTTCTTTTTTTTTTCGAGACGAGACGCTACTCCGCTGCTTTTTTCATTAAAATAAATTTAATAAACGCTAATTAACTATAATTCAACTTTCTGATTAACCATCAAGCTTTCTTACTGTCGACGGTTTATTGAGTTAGATTTTTATTCTGACAATTTGACCACATCTCCTCTATCTAGCTAGTTGCTGGTTGGGAGGTTCACATCCAGCATGGTGGACTTGATTCATAGAATAATTTCTCTTTGTGATAATTGTTTTTAAAAAAAGAAAAAGAAGAGATAAAAAGAGAACGAGGTACACCGATGCCATTGGTGTGATTGATCGGTTCGAACACTTATGGCATGATTCAAGGGAGTGAATTGTTTTTTTTTATATTAAAACTGTACAAACTTATTTTATTTAAAAATTTTGATAAAAAAGTGTTTTTTAGATTTTTTATATATAATTTGTGGTGGTGCAAACATTTGTATTTGCTATTTTTTGTGTCTCACATATTTTAAGGGTGTTTAATTGATTCACATTTCACATTTCCTATTTATTTTTTCTTAACGAAATAAACGAAACGGGTAGCGTGCTATCTATTTCTTAAAAATAAATAAATAAATAAATAAAGAAAAAGAAAAAAGTGCAATATCCCTTTAGGTTTGGCTAAAACTATAGTTGCAAGTAATTTATATATATACAGATTTATGAAACATCATAAAATTTACTTGTGATTTGAGACCTAAAAGATACAAATAATTTACAAGTTTAAGGTTGGGTTTTAACAATTTATTGATTAATTTGTAAAGCATTGTAAATATTTATTGCACTCTCTATCAAAATTGCTAACTCATTTAAACTGTACCTACAGCCGCTACAGGAGACACATTCATCAACATGGTCCAAATCATTGCTCCAGTGGGAATTGAATAAAACAGCTAAAATTTGGTGTGGTGGGTGGAATCTTTCCATACATCACATGCAGAAATTAAATGGGCTACGCAAGATCCGGAGCCCATCTTATAAAATAATAAAAATCATGGAGTAAAGAGCATGCATCTTAATGGTGGGAGTGCACTCTATTTTATATTTTAAATAAAATAAGAAGAAGAATACAGATCATAAAAATAAGAGAAACCTCTCTCAGGGCATTATGATCAGTTTCTAGTGGTCGAAATCGGGATGGTCTGGCTCAGATAAAGAAAGCACAAAGAATAAAATTGAATTAAAATTTTTATTTTCTTAGAACATCTTTTATCTTCAGTTGTACTATCACTGCAAGTTTGATTTAGATGAAGAGATATCTTTTCGACTCTTAGTTTCAACACAATTTATAATTAAGGATATTTCAGTACATTTTTATCAAAGCAAAACATGAAAATTTCTTTTGCACTAGTCAAGCAATTTATGCGACGGTAGATAATTTTTTTAAAAAAATGGTGACAAAAGAAGAGAAAATATCAATGTAAAAAGTGATGATAAGGAATGAAATTTATTCTTACCAATAAAGAAAAAGAATATATGAAAAGAGTGAAAGAAAACAGCTCGGTCTCATGTAGAGGTGTGATTCGGTTCGGTTCAAATAAAAAAAAAAGAAAAATTCGATTTGGTTCAAGTAAAATGAGAAAAAAAAATGTGAAGGATTTGACCCCGTTAAAAAAAAATCTATACTCTACAATAATTAGTTCGATTCAAATAAAGAAAAAAAAAATGATTCAATTCAAGTAAAAAAAAAAATATATAGAGTATTTGAATTGGTTTAGAATGAAGCTCACATCCAATAATAAAGGAATGGTCACCATGTGACAAATATCAAGAAATTAATAATTAATAATACATGAATATAGATAACGTGTACTTTTCGTTTGTGGACTTGTAAATCACACATCTCTAGTCTAGTTTCACTCTTTTATTAGGAAAAATATTGGGTTGTGGTAGTCCGGTCCACGTTGAACCCGGTCCACGCAAGTATTTACCTCTTATTTACGACGCTGCCACCAATACGGGCACTTTGGAGTTCCGAACTAAAACCCGAAACCCGTTTGCACCGCTGGTGATGCTTAAGCTGTGCCTCGCCGAATCAATCGAAGGTCCCAAACTCCCCCAATCGCGAACGAAACCCTTCTTCTTCTTCGTCGTCGTCGTCGTCGTCCACTCTCTTACTCCTCCCAATACCCATCGTCGCCATGATCGGAGTCGACGAATCCAGGGTCCTTTTCTCCCTCCTCAGCTTCGAATCCCGGCCCTTCGAGGAGATCGTCGCCGAGTTCCTCTCCCGGTTCCCACGCGAAGCTCACTTCCGCGCTTGCTGCTCGCTCGCCATGCTCTTAGAGGCAAGAGATCGTGATCCCTTTTCTTAAACCCTAGTTCCCGATCCGTGCCCCGCTGCTTGCCGTTGTTCTTCTTGTTGTTGAGCTTTTATCAGATGGTTTTTTAGGGCTACAGAAGCCTGATAACGAGGTCTCGTCGAGCTTTATTAGATGGTTTAAGTGGATTAGTGTGGGGGTTTTGAGTTGTGAGGGGAACATGTTTGTGAATTCTTCTGCGGAACGGTTCATTCCGTAGTTCAACTCTTGATTTGATTTATCTGCGAAGATTAGTTTCTTTTTTCTTTTCTTTTTTTTGGGTTCCAAGTAGACTTAATGGCAATTATGATTTATTTAACAAGATTTTGAGCTGAAGATGATAGAGATGCGCCACAGAGCAAGGTGATTGTTTTGAGTAGTAAGTAGTAGTTTTATAAGTCATCATGCGATACTTCACCGAATAAGACTAGTTTACATAGTGGGTTGTCATATGATGTTTATCTTGTGCAAGTATCAACATAGGGACGCTGTGGGACTCTTTTTCCGACAAATGCTGTAATATTCATGAGAATCACAACTTCACTTTTCTAACATTTCTCAAATGATGATTTACTTAATGCCAATCCATATTTTGGTTGCTTCCATTAAATAGGTTTTAGCAGGGAAATGGAATCACTTGTCTATAATGCAAATTGATGACTTACTGTGTTGTGATTTTCTCAAGAAATTGTTTTGGGACGAGTATTGCTGTTCATGCAGTTGGATGCCCTCTACTTTTTTGCTATGAAGTAAATTACTTCTCATTCATTGATATTGTATAAGAATCCTATATAATTTTTTTTTATCAACAATGGTTTCCCCTTTTGGCCAGGACAAGAAGATGCTTAAACCTAGCCAGCGGTTGATTGCGTTTGCTATCCTCCAACAGACCTATTCCTCTCAGCCCGCCTCTTTGAATCCGTTCATTTCCTTTCTTATCAATGTAAGAATACAGAGATTTCCTTCGAGTTACATCTGGTTTAGCTCAGTGATCCACGTTTAATATCTTTTTACACTGCTAATGATTTGCTTAGTTAAATTGTCAAAACTTCAGTTTATTTAGTATTGTTACTTGGGTGAATTATCTGTTGTTAAATAGATCATTTTTGCAGATTATAATGATTTATTCAGCTTTTATGTAATATGCATCTTTCCTAAATTAGTTAATGTTGCCTTTGATTTTCACAAATGGAAGCCACAAGTGATTAGATGTTTAATTGTGAGGTGGTTGTATTGCATCATACTTTTCTATGTACTGAAATTTGGATATAATCATTGCTTGATTGTAAATTTCTTATAAAAATTTGTTGACGCTCACAGGCAGCTTGTGATGAAGCTTCTGAGAAATCAGAAATGGCGTTTATTCAACTAATATTGGGTTCGCCTAGTGGAACCAATAACAAAGAGGTTTTTAGTCCCAACCTTCTGAAACATGCTCTTTATCCTTTTTTGTAATAATTTTCTAAGTCAAGCTGTTGTTCACAATATTCACTCTCTGTAGCTTTATCAATTATGATGTCATAATTAGGGTATGTTGATGACCGTTAAGCTTTGATTCCTGTGAATTTTTTAAACTATTTTAACTGAGTCTTATGCTCAGGTTCTGAAGCAGTCAGCTGTAGATTACATCAAAGGATTTGATTCAAGTGCTCAGGTAGGTCTTTACCATACACAGGAAGCACTATTACAAGCTTGTTTTGAACTTTGAACATGCTAGGGCAATTTGCTTTCATGTCTCTAGTAGATTTATTTATTTATTTTTTAAGACTGAATTTTATGCTTTGATGGACTAGGTCTTATTGCAACGTGAACAACTTGAAAAACAGCATTGTGATGATGTACAGACCAAGCCGTACACTAGCTTTTTCAGAGCTGCTGCTGTTAGAAATGTTATACCAGACCCAGACTTACCTCAAGGCTGCGCTTCAAATTCGTCAGAGTATGTAACAACCTGGGACAAGATTATGGTCCTTATTTTCTCTTGCTTTGTTGATAAATCCCTTTTTTTCAGCCTTAAACATTCACCAGCAGGAGCTAAACCAAGAGTTGCCTCTGAAGACAGAGATTCTGCTGTTACTGATTTGCTGCAGAATTTATCCTTTGATGGGTTGAGTCCTCAGTGGATAAGGCCTGCACCCCCAAGGCTACCGATACTGGAAGGAGAGGCAAGTTTTTCAGTTATAAGTGATATTGTTAGATAACTTTGTTTTTTTCCTTATCTTATTCTTGAGCTTTTCCTTGGTTTTCCTCATCTACAGCTTGTGTGGCTTAACCCTGACAACAACCATGAGCTATTGTGGGACTATGGCATGTGTACTGACACCAACAGAGGAGCTGCACTCCGAGATTTGATTGCAAGAGCCCTAAAAGGTCCACTAGCACCTGCACAACAGGAGGTTTAGCTCTACTGCATTTTATAGTTTCAACTGAAAAAGAAATATAGTTCATCTGATGAACGGGTGTATATTTGGAAGGATAACCAATTTCCTGCTTTGAATCATCCAATAGCTATACTTTTATAAAGCCCATTCATTGTTATCTTATCTTCTGGTGTTCTCTTGAACTTCAATAGTACAGCTTTGACCTTTTCTTTTTAGTCATGTATGCTCTCAGGAGCCGTTCATTTCGCAGGTGATGTAAAATTCATGAAATGTTGTACATTCCTCAAATGTTACAATCCTGAAATATCAATTCTGAGAATAGACAATTAATATGGTTTGCTTGCGGGGAATATAACTTTTTGGTATCTGGGACTGTACCATTCCTGCATGTGGTTCACTTCAGAATTGCAAGAGTGCCCTTCTTTCCATCAGATGGGAATCTCAAATGACCGTGCATATGGACAGCCATGTCATTCTGGTACTTGATGAGAGATAATGTAACGAATGATCTAAGCAGGATACAGATTTGTGATATGAACACATTCGTGATTTTTTCATTGGTTAAAATGTATAGATAGGCCTTATGCTGTCTTGATATTGTGACATAGGCCTGTACTTAAATATATATATTTTGCAATTCCATCTCTTAAGTGTCAAATAAATCTAATTTTTCTTGTGAAATGACTGTTTTATACCATATTGTCAATTGACTTCTGTATTTTAGTTTTTATTAGAACTGGGTCAAAAAGATTATTTTACAGCGAGCTTTAATACATGCCAGATTTTTTTTTTTCTTTTAAGGTCGGACATGCAATTTTTTTTTGATGGTCTGGCATGGAATTTCCATTATAAGAAATGCTAGAAGTAAAGTGTTTACATAAAAAGTACAGGGACCGAGTTACGATATTGGATAATGCAGGAACTATCCATGCATTTTACCCTTTTATATGCTGCAAATGTGATGGCAATGCAAAATGATATCTGCGAAATGAATGGCTCTAGAGGTTACAACCAGTCTAACTTATCTACAGCTACTTGCAGCAAGTTGTGGTTGAATTGGCGAAAGACCCTAAGCTAGTTTATCATTGCGGGCTTACTCCCAGAAAGCTACCGGTATTCAATCTTTCTCTAGACATGATATGTATCTCTGTTACATGCATCTCTGCTGGATCTGAAAGAATCTCATAATGATTCAGGACCTTGTTGAACACAACCCGCTTATTGCTGTTGAAGTTCTCTCAAAGTTGATGAATTCTCCTGAAATTTCTGAGTAAGCTTGTTGTTTCATTATTCTGTCGCTTTATTATGTCTGTCCTATGATGTTTTCGTTTTGAGGCCTAGGCTCTGTTGTCACAGGTACTTCTCAGTTCTTGTCAATATGGAGATGAGCCTTCATTCTATGGAAGTTGTGAACAGGCTTACAACTGCAGTTGACCTTCCAACAGAGTTTGTTCACATGTACATTACAAATTGTATAGCTTCGTGCCAAAACATCAAGGTAATTCCTCCTCTTGCATGAATGGTGTTTAACTCTCGATTCCACAAATGCTTATTTGTCTTTACTAGATGAAATCATTATAGTAGTAGTTCACATTCTTTTGGGCACATTGCCTCTTAACATACTTTCTGAATTTAGAATGAGTTGGTCATAATGCTGTTCTTTCATGAATGCGGACTTGCATATTATACCTTTTTCATGCATTATATCCCTGTTTTTTTTATTTTGGCTGCCAAAGTTCTCAGAGTCATTGTTAAGGTCCCGTCCTTTAACATCAATGAACTCGTAACTCGTTGAATTTCGTCAGTATCTTAAAATCTTTAGCTTGGCCTCACATCATAGCGCTGAAGTAATAAAGAAGCATAATGATTCGCCTGGATATTCACATGAGCTCTGGAAGTTTTGAGGGCCTGTAGGATGTTATATTTAGCCAATTTAAATGTTATATAGTTTATGCTAAGTTTTAGTCTTCTGTGATAGATTCTTGTGGGCCCCATAAATTTTCATTCGCATGTGTGTCAAAAGCTTCTGATTTTTGAATTTGTTTCAGCTATTTGATGCAGAAACATTAATTGCATGAAAGAAACCATGGACATGCTAATAAAAATCATTACACTGCAGGACAAGTACATGCAAAACAGACTTGTTAGATTGGTGTGTGTTTTTCTACAGAGCCTTATCCGAAACAAGATCATTAATGGTGAGCGCCTTCCGGAGAATTCTTCTATTTAAAAATGCACTTCTTTTAGAGTACTCACCTGATTTTTTTTTTTTTTTATTTGAATTGTCGCCTGAATTGTTTGCCAAAAATACATGGTTTGGATGCTTGCTAATTATACATCATGTTCTGAAAATATGCTACTTTCACTCTACAAGCATCCAAGTTCATAAAACCATGTATTGTCAGATTTAGTGCGCTTGAACCATAATTAACCTTCTCAACTTTCATAGTACATAACCAGCTACATTTCACACCACTGCTTGCTCTACTTACATCTTTTTTTAAAAAGAAAGTAAAGAAAGAAAAGAAAGCTCTATTTCCATTTCCATCGTCACCATTTGATGTAGCTGCTGGAAAGTCTCTCATATGTGATTTTTAATTTCTAGTTTACTTTAGGTACTCATGACCGCATAGCTCTTGCCCCTGCTGTGATATGATTATTCTTGTGCTCCTACAAATTATGCAAATATTTTCTTGTTAACAGATGCTGGATTTAGCTATCGTATTGATACTAACTATATTATGGGCGGTTCTAACTTCTTTATTTGCAGTTCAAGATCTCTTCATTGAAGTTCAGGCGTTCTGCATCGAGTTCTCGAGGATAAGAGAGGCAGCCGGCTTGTTCAGGCTGCTCAAGTCTCTGGAAAAGTCTCCGGAATGAACTGCTACCAAACCATCTCTATTTTCTTATTTATCTGCAGAAATTCGGTTTCTTATCAATCATCCGTGTGTACATTCTCCCTGGCTGTAGCTGTTTGTCTATGGAACTAAATGTTAAATCACCTTTCAACGCTCAAATGTCATTTACAGCTATAAGCTATTTGTAAGCATATTGTGTTGATTTCGCAAACTAAATTCGAATCATAATACTAGTTTAACTGTTTACTGTGCAATGTTAGGCGCTAAACCGCATCCTGTTTATGATTTAATGAGTTTGGAGCTCGAGTTAGGGGCGTCGCTCGCTACTCATTGTACTCGTAGCTTGTTTATTTCGTTGCGTTGTTTCATAAAAATAATATACATGCTCACGCTCTCACTGATGGGGCAATTTAAGTCTGCATCTTCGCTTAATGATTCTACACCCAAAATTAGCAACATCAGATCAACAAAACAAAAGCCAATTATTTAAGTCAGAAATAATAGGTTTCAGTACCAAATCCCAAGCAATGGAAACATGCGATTCTAAAAGCCAACTGTTGGAGTTATCTGTAGATACAATACCTCGTGCACACCAACAAACTCAAGTTACACAGTACTTAAAACCCTCGTTAATAAAGAAAACTACAACAGGGGCTCAATACTTGGCCCCTTCATTAATAGGAACTTGCGAGCAGTGAATCCATTTTTGATTACATTATGAGCAACTTAATTATCATGTCATAAGGCCGGCATATCGCAAGATCGTAAAGGTAACCAGGCTACTGCAACCCCAGCGAGACGAGGTCTCCTCTCCGAGCCACTTTTCTCTGCCGTGCGGTCCATCGGCGGCATCTTTCTCTTTGAAGGTGGATTCTTCGGTGCGAGGGGCGTCGACGTAACGGAGTCTCTCAACCGCTGGACGTCTTTCGATTGAAGAGGCTTCAGGAAGAAGTCTGCAGCTCCAACTGCACGGCATCTGTTACAAGATTCTAGCACGCTGGTTAATTGAATCTGTCAAAGGATCCCCAACTCTCTATTCAGGAAGAGTATCGCGCTAGTCGGAAGAAGACATTCACAAAGTCATTCTTTCGGGCTCAAAATTCGACATGAATTGATAAAAACATGTAAGCATGGGAAAAAATCGACAATCATGCTTTATTCACATGAAAAACAACATGCTTATGTTGCCAGCAAATCTTATACCTGTTGATTCGCTGTGGCTCGTTTTCTGACGACATAATGACTACAGGGATAGGTTTTGGGCTGCTCTGCTCCTGAAATTTCCCCCAAAAGTAAGAAGATTAAGGATGAACATCACTTGGTCTAAAGCATAAAACTTTAAAATACATCAAATGACTGAGTAGAGTGAAAAAAAAAAAATCATACCCTGACAGCCTTTAGAAGGTCAAAGCCACTCATTTCTGGCATACAATAGTCGGTGAGGATAACGTCGATCTTCTGCTCCTGCACATTTTGTTTATCAAATCAGCGAGCAATATAACCAATCTAATTTAAATAACACCTAAGCCGATGATGCTCCAGAAATTAGGTTTACGATTAACGAACTAACTAAATTTCATGCAAGGAACTTAATTTAGAGTGCAAAAACCTTAAAATTGCTTCATATTAAGGAACGTCGACTTACATCAGCTGCGGTAGAGCCGGTCTTCGCATTATTCAGTCCAAGAACTTCCATCGCCTTCTTTCCACTGTCGACGGCAACAACTGCGCAAAAAAGAAGAAAATTCTTGAGATTTATCTCTGGTAAGATTATGGTGCATACAAAGAAGATGATAAAACCAGAGAAAACATTTGCAATGCAAATAATCTCTTATTGAAGCCGAATGACGAAATTCGGTCTAATTGCTTTGAGAAGGTGGTTCTAGCTAGTGAGTCCTAAATTAACACCGAAATTAAAGCTTAATTCACCTATTTCCTAGCTGTAAGTTGTAAATAGAGTCTCATGTTACTTTGATTTTCTACAACCTGGTCACTAGTTTAGCATATATATGTTGTCACGTGCATAACAATTCACAAGGAGGTTTCAGGTTTCATATGCATAATAGTAATAATAATATAATTTGGCCTCAATTCAACTACAAGACTACAATATATAAATATTACTGAAGTTAAAGCACCTAGATGAATGAACTACACACTTCTATCTCCTAATAAGGATAAAAATAGCATGCATATATTTATAGCAGTATAGGGGATCAAAATTAGAAAATTAAACCCCAAAAGGCAAATCAAATTAATTTAAACACCTCTCTAATTAGCACCAGGAATTCAAATTCCAAACAAACATAACATGCATGCAACCTCAAAAAAAAAAAAAAAAAAAAAAAAAAAACACGTGCAAATAATCCAAACCATTATACAGGACTAGCTGAGCACACAACAACAAAAAAAAATCCAAACCATGATATTAAAAAGCAAAAAAAAAAAAAGAAAAAAAAAGAGCCAACTTTAGTGAGAAGTAATATATATCCTTCTCCGACGCATCCGAAACACTAAAAACGCATCAACTAAATCAAAACGCGTCAAAAAAAACCAAAGCAAAAAGGAACTGGAATAGTAATCTCAAAGCATTTATTTATAAATGATTAACTACCTTGAAACATTCCTTTCCCGGTGCGCTTAATCAACCCCTCCACCATCCTCCGATCCACAGGAGAGTCGTCCACCACCAACACCCTCAACTCCACCACCTCCCCTTCTCCTTCTCCCCCACCCTCCGCCTCCTCCATCCTACACACTCTTCACTGCAAAAAACCCCCTTCAAAGCTCCCACCTTTTTATTCTACGAACAACAACACAACGCCTATTCGAACTATGAGAGATATAGAGAGAGAGAGAGAGACAGGTGTGGGAGGTGCACAGGTGTAAAGAGATAGAGGGAGATTGGGGGGCCCGCACGCGTGCGGTGGGGCCCGGAAGAGGAGAGGAGAGGTTCGTGCGGAGGTATTTTACACCGTCACATTTACCCTAAGTTATTAATAATAATTAATATATTTATTTTTTTCAAACAAAAAATATAATAATAAAAATATTTTTTTATAATTATTACCTGGAGATATATTTTTAAAAAATATTTTTAATTAACTCATACGCCACGTCATATATATATTCATTTTATTCTAGAATTTTTTTTTGTTGGTGAGAGGTGATATATATAACTCGATCACGTACTAGATTTTGTTGTCGGGGAAAATCCCCCTCCTTTTCCACCCACGGGGTTCGACTCTCTCTGATTAAACTAACTTACGATCCAAGGGTTAAATAATAAAATTAAAAAAAAAAAATTCAACAAGCACCTCTTGCTACCTGTTCCCTTCATTATCATCAATAAATAAATAAATAAAATGCGCCGGCTATATCAGTGACCTTACATTTCTAACTAATTAAATAAAATTTTTTTGAATTTATTTATCCCAACATTATTATAAAAAACATATTTTTATTATATTTTTTTAAAAAAATAAAGAAATGTAATTAGTTTGTTATTGATATGCAGTGCAAGTACGACGATGTAGACTATTTTCTTGATCATAACTTATCCTAGTTGGTGTTTTGATATATCTTATCTAATTTATTTATTATAATTTTATTTCAAATAATTAAAAGTAAGAAGTTAATGTCTTTTTTTTTTTTTACTTTATATTCTTAATATTTGTATTTTGATTGAACAGATAATTTATTTTATTCGCAAAAAAGATAATTTGATGTGCCGATTTTGCTGTTCTATTTTAAATATTTGATTGTATTTTTGTCCATACAAATACTGTAAATTTATCAAATACGTACAATAAGATGTTCATGCGAACAAGATCTTAAACATCTTTTATTATGTGTTTTCTATCTAATTAAGTGGTCATAAAAATATAATTTTTTAAAAAAATTTGGAGTCAATTTATAGTTTTGTTACGTACCTTAGATATCGAATGCGTTGCATATTTTATTGGGCTTTATTTAATTATCTCATGCGATTCACGTAGCTTCGCTACAGTTTTTTTTTTTTTTTAAAAAAACAAGCAATATCAAAAATTAATAAATTTAAATATTAAATAGCAAAATCAAAATTTAAAGGTCATACAGAGAGTTTGATTAAAGAAAAGACGGTAGTTTACTTGCAAATATATTCTAATAATAAGCTAAAATTAAAGCTATCAATTTATAAAATTTAATATTTTAGATTACAAAACTGTAAACTGCAGTATGCAAATGAGGTTTTACTCAAAAAGAAAAAAAGAAAAAAAGAAAAGAGAAGAAGAATATTTAAAGCTCTGCTCTAAAAAAAAGCCATCATCAAACGATATTACCCTCGAGTTAATCGGAGCCGTCCATCGCGACGAGTCACCCCCACCGTATCATTCGGTGTGTGGCGGAGGAGTGCGGTGTAAGCATACGTGCTCTATGCGGGCCCCCACCACCGCACCCGAGGGTTTCAGTTTCACCGGGTGCGCGATCCTCGAGATCTCCGGTGGGCACCACCCTCGGCGGGCCCCACTTGGGGGGGGACGGGGCCGCGACGCAGCCTCTTTTGTCTCCACCCGGAGAATCGACGTCCCCCGATTCGACGACCGATGCGGGGCCCGCGACGGGGATCGTGACGTGGCATTCCGCCCTAACGACACTGTGCGCGCCAGGTGTCCGTACGGCCGGTTTTGTCGTACGCGGGTGCTTCGGAACCCGCGTAGTTACGACGTAACCGGATGCTGCTCGGCCGTTCGACAGCGATCGAACGGTCACAGATGCGCACGGTAACTCGTGCTCCGCGCGTGGTTCGCAGCGGATTAACCGGAGAATGTACCGCATTGGTAACTACTTTCCCAATTTGGAAACTGCGCCGCGTCGTAGTACAATTTCTCGGCCGTTGGATATTTACCCACGTACGGTAATAAATGCCGCAAAAAATTTAATGGAGAAACTGAATATAATTTTTTGTGCTCTCCTCGGAAACTCACGTAAAATTATTTTCTATTGGTAAAAAAAAAAGAAAAAGAGAGTGTTCAAAGTTGAAAACTCGTTCGACGAGGCCCACAACGGTCAACGAGAACCTCGGCCCAAAAGAAGCAAGGGCCCACTCCACTAGAAAAGCCCAAGAATCCGGGGAAGATGCTTCTCTCCCCCAAGTCGTAAACCTTTAACCATAATCTCCATTCACAATTTCACAATTCGGAAATTCCTAAATTTGGGTTTAAAAGCTATATAGATTTATAATAACCCAATCTTTTGGTGAGAAACACATGCACCAAAATGGAGGAGAAAAAAAGAATAAGGAAAGTTGAATTTGGTGTGCAAAAGAAGTAAAAAAAAGAAAAGAAAAGAAAAGAAACCCCAATAATAATGCCACAAAGCCTCCTCCAAGTCAAAAGGATCTCGAACACCATTAAAGTTGCTTTAAGATTTTGCATTGACCACCATGAAAATCTTTCCGAGCTAAGTGGGTCCTCCCCATCTCCACCTCTCTCTCTCTCTCTAAAGTATTAACTTTATTTGAATCTCCTAATACCTTTATTTGCATCACCCCTAGCCTTTTTTGGGAACTTTTCTTATGTAGTAGTAATGTTGCTTCCGAATCACACCACATATTATTCCTTTTTAAAACATAGCAGTGGATGTACCATAAAGGGTCAATCAACTCAATTCGACTGATTCCCTTGAAAAAGAGAACTCTCAAAAGAAACACAACTATTAACTCAATTTGAAGGAAATTACGAGAAACCGGAAAAAAAAATCACAAGCCAATAACAAATAACAGAGAGAGAAGTTTCTGCTTCTGATATGAAGCTGTTTAAGAGAGTTTCGGCCAAAAGAAGTATTAAAACTCGGCTCCACTCCAGCATCACCCCCACAAAAGGCTCGAAAATGGCGTAACCATTTCTTCCGCTTTAAAGCCCTAGTGCATGACACATAAGAAGCTCTCAAGAAGGCGATCGATCTCACAGGCTAATGGCATGCCGCCAATTGACTGATAAATAAAGACGCGAAAAAGACTAGTCGACAATCTATACATGTCATCCATTGTCCTCGTTCCTTGTCGATCACTAAAACGACGACTCTCCTCAGCAGTCGAAACCCTCCCATCAATGCCCTCTCTAAAGCATTAGCTTAGAGGCTTGCCTCGGGGGATAGCGCGCTCCCTGCAACGTTTACACCATCTACATACAACTCATATATCACCGACGAATGAATGAATGAATGAAAGCACAGCACAAATTATAAATCCCTAGCACCGGAACTTGTCTCCGTTAAATTTCCAAAATACTCTCGATTTGATATAAGAGACATCACAAGTAATGTTATTATTGGCGTGCAAGATGGGTTGTGTGATGTAGATGTAAATGTAAATGTAAATGTAAATATAGCAGATAACTTTGAAACTAACCTTGAGAATTCTATTGTACCTCCAGCTAAAGAATGAGTCACATGTGTCCTTCAAGTTACTTGAGTATTTTCCAATTGTTCTGGTGCATTTACAGTTATTGCCCCTGTGAACAGTCACATGTGTCCTTCAGAGCAAATACACAAGTTTGAATGATCAGAGATTCTTTTGTCCCTTTATGAAATGGCTAGGCATTAATTACAGCGACATCTTATTTCCTAGGATTAATTGTGAGCATGACATACATTGGCATCATTAGAAGAAAGACCCACTTTACGACTTTGTAAGCCCTTCAATACGTGTCTCATTTACTAACCACATGCATATAATACAAAGTCTTTCCTACAATGCTTACACCAAAAAGTTAATGTTACTGTCCAATTAGTGCATGACGCATATTTAAAAAATCCATAGACTGATTTGTTCACTATCTATTCGTAGAATTATGCATATACCCTAAATTTTGGCGCAAGTAATTGTAATACTTTCTATTATTCTGCACAAGCTATTGCAACATTTTGTAATTTTCTTCCTATTTAACCATGAGCAAAAAAGTTGAACCATGATCAAAGGCATAGTCTCGGTTTGATAGCTTCACGAGAATAAACTTAGCAGACAACAGGCGCTTTAGATAGTAGACATAAATTCATAGCAATTACCGAATATGCCTCGAGACAGATAACTCTGCATTTGCGCCTGCATAAGGAAGACCTTGAATAATGGCATCAGCAATATACGAAACGAAATCGGTTGATATAGTGTGCCCAACCTGAGAGTGAACTCTTTGCTATCCGACTAAGTTTCTTCAAGGGTTTCAATGTGTTCAGCGACAATTCTGCACGTTAATACAAGAGGAGGCAACAAAAATATGGTGCAAATTAGCTATTTTGGATTTCACCTATATGGTTCATCTACAGAGAGGAAAGATACATCAATAAGGTCAACATGCTGAATTCAAGGCTCTGGCTTTTCCATGGAGTACTCTTCACTTCTTTGAAGGAATTAGTCTAGTAAAGAGGGGCAGATGAATCGCCAAGAAGGATTATCTTGAAAAAAAAAACTTTTATTAAGAAAATTGTTTCTTCTCTTTTGAAAGACATCTCCTTTCTAACTGGTGCAATAAACAAAACAATGCTATTTTGGCAGGACTATGTTTCCTCGTATTAAAAAACTACAATTCTCTATGTTGCTGCACATAACATTTAATTGACGGTAACAGCCTAACACACCTGTCTGATTTCACCAACTGACGCTGAAATTCGTGCACGTAAATATACATGATATAAGGCCTCCAAGATGTTCAGTGACTACGCCCCACAAATCATCATTATACCCCGGTGGGAATCATCCAAATAGAAAACTATGGTGAAACAACGTGAATATCCTTGCAGCATAAACAGATTTTCATGAGTTTATAAGGGTGAGGTACTTCAGATACAATAATACTCAGGCTACTAGATCGTATTCATCACGAGCAGGAGGTACTACGTCTAATCTCATCATACTCCTATACTCTATTGGAACCGGAGCACCAGCCTGAACACAGAGCTCCACAATAGCTGGAGCCTTACCATAGTACCTCTTAAGCTCATTATAAAGAGGAGGGCCATTGGGGTCACGCACATGCCACACATAATTAGGCCTTATCAAGTCATCAATAGTTGCTTCTTGCCATGCATGCAAACCATCTCGGAATTGGTGCCTTGCAGCTTTGCACATTCTAACCTTGTGTCCTTTAGGACCCACTTGGACTTCAGGGCAATAACCACATGTTATCACGCTATATGTCTTCATAAGCTTCACAGCTCCTGACCGCATGTCCAACCAGGACTTCAGCGTTCTTGACCCAAGTTCACCCATATCCATGCCCTCTTCAAATGTATTGAGTTTGGAGATAACTTCAATGGACGAACTCACTGGTTTGACACTTGTTTTTGCCGCTGAATCTTCTTCAGCTTCCTGCTCGAAGTCTACAATCCTCCCTTCAATCGAATATACAGGCTTAGTTCTTCTTTTTGTCGGATAGTTCTCAAGATCCACACCGGCTTGAATACATAATTCTACAATAGCCTGAAGCCTTGGAACTCCGCATCTTTCCTTGTGCACAACTCTCGGTTTCCCAATTCTATCATAGAGGTGGTAGCAATATGGGAAACCAACAGCATCTCTTATTCCGCCTCTCCTCCACACATGGGTGGAGCTCCTGGAACCACATTTGGGGCCTTCGCAAGACCTTATCTGATGGTCAAGGTGACCAATGTGCACTTCCGAGCAGAACCTGGCAAAGGAACATTTAGTTTCCCACTCTACCTTATCGGGGTAAATTACACCACAAACCATTGAAGATAGAGTGAAATTTCACTTGTGCTACCAACTTTAGTTTCTAGCAAACAATGCATAGATAGAACTATATATTTTTTGTCCTTACAATCGAGTTGAACTGTCAACTGCTGCTCAATTTTCCTAACAGGAGATGACATCGAAGCTAATTCAGCTTTCACAATATCTCCAAAATTAAACAGAGTTTTCTACTATGCCCAAGACTTGCCAGGTAATTTCCAAAATTACAGTGCGATGATTCTTATTATGTGACAAACATGTAATGTCAGATGCACGACAACTGATTTAGCTCTTTATGTTAAAAAATTTAAAGGTACTTGGCGGTTGGACCTGATTACAATATACATTGAAGTTTAGTGAATCGATTGCAACAAATTAAAGTCTGGTTACATAAATGGAACTTTGCATTTAGTAGTTAGTAATAGTGTAATTTATGCATACATTATACCTTCTGCATTGCTAGCTACAAGCATCAAAGAGATCTATGAAACTTACTGACATCTTTTGACAGGGATGGCGGAATCACCATTAACCAGTTTGGAAAGTCCATGAAGAAGCATCTCTCTAGCATTATAGACTTGGTGGGCAACCTCTACGAGTTCAGGTACTAATAGGCCATTTTCAGGAGGGTGTTCGAGGACCCGACACGGGTTCTCTTGTCTTTTCCGTTTCTCTTCCTTCGCCCTCTGTATCAGTACCTTCATGGGAGTTGGGTATGGCTTCCTCTCCCATCTCTTCCCAGGCCTCGGAACATCCGAAAATGGGAATTCCTCTTCTTCGTCTCGAACCTCGAGATCTTCTGTTTTCTCTCCGGAAACAACTCTTTGTTGAGAACCGAAAGGCGCTAAGGATTTCAATTGTATGTGCGATACCGGTTTCCTTCTACAGAATGTGTACAGCATCGGGAGCCTTCGCAATAACATCCCACATACAATTGTTTACATCTTTCGCCAACTACGAAAATATGCAAATCCAAATATTTCTATCTAGTAAAGAGACGGCATTTGAAGTTCATAAAACAAAATCAAACATTTAGACTGATCAAGTACAAAACTTACAAATTGAAGAACTACAATAGAAATTAAACTACTAACAAGAGAGAATTAACTTAAATTTTATCTCCTTATTTACATGCTTAAATTAAAACTCACTTCAATTGATCTAACACAGAGAAGTGGGCACTCGATACACAATCGCATCGATGCTCCTCTAACGCCATTGATGGCAGAAGCGAGGGGGAGGGAGAAGAAAGAGAGAGAAAGAGAGTCGCCTACTACCTCCCGTCCCTTGTCGATTCTCCTCTAGCGAGGCCTCGGGCGTGGGGTTTCATGATCTAGGGTTAGGGTTTTACATGAGTTCGGGGATGCGCCGATGTTCGGGGTGAGCGGAGCTGGTGTTGGTTGCGAGTAGGGCTGGCAAACGAGCGAGCCGGCTCGTGTTCGACTCGCGTTCGGCTCGATATTTGGCTCGCTCGAGCTCGGCTCGAATTAATTCCAAGCTGAGCTTGAGCCTAAATCTCGGCTCGAAATTAATTTCAAGCCGAGCTTGAGTATTACTAGGCTCGTTCGAATTAGGCTCGAAAAGCTCGAAAGCTCGAATATATATATATAGTCTACAGTATCATTAATAGTACCAACCACTTGCTGTTAGATTTTCAGTCATTGGATGATGAGATGTGTAGTTAGGATGATAGTGATTCTCTAGAATTGAATGGGAGATTAGTTGAATAGTATAATCTAATGGGTGAAAATGGTCAGAGGGTTAGATCTAACGGCACAAAATTCGATAACACTAAGCATTTTGTACTATCGATAATATAGTAGCCAGACTCTCTCTCTATATATATATTCCGGCTACTATACTATCTATACTATTGATAGTACTGAGCATTTTGTGCAATCGAGTTTTCTATCATTAGATTTACCTATATATATAGAGTTCAGCTACTGTACTACCGATAGTACCAAGCATTTGGTATTCTCGAGTTTCTTCCGTTAGATCTACCCCTTTGGCCAATTTCATCAGTTAGATCACACTATTCAACTAGCCACCTACTGAACCCTATGGAGCTACTATCATCCTGACCGCCCATCCCTTCATACAAGGACCGAAAATCTAATAGCAAGCCATTTGCACTATTAATATAATATAGTAGTTTAAATATATGTATAATATTATAATATAGTATAGGGCTACTATACTCTTATAAGTATAGATCTTTTTATACTTATAAATTTTCAGTCGTTGGATATGCGATTATGATGATAGTGGTCCCCTAGGATTGAAATAGTTAAAAGAATAAATCCAACGATCGAAAACTGATGAGTATAAATGAATCTATACTCAAAACAATATAGCAGCCGAACTCTCTCTATATATATAATTATATATAATATATACTTTAATTATATAAAATAATGTATATTATGTATTTTAATTATATCTATATAGAATTTAGATTATTGGGCCCACAAAATTAAATCCGTAAAATTCTACTTTAATTGCTCTCTCTATCTCTTTTTCACTTGCTCGCAGAATTATTTTTTCTAGTTTTTATAATATTATATTATCTTATTTTATGCATTCATTTTATATGTTGAACTACTAGATATTTTTTGTATCAAATTTGAGATAATGTTTTATAAATTAACTTAAATTTTATCTCCTTATTTACATGCTTAAATTAAAACTCACTTCAATTGATCTAACACAGAGAAGTGGGCACTCGATACACAATCGCATCGATGCTCCTCTAACGCCATTGATGGCCGAAGCGAGGGGGAGGGAGAAGAAAGAGAGAGAAAGAGAGTCGCCTACTACCTCCCGTCCCTTGTCGATTCTCGCTAGCGAGGCCTCGGGCGTGGGGTTGCGAGATCTAGGGTTAGGAGTCGAACGCGAATGGGCGCGATTTAGAGTTGGTGATGGGCCTCCGGCCCAAACTGTGCCACGCTAGGCCGGCCCGGCCCGGTTTTTTTATTTTTATTTTTATTTTCAATTCTTAAACTTTATAATTTTTTTACTTCTTGCAAATGTAAATATGTAATTACCTATTCAAATTTGGAATTATCTTCTCAAAATACTATTATTATTGTGATTAATTACCTTGCGAAGTTCTCAAGTGCTAAAGTTTGCTTTTCATGGATAAAAAATTCTATTTTCATTGCAAGCTTCAACATTATAGCACAATTAAGGAGAGAAGATGCACAGGAATATTGCCAAATGACCAGATGAAGATTCATATTAGAAGTTATACACTTTACACTAACCTGCTAAGAACACAACATCCTCTCAGGTGAAAAGATGTGATTCCGAAAAGCCTAATTCAATTCACTATTTTGTGAATAAGAAGTAACTTTTTTGACTGAAGAATCAGTAGTGAACTTAGAAGTGTTCAATGTTGAAAATTCGCAGCTAAGTAAGACAATGCCCCTACTAAAGGTGCATTGATGTATATAGCTGGCTCAGATTCGGCATAGTTATTCCGATCATCGGCAAAGTTGTTGTTTTCGTCCGGCCCACCGACGACCGCCCCGGTCAGTATGTTCGGGTTCGGCTTGTCGGAATAGAGAAAAGGGAAGCCTCCATCACAGCCCACGGCCTCTGCGCTAACACTAATAGTAGGAATCGACGAGTCGCGGTGGTGGATTCTTCGCGGGAAATTTTCGCCGTAGCCTACCATGTATGACATTCCTCTTGGGTTTTCTCCCAGAATGTAGTCTACCTGAAGCAGGAAAAAGGACACATTAGAGCATTTAGAACACTACTACAGGTTACACATAAGCCTAGATAGATTGAAATGCATGGTTGGTACAGGTATTTTCGCTAAATTGATATTTGTCCTCTACTTTTCTTAGATAGATTAGTTCCATGATTGAAACTAATCTGTTTAAGCAATTAACCAGCAACCAAATCGAATTTCACCGAAAGTTCAGGGACTGCTGCTACATTAATATAACCCGGGTTAAAGTTTTGAGTCAGAGGGATAGATCAAGCACAAGAAATGTAAGATAGAGCCAAAGTGCTTACTTGCTTCTCAACTGAAACCCTTAGCTGAGCCGGCGTGACGACCAAATTGTCGCATTTCAAGGTCTGTTTTGAGGTTTTAAGATACTTGGAGTAAACTGACAGCAAGAAGGATGTTGTGGTCACATACTGCATGTTGCTGCCACTCATCTTGTAAAGAAGCCCCCCCGGCGTGTATTTCACACTCCTGGATGGGGAATTCGGTAGAACACTACACATAAACCTCTCTGCTTGCTCTCGGAATTCCGATGCTTCTTCCTTCTTCTGCACAAGATAGTCCTGCACACAGATTTTTTTAGCAAACTAGTCCTATATATATATATATATATATATATATATATATATATATATATATATATATATTTACATAAAGTTTTAGCTAAGTGAGAATGAGACATAACGAAAAAGGAACATACTCGACTAAGGAGCACGCGGGCGCCTGGGATCTTGTCATCCCAACTGAACGAGTCTGAGTCCGAATTGATGCCGAGAGACTTGGCATAGCTTAGATAAGAAGAGTTTTTAGTGGCCTTGTAGAGCCATGCAGCTCCCCACAGCAATTCATCCTAGATATAGAAGCCTTGTGAACTCAAAATTTGCCGCGATATGCGATACTTGGATTTGGTGCATTTTGAAATAGGTACCTGAACTTCAAAAATTTTGGTAAATGTAGGGGGCTTTACCTGGTATCCAGAATACGAGCAATAGAACGGGCAGACGACCGAGGAGAGGGAGTCACTATAACTTCCTCTATATTTATCGGCGAAGGCAAAGGCTTTTGCTGCAGTTTCCTTCAGCTTGTTCGAGTAGTGCACATCAGCATGCCTGAATACGAGGGAGGCGGCAGCGAGTGCTGCAGCAGTCTCAGCTGCGACGTCGGAGCCTGGGTTCGAGGAAGTAACTTTGTACACCGGCCGTGATGTGCTCATATCCCCCGCCCGTTCCCAGCATTTGTGCTCCTCATTTGGATTCCCAACCTGATCCATAATTGCGACAGTAACAAATTTTCTTTCTTAGTCCAAAAATGGAGCTCGTTTTGTATGATGAGTGAAGTGCAATAGATCATTTCCAATTAGAATTCAATTTGTTCACTTCGTGTCCTCCTTTGATCTGAAATTTGTTAGTATATTTATATAACAAATTACAGACCAATCAGATGCTACTTATATAATACTTACAACAGGCGAAAAGAAAACATAAAATGTTATCAAACTAGTATAACCAGCCAATCTAATAATAGACACATTGATTGGAGTTGTGAAGTGTTAAACCTGAACATAGAGAGCATCAGGGAGTGCACTAGAGGCCTTGAGGAGGTAGTCCGTGCCCCAACGGACCGCTTCGCGAGCGTGATCGAGTTCTTTCGGCATCTGCCGGCCGAACTCGAGCACGCTCCATGCAAGCATTGTAGTGGTGAAGGCCATCGGGAAGCCGAATTTAATGTTGTCGCCAGCGTCGTAATAGCCACCAGTAAGGTCCACCTGCACCATAGGCGAATTACGCGAACATGTTAGGATGGTTTTTGATCTTCTGTTAGTTTATACAATGAATCATGCAATCAATTGTCTTATCAACTAGTCCATGAACATTTGCAAAGGAACCAGGAAGCCTACATGCTCTGCCGAGCCATCGGTGAGCCCGGAATCGCCCCTCCAGTTCAAGGTCTGGCCCGGCGGGATCTTTCCTGACCTCTGGCCCTCGAAGAAAACAAGTGACTTAGTCAAGGCGTCGCGGTAATCCGGTGTTCCTGAAACACCTACTGCAGCAAATCCTAGCAAAACAAAGAGAGATATACTCTTCTCTATTCCCATTTTCTATGACTAAAACTACAAAATGATCTATTCTATCTTGTTTTTCTTTTTCTCTTTTGTTTCAGATTCATAAAGGAATATGTCTCAGAGGTTCTAATTGAAAAGGTGGTCCTAATTAACCTCATATATAAATCTGTAGGCCAGAATAACAAACTAAACCTATATATATATATATATATATATATAGAAGAAAAGGTGGTCCTAATTGAAGATCTAAGTAAGGGTTTACTATCAATAGGCACTAATAAGGACCAGGGAAAAAAAAATGTAGAGCTATTAGAATAGTAACAAATAAATGCTCAACAAGTGCCAAATTTCTAATTATGATCATGTAACATCAACCACAAATAAACTTCAATTCCTTTAACATTAGAAGTAACTTACATCTCACTAAACCAAAAAGCCTACTAGCTGCAGATTAAGCAACAAAAGCATGAATTAATCATCCATGCAAAGAGTACAAGCATTACAGCATCCTCTTCACACACTATCACACACTACTACCATAGATACCAGCCAAGTAAGCAAGAGTGCCAACAAGAGGAGCACTGATGTATGTGGCCGGCTCGGAGCGGCGCGCTGTAGTCGGACCGGTCATCAGAAAAAGGCGTCGTTTTGATTGGGCCCACCGACGACGGCACCTGTTAGTATCAAAAATCTTATCCATGGATGGTGCTTGTGAGTTACTCAAAAGGTTTTTGGGCTTCTTTTTTGAAGTGTGAGAGATGGAGAATTAGATTATGCATGGTTGACATTAGCTTAAATGGTTAGGATCTCGACAAGGTCCAGAAAATCATAAGCTACATATGATTGTGATTCGAGCTTTGACTTATGGGCCTATAATTTGCCGAGTTTGAACCTTGGATCATGTGAATCTCTAGAGATAATTATGCTCGGAGGATTGAAAACTTTATAGTTGTAGGATTGGATCGGGGCAAGCATTCAATGTGACTGATCAAAACTCATTTGAGTTGTTTCAATAATAATAAAAATCCGTTGAGTTGAAAAGATCTGTTAGTAGCGCCTCGAGGATTGGGGTAAAAAGAATGTTCACTATTAAGTGTGGGATATTTGAAAAGGTCGGAATAGGACATAACCTAGGAACAACGGTTTAATTGGCATTATAGCTTGCTGGTGGGTAGTGTAGGGACCAGAAACAACTCGATTTTCACGAATGCCCAAGCGGACCCACTCCATGAAACCCATAAAATCAAACACTTGATGTCTCAGTGGAAAAATTTCCAATATGTAGATAGATTTGTTGACAGTATAGCAAAATTAATTGTATCTTGTAAACAACATCTATCTCTTATTTGTTTCCATCACTCTTGAGGCCCTGATGGCTCACCTATGTAGCTAAATTTATCTCCTGAATGAATGAAGCGGATAGCATGGTTACATTTTTTTCAAAAAAAAAAAAAAAAAAAAAGTTAAGTAAATTGTTTGCTTAAATCGATTAATTGTGAAACTTAGAAACAAAGAAAGAGACTACACACCAAAATTGCAAATTTAAAAAAAAAATAATGAAATCGTAGACGGCAGGATTCGAACCTGCGCGGGCAGAGCCCACATGATTTCTAGTCATGCCCGATAACCACTCCGGCACGTCCACCTTGGTTGTTCATTTGTTTCAACCTTATAATACTAAAATATGATGAGACGAGCCACTAAATATCGGAAAAGCCAAAAGAAAAGGAAGCTATTTGAGTTGTTGTTTGACTATAACTGTACATCTAATATTAATATAAACTATGTCTGAAAAATTTTAGAACATGAACATTTAATTGTGTTACTTTCTTTTTGGTATAATTTTTTCCTTCCATTTTCTCGCCTTGTAATATTGACGAGAGAATGATTTTCTACTCCATTTAAGAATTCTGTAAAGACGAATTGAGCTTTTATGCTTTTAAAAGTACCAAGTCATTAGTACTGGTAAGTTTTTGGTCTTTGAATTAAGAGATGTACAGTTGGGATGATGTAGGCCCTTTAGAGTTGAGTAGGTGGTTAGTTGAATAGTATATTCTAACGTGAAGAAATAAAAAGCGTAGATCTAAAGATAAAAAATTTACAACCACCAAATAATTTGTGCTTTTACAAGCACCATAGCCGTACTCCAGTAAAGACTAACCAATTGCATACTTGCTTGCAATTGCTCAGAGGATAAGAATTCAAATAGAGAATAAACAATTACAATTTCGCGTAACCAAAAACTTTAAATTAGAGCTCATCTCATTTCATGGTTGCCGAATTAAAAAAAAAAAAAAAAAAAAAAAAGAAACCACATTTTGTTGTGTCTTACTTTTTCAAATTTTCACCAAATACTTCGTTGTTGTATATCCAAGCCATGTCACAAAGGAGGTGAATAATCAGCAACAAAATTAGAAACCATACAATAAACTTAAACACTACTCCCCGTTGGAACAAAAGATAATTTCAAAAATATGAACCATCCTCGTAGTTAAACCATGCAATTTTCTATGTGCCATCTCAATTGCCTCATCAAATGCATTAGCGTAGAGTCATTTAAACTCAGAGTAGGGTCACTTAAACTCACAGAAATTATATTCTTTATTCGTACTCAGACAATTATTCAAGCTTCACTAACTAGTAACTGAAACCAGATAACGTAAAACATAACTATCAGTTAAGGTAATTTTTTAAAAAAGAAAAAGATAGAACAGACACGACGCTAAGTATTTCCCGATCATTGCGCCTACATCCAAAAGAAATATAAAAGATAAACTACCACATTCTGCTGACTAACTTCTTTAAAGCTTCACAGATACGATGTTAAAAGAATCCAGAGCTCATCTAACTGAAATAATAGACAGAGGAGTCACAGCGCGAGTTGATGCTCTGATGACCGGAACTTGTCTCACCGCCGAGAATGCTTTGTTAAGACGTGCAGCCCGGGCCGCCAGCTGAGGCTCCCTCTGCATCAATTTAAAGCATGAGAGAAAAACAACATATTCTAAGTGCTTGCCTCAACCAAAATTGGGGCTATCTTTTGAGAACAGTTTTGAGTTAGAACAAATGTACAGTTGGTTCGATCATACAAACAATTAGCTTTAACAACAACTACCAGAAAAAATTTATCAGTTAGTGACATAAAGAAATATTAAAGGCTAAAATTTACTGGGTAAAATGTTAGGAAGGTATTGAGGAAAGGTAAAATTTAATATACCAGTAACAGGTGTAGTCAAGTAACAACACTATCAGCAGATCCAATCAAGCAAAGAGACAAAAACTATAGGAAATGCCAAAATTGCTGGCTAATGCTGCACACTGTAATACAATAACTATCACCTAGATCAAAAACTACTACGTTAACTCAAGATGACATGAAAATAAATGATTGCACAAAATATTGCAGCAAAATCCAGGTAGGAAATTTAATTAACAATCCTTTCTATAACGAACACTGCTGTCAAATCCTTCAAAATGAGATCCCAATAATAATCTTTTTCTTGCACAAAATTACTGACTGCAATTATATGTGGCATTAATTACTTGAATTGTCATCAGACAATTGCTATGTGATTCAAGCCATTCTCATTATATAAACCATATAACGATATTACAGAATCAACAAAGCACAAATCAATGATAAAGACTCCAAGAAACATACAAGCAATTTCTTACGAGGGATTGTCAACCAACATCACCTAATGGAAAACCTTTGGCATAATTTTTTGATTTCACCATCTTGCAGCACATCCCTGCTTGACATAAACTACATAAAACTGAACATTCCGCTCTCAGATTCATGGATTCAGAATACTACAAATGTCATGTTCTAAGCTGCCTCTTCATTGCGAAGCAAAACCAATGTGATGCTAAGACCAAAAAATTCAATCTAAATGCAAGTATTTTAATGTCATACTGAAAGTTATGCCCCTGCACACATACCATCATTTCTTGGCAATATGCATAAATTGAGGAATATTTAAACGTTACGGATGAAGTTCATTGTGTTTCTGTATTCTGCCCATTAACAGCCAGTTACTTCCCTTCGGACGAATTAACTAATATGCAATTGGAGACACACAGATCGTTGATCAATCTATGAGTTATTGTGAAAACACGTATGGCAATTCTTTTGATAAAATGTCAGGAATTTTGGTATAAATTAAACGTACAAATAATATAAGGCATTAAGCATCCATTGCAGGATGGGAAATTTTGTCATCTATAACTTCCACTCGCTTAACAGTATCATGAAACACCCTAAAAATAACATGTTAACCGAATATCTCTCCACATCCCAATCTTTACTTATCGATAACACTACAAAACAAATGATATTTTTGTACATTATGTTCCAAAACCTAAAAATCATATAACTGGTGTGGAATCCTTTGTTTATAATCTTATTAGCTTGAAATTAAGTTTATCTGATGGGATTATGGTAAGCTGTCGAGCAATTCAATTTCACAAGTAAGATCAAGGATAGTCTCACCCCGTCATCGATCACAATCTTCAGTAGAATATTTCTGCTTTTGCGCTTCATCTTGTACATCCTCCTTCCGAGCATGACCAACCCCAAAATGGCGGCGGCAACGGAGATAGACCAAAGAGGCTTAACCCTGAAAGCAAAATACTTCATGAGCACCAGAGGCATCTTCCACCAAGCCGCAATCCGCTTCTCTCCCCCATCAACAGATGCAATCTCCGAACTACCATTCCCAGCATCTACCTCTGCAGAAGGCTCAGAATCATCATCTCTCCTCTCATCCAATCCATGATTCTCTACCTCTTCATCAGCTCTCCTCTCATCCAATCCACGATTCTCTACCTCTGCATCAGATCCATGACAAGTCACAAGCCCTCCAAAGCTCGAACGATTCCCACTCTCCTCACCAATCGCCGATTCCACTACGTTACCAATCTCTCCATTCTCACTATCAGCGATCGATTTCGGCGAGAAGCTACTCCCACTCGATCCGAAACCCACTCCCCCCACGGACCCGACCTCGTACCTGGAGTCGGAGTCGGGATCGGCCGAGCTAGGGTTATCAGAATCGACCCCACCCTCATCGCCACCATCGTCTTCCTCCGAGAGCACCCTGGCGTGATCGGGGGCGAAGTAATCGGGCTCGATGGTGCCGGGCACGAAGCTTTCGCCGACCCCCTCGAAGGGTTTGGGGTCATCGCGAGGGTCCGGGGCGTTCGCAGCGGCTACGACGGGGAAATCGAGGAGCTCCCAATCCTCGAACTCTGCTGCGTCGTCGTCCATGGCGTAAGCGCGGAGGTTGGGTTTGCTAGGGCACGGAGGAGAGGGAAACGATGCGTGGGGAGAGGGGGGAACGGGGGAGGGAACCAAGGAAGAGTATAGAAGGAGAAGAGGATCAGAACAGAGGAGAGGAGAAAAATGAGGAGAGAGAGAGAGAGAGAGAGAGAGAGAGAGAGAGAGAGGGGAATGTTGTGGACAAGTGTCGAGTGGTGGTGGAAGAGAGGCACCAGGTTGTGGGAGCCTGCACCGGGTGTACGATTCCCTGCCGTACACCGCTCTCCTAAAAGCGCATTAGCATTGCAGAGTATTTCAAAAATCAAAATTTTAATTTATTGTATTGTATGTGCTTTATTATATACAACATTTAAAAAGTTTTACACATAAAACATTATAAATTTTTGAGACATTTTTCTCGCAAATTATATAATAAATTTTAATCCATAGTCTATATTTTAGTAATTAGTTTTCAAATTATGTGATTTTGTTTTATCTGAAGATTACTTGATATGGTGTATATCATATTATTTATTAATTGTGTTTTGATTTTAAATGTTAATTATTAAATAATAGAGGCGGTGCATGTATTTACTAATACACTTGGTGCAGAAATAATACACTTGGTGTGACATTTCCAGATCGGGTGTACCCTCCAATGTTCCCAAGTGCAGTTTTTGTTGGTAGAATTAGGCCCCGTTTGGTTTGGAGCATAAGCGGGATAGCGAAAGTAATCCATATTATTCTGCCAAACGGAATGATATTTTATCGAAATATTTTATTCTGGTCAAATTTTACTATTCCAAATTATTTCGAAATAGCAAGGAATTGTACTATTCTAATACTTAATTTCAAACTTAATTAAAATTATAAATTAAATTAAAATTAAATTATATAAATATAATATGTTATATATTATAATAAATTATTTTTATTATAAAATTATTAATTATACTATATTAATACATATTATTTAAATTTAAATATAATAAATTATATTTAAATATTGTAATAAAAAATTTTTATTAAATTCAAGTTTAAGTAAAATTTTAAAAAATTTTATAAATCTCTCTGATGGAGCTCTCAAAAGTAGCATGCTATTTGTTTCATTCTAAAAATATAACTACACTCGTAGAATTTGGATTGACTTTGATCTGAAATCAACCGTGTCGCGCTTTGCCACTTGTCACTTCCTAAGCCCTTAAAAATATTTTTAATTTGCTGTAATTCTAAACAAAGTCTACAACAACATACCATAAATTGTGAAGTGAAAAATAAACTATTATAACTAATAATTAATTGTAGTTGCAACCACACCTATTATTTTTCATAATTTAAAAGCGTTGCACACTATTAATTACCCTGCGTAGAATAACAGTAAAAGTACGAAATCAGAATCGACCGTCCCTAGAGTGGCAAAGGCTTGGTTGCGACCCGATTCGAATCCTAGTTGATTCACATTTATAGCTAAGTTTATTTCTAAATGAAATAAACGAAGCGGGTAGCATGCTACCTATTTCTCAAAAAAAAAAAAAAAGAAGTACGAAACTATAGAGGGCCTATTAAAAAGGATAGAGGTTTAATTATGGTTGCTAATTATCAGGAGTGGAAAGTAAAATTAAACAGAACTTTTGTAACAATTAATTTACCGCTTAACACACATATAATTACATATAATCCAATTTATCATTTTATCGGATTACAAAAAAAAATTTAAATTTTTTTTAAAAAAAATATTGGTAAAACCTAAAAAACTTCACCTGAGCAAATTGTTTATACTTATTTCAAAATATGCCATGCATATAGTTCACATAACATCTGTACTTTTTCTTCTTTTTTTTTTTTAATCAAAACTGTAATCACACATACATAAACATATTGAAGAATCAACTGCATGCTCTTCAATGATCCACCCCCCATTTCCTCTACTAATCATGATGACAAATTAAACAATTACAAGAAGCAGCAAAACTTTCTCAAAAAAAAAAAAAAATGCAGTGGATGAAAATTATTTACAAGCTTTATATATATAAGTAAAGTTCCCTTGTGCTTAATTTTTATCTCCTCGATCTAATATCCCCTTAAACCGATCTCGTCCCAAATTCCCAATTCTAAGCCTATTTATCAACTGCTCTTTCCGAAGAACACCCTCTTTGGAAGGCAATAACCGTACTATAAATCGTCACCTTCCTATGATCCCGATAAATTAGATCAGAAGCGTATTTCTGTATATATATGCTTAATTGTAACTATTTCGCCGTGAGATCGATTACATTTTCTCCAATGTTGTGGCACTATTAATTTTTTCCTGCTTCTTCTGCTTAATGCTTGGTGAATTAATTAATTAATCCATTTTTATCATATGGTTTTAATAATTTTCTCTAATTAAACTCCTATAAGTGTAAAAATTTCTGGAGGTCCACCACCATGACCGTTATATCATCCCTGGCTCCTCTACTACGTGAAATGTCCACGAGGTCCTTGCATGATTTCATGGAGTTATTATTGTGCCTTAGAACAACATCAACTGCTTCTTGATTAGTGACCTAATCCAACAAAAAAAAAAAAAAATTTCATGTTAATTAAAAGATTGAGAACACATACATATATATACATAAAACTTAGAAGAACTCATACATGTATTATCTATTAGATCCTCTTTGTTTTTCCTTACACTTTAAATCACAGAGTAGTAAAATATACAGATGTTGTACCATAAAAGATCGATCTTTTGAAGTTAGTTTTTTCTGAAAGAGAGAATGCATGTATACATGCATGCGCAAGTAAATCTCGATGGGGAGTACGTATGTATTACCTTATCCCAGAGCCCGTCAGAAGCCATAATCAGAAACTCGCAGTCGCGAGTTAGCTGCAGCTTCTTCGTCTCCGGCTCGGAGATTATCCATTGTTTCATGTTGATGTCTCCGATCGCTCTCGACACAGCCAACGAGTCTTGTACTCTCCACACTCCGTTGCGGCAACTCACGTACCCACCCTGTGATCATCAATATTAACAGTACATGAGCTTTTGCACAAGTATTAATTGTTCCAATACATGGCCACACGCACGTTCATAAAAACAGTAACATTTTTGTTTTTTTGCCTTTTTTTAGTTAAATTCACCTCATGAATGAATGGCTATTTTTTGTTTTTCTTGTTTTCGATATTCCTATACTTCTCGAAATATATAAAGAATCTATGAATAAATGTGCGGGGGCAGAGAAGCTTACCGAGCTCTCGATCCGGTTCTTTTCGCCTTCGGTTCCGGGGCGATGATCGGTCGTTAGGGCGTTCGCGACTCCGTTACGACTGATTACTACTCTGCAGTCGCCGACGTTGGCGACGTGAAGCTCACCGTCCTTCAACAGCACCGTCGCGGCGCATGCTCCGCTGCTCACGCCCTATATATTCATCGTCCAAACAGTTTCAGGAATTATATATTTTGTTAACTCTAGCTAGCGAAAATTTTACGCTAGTTTTCGTAATGAATTTTACATATATTGGACAATTTTGTTTTTTCTCCACATTCAGATCAGCAGGAGACCATGTCAACCCCTTGACCAAGGTAACTAATTAATAATAGTACATGTACGTTGACTTCAATGTTTTCAATCATTTAATGGTACTTTCACAAATTGTTCACGTTGTTCGCAACTCACAACAAAATAAAAAAGAGAGAGGGAAAAAAAAATCTATACTAAAAAATAACTGGTGGTGATCATGCATGCACCAACTTAAAAACATATTTTTAACAGGAGTAGTTCGAACACAAATTAACTCCTATATTTAATTAAGGAAAAAGTTGAACTTGTCAAATTTAATTACATGAGGATTAGTACTGTTGTTAATAAGAATTGATCAGTTGGAGATTAATATTATTGTAATTGTAATTGTAATTACCTGATTAAGAAATTCCCTATCGGTGGTCAAATAGCCAGCTTTGATTGCCATTTCTAAACGTTGTTCTTTTTCCTTCTCTAATTCAGCAACTGCTGCTATGATATTGTTCCCTAGATTCTCCGAGACGAAGTCCACGGCCGCGCGCCCACCGTGCCCGTCGAACACGCCGAAGAAGGCCTAAAGAATATCCAAAAAAGAAAATTAACTAATTAGCTTGAAGCTTCTACGTACTATGATCATATTATAAACAATAGGAACTTCCTTCTTCTTTTTTTTTTTTTTTTTTTCATTTTTCAGTTAAAATTTTTTGGACATCAAACATGGGGTGATTTACAATGTGAAATTAATGCATTCATCATTTCCTCTTCTTTTTTTTTTTTGGGATGTGATGAATATATCATTTTATTATTTCGGAACATGATGAATATATTATTTTTTTCACATAAAATATATGAAATATCATGTTAGAAAGCTTTGTTATATTAATTGGTTTTTAAGTACAAAATTACTGTTTTTTCACAATATGATGATTCATAAATGAATTAAACTATAGTCCAATTGATATATAATTCACAATATGTTAGCTAGCTAGTTTCGGTTCCTTTTTCGGTTTTCCTTTTTATTTTTTTCCCCTTGAACTAGATTGGGAAGAGCTCTACATGGGTTAGGAGTCAAATGCCATTTCAAAATCTAGAGAGGGAAAAAAAGAAGAAGCAAAAACACAATCAAGTTTAATTCAATTTACCTGTTTGCAGTTTCCATGGATGTTAGTAATTACACCATAGCCATCCTCCATTACATGTCTATGCCCCTTCCTACTAGCCAAACAAAATCCACTCCCTTCAACCTCCACCGCCGCATTCACATCGCCCGAATTCTTCTCCGTCCCCGCCTTGCGAAAATCCGACACTGCGCAAATCTCCGGTATGACCAGCCTCGCCGGCCTCCTCCTCATCACGCGCTCTGTCGACTTCTCTTCGCCTTCTTTGCCGATCGACAGAGAATCTAACTCTATCTTCTTCTCTATTTCCTCTTCTTCATGTCTTTCTCCTGTAAAACCCTCGTGACGAGCGACCGTAACCATCGCTTGTCCCCCGACGTTGCAACTCGATGCCCTCGACACGAAATTCTCTCGCTTGAAACAATCCTCTTCGGCGATGGGGTGCACCTTTCGGTCCGAGCCCTCCTTCGACCGCTTCTGAGCGACGTTGGGCGGCTCGGACTGCCGCTTCCACGAAAGCGGGGCCGGCGGAGGAGGGAGACATGCATGGGTGGAAGAGTTGGTGCAAAGACCCATGATCAAGGCCTTCCTTAGCACATGAAACAAGTGCACAAGGAAAGCTATGAAGCAATATACGTATTCGATATCATCGACCATCGCCGAACCTCTACCAACCTCTTCTTCTTCTTCTTCTTCTTCTTCTTCTTTTCTCGCCTTTCTTTTGTGAATCCTCCTCTCCTGTGAATTATGAGTTGTTTTTCTTTCTTTTTTTTTATATAAATCTCTCCACGTACCCTTGTATTGTATAGGAGCTAGAGGTGAGAGAGAGCTCTTCTATTTTTGGAACACACACACATAGTTTTCGTTGAGAATAAGAGGCTTGTATATATAGAGAGAGACAGTGGGTACGTGATAATTGTTAGGACATCGTTGACCAGTCAAAAGACAAATGGAAGAATCTAAAGGGAAACGAAAACGGAGTCGTTTTTTGAGTTCTACGGATATGGCCCCGCTCGATCATAATGGAAAGGTCAAATTGTGTGGACACCCCTCAACTATATCTTGTTCTGCAAAGAAATTTTTTATTTTTTTTTGGGTTCAAATTGCTTAACTTTTTAAAATTAATATCTTGTGCCCAAATACAATTAATAGGTTATAAAATTATTAAACTTCATAAAACCCCTAATTATTAACTAAGCCAAAAAAGGAGTCTTAACTTTCAAAAAGGTCCTTCTTGATAAAAAAAAATAAAGTGGGAGGGGCGTTTTCAAAATAATCTGTAGCTTGGGGGTGGTTCGATAAACATTTTTTAACCAATGGGGAGGGAGGAAGGCTTCAATGCTAAGGAAGAGGTCGGCAACGGGTGGGGGAGCGCGCACGCGGGAATCGGTCGCACGGGGCAATTTTTTTTTTTTTTATTTTTTTTGGCTTTTCGTTTTTATTTGATTTATTTATTTCATTAAATCGCCGAGGAGAATGCTCCGGATCGCGGGTTGCTGTAACTTTCGTGCAAAGCTGTTGACTCGGTCAATGTGAAAGGCATGGTCTATTGCCATTGGTCTGTTTTTTTGATGTAAAACTATTTTGTTCACATACGCATGTGCGTTTTGATGTAATTGATACCTAAATCTTATCTTAATTAGTCCCTTACCCCCTTTTTTTTTTTTTACTTTTTTTTATAACTTGAAAAAAGTTTATAAAAATCTTTTTTTTAAAAAAAAAAATAGGCAGTATGCTAGCTACCGCTTTATTTATTTCATTTAAAAATGCATTTGGAAATTTGGACTCGTGCGTCCAACTATCAAATCTTTTGTCTCTGACACGGTAAGTTTATAAAAATTTTAAACAAGTTTGAAATAGGAGTGCGACGGTGATTGCGTAATGCGTTGATGCATGTTTGATTAGGAGGAGAAAGCGTACAGCTCACCTAAAAACCTACTTTCTGAAACTCGACTTCATAAGAGATTTGAGCAATGTTGCAACTTTGTGTTGTATGCATGCAAAGGCTCTAAAACGAAAAAGACATAGATATAATCTCTATCTGAAAAGAGCGTTTTCTTTTTAAAGAAAAAGATAGCAAGCTAACTGTTTTATTTATTAAGTAAAATGAACTAAACGTACATGATGAAAGCAGCTTAGACCTCCGAAACAGGCAAAAGAGCGTTTTTCAAAAACAGATTGCTTGTTGTGATGTGTATAAGTGTTAAAACAATAATGTTAATGAGTTTTCTAATCTGACTTTGTTTGAAAAAAAAAGTATAAAATAAAAAAAAATAAAAAAAACTCAGAAAAAAGTTTTGCTACTTTTTTTTTCTTTGCAACAATCAAGCAAATAATTATGAAAGTAGAAACTTTAAATTAGGATTCCTATTTTCAGATACAAATGGTTATTTCTTTTTTTTATTTTTCAGAAACTCCAAATGATAGAATACTAGATGGAGCTAAAAGGACTTTTTTTTTTCTTTTTTTTAATGTAACTAAAAGCCAAAATGAGCAAGTCAACCTCTATTTTATCCTTGCAAATTTTTGCAGGGACCTATGGCCCATATAATTTTTCTCTATTAAAAAAAAAAATGGAAACAAAAAGCAGATTAGAACACGTCAATGTGAACTCAGTTCCTAACCGTTGAGTAGGGTTGGGTCTAAACATCACTAACCCAACACCTAAGTAATAGTAATGATTAATAAAAGCTCATTTAACACGCGGAATTATGATATTCGGCAACTAAATATTTCAAAAAAAAATTAAAAAAAATTTAAAACAAACAAAAGCACAGCATCACTATCAATCAATACAAAAGTTGAGTAAAAACAATGGCACCAATTTTTAAAAATTTTTTTTTTATTCAACACTACTGCATGCATCAGCAAACCCTAGCTAGGTGCAGGGTGACTTAAACTTTCATTAATATTTTTTTAATAAGATCATCAGCTTCTAGATGATTTGCCACGTTGTACAGTTGCACACCATTTTAGAGCTAGCAATTAACTCAGTGGGTCATGTGGGATTGGATTGGGTCAGTTTGAGCTAGAATTGGTCAAATATATGTACGTGATGCTTATGTATTTTGTTTTTTTTTAAAAAAAAAAATTCTTTTTGGTACATTTTTTTTTTTCCTTTTGCATGTACGTTTTAGATGGTTTATATATGCGAACCACTTTTCTTAATTGAGTAGGTTAATTATAGGCTAATATAAATATTTTAAGATCGTAAGAAATAATGCGATTGTCGTGGGGCACGTACGTAGCATCATACATATCAGTAGTAGTAATAATAATAATAATAATAATAATAATAATAATAATAATGGCTTAGATCTCATAGGTGTCACAACATTTAAAGTGAAACCATACTACACCAACTAAATGCAGTGGAATGCTTCAATTGCTTCGCCCCTACAACAACAAAATTGAAATATTAAATATTAAATATTAAATTATAAATTTTTAAATAGTTTAAACTACACCCAAAGTCTCTCCCCCGCAATGGAGAACTACGTACGTACAAGGAGAGTTGACTGGTTCACCGAAGAGTTGACCGGTTCACCGGCATCGATCAACCGATATTGACGCCCCGTCGATCACCACAACGGTATATATTCCAGGTCAAAGTACGTTCTGCCTATAGATCTAGTTCACCGAAAAAAAAAAAAAAATTAAAAGTTCTATTGGTCAAAAATTATAATTATTTTGGTGGCTATTTAACTCGTGAAATGAACAAAAACTTTATAAATGTCGCTACTTTTTGGCATTATTGATAGAGAAAATATCAAATATTATAGTAATTTTCATATATAATCTATTTACAGCTTATCTATAATATTATCAAGAAGCATGTATTAGTATTAATAAATTTGTACAATGCAACCAATATATCTGTACGTGGTTAGCCATTAAAAGAGAGCTACACCATGCACAGGAAATATCTAAAGCATTATTAATCTTTAGATCGAGATGAATACATTTAGACTTAAGTTTTAGGGCCTATTTGATTAGTTCTATTTCTACTTGTGCTTTCAATAAACAGCGACATTCTTTGCTAGATTAATTAATGCTTGGTACGTACGTATAGTTAAAAAGAAAAAGAAAATTTGAAGTTTTATTTCCACAAGAAGTGGACGAAAATAGATATTCATTGTCAAAATATATAGAAAGATAATTTGTTTTTAGTCCTTCCCAAACACTATTATGACTCTGTTCGAGATTACAGATAAATTGCGTTAAGTGCGGCTAAACAGTATTAATTCTGTTTAAGATTATAGATAAATTGCATTAAGTACGTACGTTGAGAAAGTAAGATAAAAAGATATTTCTTTTGTTAGGGAGATTATCACGAGATTTTACAATACGTACTATCGAAAATATGTATGTCATAATGTATTTTGCGAGAGAATAGTAGCAAATTAATTATTCACTTTATTTCTTTTTTTACATAAATAAATTTTAAATTTAAAAATCTTAGAAAATCATTAAATTTTTAGTTAACTATGTTAGGTATGATCGCTAAAACTCTTTAATAAATTATAATAAAATCAAAAAATATATATATATATAAGATCTGATTTATAAACTATATATGGTTATTGTAATAACTCTCACGCAAGATAACGGCAACGGCCCCCACCCCTAAATGCCCTAAAACCACTGACGTGAAAGGGCCCCTCTCCTCTTCTCTTCCCCACTCTAAAATAATAAAAATTCTAGAGTTTTTAACTCCTCGGCGATTGTGACGCGATCAACCTGTGAATTATTCGCACATGACAAACACCGTAGCCTGCGAATGAACACCGGGTAAAAGAAATATATTAATATAATAATAATAATAATAATAATATATTATTATTATTATTATTATTTTAAAAGGTGATTAAAGCTCAACGGGAGGTGGTATTCAGTGGCTGGCGGATGCTAACTGTGTACTTACTTCTAGAAGATGATGATTGACAAAAAAAAAAAAAAAGAATAAAAGAATACAAGAAAAAAAGAGTTGGAGTATATATGAATTTGATAAGTGGAAACTTAAAAAGTCTTTAAATATATATATATATATATATATATATATATATATATATATATATATATATATATATATATATATATATATATATATATATATATATACACATAAAATATTAACATAGTTGGTGTTTTGAGTTTTCTGAGAAGACTAACGAATTCTGTAAAGATTATTTTTGAATTATTGTCTACTATATAGATCAATATAATGAATGATACAGTATGATAATGATTAATTTCACGTTTTGAACTTTATTTCTACTTTCATCACACATATATTTTGATCTATTAATACAGAGTAGAGATACCGACCGTCATGCAGTGGCAAGAAGCGATTGATAATGGACTTAGATCCAGTTCAATTCTAACATTCACATTTTAGCTAAGTTTATTTTTTAACGAAATAAACGAAGCGGATAAGCGTCTTCTATCTCTCAAAAAAAAAAAAAAAACGGAGTAGAGATAGTAATTGAGACCAGTCATATGTCATTTTTCACGCGATTAATTTTTTGGGTTATAAATCTACACAATATTTTGTTTTGAAACAAAAGTGCATTGTTGGTGGAGCTAAACTTTGTAGCTAAATTTTAACTAGTCTCTCAATTTTCTTTCTTTTTTTTTTGTAACGGGATAAGATTGTCTCATATATAGAATAGTCGATCGACACAAACGCCTTCAAAATGCCAAGCAAGCAAAATATATCAAAACCAAGTCCTTTAATCACCAATCATTGCATGGTGGCCACGTATTGTTTCTTTTTGTCCTTCCTCTACTATATATATATATATATATATATATATATATATATATATATGCATTGACACCATTCGATCATGATTTTTTTTTTCCCTTCTCTTTTATTTTTTTAAACCTTTGTGCGTACGCATTGGGCGTTGAGACCGAACCAATTCCCACCAAATTTTAGATCATGTTTGTCTTTTATGATTCTGACCCGGTCATTAATAAATTAACACAATTGTGTTTTGCTGAGTTGGAGAAATCTCATTATGATAGCAAAATCAACCCAACCTGAATTAATTGTTTATATGAGTTATGAAATTAGCCCTATCTACGTGAGAAATACTAGAGCACTGCTCTATTTAGATCACAAGAAGAAAATAATAATAATAATAATAATAATAATAAAAGAGATGTCACAGGGGCTTAATTTCCATGGACAAGTACCTAAATTCCAATACCATATAATATTTTATGAGAGAGATTCGGTACGAATCAAATTACAAACCACACGTCGATAAAAGTTTTACATAAACAGGATTAGGCCCTCCCCGAAAGAACAACATCAACAGCAGGTACTCTTAAGCACAAAACTGAAACCATTGCATTCAGAGCATTAACATGCCTAATATTTTGCTTTTAAGAAGTTTGAATTTTTCTCAATAAACTCCGCATAATGGAAGCTAATTTTCTTCGTCCACAAGAATGGTTGCCCCTGAACCGATACCGAGGTCCATCAGCGGAGCCATGTCCTCATCAAGCAACAAAGGTAAGGGAGATCCCTGTCAAAATCGCCAACGGATCATGCCTCTTGATCAGAGTCGAAATAAGCATATTTAACGAAAACCAAAAACTGATTAGTAAACATTTGATTTCATGCTTTTGTTCTCGTCTGATTATTTCTACATATAAAGTGATAAGTGTACTCAACTCAGCCCGGACAATTATTTGCCACAAAAAAATGTTGAATAAAGACCACCGAGATACCTTCGGTTTGATGCTATGATAAAAATCTACTGTCGTACACGCGCAGTTCAAGGCAATGCAGTTCGCAAGAAGAATAGCATCATGATTAGAAAATATTACAAGACAAATAATGTAAGGATGTACCTCTTCCTCAAGAAACAATCTCAGCGTTATGTCTTTCAACTTAAAGAAGCTCTCACACAGAACTTTTAACTTGCCAACCTGGGCAGAAAAGTAGAGATAAGTAATGTATTGAACAAACTTGTACATGAATAAATATAGATAAGAAAGGATGTCTACACGGAACACATTGTCACGCCTTCATGTATTGAGGAGAAAGAAAATAAATATGTCTTGTGGCTGATCTTAACACTAGCACCTTAACAGCGAGTAGTTCTATTATGCGATAATTGCTCAAAACTACTAAGAACTAAACATTATATTACCAACCAAAGTTGCTTAATACTACTTCACAAAAGTAACCTCACTAGCTACATTTAACTCTTGTGAACAAATTATGGAGACTAATTTGTTTGCTTGCAGATTCAGGGGGGGAGAAAAAGAAATACTTAATACTTTAATCGGAGCCACATTTCTGGTATCCAGGACCTAGCTTCTGGTTACATCCCCCACTCATCCACCGCCCAAAATAAAGAAATATGGTGCAATTAATAAACCTTAAGATGCATAGAAGAATTTAAAAAGGGATTACAGTAGTTGCCGGAGGTAGCTTCTTCGTCAATGGCTGCTTCTCCCCCATGGAAGCTCCCACACATTTCAAAGTTACACCTGAATATGAAATAAGAAAGTCAGTTTAGCAATATTTATAATCACTTTAGCAATTTATAGGTGATGTTTTCAGGATTATACTTATAAGTCCAGAAGCCATTTTCTGAGGGCCTGATGTCCCGGACCGTGGCTTCTCGTCTTCAATACCATGCAGTGTCTTCAGCTCTTCAAATCTGCATTAAAAGTGGTTAGCGCTTCATATAATGGGAACTGTGTTCATAATAGATTTGAGAGATAAGCAATAAACTGGTCTTGTATGGCAGGATTGCTAGCTGCTACAGCAGAGGGTTTTTTATCTTTTTTTTTTTAGTGCGTGCGCGCAAGCGTGTTGACCATCTATTTATCTGCCCATCCATCCTTTTTCTCTTTCAATCTCCAACACTTCTTAAAGAAAATGATTTTATAGATACGCAAAAGGCTGCAGCTTACTAGATGCTGAAGATTGAAAGTAGAGATGGATAGAGGGCATATGAAGGGACTGTCCACGGCTGAGATGGGTAATTTGTCCTTCACAATTATAACACACGTGGTCTGAATAAATTACCTAGGGTGTAGTTGCTTGATCTCTTCTGAATCAACCGATTGGATCTTCGCCATCACAAGGCGAACGTACCTGCAACAAATTGGTGCATTAGAAATCAGGAGTCTAACATAATTATCATGGAGAAAAGCAAGTCGGTAACTACATTATAACTTAATTACAAATATTATCTATCAATGTTTGTATATAACTTTATCATTGATTATACTAAGAAAACAAAACTTAATCAAGAAATATTAGCAGAAAAATTAAAAAAAATAATTACGAACAGAAGATTTATATTATGCATAATGAACTAATCATCAAACTGTAGGAATGAACAAAACTTAGTTTGATTACCTGATTTCAGACTCCTTTCGTTCACGTGGGCTTACCTATATAATGAAACTTGTAGTTGGAATAAGCAAAATACAGGTTCAAGAAATCACTATCTAAATGTTCAATACTTTAGTAAGATTTAGCTCATACCTCGCTCCCATTCAGTGTTTTAACTTTAGCCAGGCGTGCAATCAAAACAAACCTTGGTAAACCACCTATAGCTGGATCAACAATAGGATTCTCAGAAAGCCTGATATCCTTCAAGAAACACGGAAAATAAAATTGTCATGCTCGTGTTATTATCATTTCCTTCCATAATATCTGTCTTTTAATAGCTAAAAGGAAAACTTTTTGTTTTTTCCAAGATATTTTGGCACAAAGAGCGATGAGCAGAGGAAAATGCCTATACAAGGGGTCAGAAATGGTTCAGATAATATACGATTTAAAAACTAGTTTGAAGTTCTACCATAGTCACGAGATGAGCTTTTAATGGCAAATAAGAAAATATATATTAGATAAAAGAAAACTAAAGTTCATCAACTTCTGATGCAGATTAAATAAGAATTCATTTTAGAGATAGCATTTGAGTGTATCTTTTTCTTATATAGGTAACAACTGAGAAGAGAAAACCTGCATTATTAGGCAGTAACCTCAATAAAAATAATAACTACTGATGCCACAACCTAGCAATTCCATAAAGAAAATTGTCTCACCATTAAGCGAGGGAAGAAGTTCAGTGAATCTACAGATGCCAAGTCTTCTATCTTATTACATCCTGAGATGCTCTAAAAGTTAGTAGTTACATATTGAAAGCATAAAGGCTGCAAATTTAACAAATATGCCCTTGAGATTTACCTAGAAGAAGGCACTGCAAATTCTCAAAAGGCACTGGAGATGTCTCATTCACATTATTATCATCTAATCCTGTCGTTGGATGCTTAGATGGATGAAATATATGCTTCAGGTTGTTCTTGTTCAGATAAAGCTGTTCCAGGCTGAAAGCAAATATCACATGTCGTAATTCCCCATGTTGGAATGAAACAAAAAGGCAGCAAGCTCAGAAACAAAATCTGTCGACAACTAAATACGCATTCAAACCTTCTCAAGTGAGAAAGCTTCAGAATTTCATCCCATTCATCAAAATGATTGTCTTCTAAATTTAGGAGCCGCAACGACCCAAATCCTTGAACTAGACTTGTCACTGGTGCGGTAAGTGCTGGCTATATGGAACATATATGGTTCTAGTTAGTACTTCATAAAGGCAGATGATGCTGACACAACACAAGAATCAAATTCATAGTATATTCTGTAAGAAAAGACATCAATTCTGGTAAGATGAGCTCGAACAACGAATCTCAGGAAGATTCCGATTCACTAGGCCATACATATTTACCTACTCCAATTAAGCAAAAGCAATGTAGAAAAATCATGGAAACTTTTGCAGGAAATGATTGATCACTGGTGAATGGTGATAGTACTTGAAATCAGTTCCATAGGCAAAATGAAAACTTTCGCATTAAAGGGATCTCAGTGCTTACCACAATTGTCATCAACTTATTGGACATCAAATGGAGTTCTTCAACTGCAGGAAGTGACTTCTCAAGTTTTTCAACCTGTTTTCAGTAAATTCAGACTGGTAAAATAACTGAATGGTATTGAAGAATCAAAGCACAATTACACAGGGGTGTGAGTATACCGATTCCCATGTAATACCGCAGCTATTGAGAACCAAAATGCGGATACTTTTAAGTAACGGAAGCTCCACTACATCAGACTCAATGATGTTGTTTGTCAAATTTAGAACTTCAAGAGATGGTAAAGCTTCACAAAGTGAAGCAATCTCCTGCAAAAACAATTAGCATTCTGATCACATATTTGAATGAAAAGACGGTACCATCTAGAAGGTGCAATTTCTGGTTCGACAAAACTTGGTATAGAGTATAACCCACATAAAAATGTAATTTTCATAACCAGCCCATTATACAGTAGTGCACAGCTTTATATTTCCACTACGTAACGCATGTCAACACTAAAGATTCCAGGGACCATTTTACGTAATTAAAAAATCACAATATTTAAGAAAGAAGGGTTCAGGCAGCAATAAAGTAGCTCCACAGGCAGTACTCTTATAATGAAACCGTACTTGCCATTTCGAAATCAAGTTTCCTGTCAAATCCAGATCTTTAAGGCCTGAAATCGAAAAAAAGAGGCATTATTGGTACCAACAAAGATTTTTACCAAACAAGATTTATAACTATTACTCTGTACTCTGTTATAGAATTATTAATAACTGGAATCTTAGTTGAAATGAAAAAGTGCCATGACAAATGATGAATGGAAAAATTGGAGTCTGATATAAAGTAAAAATGGACACCTAACAATCAATAGCAAAAGTTGATACACAAAGAGAACTTTTCTATCTAAACTAAGATGGTATCGAACTCTTGCGCTGAACTGAAGTAAGCAAATCAAATACAAGGAAATTTTTACTTACTCTATCTAAAGTACGCGAGAAAAGAATAAGAAAACATTCAGTTTGTCTAAATGCATTAGTAAGCTACTCTAATAGCTTAGAACGGGAACGACGAATGTAAAGTCCCTGGCATTACATTAATCTGTCGGAACACCAACTCACAAGTGAGTTAAGCAATAAATAGTGCGGATGCTATATAATCTTATGTTCTCATCCTCGAGATAATTTTCGGATCCGAAGTAAGATGGTATCCTACCTACCACAGTAAAAATAAGCCTCTACTAGTTTTACTGGGGTAAACTGCAGTAAGATGTCTCCTTAAGCAAAAGTAGTACAAATTTTAACATACTCCAAAACATGAAACTTATCAAAGGTGCACGCAAAAGAAATTACTCGGAACTAAAGCACTGATCTCATGTGGAGGTCCAATTGAGCTAACTCCCATATACGAGACCGAAGCAGTGAGCAACTCATCAAAATGCTTCAACTTCTCCTGAACCTTATTCTTCCCCACAAACTCCACCGAGACGCGCTTCTTACTCGTCGAAAGAACGTACATTTCCTCTGCCACAATCAACAACAAGCATATAATCAAAAAAAAAAAAAAAAAAAAAAAAAAAAATCCTGCTAATGCTATTGTGAACGCTAAAAACTCAATACATTCAAATGCGATCATGCCCTAATGTCCTCACCCTCTTCCTCTTTTGTGTAGTCTCCGCTGTAGCGCAAGAGGAGAGCGTCGATGAGGGAGATCCCGGGGCTGAGGGCCTTGGGGCGGACGAAGGAGGCGGAGCGGTGGCCCCGCGCGGCAAAGTAGCGGGTGCCGGCGAGGGAGCCGTCATGCTTGCCCTCGCCGTCGTCCCAGTCGACGCCGACCCACGCGCCCGCGTGGCCCGCCACGGCGCCCACGTAGCGCACCGTGCCCGCGCGCCGAGGGTTCCCCGCCGCGTGCACCCTCTGCCCCAAGAGGAACGCCGCGTCCTCGCCGTCGCCGTCGCCGGCGCCGGCGCCCTCGGGGGAGGGGGTGGGGACGGGGGCCGCCGCCATGGGCGCGGAGAGGAGAGATCTGTTTCGGCACGCGCGGCGAGTCGGTGGTGAGTAGAAGTCGGCGCCGATAGCGAATGACGAGAGCAGAATACTGCGGACACATTACTGGTCGTTTGACTTGTTTCCCGACCCTCCGAATGATTGGGCCGGGCTGAATCTGGCCCAGCAAGAGTGCTCTGGGCCCAAATTTGTTTCCCCATTTTTTAATTTGGAGGAAACTTCACGTGCCACCTCTGCGGTTTCACACTCTTTTTACTTAGTGATTTAAAATATATCAATTTAGTATATTGTAATTTCTTTTCTATTTTTTGTCCGTCATTTCGTTAACTTTTCGTTAAATCATATACAAAAAGTTTTAGATGCCGCATCTATAATTTATTGAATATTTTTACTTTAGTACCTTCTAGTTTTAACTTTGTCATTAATTTAACGAAAAAAAATTATAGGAGAGAAAAACGCAAGGAAAAAAAGAAAACCATAAAGTATGAAAGTGATACATTTTAAACTATAGGTTACTTAAATAAAATAGTACGACCTACATGGGTGGTATTTAAAGTTTTCCTTTAATTTTCAAAATTTTGAAAATTGAGTAGTTTCTAATATTTGTTAGCTCTTTCAGTTTCAGTTACCGTCGTAGAATAAAAGGCTCCTAACTTTAAATAAAAATTGTCAAATCAGTTTCAATCTGTAGATCATTTCACGTGATAATTTTTGGTCGATTTAACGAATTTTATGGACAGTAGGAAGTTAATCGAAATGAACAAGAAATACTGGGATATAATTTAAAAATGAAAAATAGAAAATAAAAAGATAAAAGATAAAACTCTTGTCACAGTAGATTTACTGTATTTAAGAACCACTTTAGATTTACTGTTTTGTCTAATACAAATGCAGGGACTTTGAGCCACAAATCACATAGAAATTACCCAACATTTTACAGCTTCCGACAACTGCAGCTGCAGTCCAGGAAAGAATTAAGGAGTTGCAGCGCAGAGCAATGGTAGAAAGTAGAAATGATAAAATCCACCCAATCAAGAAGTTCTGTATCACTTCCGAAACCTATTACGGGCGATTTCATAAATAATCCTCAGAGAGCTTTTCTGTTTTTCTTCTTCTGGTAATTTGAGAAGCTTCCCGACTCTCGCGTACGATGCATACTGTTTAATGAGAGTTTCTTCTTTTATATCAGTTTGGGGTTCCTTTTGGAGCTTCGGAGTTGACAATGCCCAGTGCATTGCCCATATAGCAAGGGGGCGCATGTAGCACAAGGACCGGTATTCGTCATTGTTGTTCCAAGATTCGGGAGTTTGGAAAGAGTACCTGTTATAGAAGAAGAGACCGTTCGATTTCGAGAGATGTTGATGGACAGATGGAGGAAATGTTGAACAACAGATTGAGTTTTTGTGTCGACATTTTAAGAAATAGGAGAAGAAGAAGCACTCACCCAAGTCCTTCTGGAGACCAGGCAGTTTTATATACCCCTTCAGCAGTTTTAAATGCCTGCTCTTCCATGCCTTGTTGAATCATAGCAGCAGCGACCGAGTACGTCACACCAGGCCATATCTCTCTTGACTGCATTGAGGACATATCGACAGTGCCATCCGGCCGCATCCCATTAATTGCACCCCTATTGCCATCCTTGAACTTCATCACATTGAAATGGAACACTTTCTCTAGTGCGATTTGTGCTTTCTCCTCATCAACTATGGGCGATAGACCACACGCTCTAGCATACCTGGAAAGTATTTGTTGTTAGCAAGGAAATTGATAAGTGTAAAAGATACAAAAATTGAATAATGTCAAACCCAAATGATAAGAAGAGGACGCAAGAAGTCGGAAAGCAAATATGACCTTGACTCAGATAAATCCTGATCTCACATACTCTAAAAATAATGAGTGCGGGGAGGCATGCCAAGAGAAATGAGAATTTATAACAGAAGACAAAATAATACAGGACAAAACTGGACAGGTCAGATCAGAACATAGTGAGCAGAAAGATCCAATTATTTTGAGCAAGATGGCAAGTAAAACAATTTATATACACATTTTTAAGCAATGGAAACACGTAAAAGCTTTATGATATACCATTGTCCAGCTAATTGATCAGCCTGGATAGAAGAGCTGTTCTTGCTACCACTATCATCATAATCAAAGTAAGAGCCATTCCACAATTTCTCATACACCGACTTGGCCTTCTGATACTTATTCCAGAAAAGCTCTTCCGAAGCTCTGTCACCAACTTCACGTGCCATGGCTGAAGCAGCCTGAAGGGCTGCAACCCAGAGTCCTCCGCTGTATGCACTCACACCGGAAGCTGACCACACATCATAAGTCTGATCGGGAAAGCTTTCATTTTCAATCATCCCATCTTTATCTTTATCGAACTGCTCCATGTAAGCCATTGCCATATAAACAGAGGGCCAAACAGCACGTGCGAAGGACTTGTCACCGGTGGCTATCGTGTCTCTATAGACTTGTAGCACAAATTTAGGGTTCAAGTCCTTCCATCGATCCGTGTTATATAGTGTGTATGCATTGACCTTAAACCATGGGTCATACAGACCAAGATCATGGGGAACAGCACCAAGAACCTTTCTTGAAGCCCATTTCCCATCGTGAAGTAACCGGACCTTTTCAGGATCATGCATCATTACTGCAGCTGCGAAGTCTCTTTGAATGCTAAGCTCAAGTTTGGGGAACAACATGACAAGAGAAAATGAAGAATAGAAATGCACATCGTAAGTATTCCACATGTAATACTCGATCCCTTCAAGATAGAGGAACTGGCCAACATTCTCTTCACCCTGAAGAAAATATGTTCCAATGGCAGAATTCAAAGAGATCGATGCATGCAAAGTTTCTAGGACTGATGCCATTCTGTCAAGGATGTCAACTGCAGTATTGTTTCCTGGGATCATCTTAGCCAGGTTCTCAATATCTCCTTTTGACATATCTAGTGAGAATTTCCTCTCTTCAATTGTTGCTAAGCTCTGTATCGGTGGCAATCCATCTGTTGATACCATGACCATGCTCACATTAAGATTTAACAATGTATTTTACTAGTTTATATGAAATGGTAAGTACCTGTCCATATAGTTCCTCCGGCATTAAGATAGTAGAGTTCATTAAAAAGAGTGATAGGATACCTGTGAAGAGCCTTCATCAATATCATGTTAAAACTACGCAACTGAGTATTTAGCTTTCTCAAAACATACCATTCAGGGAACCTCTTGTCTTGCAGAATAGGCTTTTGCCATTCATCAATTTGGGACTCCCATGAGCGATGCTCTATTACATAAAAAGAAAAGAGATTTAGCTAAAAGATTAAAACAGTTGATTTAGCTAAACTGAACATGTATAACAAAGAGCAGTGATCTTTGCTAAGCTTCTTTCAACAACAGAAAATTTAGCTAGCTTGTGAAAGCTAGATTTACAAAAGATTAAAACAGTTGATTTTTTTAATTTTCTAAGGAAAACATGGCAGATCCTTGCAACCCCAATAGTTGCAGAAATGTGTATCCAATAGCAGCTGCTTGTAGGACAGGTGTTTCAGACAACAAAGCTGAAAAGCCGTTGTTTCCAACGCTGCCAATCCAAAGCCAGCATATCAAGCAACCAAGGAACCTAACGAAAAAAAAAAAAAAAGGGCGTGGACCAGTTTAGGCAGACGATGTGTGGCCCCCTGCCCTACCTCTTTATTTCTTTCCTAGTCCCAGAAAAAAAAAAAAAAAAAAAAAAAAAAAAGGACAGGAGATTTTTTCCATACTTCCCCAAAAAAATTTAACTGATTCGACGAAACAAAAGCTAAGCAACTTAAGTAATCATTGAAAAACACAATATTACTGTATGACTCAGACTAAAATTGGAAAAAGAGGTCCAGAATGCATCTAAGCTCGATGATGTTAAAGAATATACCTAGAATAGCATCATGCGCTAGACTTGCTGCTGCATCACCATCGGTGCCATAAAATTTCGTATAACGCCTATGGTCATAGACTGAATTAATAATAGAGACAATTCATACATTCTTGCATAAAAGTTTTTGAAGACAACTTCAAACCTGTGATATATCTTTCCGCTAGGAAATTTTACTTCTGGGCAAGCCCATGCTAGAGAAAATGTCACAGTTCGAGTCGCTTGAGAGGGAACATTGACTGAAGCTGCAATAGCTGCTCCAATTGATGTTCCTGGTTCAGTATACATTGACATCTTTATCGGATCAAGATGATCAAAGGATCCATGCTGTTAAATTCAATTTCTTGTCAGTTTTTGCAAGCAACAATAATATAAGAAGGAAAAAAACATACAGACCTTACCTGAACAATAGTTAATTTTGAATGGATATATAAAAATATTTGATTGTAGTATCTAACCATACAAATATTTAGATTTCTCCATCAGAATTAACAATATTTTTAACTTTTCTGATGGAATATTAGTTTAAATAACAGAAAGTTCTTACTTAACAAAATATTATATAGTTTTTTGACAGAAACCATTAAGTTACGAGAGAATTTTCTGAAATCAAAATGACAGTAAGGTAAAGTAGTAAAATCAAAAGTTTTAATATTGAGGTATCCATTTCAAAACACGCTATGGTTCATGTAAGGAACGTACATTTTTACCTAGAAAAATTGAAGCTAGAATAAATTTCACCCACTTCTTTGATAGTATGCCACATGTCTCTTGCGGTGAACCCCGCAGATTTTCCAGATACTACGAAGTAAGGACATTCAGATACATGAACATCAGTTGTCTCTTGTGCTGCAATAGCAAATGTGACTGGGGGTTGCCCATCTGCTGTTCTGCTTTAACATGTTTATTTCTTTAGAACATGCATCTTTTCAGTGTGAAACTTATAAATTGGTCTAAGAGATTCCACAGAATGGAATATACCTATGATGCAGAAGTACGCCATGCACACCATTCTTTTCTCTGCAAATTTATAGAGACACAAGGCAGAGAAGACCAAGTAAGCACAGGTACTTGGAAAGAAGAAGAAGAAGAAGAAGAAGAAGAAAGGGTTGATCTTGTCTCATACAGTCTTCTTACATCATCTTAGAATTGGAATGATATCCAGAAAACTCGGAGTTTCCACCAACAGAGTTCTGCATCATTGGAAAAGGATAACCATGTAAGTGCGAATTCCCCATCTCGGAACAGAAGCACAAAATGGAATCATCATTCTCAATAAGATTCATTTCTTTATAAACTGCAAATTCTTCTGCATAAATTCTCGGGGAGAAGGGAAGAAAAAAAAAAAAAGCACATCAAACTTACAGCCCATGAGAAAAGTAAAGTTACATCTGCAGCGGTCTTCCCTAAATTGATGAGCTGAGGAAATCATAAAACAACTGCTTAAGAATAATAAGTAATTTAGCTGAAGGTGAAAAGTAATCTGTGAGAGGGAAAAATAGCCAAAAAATGTCCATTACCGTAAAAGTGAACACAGCAACAGGATAGCTGCTTTGTTGGTAATTATGGGGAATAATTGGAGAGATCTGACGGCATATTATTTTAAGATCTGGGTCAGGCTCCCCTGAGAAGCATGCAGAAGAAAGTGTGAGGAAAAAAACCAAAAGCAATGACACTGAAACCACAAAAATTAACCTCAGATCATGAGATTACCATTGTATATAGTCCAGGCCCTTGGATACAGAGCATGATATGTAGAATTTTGTCCGTTGAGGATCCAGTCCCAAGATCCAACTCCTGAAATGTTGTTTCCCCTGCATATCAAAAACCTCATGCAGTTTTTCAACATTTCAAGATAATCGAAATTTGCAATAAAGACAACTGCAACGTTACTTTAAATTATTACACTATTACTACTAAACTGCGGAAAAGCTGAACACATTAGAATCGAAACAAGGGTACATACTTTTGTACATCTGAGCTCCAAGGGGACAGCACGGTGGAATACTTTACACCATCTGGGCGGGAGATAAAAACCTGACGAAGGAAATGTCATCATCTATCTAAAGGAAAACAAGATATCATATTTCAGCCAAAATAGAATCAGGAGCACATCAAAAATTATTTGGTTCTCTTTTATTTCATTATAACCGGAGGAACGAGCAATGGATGGTCAAGGATAATATCAATCTGAGATGTACTGCGACTATGAACATATAAGTCATTGGTAAGAAATGATAATAATTATACATAGAATACGTCATTCTCAAAGCTCCCAATTATAGAAATCTACAAACCTTACAACATATATATGATGACACCAGAGTTTCAACTGAAACGATTTGCCTTACAAAAGGACTTAACTTGAAAGTGCATAACGGTTTCAACTTTCAGTTTCCAACCGAACGATCAATCGAAATTGAAATTGCTAGAAAAATTAATTCTGCAAATTCAAATTAATCAGGGCTTTCTAGCTTAGTTTACTAGTATGATAAGGGAAGAAGAGTAAGTAAGACATACAGAAAATTGATTTGCTTGTACAGGTTTATCTTCACATAGACCGGGGAACAATTGCCACCTCTGGAAATCACCCTTGTAGCTTCTTCCAATACTTCCAGCCCTATAAGTAGTATTTTCAGATCATTAGAATAAATAAAAATGGCTCCAGTAACATCTATCAGCCTTCTAGGAGATTTTTCCAGTGAACATATACCTATAAGATATTACACTAAATACAGATTTTGCTGCTATTATGAATAATTAGGGAAAAGAAAAACACAAGTTAGGCCATCATAAATAACTCCAGATGACTAGTGCAATTACAAGGTTAATTTGGCCTGAAAATGCATTCAGCATTAGAAGAGTGGACATACCCAATGCCACCTAAGGGAACACCCTGTGAAGATCTGGCAATCCGTTTTTTCAATGGATCAATAACAGCAACCTATAAAATGTTATTAGACAAAAGATTTCTTAACAAGTCCGAGAATCATGAGAGACGATCTGATATTTAATTTCTCGTGATGTCAAATGATCTTTTAGTAAGACAAGTTATCATCCAGGACAATATGTGAAACCCATACTCGCCCTTTTGCAGTTTCTTCAATAATGTGTCGCCCAAGTCGAATACCTAAAGCAGCCTGCATGAACAGCATTGAACAAGTCAGAACACTCGAGTAATGCAACATGCCATAGGTTATCATGCCTTTTACTCTCTCACAGAATCTTAATTCTTTAACAAAAAGTAAATGTACCATCTGTAATTTCTCTCGTAAGGTAAGAGTAAATGCTGGCAGTTCACGTCCCTCCCTGTTTAGTTGCCGTTCCCACGTCAACTGTGCAGGCTGCCCAGGATCCACGTGCGCCTATAACAAGGAAAAGATAAGCTGCTAACCAAACCTAGTGCCGGTTCTAGACATCCCTATTCTGCTCACTGAAGCAAGCGTTATTCCTTTCCAAAGAGCGACATTAAAATTACACACATCGAGATGGGAGAATGAAGGCTGCCTCATTAGCGATTGAGTTTCATTTATTAGGACACAGCAAGCAGATACAAGAATTTGCTTCGCGTTGAGGAGATAGAAAGATAGATTTCCAGATACATAATATCAGTTGAATGCAGAGAGAGTAGCTTACCGAAGTGGCATTTGCTTCAGCAGGTGAATGATCCTGCAACCCATCCTTCTCTCCAGTTAGTCCATTCTCACCCATTTTACAAAGCAAATTTCGCAGACGAACACCTACATTAGTTCCGAAAACTGCGTAAGTAACGCCGGAGTTGTCAAATTTAAAGCTTCTGCTTCTGCTACAACAATAGCTATTGAGGTAATATTAACAAAGTAACTCTATTCAAATAGCAATTCCGGGACTATGGGAAATTAGTTCCTCGTCAACAAGCGACAAAATGAAACAGAAGGAGATCCCACGATACAGCCTAAAATAATAACTAAGGATCATAAATCGGCACTTCCGCAACAAATTTGTTCTAAACTGATCACTGATCAAGAGAGTCTAACAGAAACAAAGGGTATCTAGCAGAAACAGTTCGTCTAATCCTACTAAATTGTAATGCAATACAGATCATAAAGCATTTATGACCAATTCATGTAGCTTCGAACAAAGATAACACATCAAATTACTCAAAAAAAACAAAAGATCTCGTGAAATTTAACAAAATTTCCCAACTTTTAACCTGAATCGGCTCAACATACACGGTAAATTAAAGCGAAAAATTGGGGATTGATGGCCCAAAACCCCAAGCTTTGCATCTCTAGAGATGGGACCCTAACCTGTGAATCTCTAGAGAGGGAGAGGGAGGGAGCGGAGAGAGGCGATTCCAAAAGCTTTTCAACTTTTGGGCAAGGGAGTGTGAGCATTATAAACTCCTCTTATTATTCTATTTTTAGCCAAAAATAAATAAATAAATTGGCATTTTTCTTAATTAAATAATAAATAAATAATAATAATATCTGGTGGGCCCGAGACCCTGTCCTAAAGAAGCACTTGCACCGAATCTCAGAAAAGATCTCAACCGCCCATTTGTTTAGTAACTAGTCCCTGCACCCGGTTCATCCGTGCATCTGTGGACTCTTCTGTTATGTGGGTGATGAGGGTGGAGCACATGCACCAGGTGTTCGGGAGGAACAATCAATTTTAGGATGGACCGTGCATTATCCGGTGCCGCGACAAGGTATCAAGTGGCGGGTTGACTTGTTCTTTACATCTGGCATATCTCCGTTTATACATATTTCGTCTTGGGCCGTTCAATTAGGATCAGACGGTGGATTAGTGGTGTAATTTTAAATGCTATTACTGCGCTTCGGCGGGGCCGTTGATCAAGCACAGTGGACAAATCGGACGGCTGCAGAGCGATTTCGGTGGAGGGGGTGCATCGGTTTCATTCTAGTTGGGCCGTCCGTGGTCCGCGATGTAATATTTTACCATGCCTTTGGCACTACCCTTGATCACAAAAATGGTGACCGTTCGATCAAGATCGAGAGTTCGTGAAAATAGTTTTTCATCTTTTATTAAAAATTTTCGGTATTATATTTTTTTTACGGAGTATAAATGATAACTATATTGAAAAAGAAAAATAATACGTCACATTAATATTCTTTCAATGAAAGCTAAGGTTTTATTTCTCAAATACTTGGCTTAGAAACCTGTCTTGAGGAGCCAACATCGTGGCATATACACGTCACGCAAAAGCCAAGCAAAATTCTATACAAAACTTCATTCTCTAAAATAAAATAAATAATAGTAAAAGATATATATTAAGCAAGCGTGGCACCTATTATACCACGTACTTATCTAGCACGTACGGGCAACATGATATCCTCTGGTGCGGTCACTAATTGAGCATCATGCATGTAATATTAATAGATTATTTTAAGTTTGTCAAAACAGAAGATTTTGAGTACAAATTTATTTAACTGAAGCCTAAGTCGAGAGGATCGAACGATTGATCTCCCAATAAAAAAAGACAAATTGATAAGTGAAGTAAAGAAAAATATCTTTGCATCTTTTTGCTCGAGGTTAAAGCATCTTTGCTCTTGGACTAGCTTGCATTGAGGACAAGGAGTCTCTTTCTCTCGCTTTATAATATAATTAAGTCATTATTTTGGGTAAGTTCTTCAAACTACTGCCTTTTGCTTCTAAATATGCTTCTAGATGGCTTGATAATTAGAAAAGTCTAAATCTGGTACCAATTGGTAAACGCGTGATTGTTAATTTCCGTTTCATACACAGAGAAAAAAAAAAAGAAAAAAGGAAAAAGAAGAGGTCCATGTTTGAGCACTATTTTTAATTTGTACTGTGCAACACTACAACCAAGATATTCTTCTTTGATTGAAAACAAATAGGTAGAAAATTAAACCCTTCTGAGCATCTACTTGCTTTATTATTATGAAGCTAGATCGGTACAACATCAAAACTTGAATTCACTATACGAGGGCTCAAACTACTGACTTTAAAGTTCAGAGCAAGTGGCAAAGGACTTGGTGATTGATATCCGAGGTCCCAAATTCGAATCCTAGTTGATTCACATTTCTAACTAAATTTATTTTTAAATGAAATAAACGAAGCGGATAGCATGCTACCTATCTCTCTCTCAAAAAAAAAAAAAAGAGTTTCACATTCGAGTTACTAACTATTAGACCACTGGTGATTTGGTTGCATATATAGGCTCACTTACTAATATTGTAACAATGCAGCACAGTTGACCTTTTATTGGTTAAAGTTTAATTACAAGGACTTATTAATCCTACGAGATTTTAGATTCGTTCCAAACTAAATGCTTTACCACGTGGTGTACGTGACAATAATTTTTTGTGCTAATTCAAATAGTTTTCCGTTCTGCTTGATGTCCTCTCTTTCTTTTTCTTTTTCTTTTTCTTTTTCAACTTAACGCACAATAGAGTTTTCATACATAGAAATCTTCGCCACCGACCGTCCCTAGAGCAAGTGGCAAAGGGCTTGGTGGTTGGTACTTGAGACCCTGGTTCGAATCCTAGTTGATTCACATTTCTAGCTAAGTTTATTTCTAAATGAAATAAACGAAGCGGGTAACGTGCTACCTATCTCTCTAAAAAAAAAAAAAAAAAAAATCTTCTGCTGCCATAGCAAACAGGACTATTTAGTGCCTGTTTCGCCTAAATGTTGTGTTTCAACACCATGAAACACCATTGCGTACGTGGTTCACAAAAAACTCCAACTCTGTACTACATTCTAGGCTAGTGTTTGGTTGGAGGTTAAGAGATGGAATACTTATTTTCAAACATATCAAATAAGAGATGGATGGGGTTTGGGCTATTCCGGAATAGTCCATTTAGGGTGGAGTTTAATTACCATTCTACTCTATTACTCTAACCAAACAAAAGACTATTTTACTCACTATCATTTTTATCCCACCTACTTCAACTAAATATTATTTTTTTTAATTCTGAACTAACTCTAATTCTCAACCAAACACAAAAAATACTCTAATCAAATCTTAATCTTGAACTTAACTCTATCTATGAAATAACTAATTTTTTCTTAACCCGAACCAAACGTTAGTTAGGGGTTTCTAATCTTTTGTACATGAATTCGCGGCACACTCAAAGCAGTCCCCAAATGGGCCCTCTTTTGTAGTGGCCGGCCCAACGGGCCTTGTTAACAATTTTATTGGGCCAGGCCTGGCCGAGCCGGTTTTATCGCGAAATTCATGCAGTCAAAAAGAGTGCTAATAACCTCCTCGACAATTGGTTTTTTTTTTTTTTTCAGTGAATAGTTTGGCTTAATTTGTAATATAAATAACTGTATGGGCACAGGCAAGTAGATATTGAGAGTAAACCTCCTATTTTATTAGGAGTACAACAGTTCTTGTACTCTTAACTTTATAAACACCTATCAATTTTGATGAATAATTAAAATAAAAAAAAGAAAAAACAAAAAAAACGAAAATCAAAAGGAAGAGAACTTGAGACATAATTTTTTTCTAATTTTTCTTGTCTCTTTCTTACCCTTACTATCTCCAAAATTGATGAATGACTAGAAAGTTAGGAGCACGTACAATAACTACTGTATTAATCTTAATAACACAGTAATTCTGCTCAGATATTGATTTAAAAGACTATAGCATTATCGGCTAAGAATAGCTTCAATTGGTTTGAAATAATTCTTCAACTTAAAAAGTTTGCTATGTGTGGGATCATTAATCGTACACGAATTTAAGAATCTATATATTTGTTTATAATTGCTGTCCCGTGATCATCAACACTCCCAATCTCGCACTTTGTAACCATGAATTAATATTGATTTGGGCTGTTTAGTGAATAATTTAGCATGGTGCATATGTACGTACTTACACGATTTGATTATTTTATCATAACTGTACTCTTAGCAATTGGACCTTAATTAATTACCGGAGGTTTACTAGTTAAGTACGCAGTTGTTAGTATTATTATTTTAAAATCAATAGTAGATAAGCTTCCAAATTCAAATATGATGCTCTCGAATAAAAAGATAATAAGGATTAAAAAATGATCAGAGAGTGAGAGAAGAGAGAATGGAAGGAAAAGAAAAAGAAAAAAAACATTTGCAAAGGCTTAATTTGTCCTACTTCTTAGTTTTGATGGGATGTTTATTAGCGAAATTTTTTTTTTTCTGCGGTTAGAAAGCAAGATTAAGATTTTTTAAATTTAAAATGCACATTTTTAATTAGAATGTTTATTTATTTATTTTTGCTGCAGAGACGTGATTGGGAGAAACTTTAATGAAAAAATTATTAATAATTTTTCATATTTTGAGCCTCACGTATACATGAAAGTAAAAAATGTTGTTTCTTTTTATATTTCTTAAAAGAACTTGGCACGTGGCATCAAATGATAGGCGAACAGAATCTGTTCCGTGTTTTATCTAAAGTATCTAATCACCGCCTACGACACAAATAGATCCCGTTGGATTGACTCTTCGATGTCACCTTCAAGGTTACACGGAGTAGTACCAATTTTGAGTTTTTTTTTTTTTTTTTTTTCTTCTTATGTTGACGAGGTTTGTGTAAAGTACTTTAATTTTGTGGTGAAAATCGCTTTTATGATTTGCTTTTGCAATTTTTTTCAAATTTTTAGCTGTCGCGAAAGTGATATGTCGTGAACAGGAGTTACAGGACTCGCACGTTTTTTATTTTTAAAAAAAAAGAAAAAAAAACTTGTTTTCTAATTATTTAGTTACCTATTCTTTATGCTCTTCAACTAAATATAATTACCTATTCTTTATGATCTTCAACTTAGATTTAGATCATTGAAATGGGGGGAAAAAAAAATCCAATTTATGTAGTAAGATAGATTGGATAAAGATAAAACACATTTGATCAATAAATGTTTGGCTCGGTTGGGAAAGGCATGCTTAATTGATTTTAGAAAAGAGGTGGCGTTCGATCGACTCGTTTAAATTAATCATATATATACACAAAATAGATAAATAAATATTCGGTATAAGAAACTTTCTTTTATTTATCTTATTATAAAACCAATTAATGATACTCTTGTTAAAAAAATTTGGATGCTCTACAGTAAATTTAAGGATATCTTTTTGATCAAATTTTTAAAGTAGTTTTTGAACAAGTTAATATGTATTTGCTCGAGTTTGACTTGAAAATAAATGAGCTAGCTAGCTCGTGGGTGACTCAATTTTTTATAAACTATGTATACGTTCGAAGCGTGTTAGTTACAGGATCTAAAATAAAAAAATAAAAAAATAAAAAAAAAAAAAAAAAAAAGAAAAAGAGGAAAGAAGAAAAGAAGCAAGCTATCAACAGTGCTCAAGAGCAATACATCAAATATTAGACATCAACAAACATTACATCAAGTAATCTCGTATTAATTAAAAACAGTACATTCATATATGTATACATAATTAGGTTACTAATTATAATAATACTAATCCTACTACCAAAAAAAGTTTAATATAAGGATGCTTTTTAGACGACGCTTAGAGAAAGCATCGCCAAACGTTTTTACAATATAAAAAATACCGACGCTTCAAAAAGCATCGTCATATGATAACAAATAATTTATTAAATGATGATAAATTTTATTATTATTTTTAATTTGATAACAAATAGATTATCCCGGCTTAGCTAATTCCATCTAATTTTATCAAATCCAACTAAACATTATTTTCTATTCATAATAACATGATATTCTTCTTATCCCACGTACTCAAACCAAACACTATTTTTCACTGACTTACTCCAACCCCCAACCAAACACAAAAATACTCTAATCCCATCTTAACCCTGAACGTAATACCATTCCTAAAATAACTAGTTTTTTATTAACCCCGAACCAAACGGTAGCCAAGAAGTTCAATGTCTCAGCGGGACACGGTTGTTTCTCTGGAGGAGACTCTGATTTAAGTGTCTCCTTTGTATAATTCTTTTATTTGATCCAGGAAAAAAAAAAACAAAATGAATAGTTTAGATCACATTTTAATCACAAGCTTTAGTTAATATATCCATAATGAGCTCCCAAATACGTGTAGTAATTAAGAAAGCTACGGATGCATGCATGTGTATCTAGACTCTAGAGCAATAATTTATTTTTATTTTTTTGAGAAAAAAAAAGTACGTAGAGCAATAATTAATTAATGAGTCACGACTCACGACACGTAATGCATAATAAAATAATCCTATGTTTTTTCTTTCGAAAAATGTACATGAGAAGGATACAGATCGAGCCATGTATGTGCATATACAAGAGGAACAAATATTGGTCATTTGATCCGTCGCTCTCAACATGATGTGACATACACTGAATACGTTGCTCGATCCTTCAGATAAAACCGAATTAATTAACCTTGTATTGATTGGAGCGTTACGATATTTATGTATTAACCAAAAAAGAAAAAAGAAAAAATCTTATTCATGTGGGAACAAAAAGTGATCAATTAAGTTGATTAATTAGAAAAAGTGCACTAAAATTAACTGTGGTCGGCAAACATTCCCAGATTAAAAAGTTTTGTTCACGATGTGCGAATCGATCGGGTCTTGTAATAATAATTGCTCTTTAATTAAAGGCCATTAATTAGCACACACAAATCCACCAAGTAATCGAAGCGATGTGACAATTGCGACGCGTTTTCCTTTAAAAACTTGAAAAAATTTCAATGTTTCGAGCTAGGAAGTAATTAACCCAGCTCGTTGTCTCCCAGTAGGAACTACTCAGGTCAGTGTCCTCTTTTTTTTTTTTTTATAAAAATTATATATATATAAAGTCGGCTACTATACTATTAATAGTACGAAACACTCGTTGCTACTAAATTTTTTGCCATTAGATTCATCCCTTTGTTCATTTTCACCCGTTAGATCGTCATACTATTCAACCAACCACCTACTCGACCCATCCTAACTGCACATCTCTCACTCCAATTGAAAACTTCAGAAGACCAATAATTTGGATATATATATATATATATATATATATATATATATATATATATATATATATATATATACACCGCAAGATAAATATCTCTGGTCAAAAAGTTTAGTACTATATATATCACCATTTTTGTTGAGATTTTTTATTTTCAAATTATTGATTTCGAACTCTTTTAATTGCTAAGTAAATGATATTAAAAAATTGCAAAATATATTTTTTTAAAATATTTCAAATGTGTTAGATCAATCTAAATCGATCGTTAATTTGAAAACTACATTATCACAAACAAATTTTAGGAGTACGGACGCTTTCGTTCTCCAAATATCATACAAAACCTTCTCTCTTTCTCTCTCTCTCTCTCTATCTCTCTCTCTCTCTCTATATATATATATATATATATATATATATATATATATAAATAAAATTTTATGACTAGGCTGTAAAATCCACTACGGTGGTTAATTAAGCAATAAGATAGCTAACAATGCATGCATCTAAGCACCGAATTAAACTTACACGATGACAATTTAAATTTAATTTTATCACAAAAGCATGGAATTAATTGGGCATTAATTGAACCAACTGCCAATTTCAAATTCAAAACAAAAAAGGAACAAGTAGCTAGTTCAGATAAAAGGTAAACCTTACAAAACTTATAACCTGAGTTGAACTTGTGAGCGGAGAACACCTGCATTTGCGAACTAGCTATTACAAAAAATTACTATGCATTTTGCAAAGGAAAAAAAAATAAAAAATGCTATGCATGCATGCTTACAATTAAGAATATATATTTCATTAATTCTCGGCCTTGCAAATCACGATTATATATTAATTATTTGTGATTAATACTCTTTTTTTTCAGTCAATTACGCGTATCGCCACAATCACATACGTAAGTTTGTAAAACGATATAGAATTTATTTGTAATTAAGTACGTACCTTAGAAAAATACTATGTATGCATGTTTAGCTCCATTATGAGTATTTCTCGGAGGGTCGGACCATTTGCTAATCTACCTGAGATTTATGGCTACTAAAAATGCTAGGTTTTGTATATTAACTATATATAATTTATCTAGTACGAGAATTTAGCTCAAGGGTTCAATAATTTATAGCTCCATTGCATACTTCTTGTTTCTAGCTGCTTCTTTTTTTTAAATTTTTTTTTGTGTTGATTGCTATTGCCCTAGTCCACGAAGATCATAATGCTAGCTAATTAGATTCAAATCTCGTAATTGTGAAATTAAGGAAAAAAAGTTCAGGCAATAAATTAGTGCTTATGCCACTCCATCCACTCGATTAATGCAATTAATTGCACATTATAATCAACAAAAAAAAGGATATAATGGGAACTACATTAACTATTAACTATCATTGTTAAAACACACACACACAATAAAAACAAAAGTAATTATCGTGACATGTAGTACTATACTACTACACGTACCCTACCTACGTAACAATAAATGAGACAAAGTAAAACTCGGAACTTACGTACAATTACAAACCCATTAATCACCCGTTTAAAAACTCGGATGCGAACCAATTAATCCATTCTCACTCCCCACTCCGAACCCAGCCGGTTCACAGCAACGCATCCCACAGCGACCCCTGCACCCAGTCCTCCACGTCAGCATCCCCATGGACCCACATTGGTGGGGCCACCAACATCGCCTCTGCCAGCTCAGCCCACATCTTGGGCGAGTCCAAACCCAGCTCGTCGTTTCCTATGTACTCCCACTCCGACCCGGCACGGCTCGGCCCGCTTAAACTACAACACGGCTCCGGTCCGAGCGCCCGGACCCGGCCGGCGGCCTCGAGCGCTGCGGACCGGATGTCGACCGGATCCGAGCTCTTGGGCCGGGGGAGCCGGTCCGCCGCCTCGGGGAAGTTGAGCCGGGCCTCGCGGCCCCGGAGCCGCAGCGCGGCCACGTCGTGCGCCGCCGCCGCCATCTCCGCCGACTCGAAGCTCCCGAGCCATATCCTCGTCTTCTTCCCCGGCTCCCTGATCTCGGAAACCCACTTCCCCCACTTCCTCTTCCGAACCCCCCTGTACTGCGTAGCAACCTGCGTTTCCATGGACTGATGATCAAGTATATTTTCGATCTGAATATATTATCCTCTTTAATTAGCTCGTAAATGGGTATGCAGTTTGTGTAAGTGGGATATGCGAGTGAGGGCGCCTATAAATAGGAGGGAATTGGGGGGGGGTTCATTACTTCATTGTGTGGGGCAATGATTTGTCACGTGGGGTATTGAATTTTCAAATAGTTACGTAATATGGGGGGGAGATTATGAAAAGGTGGTGGTGTATAGCATGCAATGTATGGTATTGTTTTTTATATGGAATGAAAAAAAAAAAAAAAAGAAAAAGAAAAAACAAAAAAGGAGGAGGATGAGGAGGATATGGTGGGAGATGTTCGGAGTTAGAGAGGACACTGAGTTGCTGTTTTTAGCTGGGTGGAGACAGCTGGCATGGATTACTTTTAGGGAGAGAGGGAGGGCGATTTTTGCGTGCACCTGGCGCACCTGCTTCCTGTAGTTAAAATTTTGAGTGCAATACTGTACGGAGGAAAGTTCTCGGCAAGAAAAATTTTTAGAATGTAACGAATATATTGGTGACGTGGCGTAACAAATCAATCAAAAATTTTTTTAAAAAAATATATGTTCGATCATGATTATAAAAAAAATATTTTTATTGTACTTTTGTTTGAAAAGAAGAAATGTGATTGTCTTATTATTAATGACGAGGTGCAAGTGAGATAGTGTAGAATTCCTCCTAGGCAAGGGTGATTTTGTCGTTCGTAACTGGCGAGATGTGTACAAATTTGTCGTGCACAAATTTACAAGAAAACAATGCATGAAAATTTTATCATAAATATCTTAGGTTTTGAATTTTTTTTATTACCTGTGTTCTACAGCATTTGAATGGCTTATATATTAAAAAAATATCTTCCGGTTTCTATAGTTTGTAAATTAAGTGAATTACCTTTTACTTACAATTTAAACTTTGGCAACTTTTGAAGTTGTTGCTCGTTTAGAAATATAGATTTTCATAACTTCATATATATAGTTGAGCTGGAATACTATTGATAGCAAGCGGACTTCATTGCCACTCATTTATTTTCGATGATGGAGTCTTCAAATCGACAATTGGTACCGTTGAAGATGATCTATATCACTTGAAGCATTTAGAAATTAAATTTTATACTTTTTCGATATTATTCTCTAGTTCATCAAGTGGGCGTAAAAATAAATGGCTAAAAATGAATATTCTCTAAAAAGTAATGATAGCAATTTTGTAATCAAGATCGAGAGTATAGATCTTGTTCTATATAATTTAAAGAATTTTCTAATCAAAATTAAATTGATTTGGATAATCTTACACTGTTAAACGAAAAAATGCCTCATATCGATCATTAAAATTACAAATTTTAAAATCCTTTGATCATTAGGTCAATGATGTCAAAAAAATTTAAAATTTGATTTCTATATACTTCAAGTGGTATAAATTATGTTTAACGGTGTCGGTCGTTGATCATCGAAACAAATGGATGACAATGGATCGTTAATTTTTTTTTTTCCTACTGTGGGCCTGGTTGCCTCACTTCTGTAGCTTAATTCATCCCTCCAATAAATGAAGCTGGTAGCGTGCTATCTTTTTCTCACAAAAAAAATGGATGACAACGAAATCCGTTTGCTATCGATAGTGTTCCAGTTCAACATACACACTTTCTCTCTCTTTCTCTCTCTCTATATATATATATTAAAATAAATTCAGATCGTAAACTATTTAATCATTCATATATTAAATGTGGTATAGATTGAGCCGTTCTAGTTTTCTGGTGATTTCGATGCATAAATATTTGTGTGATCCCATCACGGCGGGATGCGTTCGCATTCAACTTGTTGAATGTATGTATTCTGTAATAGAGAGCGACCCAGATCCAACAAACATGTTCAAGAGTTTCTTTGGCAAGGAACTGCAGTGACGTACCCATTATTGTGTACCCAAACAGACAGATACACCCGGTGCATGCAATAATTTGGAGAGAGAGCGACGGAGGGTCGATGTCACACGATTCTGGAGGGAAAAGGCTGGCTTCCATTAAGAAGACGTCAGGTTGCGGTGGGCAACGGGTCCCGGAAATTTTTTTTTTCTTATAATAATTACATATAAGATAATATTTTTTAAATTAATTTTATTATATTATATAAAAAATTATATACTAAATTTAAATAAATGTTTTATATCATATAGTTTTTTTTTATTATTATTATTAAATTTATATATGTAACTCAAGGGGCTTTCTCTGGAACCTCGTGTGGGTCCCGCACCCCAGGGGTGGCACGTGGCACCCTGCCGTAGCACGGAGCAACTCGTGTGCGCCCCCCGTACGGATACTATACGGTGAAAGAACCGGGGGAGTGGCGGGGCCCGCGCACTGTGCGGTCGCACGGATGTAGGTCGGATCACGCCTCGCACCGATCTCAAAGTCCTCGTCGGACAAAAATGGTAAATATGCATTGCGACCCCTCAGCTATTGCCGTTATGGCAAGTGCGGCCCCAATTGTATTTTTCTAATTAACACCGGTTTAACTTTTCATTTTTTAATTAAATAAAATTTTGCTAAAATTCAAACAATTCTGTCAAATTCAATAAGCGTTAATTACTTTTCGGAAGATAAAATATGAGGATTAATGCCTGATAATAACCAGTTAAGCAGCTATAATTTAACAAGAATAATTCAAGCTAAATCTGAGGGGCCTGTTTCAAAACGTTATATAGTTGAGGGTTCTGAGTACATATTTTGCTCATAAATTATTGTAATCATTTTTTTATGGGCCTACCGGATCAAGGGAGTGAATGGATCTGAGATCACAGTGCATGGATGGATGTGGGCCCACAATAAAGGCGGTGGGTGACTGTTTCTGGGTCTAAAGTATGGTTTGGTGAGCCGGGCCCGCTTAAGTGGGCCGGGCCCACTTATTTTGTTTCTATTTCTATTGGAAATTTAATTAGACGGGCCCATGAGCCAGCTTAGATAGGCTGTTCCATGGACTACATGCATGAATGAGGATGGTGAGGAATATATATACTTACAATCGAGTGGTGGGACAATCCCTGGTAAATCATCTGTACTGTTCTTTTCCTTTCTCTCCCAATCATTTGGCAATGTCTGGTTGAGCCCAGCGCGCGCGCGCACACACGCAAACTTTCCGGGAAGGGAAGGACGAAAAACGTACCTGCTGGAAAATGAAAAGGCAAGCGTAATCGCAATTCGCAAGCAACAAGTTGATCACCGGATCCGCAGCTGAAAAGTTTTAATGAGTAGTGAATAGCTCATTCAAGAGTGGGGTCACTCTTGCAGCTCGAATCACACCTGAGTAGGTTCATTGAGCCTGATCAAGTCTTTAAAGTAAAGAGCTGAGCCCGAACTTGACCGCTAACTAGCTCAACCCGAGCCCCGTCGGATGCATCATGCTTTGATCAGAAAGCTGAAATACTAATGTAGATTTCTTTTCCACTTATTTTTTGCTCAAATTAACAAAAAAACAAAATAATCAACGGCGTAATACATGTGGTCAAACAAAGTCGGCGACGTGTCACTACCAGAATCTAAAAAAAGTCAGTAAAAACTTGGCGGTGTATTTATTAATCGCATTTTAGACGTATGAGCGACATTACTTGATTGCATCAATGTGCTTTATATTTGTGGAGGAAGCTTCTGAGATGCTGAGAAAATGAAAAATTGGGTAGTTCTATCACTATCACCGCTAATTAAAAGTGAGGTTATGCTAACATTGAGGGAAACAGCTATTGAGCCTGAGAAAATGAAGCTCGACTTAATTATTGTTCTTGGTTTCTTCTCGGAAAGGAGAAAAAAAAAAAAAGAATCTTGGTTAGTCTTGTTTACGAAACAATTTTTCCTAGATAAGCTTTAAAACCATGGAATTTGCAGTATCCATATAGGCACTGAGGTGGTGAAATTTGCATCAAAACCTAAAAAAGATTCGCGCGATGAGATTCATCACACTGATTGATATCTTCAATAGCAAAAAATACGATTTTTTTTAGCTGTTAACAGAAGTTCAGAAATGCAGATTGATCAGCAAAATTCTAGCTTTCATAAGTTGATTTGTCAAAGGTAACAAAATATCCCAATAAGAACGACATATGATCATTTACACAACATGTAGCAGATTTTTTATCCCTCCAAATCTACAAATTAAAAGAAAGAAGCTGCGCAAAGCTAAAGCAATGAAGATTTCAAATAGATATACCTTTGTGCTTCAACAATCCGACTGGCCCGAGTAAGAAGGCCGATGACACTGTCATAATTTTTTTCTGATGCCTTCAATTCATACTCCCTAACCATGGAATCGAATATTTTAACAGCTCTTTCGTGCAATTCCGCCTTGTTGCAAATGGCCAAAACCACATCAAAAGTGAAATTATTGGGAATGAAACCGTTTGACAACATCCATTCAAATAGATTAAGCGCTTCTTTATATCGGCCGTTAGACCCGTAAGCATCTATTATTGCCGTACAAGTTAAGGATCCCTTTGATTGGACCCCGTCAAAGACCCTCCGCGCCTTCTCAATCTCTCCACACCTGCCATATAAGTTGATTACTTCGGCTTTAACAAGAGGAATTTGATTCAACCTCATCTTTAATACCCGGCCATGCACTTCTTTGCCAAGCTTTAAAGCTCCCAAATCACCACAAGCACTTAAAATCCTTGTAGTGGTAATCGAATCCGGCCTATAACTAGTTAAAAGCATCGAACGAAACTCATCTAACGCAATAGAGGGGTAGCCATTCTTTATGTATGAGTCGATAAGTGCTGTCCAAGCTATCACATTCTTCTTTGTCATTCCATCAAACACTCTGCGAGAATAATCTAAGCGGCCACAAGCTGAGTAAGTGGTGATCAAAGAAGTAGATATGGTAACATTGGGTAAAAACCAACTCTTCAAAGCAAAGCAATGGATCTCCTTCCCTGGCTTCAATGCTTTCAATTGGGCGCAAACAGGGAGAACAGTAGCAATCGAAACAATATCTGGCCTAATCCCTTCTTGTTGCATCCAAATAATCGATCTCAACGCTTGATCAAGCCGGCCGTTCGATGCATACCCCGACATTAGAGCAGTCCACGATACGGCATTCCTCTCGCTAGACCCATAAAAGACCCGCCTCCCAGAAACAATATCACCGCATTTAGAATACATGTCAATCAATCCCGATAGGATAAAAACCAGCTTATTGTAATCTCTGAACTTTTTTAGCACAAACCCATGAATCTCCCGGCCCAAATTACGCTCCGAGACCTCTCCAATCGCCGGCAGGATCGATGTTATTATCACCGAATTCGGCTCTACACCATCTTCCACCATCAACCTCAAATACTCCAAAGCCTCCCTTTTCAACCCATTATGCACGAATCCCGCTATGACCGCACCGTACAAGACGATATCCCTTTCGGGAATTTCGTCGAACACCTTCATGGCCATCCGAGCCTTGCCACACTTGAAATACATATCAATCAAACAGGTGCGGAGAAGGGTAGGAGCGCCGGCGAACCCGTTCTTCATCAAAAGAGCATGAGCCTTCATCCCCTGCGCGAGAGCGGGCGAGCCCGCGAAGCTCTTAATCAGGCAGGCGAAGGTGTACTCGTTCGCGCCCACTCCGGCCTCCCGCATCTCCGCGAAAACCCTAAGCGGCGCGCCGCCCCACCTCGGGCCCCCGGTGACCCCTCCCCTCATCAGGGCGTTCCACGTGAACACGCTCCGCGGCGAGAGCTCCGAGAGGACGCCCATGGCGTCCTCGTGGGCGCCGCAAGAGGCGTACATCTCGACGAGCTTGGTCTGCAAGAACTCGTTGCTCTGGAGGCCGTTGATGCGGATGTGGACGTGGACTTGGCGGCCGAGGGCGAGGGCTCTGAGGCGGGAGCACGCGGAGAGGAGGGCGGAGAAGGTGGTGGCGTTGACGGGGACGCCGCGGTGCTCGAGGTAGTCGAGGATGGCGAGGGCCTCGCGGAGGCGGCCGAGGCGGGCGAAGCGACGGATGTCGCGGTAGACGACGTGGGGGTTCTTGGAGTGGAGGGGGAGGGAGTCGGGAAAGGCGCGGCTCTCGGAGAATTTGGGGGGTTTGTGGGGAGGAGGTGTTAGGGTTTTGGGGGTGGGGGTTCGGATTTGGGAGACGAGGGAGAGGGTTTGGGGTGGGGGTTTGGAGAAGAGAGTGGTGGGTGTGGAGGGGAGGGAGGAGAGGAGGACAGAGGAGTCCATTGGGAGGAGGAGGGGAATTTTGGTGGGAAAATGGGAGAGTAAACGGTCGAATTATTTTGAAGTTCAGTTTGAGGGTTTATATACACATTCAGCTTGTTTTCCATTAACATTACCCTATATAAGTAGTTGAAAGTGGCACATTCTGATTTCAGATTGTCGAGTTTATTTATAAAAATATTTGAAAATTTTGTTTGTAAAAATTTCTTCAAAATAGAAAGTTGTTTTTTTTTAGAGATAGATAGCACGCTACCCGCTTCGATTATTTCGTTAGGAAATAAACTTAGTTAAAATATAAATTAACTAGACGAATGGTCCCGTGCATCGACCACCAAATTCTCAGGCATTGGACCGAGAGAATCAACATAATCAACTATATAGTCGACTCCACTTCCTACTATTTCGTTGGAGAGAATTTCATTCAAAATCTCACTCTAATAGGTAGTAGTAGTACTGCATTTAAATCTAGACCAAATGATTGGTTTTTTAAAAAATAAAATCAGCCCAAGATAATTAAATATAAAATATTTTAAATTAAAGAATCACAAATTTTAAAATGTTAATTATCGAATAAAATATTAATGTTCCCTCTGACACAATGCCCAAATGTATATTTTGGATTAAAACTGCAGATTGGCTTAGCCCAAAGTTATGATGAAGTTGGGGCTCATCTTCTTTGCCAGCTCGCGTTACCGCTGGTATGTAACACTCCACAGCCACAAAAGCGGCGCGAATTTTTAACCAATTTGATAAATAAAAATAAAAAATTAGAGATAATAATTAGCGCGCCGTTTCGTCGACAATGTCGAGCTCCCTCTCCACTCTCTCTCCCTTCTCCTCTTCTTCCTCTTTCTCTCTCCTACACCCCAAAACCCTAAATCCCACCAAATTATCATTTCGAGCTCCGGGAGCCCGCCCCGATTCGCGACCCTTTTTCTCCTACTCTTCCCGCCGCTCCAAAACCCTAATTAGGGCTCCGACGAGCCGGAGCGCGGCGGAGACGTCGTCGCCCGCCGCCGCGGCTACTGCTCAGCAGGGCTCTACAGCGTCGGATGTGGTTAGGGAGTTCTACGACAGGATCAATCGCCGCGATCTCGATGGCTTGGAGGTGTTGATCGGAGAGGATTGCGTCTACGAGGATCTCGTCTTCTCCCGCCCCTTCGTTGGGCGCAAGGTCGATTTCTAAATCCTTGTTAAAATGCCTATTTTTTCTGAGAGATCGGGAAAGAGGTTAAACTACGGTTATATCGATCTATTCATAGAAGTTGTAGTATTTTAAGTATTTTTATATAGCACTACTTGCCCTGTACTTTTCAAGTTTTATTGTTCTCGAACTCGTAAGTCGAACATTTCGACATTCCAAACTTTGAAAGTGTTTGCCCTGGAAGAAAAATTATTGCGTCTATCGGGTCTCGCATTCATCTCATACTTTCAATCCAACTGTAAGTCCCTAAGTAGAGGAAAGAATGCAACTCAATGCCGGTACTGTTGCAGCATTTCCATAAAATAGAAACACTCGAATGGCGGTACTGTTGATTCTGAAACTGTTTTTGAATTCCTTATGTGAGTTCTCTCTCCCATGATGCAGGCGATTATTGACTTCTTCAAGAAGTTCACAGAATCTATCAGCCCTGACCTTCAATTTGTCATTGATGACATATCCAAGGAAGACTCATCAGCTATTGGAGTTACATGGCACCTGGGTATGGTGAACAATTCTCCTTTTCTAACTGAAATAGATATATTCTAAATATATCTCAAGCTGCGTATTTTGAGAAATTGGTTCCAACCAAGAGTGGCAGGGCAAGCCTTTTCCATTCAGCAAGGGCTGCAGCTTCTATCGCTTGGAGATATTGGACGGCAAGAGACAGTTAGTGTAAGTTGACTTCTATAACCAAAAGAAACACACTTCTATGATGTGATGTAGATATGTTGAGTATGGATAGGTTGAAACTGTAAATCTTAAGAAGCAGGGAAACCATACGCTTGAGATAAGGCGATGAATGTACCAATTCCATACATAAATATACTATATAAGTATTGATATTTATATATAAAAACTTAGAGGTAGAGGTATACACTGATACACATACCTCTTGCTGCACATTAACCCCCATGTGGCCATGTATCTTTCTATTCTTGCATTGCTTTATATACTGGAAGTTATTATTACCATCTATGATAGCCTATATCTAATCAAGCAGATCTAATTATTTCAGTAACAAAAATGAGATTTAAAAGAAAGCTAGCACAACTACATAGCAAAATGCAGTTAGAGTAATATATTAACTCAAATACATGGCAAAATGCAGTTAAAGCTAGCATAATTTTTTCTGACCAATCTAACATTTCAGGTTAGGTTGATAATTAGTCAAAAATGTGACAAGCGTTATAGAGCCTTGTAATTTTGAATAGGGTTTCTAAACCATATCTTCCTTTTCTCATATCTTAAACTTGTTTGGTCCTTGACCGATCCAAAAACAAAATTGTCACTCCTTATAATAGGGAAAAACTCAGGTTACCATCAATGCATTTACTATTACTACTACTGAGGGTCACTACTGGTATTTATTGCTCATTCCTGCTTAGCTCTTTCTTGCATCTCAAATACATGTCCGTTGAGTACCCAGGGTAGTGCAAGCTGGTTTTCTTAGTAGGTTCTCTCATCTGAATGTGTCATCTTAGATGCAAGAGCACTGAATCAGTGCTTATCCTGTAGAAATATAAGGGAGAAAAGGGGCTTCTACACTTGTGTTATATTTAATCATGATTACTTGATCTGTTATCTAGCTGGATATTGACTAGCAATTTCCAACGGTTATTCCTATTTCTTAGAAGAGATTGAATCATTGGAGTGACAATATCTGCTAGAATGTTTATATATAACTGTAAGCATTTGCAAATATTCACAATACTCCGCTTAACTGTCGACGCAGATATGGTCGAGATTGTGTGGAACCTGCCACTAAGCCTGGGGAGTTGGCATTGGTATGTGCACTGTATCTCAAATAATAGCATACTATACATTTTTTCTTTGCTGATCTAACTTTTCTACCTGAAACAAATTTGGTTCAGCTTTTGGCATAATGAGCTATAAGGATTGACAAAATGAGCTGCATTCGCAACGCTTAAACTCGTTTTCTAACCCACTATATTTCTTTATTTATTTCAACCAAGATTCCGGAGTACATTATAGAAATTCTATATGAGATACACGATGATTCATTTTTTGTGTAGTAATTTATACTAGGGTCCTAATTCTCTAATCTTACGAATCATTGTGGATGAACTATGCTTGGATTCTGACTTGGTTCTACGATATATGTTTTTGTTTGAGAGCTCTTCTTTTTGTTTTTTTGGGTGTGAGCATGCAGGCTATAATCAGGGGTGTGACTTGGGTGCTTGAACGGTTTCCACAGCTTGCTGATCTTTTGACGGATGCCTCCGGGTGTATGATATATAAACAATACCACTGATTATTAAGATGTATTCTGTAAATCTCATTGCTATTCACTGTACTTAAATGTTATCTATGTAATTGCTTCTTCGCAAGTTCGTAGTCATGTTTCTGGGCATAACATGTTGAATCGAACTTCTGTGTGGATACAGAGCCAGTTAAAATTTGCCTAGCTGAGTAGAGAACCCAAAATCAGGGATGTAGCATGCCCTCCTTTTCAAAATTTTAAAAAAGAGGAGTTCAAATTGCAAAATTGAAAACAAAAACATGGATCATATATATATATATTTTTTTAAGCCAAAATTTTGCTTAAGCTGATTATTTGGGGACTGGGACTTGACGGGATCAGAAGATTCAGAACCTCATCCTATAAATGTGTCCAACTTTACATCCCCATACTCGATCCTCTTTCTCTCGTTATCTTCATCGTGTGGCTATGGGCACCCAACCCGTCCCCTCATCTCCTACCCCCACTCCTCCCATTCTCGCTCCTAGGGTTAGGGTTAAGCTCTCGCTCTCTCCTCCATGGCGACCAATACCTTCACCATCGCCTCCTCCACCGCCGTAATCTCGTCCTCTTCGTCCCCCTCCTCCTCTCGCTCCCGTCGCCACTCTCTCCTCCTCCTTCCCCATCGCTCCCTCTCGAGATCGCTTCGCAAGGTCAATTGCAAAGCCGCGGAGGTGTCGAAGGTGGAGGGTGGAGAGGCGAAGGTGGTGGAGGGAAGCGGCGGCGGCGGCGGAGGTGATAACGGCGGGGTGAATTGGATTCCGGTGGTTCCGCTAGCGGCGCTGCCGAAGGGGGAGCGGAGGGTGATCGTACAGGACGGTGAGACGATCTTGTTGCTCTGGTACAAAGATGAGATATTTGCGATCGAGAACCGTTCCCCCGCAGAGGGGGCGTACAGTGAGGGGTTTCTCAATGCGAAGCTCACTCAGGTTTTTTCTTACTATTTTGCATTTTAAGTCTTATCTCATTGATGATGATTAGTGGAATTGAGTGATCAGCGTCTAACTCTAACATGTTAATGTATACTCAAGGGTTTGTTCGAGCTCTTGTGATTACAAATTTAGTTATTTTTATGGGCTTGAGTATGAAGAGATTAAGCTAGTTAGGGATTTTGGCCTCTGATCTGCGCCTAGCCATTACATGGTCTTTTGCAACTTATATCTTTAACTGCAGAGAATTTAAAGTAAGGTTCACTAACAAGTAGAGGCGGCTGTTGCCAAGGCATGTGCCATAGTAATCTTAAAAACATAAAACTTGTAATGTGTATGCTGTTATCTGTGTAGTGAATGATCACAGTTCTGTTTATAACACCGATGACCTAGGAGGTTTAGTTAACTTGCTAACTGAACGGGTTTAACGCCAGCACCTAAAGGTTTGATCTTTGGAGCATCTGCATGACATTTTCTGAACCTGGGGATTGTTGTTTGGAGCACTTAAGAAAGAAGAAGCGGCTTGTTGAAAAGTTTCAAGTTCTCTGACTTTGAGGATTCTGAGTGGAGAAAATTTTCATGGCGATTGAAGTTATTTGTTTCAAAGCTACCGATGACATGAATGAATAAAATTTGGTAATGGCAGCAATTAGATGTTATTATGGCCCATTAATTTGGGCCAACTGAGTGGATCTTTTTTTTTTTGAAGAAATAAAACTCATTTTTCTCTGGTCATATGCAGGATGACTGTATTGTTTGCCCGACAACAGACAGCACATTTGATCTTCGGACTGGAGAAATAAAGGAATGGTACCCAAAAAATCCAGTTTTGAGGGTTCTTACACCTGCTCTGAGGAAGCTGTTTGTTTACCCTGTGAAAGTGGATGGGGAAAACATATACATTAACATGAGAGGAGCCAACAGATCAGGCGGATCTGCAGAGATTATTTTTAGTGGCAGAGCTCAACCTGGAATTACTGCATCTGATGTCAATGTTGAGGAGGTCTCTCTCTCTCTCTCTTTGTGTGCGTGTGTGAGTCCGCAAATTAGACGTTATTGTCATTACTTGTTAGAAATCGTGGTTATACTTTATCCACCGCCTTGGAAGATTTCAATGAAGCTAGTAAATTATGCATCGTTTTGCAATATCTGCTCTATCTTTTGTTCATAGCGCACGATTTAAGCTTACCATATCATGCTTTTCAATCCGCTTTCAGGTGAGAATGGTAGTTGATGAGGAGTCCGAAGGTTTTGGTTTCACCGGAAAAAATGAGGTGATAAATGGAAAAGCAGCTATAATCGGCTTCCTGTTTCTAATAGATTTTGAGCTCCTAACTGGCAAAGGCCTACTTAAGGGGACTGGTTTCTTGGACTTCATCTATGCGATTTCAAATGCTCTGAACTCATAGACATCCATTCATTTCTGCCGAAAAGGTTGCAGAGTTCAAGTGTGTTCTCGAGCTTCAAAAGGTATTCTCCTATCTATCTAATGTTTTGAGCTTGAATGAAAGTGTGTTTAGTGCTCTTTTATTTATACCTTTCTTTATATATGTTTGTTTACTTCTGCTATCAGAAACACAAAGTACGAGTGCAGGCCGAATTGAATGAACTGCATTATTTGCAGACCATGATGAATTTAATCTTTCCACCCCCCTCCGCTAATCATCTTGGAGATGGTTAGTGTTAATTCCTTATTTGAAAAATGCAAACATTGTGTAATATTCATACGATGTACATAACCGCATTGTTGGTTAAGTTTTGTCATGTTGATGATATCTTGTCACTTTTAACAATTTCGGCTCTGTTTATACAAAATGATGGTTGAATGGGTATCACTCAGAAGATTGAATGATGAAACATTCATGCACATTTATTTATAGCTTATCCTGTACTGAACTACTAATGGCCGTTCTCAATATAATTGTAATAATTGTTAGTTTCTCTGCTCAACATTCGGTTCCCATATGATGTTGTTTAATTATTGAAATATCAAGATTAAGAAAAAAGAAAACCTTAATCACTATTTAAGGAGCGCTCGCTAGCCCCTGCAATCCTTCGAAATGTCGATTCTACTTTCTGGTCTAATTTTTCCTTCCTTCTTAGTTTCTCTGCTCAACATTCGGTTCCCATATGATGTTGTTTAATTATTGAAATATCAAGATTAAGAAAAAAGAAAACCTTAATCACTATTTAAGGAGCGCACAACACAAGCCCCTGCAACCTTCGAAATGTATTTTAGTTATTAAATTGCTATCATTGGGCTAATCTGGGTGTTTATTAGTTGGTTACTTGTAATCTGAATTAATTATTCCATTAGCCATTTATGGGAACATTAAGATTATAACCTAGTCGCAGCACTTCATTTCCATGGACAATTTTTTTAATTTCTATTTTGATACTGTTTTAATGTTTTGGCTATATTAATTTTATCAGAACTGGACCTTCGACTCGACTAAACCTGCCTCCTTCCAATGTATGCATTCGAAGTAGAGAGGTCAGCGGGGCGGGTCGGATTTGGGGCGGATTTTTAAAAATCTGAATCCGAACCCGACTCCAAATCCGAGACCCGAACCGAATCCGACGGATATTAAAAATTCATATCCAAATCCGAGTCTGATCAGAAATTCAAAATCCGAATCCGAACCCGAACCCAAAACAATTTTTTTTCTTTCAATATTTTAAAATATATTATATTAAATTTAAATTTTTAAAATATAAATTTAAATATAATGTATATATATATATATATATATATATATATATATATATATATATATATATATATATATATATATATATATATATATATATATATATACAAAATAAATTCGGTTCAGGATTGAATAAAATTTCGGATATGCATACCCACATCCCTAATGCGTCGAAGTCCACAGACGTTAAGGGTCCAGCCACTTCTCGTCAGAGCATAGCTTGATAGGCCATGCGGTTTCGCTGCATTAGCGAAGTGATTTCTTAAAAAGTGATTTGAATATTTAAAATTTAAAATTAAAAATAATCATGATATTTAAAATTTAAATATTTAAAATTTAAAATTTGAATATTTAAAATTTAAAATTAAATATTTAAATAATTAAATTAAATTTGAATATTTAAAATTTAAAATTAAAAACTTAAATTTTAAATTTAAAAAATTTATAATTTGAAGATTAAAAGTTGAAATTTAAAATTTGAAATTTGAAATTTAATATTTAATATTTAATATTTAAAATTTTATAATTTGAAGATTAAATTTTATCTTAAATTTGAAATTTGAAATTTTAAAATCTAAAATTTGAGATTTGAAATTTAAAATTTAAAGTTTGAAATCTATTTTTCAAATTTTAAAATTTAAAAGTTAAATTTTAAAAATTCAAAAATAAATCTAAAAATTTAAATTTAAAAATAAATTTAAATTTAAAAATAAATTTAAATTTAAATATTTAATTTAAAATTAAAATAAAAATTTGAAGTTTGAACCCAAAATCAGAATCATATTTCAATAAGCAGTTTTTTTTCAGCTTTTTTCAAAATCAGTTTTCTAATTCTGAGAAGCAGAATCAGATTTTAAAAAGAAAATTTGTTAAACGCTCTATTGGGTTGAAAATCACTTTTTAGTCCAAAAACGCTTTTTAAAAGCTAGGCCAAACACCTCCTGAGCAAAAATTGGAAGTGTCGGATAAACACAAACCTGTGCGTGGAACGGTCCACAGCTGACGTGGTGGACCGGGTCCAGCCACTTCTCGTCAGAGCATAGCAAATAGAAATCGATAGGCCATGCGGTTTTTTCGCTGCATTAGCGAACGAGAATCCCCTCTTCTTTCCTTTCCCTCTCCCACTTCGTTGGAGCCTTTGTGTCTCTAATTTTTTTTTTTTTTTTCGCTTTTCCTTATTAAGGAAAACGAAAAAAAAAAATTAAAAAAAATTCCAATGTCAATCTCTCTCTCTCTCCCTCTAATCCATTTCGTTCTTCTCAGAGGAAACGAGAGGGGAGAGGTTTCAATTGTTCGAAATTTTGCAGAAAATTAGAGCACCGGGCTACCGCTGTATTTTGATCTAATTCGCGAGCTCAAGTAATTACCCATCTTTTGAATTTTTGGGTTACATTGTTGTGAAGAGGAGCCATTGTTTCCTTGATACGGGATTTGAATTGGCGCATGAGCGTTGAGTTTGTACATTTTTTGGCATGCCAATGTTACGGGATTCGTGCAGCTAATCTCGTGTTAAACGATCGATACGAAAAAGGGGAGGAGAAAAGAAAGAGAGGAGGAAAAGTTTGATCATATTCATTGCTTATGGGCTGCATTTGCTCGAAAGGAATCGCCACCGATGAGAACATCGAAACCGTCCGAAAGGCCTCGCTTTCGAGCAAGTCGTTGAAGCGATTCGTCACGCTATCGAAGAAAGAGGAGACCAAGAAAGAGGAGGCGACGGTGTTACCGAGTTGTAATGACGGTGGCGCGATTCGGGCCAACTCGAAGCCGAAGGCAGATGAGGTCGTCATCTCAATGCCGGCGGAATCAGGCGACGACGAGAAGGCGGCGGCTGCGGCGGCCGTAGATAGGACCAAGAAGGCAGGAGTGCATCAGAGAAGGGCTACTGTGGATGTTGGTGCAAATAGGAATGATTCCAGAAGGATTGAAGATCCTGGTGATGTCAATGGAGCAGAGGCTCATTTGGGGATGAATGGGGTGCCGAACGGCTTCTCCGGGGAGCATGTCATCGCCGGATGGCCTTCGTGGCTCACTTCGGTGGCGGGGGAGGCCGTGAAAGGGTGGTTGCCGCGGAGAGCGGATTCGTTCGAGAAATTGGACAAGGTAATAATATCTACTGCTTTCTCTGCTAACTCTTGGGATTGCTTCGCTCTGACACAATCGTTCACAATCCTTGCAGATTGGACAAGGAACATACAGTAATGTGTACAAAGCCCGGGACCTCGAAACGGGCAAGATCGTCGCGCTGAAGAGAGTACGATTCGTAAATATGGATCCCGAAAGCGTCCGCTTCATGGCTAGGGAGATCCACATTCTGCGCAGGCTCGATCATCCGAACGTGATAAAGCTCGAGGGCATCGTCACGTCCCGCATGTCGTCGAGCTTGTATCTCGTTTTTGAGTACATGGAGCACGATCTTGCTGGACTCGCTGCAACTCCAGGTCTCAAGTTCACCGAACCACAGGTGCTTGATCGTACTATCTTTCTCCACAAAGCTCCAATCAGGTATATATACATATACATCATTCAAACCAACTTATATGTGAATGTCAGGTGAAGTGCTACATGCAACAGCTACTTCGCGGCCTCGAACACTGCCACAGCCGCGGAGTTTTGCATCGCGACATCAAGGGCTCGAATCTTCTGATCGACAACAACGGAAATCTTAGGGTAGGAGACTTTGGTTTAGCGACAGTTTTCAATCGCAATCAGGAACAGCCAATGACGAGTCGTGTTGTTACTTTGTGGTATCGACCTCCCGAGCTTCTGCTCGGAGCTACGGAATACGGTGTTGCGGTCGATTTGTGGAGTACTGGTTGCATACTCGCAGAATTGCTTGCTGGGAAGCCAATCATGCCGGGTAGAACCGAGGTATATATATTTATACATATACCTAGGCTAGGGTAATAGCTTTGGTTTCGGAGATTGCCGTAGCTGACCGATCCTTTCTGGTTGTACGAAATCTACAGGTGGAGCAACTGCACAAGATCTTCAAGCTCTGCGGGTCGCCGTTGGACGAGTACTGGCAGAAATCGAAGTTGCCACACGCCACCATCTTCAAGCCTCAGCACCAGTACAGGCGGTGCGTCGCCGAGACGTTCAAGGATTTCCCTCCTTCAGCTTTAACTCTCCTCGATACCTTGCTTGCGATAGAACCAGATGCTCGGGGCACAGCGGCATCCGCTCTTCAGAGCGAGGTATGTTGTCCAGCATCTCTCATCTTTGTTTCAATTGCAGCTAAGTACGATTAGGAGTTAGTTTATGTGTTCCTATCTATGCATTATTAGTGAGCATTGATTTACGAGAGAAAATTTCAGTTTTTCAGCACAAAGCCGCTGCCTTGCGATCCTTCGAGTTTGCCCAAGTATCCGCCGAGCAAGGAGTATGACGCTAAACTCCGGGATGAGGAGGCTCGGAGGTGACTTTTTTTTTTTTCTTTACTATATATTTTCATGAACAATCGCGTAGTTTCTGTTTTCTAGACACATTTATGGAGAATTTCATACAAACTTAGAAGTAATAAAAAAAAAAAATTTGCCTTGGGATTTTATATATTTTTCACCTCATTTCGCAATTATAGGCAAAGAGCTGCGGCGCTCAACGGCCGTGGATCTGAATCTGTAAGGCCAGGGAGAAATGAATCCAAAGGAGCGGCAGCAGAGAATGCCAACTTAGAAATGCAGGTATTTATTTTACTCTCTCGAAACGTTACAGGAAAAAGACACCCCTGCAAGGCTACGACTCACAACAGAAGGAAAAAAGAAAAAGTTTTTTACCTTTTAATTCTACGCATCACCACTTAATTTTTCTCCTTTTAAGAGGTTCAATCGAGGCCTTTCTTAATTGCAAAATTACTGGACACAAATTAGCTTATTATTCGCCCTTCTTTATTTTCTGTAAAGCCACCTGAACTTCGAACAAAATTTTTTTGCTCGTTCAATTTTAAAACACCTAGACTTAAAATCTCAAACACTAATCATCAAGTTCTTTATTACCTGCATTAGAGAGACGGTAGGTTGATGGAATTAGTTTTGACATTAAAATTTAAGCCTTTTATTCTACTTCGAGTGCAGCAACGGCAAGCACATGGTGGGGTTGGATTTCCTATCGAACCTTCAGGACAACAAAGAGGAATGCACGCACCTGGGATTGGATCCACATGGTATGATAACAAGGGGAATCACGGCGATCATCGGCCAGTTCCTGGACGCACATACAGTTCAGTACGGGTATCGAACGGCCCTCAGTTGCAGTCACAGCTATCGTATGTGCCTCAACCAGGGGGTACTGACTTCATAATGCCGGGTAGAACGACTGCAAATTCAAGATACAATCGGCTCGACGTCGCCGAGCCCTGCGAGAAGCAGGTGCTCGACAGGCCAGCCTCTTCTCACAAGAAAGATTTAGGAATCAAGGATACATCACTGGTAAGTATCATACTCCTTACAGTATGTTCTAGTAATAAACATTCTAAATCAAACAAGTTTATAGCGATTTACACGAAAATAAACCTAAGATCATATATTTGGTCTCGACGAATTCAGAGTTACGGAGCTAAGAACAAAAGGATCCACTATTCGGGACCATTAATGCCTCCAGGTGGAAACGTAGAAGACATGCTCAAAGAGCATGAGAGGCAGATACAACAGGCAGTACGCAAAGCGCGCCTCGACAAGGAAAAGACAAACAAGAATTTCTACTAATACGGGCTGCTTTAAAAGGAAGTAACAAATCCCTTACTAGAAATGGCTGCTCCCAGGTCCTATATTGCTGGTCTCAAGACACATAATCGACAGTAACCATGAGAAACTTGTACAATATCCTTACATCCAAGCTAGTCACCATGTACATGTTTAGAAATAATTGCGTGAACTTGCTCCACCACATGAGTCATGGACCTGTTAAAGCATCTGTCAATCCGTCGTATCTCAATTTTCAATTCTAGCCACGCTTAGAGAAAATAAGTTTCAAATCTGGAAAGACTTTAATTTACTAGATTGTGGGAATTGAAAGTTGGAGAGAAAAAAGAAAAAAGAGGATAAATAGCTGAGCAAGTCCATGACTGATGTGATGGCCGGGTGCAGCAATAATGTCTCATGCATATTTCCAGTTTCATGGAAGGGATAGCTATATGGCCTACACATAGGAAGAAGCTTGCTATGGTTCGGAATCAGCCTCTCTCAGTGCTTCTTAAAGCTTCAGATATTTGTAGAAGTACAAATAACAATATACCTCAGCAAAGCTGCAAGAGAAGCTGTTTCTTTGATCAGCCATTTTGGCACTGAATGAATTATATATGTTTGTAAATCAAGAAAATTGGTTGTGAAAAGCAAAAGGAAAAGGAGTCTATAATTGATTTAGGGTGTATGTAAATTGTATGTTCGTAACTATTATTAGCAGATGATAACAATTCATGATTTTCGCCTTCAGCTTTTTCTCATGCTATTCACTAGATACCTATTGTACTTTATTTTAGTTTTGTTGTCTCTTTCGCTCTGACTTCAACAAGAAAGGCTTAGAAATCCAAATAACTGAAGTTAGAGATGTACAAACAGCTTGACCACTCAAACTCGAAACATAATCCTCGAGTCAACCATATTTTAATTCTATGTCCAGCTTAGATGTCTTATTTGTTATAGTATGATTTCTATTCCACGCTTACATGTCTTATATCTACTGGTTAAACTTCAACTGTTGATGCATAGAATAACTAAAAGGAAACGTTCCAGCAAAGTTGACATTCAGAAACATTTTTAAACTATTCAAACATATGAAAGACCACACGAGTATAGTGGCTTGGGGTGGGAAACAAAAATTCAACACTTGCTTTGTAGAGGCAAATGATTTAACTCCAGAACACAGGTTGTGGAGACTGAACTCAACCTAGCTGTTAGTTTTTATTATTCCTCTCGGATATTAAAAAAAAAATGGGAAATAAAGAAGAACTTACAAGCTTGGCCATCAGCTGCTCGAACCGAATTGCTTCTGGATGTCCTTAAATGATATGGTGGCAGAACCTCTCCTCTTGGCCTTCTGCTGTGATGGATGCTCCCTCCATCCCGTCATATAGATTACCTATTTGTTGAAACATCGTAACCATTCTCTAAAATCTGTCACAAAAGGAACATAGAAAGAGTTTCCAAATCTATTGGTACTATAAAAAGGTTGAGTTTATGTTCACTGACAAATATTAGTTACTTTTCTACTATCAACTTGAGCTGTCGACACAGCTCGCCAAGCCAGCTTGTGTTTGGCTCGAAATCTAACTATAAACAAGTAAACAACCCAAGCTTGAGCTTTAGCCTAGCTAGCTTGTTTTCAGTTTGATAAAGTTTGTAAATATAATAAATAAAATAAGTAAAAAAATACAATATAATGTGCTATATAGATTAAGATGAAGAGCAGTCGTAAGAATGAAAGAAATATACCAATATCAAGTATAACCAAGCAATATCGGGTCTGAAGTTTACCTGAAAAGTTGCTGGAACAGTACCATCTTCAGCACCAAACATTGACTGATAAACTGCAGCAGTCGCCAAAGCTGTATCTCTCTTCAGAATCTGGAAAAAGTTGTAACAACCCTAATAGTCAGGGAGTAAAAAGGGGCAATCTAGTAGCTAGCCTTAATTACCTCAAGACAATGAATAATAAATCTTTATAAATTAAGATATCTTTCAACAAGGGAAAAAAACAGCTGCTTTTTTGTTCTTTCTTCATTTTTCTTTGGTTGTGAGGGGGGGAGGGAACTTACAGGGTTTCTTTGGAAAAGAGCATTCGTCTCACCCATTGCTCGGAGATGTTCAACAAGTTCCAAGGCTAGAAAAAAGAAGTATATATCAGAGAACAAAAAAGAAAGAGAGAGAGGCAGCAATTGCCATGACAAATGCAGAAAACATAGCTTCTAAGATTTTCCAATACTAACAGTAAAACTTCATAGAATTTAATTTCTAGCTGCTGAAAATTTCCACTCTTAAAAAAGAACGAAAGAAAAATGTAAAAAAGACCAATGTGATAACTTTGCGAACTTAGATCAAATGCTACTCATAGTCAGAAATATACAGGGTCATACAACTGGGAAAGGAAAGCAGTTGATATTTCCCCAAGAAAAAAGAAATAATTCTTAACACATAAAAACTTGGGGAGTGCCGTATTGATGTTTCTTTGTGAGTTCTATATAAGTAGGGCTGATTAGCTATATGAAACAAAGTGTTCGATTGTCTACTTAGATCTTTTCATGAGGCTAAGCACTAATAGGTCGAGTTCAAATTAAAAAATAAATTCAATCATCAATTGAAACATTAATCAATGTAGGGCAAATTTATAAGCAAGGGACCAGGAGTTTGTGTCAACTAAACATCCAGATGATTATCATAGGCACTGACCACTATTGTATTTGACAGTATATTGATCTACATCAACACCAGGAAGGGCGAAGCCTGCCCTTGTAAGAAGATTTCCTGCATCACGCACCTGAAATAATCAAGAACAGCAGGATAGGGTTAATCTAGCCATATGTCTAACTCACAAACCAAAATACGATTAAGATCAGGACACGTACTTGTGCTAGAGGAGAAAGTCGAGGACTGATACCTCCCTCTCGTTCCATTTGAGCAATTGTACATGCTATTCTCAGCTCTCTGATTGTTACGGCCCAATCATAAGACACAAAATAGAGATAATAAGATGTTAAAAGTCAAAATATAATAGACTGTACAAGTTGAAGAATTAACAACTTTAAAGTCTCTCCACCAAGAATAGCTGCGAGGAAGAGACCATCAGGCTTCAATGCAAGTCTACACTGCCACAGATTTAAATTACTTGTCAACCATTAGGCAGTGCTTAATGAAATATTAAAATCAAATAAATCAAAAGGTCTGTAGTGCATACTTGTATCATTGCTCCAGGGAGATCATTTGTCCAATGAAGTCCCAAACAACTGATTACCAGATCCAGTGAGCTTTACAAAACAAAAAATACAGTAAATATCAATAAGTGCTTTATGGGGAAGGAAAAAGTAAAAAATAAAAAATCATAATGTGAAGAACCAGTTAAATGAACTTCATCCATTTAGAAAAAGTGTATATTGACCTTTCTTTGATTGGCAGGAACTCTTCATCTCCAACCACAAAGGAAGTCTCAAGGTTGTCATCAGGAAAATTGTTTTCTGAATCCCTCAACTTTTTAACCATGTCGAATGACATATCCATCATGATCAGCTTTTCAATTCCACCTGGTATCAAGAAATAGACACATGAATTCAAAATAAGTTTAGAAGTGAACTCCATCATTAAATGAAATAAGAAATGATAATTTGCTCGACTGTGTCCTATTTCTGATGCAATGAAGGGAATGCCAACATAGCATCTTCCCCCCACAATTAAGCAATGCGATAAAGAGAATCCATGGTTAAAGAATCAATTATTGCACAAAACAATAACCAAGTATCAATATCAGCATGAAGCAGAAAAATAGTGAACTAGGGTAGGGACTGAAAGGGACATAGATTTGGAACATTTACAATTAATAAGCAAACAGAACTAACCCTGCCCACGTAACAAACGCCTGACAGCCGCTAAAGAGCCCCCAAGACATAATGCCGTCGGGAATGTCTTCCTGCAATCCTGAAAGACACAAAAAATTTCAGAATAATCCTTTGTGCAGCTGGAATGCTTCGAAATTCTAGAAACCAAACTTATTTCTAAAGCTACCAACTGAGCATTCTAGTTAACTCCTTTTATTAGGGGTTAGATTTTCTCATTGTAATATCCACATTTCTAATAAGAGCTAGAGTATTGTATCAAAATAGAATATATACATATAGGAAATATTTCTTTTGAAATAAAGCTTCACCCAACAATGAACTAACCAGTTGATACAGTTCGCTAACTCAAGGGACTGAAGCAATTTTTGAGTTCATTACACCTACACAGCAATTAATATTGCTATAGATAGAGAGAAATCCAAATAGAGGTCGATCGGAGAGCACCTCGAGGCGATCGAGAAGGTTCTCGGCGACGGAGTCGACGAAATCGTCCTTCCCCCGCATCAACCACGCCGCTCGATCCCTCTGCGAGTGAAAAAAACGAGAACGAAAAACGAAAATGAAAACCCTACTCGATGATCCCGATTCGAACACAATCCAATGCCTTAGACGTAGAGCTCAAGTAGAGCTCAAAGAAGAGAGAGAAAGTGAAGGACCTGTTTCCTCTTGAGGTCGCGATCGAAGATCTTAAGCCGGGAGCTCTGGAGCCCGTCGCCCGAGAACTCGGCGTCGCCATTATCGCCGGGGGAGGAGGAGAAGGGAGCGGAGGGAGGAAGCGGAGGACGACGACGACCGGGAAGAGGGAGGAGACGATGTTGGGAGGGTTTTGCGCTCCTCCACCATTCTCTCGTGATTGCTTTTATAGACATCTCCGCGAGCTGCTCTGCGGCCGCCGACGATGCGCGGTTGCTGTGAACTGCTTGTATAAAGACGACTTCGGCCTCTACTGACAAGAGAATTATTTGAACTTCGTGTGCCACGTCATCTTGTGCACCGCCTCTATCCGGGCCATATTATTTTATCCTTGTATGAAATTGTAAAATTATGTTTATAAAAATTTGAATTATTCGCCGAGGGTGCCCGGTGGACCAGCTTTGCAAGTTCTGTGCGTTACTATCCGAAACCTGCGATCACCTCTTCCATGACTGTATCTTTGTCAGATACCTTCGAATTAAAGTGGGACCTGTTGTGCCTGCTTATTCGGACGCAGGGGATGTTCGGAGGCTTTGGACACAGATCTCCGAGAATCCCGATGCCACAATAAGATCGAAAAGTTTAACCCACTTGGTGGCAATTTGGTGGGTCGTATGGACGGAGCGAAACAGCATTTGCTTCGGCGATGAGGCTCATAACGCTTCTTGGGCTACCGAACGTATTGCTTCCCTGATCACAGGCTGGAACGAAGCACTTTAAACCTTTCCGCGCTCACTACGTCTAGTTTGTGGTCCCGTTTTGTTTGTTTCTCTTTGTCTACTTTGTGTTCTTGTTTTGTTTTGTTTTTATTTTTCTTCGACGCCAAATTTCGGCAGAGCGCCATTTAATTTAATCGTATCTGTTAAATTCATTTCTTAATGAATGAAACGGTAGCGATTCTACACCTTTTTCTCAAAAAAAAAAAAATGAATTATTAATTATAAAAAAATTTAAAGATCTTACGATTTAAAATCAACATAAAATGACAAGTTAGAATATTAAAAAAATTCAAATATTGTTCAGTTTACTTGAAAGATTATTATTTAAAAGAGTAATAATTACATTACAAGAGAGAGGTCAATTTTAATTAGCTGACTAACAAAGAGGAATATATATTTAAACTTTATACAAAGTTTGGAGAAATACATTTTAAATTAATATATGTGTACTATTACTTTTGTTCATAAGAAACAATTTTACCCTCGGAAAACTATTAAGTGCTGCGGTCCATGTCTGACTTGGTGATCCAAGTTCACCGATTTAATTTCTCGACAAATATTAGCCTTGAGATTAGAAAGAAGACACGTGTCTTTTTGTGTGTGGGCCTGTGGGGGCACCCAATATGATCCTCATTGCGAAACAACTGAGTCTCGCCCGAACCAGCGCTTCACACAAACCCAGAAGCAGAAGCAGAAGCAGAAGCGGAAGCACCATGCTTCTTTCTCCGGCTTATTATCGCCCACTCCGCTTCTCACAATCTCCTCCTCCTCCTCTTCCTAAGCGAGATTCCTCAACTGGGTCTCTACAGTTTCCTGGAAAAGGAGTTCGAGCCCCCTCAAATACCAAACCCCGAGCGCTTTCTCCCAAAACGGAGGACGACACCGAGCGAAGAACCATAGGTTCGAAAAGCGCTGGTGGAGGAAGCCCGTCTAGAAGCTTCTTGTCTCTTCTCTGCCCCCTCCTCAAGTTTTTTGGTGTAAGGATCTTTAGTCTCTTTTTACTTCGGTTGCGTTTGTATCTGGATGGTATACTTGGCTCGAAATTGTTTAGTGTCAAATAATTCTACTACCAGCTGTGATGCGCAGGTACGGCGAACTCTGAAAATCTTAGGACACGATATGCCGAATATCGAGTTTTATCGACCACAAATTCGATATGTGAATTTGTAAAAAGTGAGATGATGCATATAACAAGATTTTGAAATTGGCCACTTCAGTATATCTCAATTCAAATTAGGACAAGAAAGGGTCACCTGTTTATCTTTCGAGTATCACATTTGTATCACTAATGTGGTTTTCAAATTTTCCTTGCGCGCAGGGAGGAGATCCCTCGCAGGAACGCAACGACATTATAGAGGTGTACTCATCAAAGCCACTTATTTGCATCTCTGTCGAAATGATATGGATATTCAACCCATTTATGTTTCGAATCGTCCTTCTAGTTTCTTTTGTTGCTCTCTGTGTTATTTGAAATATGAATGGTATTGGCGAAGCAATTCATTTTGATTGCTCTCTGTGTTTCTTCGAATCACCGTGCCAGGTTGCAACATCTTCGTTGTCGAGCTTGGCTCGGCTTCCATGGGGATCCAAGTCGACAAATGGCGGTGGAAGCAGCTTAAATTCTTCGGGAAGTCCAACAAACTTGCAGTTATACGAATTCGGTAAATTTTTCCATACAGCCTTATGGGGGTCCTGACTATACTAAACACTTTTTCTCTGACGTGATAAGACGGCTCAATTTAACATACGTACAACAAATTAGTAAAGTTTAGGGTTGTGCTTGTAAATAGTGTAAACGTACATAATTAGTGTCTCAATTTTGACATTGTTACTAAGATATGTTTTCTTTTATTCAAGTAATATGTTCTGAATGGCATTTGTCGACAGAGGCATGCCCCTTTTGTAGGAGAGTCCGAGAAGCAATGACAGAGCTCGATCTCTCTGTAGAGGTAATGAATGTGTTGTTTCTGAAGTTTAACTAAATTTCCCTTTTTCATATAGAAGGCATGTGGCAGTTAATCTTGAGTTCCAGCTACACCGTAACTGTTTTTTGATATTCTAACTCCTTTGTGTTGCTGGAAAGAAGTATTATCGATTAAAAGTTTAGAGTACTTGTCTTAATCAACGTTTGTTGATCTAGATATTGGAGTCGGATTGAGAATCACTAATCAGAAACAAAAAACCATCATTTTGTTCTAAGCTGTTTTAATTTCTTGAATTGTCTAATAAGGAATTTTTTGCAAATTATTTTCAGGTTTATCCTTGCCCAAAAGGATCACTAAGACATAGAGAAATTGTTAGAAATATTGGTGGGAAAGAGCAGTATGTATCCTTTACGGTTCTTAGAGACGTATCCAACCATGTTCATGAAATTTTATGCCCTAATTATATATGTCATGTTAAGCTTAACATTTGTTGTGCCCTGCAGTAGTATATTGGATCAGATTATTGGATTATCTATTTATGTAGTAGAATATAATTTGAATAGCATCCAAACAGTTATTCTAGAAAAACCTTTGCTAAGCGCAGTGATAGAACTGCATATCTTGCCTCCCCCCCGCCCTGCATCCATACAGTTCAGGACACTTTACGGCAATACTTGACTAAAGATGGTGTTGATGCAGGTTTCCTTTCCTTGTTGACTTAAACACTGGCATGTCGATTTATGAAAGTGGTAAGCATAAGCTTTTATGTGCTTCAAGTACATTTTAATAGAAGTAGAAAAGAATTATTTATCATTTATCTTATGAATGACTTGCTTGAAGTTATGAACACCTTCTGCTTCTGTAAACCCTTTTTTGGTTGTACAGGAGATATTGTGAAATACTTGTTCCAACAATATGGCCAAGGAAGAAATCCCACATTTGGGCTCTTGGAGAGGTACTTACAACTTGGCATTATTGTCAACACTCTTATATCAGCTTTACCAGATTTGAGTACTGCACCAAAATCAGCAGTAGACTACAGCTTCTACCATGTAACTGCATTTGACTTGTTTATAATGCAATATGCTTTTAGGAGCTTGAATATGTGATGTAACGGAAGTAAAATCATTCTCTCTTCTGGCTTTACTGCTTTAGATGTTCAATTGTCAGTACCTTTGAAATATTGAAGTTTATAGCTCTGCAGTTTAACTAGCAAATATCAAGATATTCTTAATAAAACCCTAAAGAAATAGCATTTTCTATGTGAAAGCTTGCCCAAGAGCTGAGCTTTTTGTCAAGAACCTTGAAGTTGCTTGACAGAACAAATTTGCGTAGGAAATGTTGAGTGTTTCCTGCAATATTGCAGCACAATTTTTACGGGATGGGTGCCTACTCTTCTTCGAGCAGGAAGAGGGATGACGCTGTGGGATAAAGTAGGAGAACAACCTTCCAAGAAATTGGAGCTTTTCTCGTATGAGAACAATGCTGTAAGCATCACTTCCGAATTTCTTTTTTCATCTTCAATTCGAGCATAACTTTGATCTTTGCCTTGATGCTTTTCCTTCGGCTTCTTCAGTTTGCCAGGATTGTTCGCGAAGCACTATGTGAATTGGAGCTTCCTTACATTCTCCAGAATGTTGGAGAAGGGTCATCAAGATCTCAGCTGCTTGTTGATTTATCAGGTTCCGAAGAGGTGATTCTTACTAAACATTTTACTCGATGCTTTAAACAATGTTATAGATTTAACTCCTTTCGCTAATCATAGCATGTTTTCTTCTGATACTAATGTTTAAGGTTGTTGATTTTATCCAAGGATGTATATATTTGCCTTTTCTGTTGGGCTGGCCATATACCTAATATTAATTACATTGGCCAACATGATAAATGTTGTTTACTAGCTAATCTAGGACAAGTAGTTAAGTCCAAAAGCTCTTTCAAAAGTTAAAAAGGACATGGAGTCAAAACACTAACATTTCAACAGATTGCATTGGTGTATTTGCGTGGTTGTTCTAATTGACTTGTGCTATTTTAACATGTGATTCAGAAGCTTGCTCAGAATAGAAGTTTGATACCATTGTGGCTTGATTTTACAGGTACCGTATCTGATCGATCCGAACACAGGATTTCGATCAGGTGACCATAAGAAGATATTGTGTTACTTGTTTCAGACATACTCTGTTGCAATCTAACCTCTAGTTTTCATTTCCTAGTTCTTCTTGGAAAAGTAATATCCGATCATTAGCCATGTAAGATCCGAACACACCAAGCTTTTACACTGCTAATTAATTTTTCACATCAAAATCCTTTTCCAGTGCGTTAACTTGGTCATCATTTTTACCTGGTCATCATTTTTACAATGCTCGGTTTCTGGATGGTTGTACGAAAGACAAATTCAATTTCCTTACCAATTCTGGTTGGTGATATGTCACCATCTTCTTCGTCCCCACTTTTGGTCCTTTGGAAGGTTATTATTTGGTTGTTCAAAATGCCCCCAAACCTTTCTATGTCGAGAATTAAATGGTAGTTGCACCGCATTGTGGGGGATGTTTTAATTTTAATTATTATTTTCGTACGGTTTCTCCAAATATTTAAAGAAAATAAAAAGGAACCGCTTCAATTCATCATAACCATCTCTGCATTTTGGTAATTATCAATTTATCACGTAATCAACTCGCCACGAAATGCCACTCCACAACTTTTGTACTAGGTAACTTTTACTCTGGAGGGGACGAGTGCTTTATACTTGATCGTAATCTGATTGTGTTGGTTGCAATATTTCATAGGAGGTCCTTACTCCTTAGGTCGGTAGTAAGCTTCGCAATTGCACGGGCCATAGATGAATGCGGAACATTGATTCTTTTTTACACAAATTGTACAACTTGTTGGTATCTTAAAATGATCAATCATGTATCCATATGGAACTATCAATCAATCATGTTTCTATGGTCCCATCTGGTGCGACACTATGACCTGCTCAGCGGTGAAGCCATGTTACACACCACAAGAAGCAAAGAAAATATCTAATGATACAGGTACAAAAGGTCAAAGTCGTAACAACTCACAACCACTCCTCTGTCCGTAAAGAATTTATAAAAGACCGCCCAATCCAATTATTTCCTTTACAGAGCGGAATAACGTGCATCATCGGTGTCGCTCTCTCTCTCATTACACACTCGTACGCACACGCAACTAAACCTTAGTTGGGTATTAGGTCACTTGTCCTGATCGCTCTCTCATTTGCTGCATCTTCAAGTATCAGCAACGTCCAGCCAACTCCTCTAGTCCTCTCTTGTCGTCGCTAACCACCTCCAACCATTAAAAAAAAAAAGGAAAAAAAGAAAAAAAGAAAAAAACTGCAGGTCCCGCTCAAGAACTTCAAATATTACAACCCATTACCCACTCCCAAAGCTTTCACACTTCTCAGGACCCTTCTCCTCCTCCTCCTCTTCCCATATGATTTGTTGCTAAAGATGAATATCAGAAAAGCACTTCACTTACTAGCCATGAAGGCCAAGCTGCAAAGCTCGTTTCGAGCCTGCAGAACAAAACCGATCCTCCTCGGCTTCTCCCTCCTCATCGTCCTCCTCCTCCTCGTGTTGAGATCGAACCTCTCGCCCACGCCGCTAAACCAGCGGGTGGCGACTCAGGCGGCGGCGGCGGGTGGGGCGTCGTCGGCATCGATCCCATGCGCGAAGCTCCCGGCGTCGGTGGCCGACGCGATCGTGCACTACGCGACGTCGAACGTGACGCCGCAGCAGACGCTGGACGAGATATCGGTGACGGCGCGCGTGCTGGCGCGGAAGTCGCCGTGCAACTTCCTGGTGTTCGGCCTCGGCCACGACAGCCCCATGTGGACCGCGCTCAACCACGGCGGCCGCACCGTCTTCCTCGAGGAGGACGCGGCGTGGATCGCCACGGTGCGGGAGAAGCACCCGGCGCTGGAGACGTACCACGTCGCGTACGACACCCGCGTGAGCGACGCCGAGGGCCTGCTGGAGCTGGGGCAGCGCCCCGAGTGCACGGCGGTGGCAGCGGGAGGCGGCGGCGCCACGGCTTCGACGACGACGACGACGACGACGTGCCGCTTGGCGCTGAAGGAGCTGCCGAGGGTGTTCGGCGAGGTGGAGTGGGACGTGATCATGGTGGACGCGCCGACGGGGTGGATACCGGAGGCCCCGGGGAGGATGGGGGCCATATACACGGCCGGGATGGCTGCGAGGATGCGGCGCAGCCCCGGGGAGACGGACGTGTTCGTGCACGACGTCGACCGGCCGGTGGAGGATAAGTTCTCCAGAACCTTCTTGTGCGATGGCTACCTGAAGGAGCAGCAGGGCAGGCTCAGGCACTTCGCCATCCCCAGCCACTTGAACAACCCGGGAACGCCATTTTGCCCCTGAGGACGCAGACTAGATATATTATTAATGATCGATCTGTTTTATTTTTTATTTTTTATTTTTTGTTTTTTGTTTTAGCGTATAATTAATTTGTTCTGGATGCATGGGTGAGCCTACTGGCTTCAGGATAAGGAGATAAGTATATGTACGCGCCTACTGGATGAGAATTGGTGATTCGGATAGTCAATCTTCTTAGCTTTTATTGGAATTATTATTGGTGCATGATTGAGCAGTATTATTATTATTATTATTACTATTATTATGATAGCTCCTATATATTTGGCCATTTCTTGCTTTCTTGGAGCTTTTTTAAGAAAGGCTGGGCGGAAATGCAATAGCAGTTTTTTAAAGTAGCTAGAAAAGGGTATCTAATAGGTTTTGATTGTAGTAGAACCAAAAGTGCTAATTAAAGCTTCTAAAAAGGTTCTAATTTTGAAGTCTTTTTAAAGGCTAATTTTGATTCTCCATTCATAGCAAAAGCCACAATTTTATTTACATTAGAATCATCTAACCATTAATTTCACTATGTCCTAGGAAAGGCACATTTACGGATTCACCATTGATTTCATTGCATGAGTAACCATTAATTTGAGTATCTCTCTCAGGAAGACATTTGGCAACTGGTCCCGGCGGGACCAAACTCGCCATTAATTTTTAGTTTGGCAACTACTCCCGGCGGTGTTCAAATCCGCGGCTCATAAAAGCTTAATAATTTTTTGAGAATAAGTAGCATGCTACCTGCTTCATTCATTGTATGAATTTGACTACAGAGATAAAACAACGGAGGCCTCAAAAAAAAAAAAGAAAAAACTTTCCACCAAGCTTGAAGAATCTTATGTAGATCTTTCCGCAATTCCGCAATCAAAGCTTAATAATTAATACATAAGATTCTAAGTTTGAAATTTATTTATTTCATATTTACTATATTTATTTTTTTTTTAAAATGAACGAAATGATAACTTGCTGTTTTTTTTTTTTTTGTAAAAGAAAAAAAAATCTGATGCTTCAACCATCTAACTCAATAATTTTTTTTTTCACATACACAATAATTGAAAAATATTATAATTCTAAGGCAGCCAATTGAGCGTAAAACCAAATACATAATATATATACATGCTCAAACATAAATATTGAGTTCATGTCAATTATGTGATTAAAAAAGTAACTTTTAGAAAAACCCTTCTTTATTTATCATTTGCAGTCGTAATCATGTGATTAATAGTACGGTTTTTCTTTTCCCATAAGGATCTGTATTTTTAGGTACCGTTTGGTTCGGGTATAAGCAAGAACTAGTTATTACAGGGATAGGTACAAGTATGGGATAAGAAAAATAGCGTTTGGATGAAAATTGAATTATTTTCGGGGATAAGAAAAATATTAGATAGTTTTATATAAAAAATAGAGGTGTTGGTGGGATAACCGAAAACTACTATTCTCGAGTAAAAAATTAGCGTTTGGGAATATGCCATCTTTTATAAATCAAATGTGATGAAGTGTAAAATACAGTATCCTATTATTTGGAAATAATGAGGAGACAAAATGCTATACTTAAGACTATTGGATAGTTTTCCAGTAAATGCATGCTATTTTTCTTTAGAGAGAATGATAAAGTGCAACAGCTTCATTTTTTTTTTTATAAATAAATTTATCTAAAATTATTAAACAATTTAATTTTAAATTTGATATCAAAAATATTAATAATTAAGCACCTTTTTACTTACTCTTGGGAAGGTTGGTTTATATGTGCGGTATATTACTGCTTCCCCCTCATGTCCACGCAGAACACGACAGGGGCCTGTAACAAGTTGTGTGCAATAGAAGCCAAAATTAATTGGGCCGGCCTATTGCGTAACACAAATTAGGCCTAAAATGTCGGCCCATGTATTTGGGCCGTTTCTCAAATTGCGGCTCAGATTTTTTGGCCCAACCCAACAATTTGCTGATATCAGTGGCGGCAGGCACGTGACCTTCCCCGTCCTTTTTTGCGAGCCAGGCAAGTAGTCACGTGACTCAACTTGAAAGAAAAGCGAAGGGGAGCGAGCTCGACACTCCACCCGGAGATAGAACTGTTCTCTCCTTTTCAGTTTATCGCCCTTTCGACTCCCTGACCCTGGTAGAAGCGAAAGAGACGATCGTCGATTCTTTGCTCTTTTTTTTTTTTTTTTTTTTAACCCCTCCTTAGTCACTAATCATGAGCAACGAATAGTAAGATTCAATCCTTGTTTCTCATCGATCCTCCGCCAATTTTAAATTTTTTTGGCTAATTTTTCGTTGATTTAACGCGATTTTTCCCCCTTTTTTTTTTATTTACCTTCTTTAGCGATTATCTCTTCAAGCTTCTGTTGATCGGAGACTCCTCCGTGGGGAAATCGTGTCTCCTCCTGAGATTCGCTGTGTGTATCGATTTTTGTACCATTAGTTCCCTTTTTAATCGATTCAATTTCGTATTAGTGGAGATAAGCTTTTTTTTTTTGCTCAAATTTTATGATGATCTAAGTTGGGAATCTCGATTAAGATCGTATTCTCAACGAATTTCTGATTTATGTGGGTTTGTTTCTTTCAGGATGATTCCTATGTTGATAGTTACATCAGCACAATCGGCGTAGATTTCGTGAGTTTGTTCATAATTTTCTGACGTACTTGTTTTTAAACACTATATCAGTGATTAAATGAGTGTAGCAACTTTATTTTAATTTAATTTCACTTAATCTCAGAAAATTCGCACGGTAGAGCTGGATGGGAAGACGGTCAAACTGCAGATTGTAAGTGGTTTAGAGATTATTCGATAATTAAAAAATATTTACGTTGATTTTAGATAATTTTGTCTTTTTAAAATGCTCTAGTTGTAATTTTGTATTGAGATTGAAGTTTGGTTACACTATAGGTGATTAGTTGTTGGTGTGGGAAATTAACATTCGAAGGGTTTCAATGGGAGTTGAGAGTGGGGAATGAGGGGGATGGGACCACTCTTACCAGCCAAAATGATGTTTGGATGCATATTAATGTAACTACCAGTGATGTTAGGTCAACAAATTAAACTTGTAATATATTTACTGAGGTTGTGATGCAGCTATTTTGCGAGAACGTTCTGAGTTGTAGTTGCATGATTATGCTTACATTATGCAATATGGGATCACATTTTTGTTTTATTTTTAAATCTTACATGGGCGAAAGATGTACATTTTACTCTCTATATTTTTTAAGTCTCACATGGGCATGTTTAATTTGAGGTACTTCATTATTTTGATCTCCATTTATGTGTAATTTGTAAATTATTATTTGTGATCTATAAGCTATTATCTATAACCCATGATCTCTAATCTATAATTTATAAATTATAAATTACTATAAATTATGAATTAAAACTGATTACAAGTAGTTTCTAACTCTTGCTTAGGCAGGAAAATTAATGAATTACCCTAAAAATCTGCGGTAATGGCTTCAGTTGAGTTTTTCATTCGTAGTTCCCGTCTATCATCTCTAGCACCAAAGATTAGGATTGGGGAAGATTATGGTACCAGCTGGTACCAGCTTGTTCTTATGTTGGGATGTTGATGGTGGGTCAGGGGATTCTGGAGGGTTCTAGAATCGAGGGTCCCAAGAATTCTCTGATGTCAAATATCCAAAAATCTATGTTTGTCAACATCTGCTGCCCCAGCTACCTTAACTACTATAGTTTTGGTAAACATTAATATGGTAAATCTTGTTACGCAAGTACCGTTTTCATTGAATGTTTGGCTATAGGTGCAAAGTTGCTGGGGACCTTAAATCTGACTAATGCATGTAGGAACCATTGTGAAGAATTTGTGCTCATGGTGCCTCATTATATCTGAATTATTTAATGTACTTATTTCCTGACAATGTCCTCAGAGCTAATTGTTGAATTTTGAATGCATGTTCATTACTCATTAGCTAAATCATAGAGAGTTATGTGGAGAGAGATGAATCTTGGTCAAGCAGAATTTACTTATGTTATTTTATTTGCAATTTAGTTATGATAATAAATAATGTTGCTTCCTTGTTTAGTGGGACACAGCTGGGCAGGAGAGGTTCAGGACAATAACAAGCAGTTATTACCGAGGAGCGCATGGAATCATCGTAATGAACTTCTCTGAACTTATTATGCTACGTCATTTTAGAATGACTCCTCGTATTCTAGTTCATGTTTATTTTTCTTTTGAAACTAAACAAGGAGAATGCTTCCATTAATATTTACTTAATTTTCTTTCTAAAGAAGAAACCTACATAAGTATTTCAATCTTCATTTTGTCATATTGCAATGTAAATGTTCCCACACATACTATATAATATTTTGGTATACTGCGTCAATCTGATTGTACTATAAATTACAAGCACGAAACTCTCAAGCAATTATGCTAGAGATGCTAAGATGCTGTAGGTCAACCTAACTAGTTTAGAATAACTCATTTATATTTGTTCTTTGGTTTGCTCGGTCATCCTTTGCCTTTGATTCATGCGTGCTCATGTTTGCAACATTAATGCCTTGAGACTCTTCCCAGATTGTTTATGATGTTACCGAAATGGAAAGCTTCAACAATGTCAAACAGTGGTTGAGTGAGATTGATAGATATGCCAGTGATAATGTATGCAAGCTTCTTGTTGGAAACAAATGTGATTTGGTTGAGAATAAGGTCGTTGCGACGGAGAAGGCACAGGTAAGAGTTCTCTATGATTTTTTCGTTATAATATTTATTTGCCTTGCTGGTTTGGCTTTATTTTAATGTCACCTAGGTGAGTTAAGTAATGCTTCCGTTGTATAGATTTTTATGTGTATAGACATCTGATGTCTTTCTTTTATGGCTTCAATTGACTGAAAAAAGAACTAGGGGTAAAAAACAAATGTTACTGACAAACCTTTTCAAGGCAAACAGTTAAATCTGAGGTGTTACTGTATGATCTATAATTTAAACTGATGGCTTCTTAAACTGTAGGCTTTTGCAGATTCACTAGGCATTCCTTTCCTTGAGACAAGTGCAAAGGAATCGATCAATGTGGAGAAAGCTTTCTTGACTATGTCTGCTGAAATCAAGAAAAGGTAAACAGAAATGACTACTAGGAACCTTCCCTACATTCGAGTGTTCTTCCAAGTGTACTTAAACCAACATAAATTGGACTTTGTAGTGTTGAACTTTCACTTAACGTGTCGGATTATTTTCCAGTATAATAGTATTAGACATAGTTAATATTATCTGTAATCGCTTAATCTATGCAAAGCTGTAAACTCATGACAAGTGTTGCTGGTTTTGGCGCAGAATGGGGAACCAGCCGAGCACGGATAGAAAACAGACGACCACAGTCCAGATGAAGGGCCAACCTCTTCAGCAGAAGAGCAACTGTTGTTCTTAGACACTTTACCCTTTTATACTAACTATTACAATGTTGGTTATGGAAAAGACGAAAGAACATGCGTCTCATGATTCTCATGTTGAATCTTGAGCACTTGAACAATCATTTACATAAGGAATGTATGGTGGGTGTGTCTTCCTTTTTGGTGGCTGTGACTTTTGGAATCAGTGTTATTCATCACTCTTCTGAGGGCACAGTAGCTTGTTGGATGGTAATGTACAAAACTTAGTGATGATAGTAACATGCTATGTTGTTTTGAACACCCTACACGAGATTTTTTCGGGTTTCAGCTCAATTGAAGCTTTCTTTCATGTTTGATGATAGAAATAGTTATGGAAAATAGTTAATGCCGGGGTGGTAAAATATAAACTCTCATTTTACTCTCCCTCATAATTTTTTACATCATTATTCATACCGTTTCATTTATTGCATCTGATAAACATTCCTTGAAAAACATTAAAAATTAAGTCCTTGCATATATATACTACAGTTATGCTGGTTGTTTGGCAAATTTGTGAAGCAAAAAAATTTTCATTTGCAGCTGCTTGCCAAATATCTATCTTACATAAAACACATTCACATGTAAACAGTAGTAGTTCACATAATAAACACCACGAGGATAAAACTAGCCCTATACCATAACACCATATCCACCGATCCCCTTAGCTTAGACATGACAAAAAGTGACTGCAAAACCCACGGAGAATCGGAGATCCAATTAAACAAATGAAATAAACTCTCAAGCAAGTCCCAAACCCAGATAAGAACAACAAATTTAAGAACTGAAAGAATAAATTCCTAACTTGACACCAAACAATTCATCATCAAAAACTCTATGTTGAGCAGCATTGCTTCTTTGAACTATCAGCATCGGCGGCCGAAACATCGATCGTCTTGCCTTCTTTAACTCCGGTAGTTCCCGCCCCGGATTCAGAAGACATCGTATTCTTACTTATCTTTCTGTATATCTCAGCAAGAAGCATCTGAAACGCCTTCTCCACGTTAGTTGCTTCGAGGGCGGAAGTCTCGATGAAGGACAGCCCTTCCCTCTCGGCGTAGCTCTGCGCGTCCTCCGAGGCGACCGTGCGGAGGTGCTTGAGATCTGTCTTGTTGCCGATGAGCATTATCATGATGTGAGCGTCGGCGTGGTCACGGAGCTCCTTCAGCCACCGACTTACATTCTCGAAGGACGTCGGCTTGGTAACGTCGTAGACGAGGATGGCCCCAAGGGCACCGCGGTAGTAGGCGCTGGTGATCGCCCTGTATCGCTCCTGACCGGCGGTGTCCCATATCTGGGCTTTTATTACTCTGCCCTCGACCTTCGGAAGGCATGTAAACAAAAACGCTACATGTTTTAGTAAGTTGAGAATGTAAAATATAGTTTATGCATCGTCACATAATAATAGCCGAACAATCATCAAACAATAAGGAGAGAAGATGTGCCCACGACAAATTGAAGAACCATAGTAGGTGAGAGCCATTTTAGAAAACAACTCGGCTACAACATTGAAGTAGGAATAGGAGAAAATGATGCTTATAAAATCATTACTCAGCCAACTACGGTAAATAATCCATCGTTTATTGACGGAAGCGGGAAGAGCATAAGTGGAGGCCATTAGACAAACAATTTCGACAAATATTTTGCTGGTGTAGAATGAAATGTTGAAAGTCATACAGAAAATAAAAATTCCTCGGAAATATCAAAGGATCCTCACAAACTAGTGAAAAGTAACAGCTGTTAACACAACTTCGCAAGCAGAGAGACAACAAGATATAGCGGCACATCCTCGCCGTATCAACAAAGCAATGCTTATCAACCATGCGCAACGCACAAATTTAGTATAGGTTCATAATGGCCGTTTCAATTAAATTCCTTAAAGAGGACGCTTATCAATTTTCTCAAGCCGAGTTGTTCTTATTGAAGAGGAAACAAACACATATAAGCAAAGACATTAGCTAAGGTATGGTAAGTAAGGTCGATAAAACAATTCTTAACCAAACGAAAGTAAAAGGTTTGCAGAATTAAACAAGGCTCAAGAAACCTCTCTAGAGCTATGGAATGATACATCCTATTCTATGTGATTGTGTACATCAAAATAACTTGGGAAAATGTATAGACAACTCTCAACTAAAAATTTGAACTCTATGGAATGATATATCCTATTCTATGTGATCGTATACATGAAAAATAACTTGTGAAAATGTATAGACAACTCTCAACTAAAGATCATTAAAACTCATAGGTTCCAGGATCACCTACTAAGTTTGCTCTTAACTGCATGCTAATATCTAAATTCTGGGGCATCTCCATGTACGCTCAGATCCACTCACAAAATCAACACTACGAGTGAGAAACAAAGATAGATCTGCAGCGCCACAGTCAAAATGATCGCAGATCCAAATTTAGAGACACCCAACACTTACTAAATAAATTAAAATTGAAGAAAAAAAAAAGAAAAAGAGGAAAAGTGCGTAGTAGTAGTAGTAGCAGTAGTAGTACGTGGAGGGTGCGGGTGGCGAATTCGACGCCGATGGTGGACTTGGACTCGAGGCAGAACTCGTTGCGGGTGAATCGGGAGAGCAGGTTCGACTTCCCCACCCCGGAATCGCCGATTAATACCACCTTGAACAAATAATCGTACTCCTCCTCGCCCCTCCTCCGCGTCCCCGCCATTCCCCCCACCACTCCAATCGCCGATTAATTCCCGATTCCTGCGCTCGCCTCCTCCTCCTCTCTCTCTCTCTCTCTCTCTCTCTATCTATCTAGACTTTACGAGAAAAAAAAAAGAAGAAAAGGTGTCGATAAATTTTAAATTTTAAATTTCTTTTTTTTGGGTTATTTTGGAGACACTGCACGTGTCAAGTACGCCCACCCCACGACGAAATCATTGCCTGCTCCCGGTGCACTGTCACAAAACCAATTATCCATTTATTTTAGTATATATACATATAGAGTAAGGCTACTATGCCATCGGAACCACGGAGGCTTAATCTAGAGTATTTGAAATATTTAGAAAATAAATTATGTGATTTTTCGATATTATTTACCTAGTAAACGAAGGGGCTCAAAATCAACGGCTGAAAATAAAAATCTTACAAAACGTGATAATATGACATTAAAATTTTAGATCAAAGATATTGATTTTGTTTTATATAGTATAAAAAATTTTCTACCAAAATTTCACGCGATTTGAATATTTTTATACCGTTAAACTTGCAAACGGCTCACTACGGCGATTAAAATTATTAATTTTGAACCCCTTCGATTACTAAGCAAATGATATCGAAAAATTGTAAGTTGAACACGATGATTAAATCAATGTGTTTATATCTCTACTCTCGTCTCTATTTTTTAACTTAAGAATGATAAATATTCAACTTAAAAACGTCACCTATGAGCTCGCGTGGCAAAGAAAAAATTATCTATGCAAATATAAGTTTGTTAGAGTCACTTATAAAAAAAGTTCCTAGGGGTTAAATAGAAAAAAGCTTTTTATTTTATCGGCTTTTGTTGCCTAAGGTTTAATTTGATAGTATGGCTAAAATTAATAATATATTATTATTATATTTTGAAAAGTCGTAAAAATTTTAAATGTACTTATGCTTGTGGTGGTGATTGCAATTGTAATTTTATAATATTAAATTAAAGTGTTTTTAATTCTTTCGTCCTTTCCAAAGAATAAACATAATATTTTTGGCTAGGCATACAGACAAGGCCTAAATTATAAAAATTTTCTTTGTAATTATCTCATATATGAAAATTAATATTAAAAAATGTAAATTTAATGTAAAATATTTTGGGGATTTTCTTTGGTTGTGAAATTCAGATGCACAAGTTTTATATAAACACAAGTTAGTGAGTAGAGGATACAGTTATATGAATTGAATGAATACGTAATTTAATAGAGTATTTTATAGTAAAAAACTATTTAATTATGAAATTGAAGGTAAACTATTTTAAACAATGTTTTGCATCTGCATTTTATAATTATTCTAAATTCTAAATATATGGGCTGGGTCATGGAGTATTGGAGTTCCAGCCCAAAATATTTGTATTTCAGGCCTATTGAGGCTTCACCCACATATAAATGGGCCTAATTTTTTTGGGCCTAACTGTGAGCCCTGGGCCAACACCATCGCACTCGTCTCTACGCAGCTTCTTGAGCATTATTAAGATAATATTTTTATATATTAAAATTGAGATTCGAATCTCTACATGTGACTTTAATTAGAGCTAAGGGCCTAAGGCAAAACCCCTACTATTTACTAACATTACTTTGTTACGCGAACACATTCAAAACCCTATCACCTTTTATCTACTCAACTAATATCCACCGTAGCTACATCTCCTCCACCACCACCTCCACTATTTATTGCAACCCAAACGAAGTGCATGAACCACCTCCATGTTTTGGCCCAACCAAGCCCTCCTCACGAGCCCCTCATCCCCTTTTAAACCCCAACCGACCCTCATCATTCACCCACCACACACACACACACACACCCCATCTTGTAACTTAACCCAAGCTAAAGAGCTAAAGCTTATAAATACACATTTATAAGTGAGAGTGCAAGTTCTCATTGTTAACATACATAGTTTGTGTCTTTGTGCCATGGAGAGACTCGGCAAAGTGATGGTGTTCTCCTTGGGTTTGTTGATTAGGGTGGCCGTGGCATGGTCAAGGGGCCCAAATGCTCAGGCCCAAGTTCCATGCTTCTTTATCTTTGGGGACTCATTGGTGGACAATGGTAACAACAACAACATTTTGACTCTGGCCAGGGCCAATTACAGGCCCTACGGGGTTGATTTCCCTCAGGGACCATCAGGGAGATTCACCAACGGTCGCACCATGGTTGATATCTTAGGTTCGATCGAATCATGCATGCATTATCTGTTGCATGTACACATTTTGTATCATGATTGGTGTTCATGCATGTGTTCTTTTTACATTCTGTGTTCGTGCTGTTGCAGCTCAATTGCTAGGCTTTAGGAACTACATTCCGCCGTATTCGGTGGCGCGAGGAGTCGAGGTTTTGAGGGGCCTGAATTTTGCTTCAGGGGCCGCCGGGATCAGAGGAGAAACCGGAAACAACTTAGTAAACTTCATAGTTCATTACTTTATCTTACTTTTAAAGTAGTTTTGCGAATCTGTAGAATGACTTACTTTTGTACATCATTTTGCCCATAGATGTTTTGATCAGTACTAGGAGTAAATGCGAACTTTTATTGTAGTTTCATAGGAAAATTGGAAAAAAAAAATGTTACTGAATCTGTCTTATGATCTTCTCTACTAATTAATCAGGGCGAGCATTATCCCTTGGCTGAACAAGTAAACCACTTCCGCAGCACGCTGCAGCAAATGAAGAGAATATTCAGGGGAAACACAACTAGGCTTGCGGATTACGTAAGCAAATGCATCTTTTATGTAGGGATGGGGAGCAATGACTACTTGAACAACTACTTTATGCCGACGATGTATTCCACCAGCTACGATTACACCCCTAAAACTTACGCCGCGCTCCTCCTCCAAGACTACTCGCGACAGCTCACGGTAAGCATAATCGAGAGCGCTTTTACGTGCATGGTCGAAAATCATAACAGGATCAGTTGGTTTATTACCGAATTTCAGGAGCTGTACGATTTGGGTGCTCGTAAAGTGGCGATCGTTGGTGTCGGACAGATCGGTTGCATACCTTACGAGCTAGCCCGCTACAACAATCGAAGCAATAAGAACAGGACCGGCATCCAATGCAATGAGACTATAAACAAGGCCATCGTAATGTTCAACACAGGCCTTGTTCAAATGGTTAACCGTTGCAACAACGAACTTCATGAAGCGAAGTTCATCTATGTGAACACCTACGAGAGCTCGAAGGATCTCGTTGCAAATGCCGCTACTTATGGTATCTTACTACAATATAACTTTAATGTATACCTATGACTTTTGGTATGTGATTTCTACTGAGCTCGGTATAAATGAACCAGGTTTTGATGTGATCGATAAAGGGTGTTGCGGTGTCGGGCGGAACAACGGGCAGATTACGTGCCTGCCGCTCCAGACGCCGTGTGAAGATCGGTCAAAATACTTATTTTGGGATGCTTTCCACCCCACAGAGGTTGCAAATGTTATCAATGCAAAGAAAGCATACAATTCCACATCGCCCTCCGACGTGTACCCGATGAACATACAGCAGCTTGCATTGGCCTGAGGCCAAAAGAACTGACAGAGGAACGAATGAAAGAATGATCAGTTTTGAGAGCGCGATTTATCTGGTCTTTCAATCTGTTTACTAATAGATTTCTACAATTAATATCGTATTATTTTCAACCTTTGTCGCAGTGATGCTTAGTCCCTCCTCCAAATTTGAAGCTTTTAGTCAGGGATATTATTTCTCTTCCTTCGTTCCTGTATCAATGAACTCTATTTTCCTCTCTTCTGAAGCCAGGGTCTTGATGCATAGTTTTGTTTTCTGCGTTTTTACATATACAGTTTGTGATTCTGAGTATAGAAATCGTATTTTCTTGTACATTTCAAATTGTTATGTCAAATTGTAGTTCCATCATTTGTGCTCATTAAACAGAAGGGGCAGATGCTCATAGCCAAAAGCAACTCCAAATTCTTAAACCAACCAAAGTACATAACTAAAATAATATGTTACTTGTTCCTCATGGACGTATCATTGGAACTTCATATGAGGTGCACAATAACCTAAAACACCCAAAACGCCAATAAAAATTGGATCGAAAGCAGAATACCTGCCTCAGTTTCTTAATTTCTGTCTCTCAGACTACCCAAACACAATCTGAAGACGCATTTTCACACTTCTTTCTCCTAAGATTTTTGAGTCCTCAGGTGCTTTTCTAATCCTATTCTTGGTTGATAACTCGCGAGCTGTAGTATGTTCATGGGGGACACTGAGTTGCTGCTGCCATTGAAAGCTCGCCGCGCTAATATGATATTGACTTTCGATGTTGGATGAAAAGCGTCCCAGAAAATGTACTGCTCTCGATTATCACACGGAGTTTGGAAAGGGAGGCAGCTGATCTGCCCGCTGTTGCGCCCGATGCCGCAGCAGCCACGGTCGATCACGCTGAATCCTGCAGTTAATCAAAATTTAATGAAATAAGAGGAGTAAACAGTTCCTTTTTCTTTTTCCTTTTTTTTTTTTGCCTATCTCAGCTCCAGAATAAGCTGTTAACTTTAGGCTCAAAACATGAACAAACGAAAATTTCCAGTAAATTGAGAACTCACCATAAACTGTAGGTTGGTTGAGGATATCCGCGAACATATTATAGATGTCAATGTATATAAAATTTGCATTCGCGAGATTCGCGTTCAGGTTGTTGACCATTAACTTGACCTTGTTGTTGAAAGGGAGAACTAGATTGTCGACTTCTTCAGAACAGTGTGTAAGAAAATTCTGTGCAAGGACACTCGGAATGCATCCCAACACTCCCACATTCGCAATCATAAATTTTCTTGCGCCGAAATTGTATAAGCTCTACAATGACCACAACACAATTCAACACAAGCGACCCAAACATTTGAAGATGATCATCTAAATTTTACAAATTCAAAATAAGTTATTTCGACAATCTGTCAGTTTTAATTAATCACCTGCTCTAAATCCTACTAACTTTACTTAACAACCACTACCATATGAAAGCCAAATTATACAAATACTCGTAAACTAATCCAAAAGTTCGAAAAATCAAGATTCAAATAAAAAATTTTAAGTGCTTATCGACTTAGGACATATCCACCATGTTGTATCATACTGAAGAAATCAGCACAATACAACCCTTTGCCCATGCCCAGCTCAAAACGCTTTTTTTATTCAAAATTAACAATTAGTTATCCCAATAAAATGTAAAAGATACCAACTGCTCTTAAAGCAGGTGGCAAAGGGCTTTTGATTGAATACTCTAAAAGAATAAATATTTAATATTATTGTGTTTGGCACACAACATCACGGTACGTCAGGACACGCACTATTCTAGTAGATTTTCAGCACAACTCCATGCCATGATACTAAAATCTTTGATTCAAGTCTAATAATCTAAGCTCAAGTGAGCGTCACGTACTAATAGATGCTAAAAAAGTTGAGAAAATATAAAAATAGATGGCTGAATGAAAGAACTAAATCAATTTTAACGTTTTAAAGTTCGATGGTCCTCCGGAAATGGATGTGCAATAATAGTGTTCAAAAGCTAAGGGGTTCAGATTGGGTCTGGATTAAATCCTAAGCCTACGTTTGGTTCGGGGTTAAGGAAAAACTAGTTATTTCAGGAATAGTGTTAAGTTCAGGATTAAGATGGGGTTAAAGATATACACTTACAATGAGCTGGGTTCTGTATTGTCGAACCAACAGGTCGGAGAATTGATCCCTGTTGTATCGTAAGCGAGTGTTGTAGTTGGGCATGAGGTAGTTGTTGAGATAGTCGTTGCTGCCGAAACCGACGAAGAGGACGGACCGCCTGACGGACTCCGACGTGGCGGCCCTGCCAATTCTGGTGCTAATTTGAGCCAACGAGGCTGCAAAGTTCCGGATCTGCTGGTTGAATGGTATGCGGCCGACCTGCGCAATGTGCGGCAACAACATATGTCAAGGCTAAAATAACATCAGAACCAGTTCTAAACTCCTTCATCATGAGATCGATTATGAGTTCGGTCGCCAAATTTTTTAAATATATCTCTCGAGTCAGCCACTGGGGAACAAATTTGGAATTGAGTTAGATATGTAGAGAAATAAATGTAGTTTAAATTCCTTAATTTTAATCTATATTGGATGGTATATTTATGTAACCATTTGGTTTAATTATGCGTGCTTGTGTATTTACATACATTTATAGAGAGAGAGAGAGAGAGGGGGAGAGAGAATATAAGAGAGATGAGCTCACAAAGTTGTGACCCGTCTCATCTAGAATCCCAGCTGCAGCTGAAGCGTAGTTGAACCCAAAACCGAAATTTGAGGATGAAGCCTCGGAATATGGCGGAATAAAAGGTAAACCCAACAACTCAGCTGAATCAACCAGAACAAAAATAAAAAAAAGAAGGAAAAAAGAGAGAGAGAGTTAATGTGGATGTCAAAAAAGTAAATGTACTAACCTGCCATTTAATTAATTATGTGTCCATTTGATATTAAAGCAACACGAATATCTTGGCATTGTTATATACTCTACATCCTTTTCTGTGAAAAGAAATTTATTACTATATATCTTGTGTGTTACTCATTGGCTTTACTTCCACTTCATCTATTTATTTGGTTCAAAACATAAATACGGTTAAGAAAGCTACATATAAAATAAGAGCAAAAAATTATTGGAACATGCAATGCATGCAACACTAGTTCTTTAAAAAAAAATGCAAAAAGAAATAACAATGGCAATGATAAGATAAATAGCAAAAGAGAAAGCTTGTTAAGCACCATATATTAGAGCCCAAATTTTTTTTTAAAAAATTTGTTAAGTTGACGCGGTCAACCACATGACCACACACACTAACAAGCCAAACAATAATGCAAAAAAATATATATACCACACCACACTAGCCGTGATCATCAAGCAAATTAAAAGTCCATTTAGGATTGAGGGTCATATGTTTGGTTTGACTATAGAAAATATACCATAACTGAGTTATTGCGATACACCTAATGTAATATTACGTACTTTAATGTACTTCTTTCTTATTACACGTATAGGTAATGCAATATCTGTACGATTCCAAGCAAAACCTAACAACTACTTATGAGCAGCTTCGTGATCGAGCTCGTCTCTCACCGATTTCGTCGACGATAGTGTAGCCGTTGGAGAACCGGCCCGTGGGACCGCCGGAGAAGTCGATGCCGTAAGGGTAGTAGTTCGCCTTCGCAAACGACGGGAGGTCGTTGTTGTTCCCGTTGTCTATAAGAGAGTCTCCGAACACAAACATGGCCGGAACCAACTCTCCGGTCCTCCGCCGGGCACCGGACGACGCAACTCCCCGATCATGATCATCACCTCCTCCTCCTCCTTGAGCCCTTGATGTTACACAAGATGATGAGATGGTCAAAAGTAGCAGGAGAGAAGTGTGGAGGAAGAGGGAAAATAGTGTGGGGTGTGATGAGGAGGGAGAGTTGGTGGCCATTTAGTTACGAAGCTGCACAAAGTGTGGAGGGGGTGAGAACAAAGAAAAGGACTTAAACTGCAGATTCCAGGTGTAAGAGGGAGGAGGTGAAGTTAAAGTAGGACCTCCTATGGACACCACCTTGAGTTTTTTTATTTTGTTTGGAGTTCTCCTGTTAATTAAGTTGAATTAAGAAATTCACAAATTTTTGAATGAAAGATGATATGCTTTTCTCTTTGTTTATTTTTTTAAAAAAATAAATTTAACTGAAAATGTGAATCTCACTAGTATTCGAATTTAAAATTTTAAATATCAATCACCAAACCATTTGCTATTTGTTCTGCTTGTTCTCAGAACGGCCCATAGCTGTATTACTTAATCCTTACATATTAGTAGTTAATACAATATATATAAGGTAAAATGCATAAAGATTATCTGAACTGAACTATGAACCGGCTATCTAATTCTTTAAAATTTTAATTTACTATGCAATATTTTAAAATTTATACTTACTACAACATTAATAAATTTATAGTTATAAGAATCGCATGATAATATACTATCTAAATCTGTACAGATAAATAATTGATATATTTAAAATTTAAAATTAAATTACTATTGATCGACTCAAATTAGAAGATTAAAAGATTGGATAATAGGAATTAAGTCATTGATTCTAATATATATAAAAACAAAAATAAAAAAGAAAGAAAGAAAAAAAAAAAGGTCATTGGCCTTATCTCAACGGGGGTAATAGTTGAGGTGGGGTTAAAACAAAGAAAGAGAATGGGTAGGTGGGGTGGATCCATAAATGCACGGCACTGTATAGTTACAGAGGAGTAAATTGGCATGAGTGATTACGGGAAGACGAAAGGGAAGTATGAAAAGACACGTCGATTGCAAATTTATTGAAGGAGCTCCGAGCTCGCAACGTGCAATGTATTTATTCTTTTGACTGCTACAACGAGCAATGAGGAAAAGGAAATAAATTAACAGCAAGAGTGGAACATCTTATTATAGTACAATATAATTTATATATAGTTATTAATATATATTTCCATGTGTCACAATCTATGTTGTCCAATGACACTTGAATACTATTTATAAGTTAAAAAAAATAATATTTACTTTCAACTTATTATTTTTTAATCAAAGACTAAAAAATTAATAATAAATATTACTTTATTACTATCAATAATATACTAGTCAAAGATAAATGGTAAAAAAAATTGATGATTAGTATATGGAGTCACATACTTGAAGCCTAATTACTTTATATTTTTAATTAAATTTATTTTTTAATAAATAAACAAAATGAATAATATTCTATCTTTCGCTTAATATATATATATATATATATATATATAGTATATATATATATATATATATATATATATATATATATAAGTTGTTTTTGATGTTGGGGTTTTCGAATCGACGATCCACACCGTTAAACATGATCTAGAGTATTTAAAACTTCTAGAAAATAAATTTCGTAATTTTTCGAAATCATTATAAAGTCCATCAAGCGGGTATAAAATGAACGATCAAAATCGATCGACATCCTAAAAATGGATGATCGGATCTTTTAATTTAAGATCGGAGTTATTGATCTTTATTTAGGTAGTGAATAGAATTTTCTATCAAAAATTCAACCTATTCCGATTCTTTTACACCGTTAAACTAGTAAGCATCCCATACCTAGTTAAAAATTGTCAATTTTGTGATCTCTTGATCGTAAGGTAAATGATGTCGAAAAATTATAAAATTTAATTTCTAGAAGTTTTAAATGCTCTAGATAACGTTTAACGGTGTGGATCGTTGATTGGAAGCTCTATCATCGAAAACAACTTATGAGTACGAGGGCGATCATCGTACTCATAATAATATAATAATAGGACTCTATATATATATATATATATATATATATAGAGTCTGGTAGATCTTTATGGAAGCGAATACTCAAATCTTCGCTTTTTAGATGTTGGACTTTCGAATCGACGATCAAACAAATTAAACTGATCTAGAGTATTTGAAGTATCTAGAAAATAAATTTTGCGATTTTTCGATATCATTTGCCTAGTGATCGAAGTGGCTCAAAATCAACTACCGAAAATAAAAATCTTACAAAATATGATGATATGACATTAAAATTTTAGATCAAAGTTATTGATCTTGTTTTATATGGTATAAAAAAATTTTTATCAAAATTTCATATGATTTGGATATTTCTACACCGTTAAACTTGCAACCGCTCACCACGGCCGTTAAAATTAGTGATTTTGAGCCTCTTCGATCACTAGGCAAATGATATCGAAAAATCACAAAATTTATTTTCTAGGTACTTCAAATACTCTAGATCAAGTCTAACGGAGCCGATCGTCGTTTGAAAGTCAGAACATCGAAAACAAAGTGGAAGCAGCCTCCGTGCTTATAAAAGCATACCTATATATATATATATATATATATATAGAGTTGTCTTTGGTATGCTTTTATAAGCACGGAGGCTTCCGTCTTCCACTTTGTTTTCGATGTTCGGAACTTTAGCGACGATCGGCTCCGTTAGACTTGATCTAGAGTATTTGAAGTATCTAGAAAATAAATTTCGCGATTTTTCGATATCATTTGCCTAGTGATCGAAGCGGCTCAAAATCAACTGAAAATAAAAATCTTACAAAATATGATGATATGACATTAAAATTTTAGATCAAAGTTATTGATCCTGTCTTATATGGTATAAAGAATTTTCTATCAAAATTTCACGTGATTTGGATATTTCTACACCGTTAAACTTGCAACCGGCTCACCACGGCTAAAATTAGTGATTTTGAGCCCTTCGATCACTAGGCAAATGATATCGAAAAATCACAAAATTTATTTTCTTGTTATTTCAAATACTCTAGATCAACTCTAACGGAGCCGATCGTCGATTCGAAAGTCCGAACATCGAAACAAAGTGGAAGACGGAGCTCTGTCTCCATAAGCACCACACTCTATATATATATATATATATATATATATATATATATATATATATATATATATATATAGAGGGAAATAATAATGGTATTTATAGAGGGCCAATGTGCAAAATGTTACGGGTTGTCCGAATTAAAGGTTGCTGACGTGTGGGCTCATGTCAACAATTGGGCTAAAGATCATACGTTTCCAAGTTGAATACTGCAGTGAAACGGGTCTTGGAAACGAGTTTTCTTGAAAGATGAGCCATCTTTTGGAAGATGGGCCCTAGGCCCATACTGGAAGATGGGCCCTAGGCCGAAAGCCTTTATTGGAAGATAGTCGTCACGAAGCCCGGGCCGGCCCGGCACGGCCCGCCCCATTCGGGTCGGACGGCTGTGCTGGGCCGCGCATTCATAATATCAGCCGGGTACGGATGTTATCAGGGCTGAGCCGGGCTGACCTTTGGCCCGGGTGAATGGGCCGGCACCCAGTACGGCCCACATTACACCCCTACGGGCTACATTGTTTAGTCCCGGTGATGTTTGGGCCCGTGCTAACAATTGGATCAACCTCCAGGACTGGGCCTTCGCGTTCCTCCAGAGGAAATTTTTTTTCTCTTCGGTGTTCAATTTTTATTTTCCTTTTTTTTAAGGTAGGATATGTCTCAAATAAGGAGAGTTAACAAGAAAAAGAAGTTATCATACCATTACTGTCCCATTTTTACCGTAGTACTAAATACTAATTAGTGTAAAATAAAATCGAAGAGTGAAAAAGATGCATATGAAAAAACCAGTAAATTTACCAGATGTACCCAACGTAGTTTAAAAGCTTAATTACTAACACATACGCAAGGCCCCAAATACTAAGCATAGTTACATCCCATTTCATTATATGTGCAGTAGATAATTAATATTGCAACGTGTAAATCAAGGGGTCATGTATCAAATTTGTAAGTAAAGAATTCGACTTCGAATACAGCACAGTAGAGAATTCAATGTGAGAATGAAGATTTTGATCCCTCAAAATTAATTTCTTCAGCTCTCATATATCACATATTTCATCCATTAACAGGACCGGCTAGAGAATCCCAATCAGAAGAATCGAGAAATGGGTAGTCTGTGTATCCGACAGCCGGATCGGAACCATAAAAACTGTGCCTGTCATACATATTCAATGGCACATTGAGCTCGAATCGGTTCGGCAAGTCAGGATTAGCCAAGAACCAACGTCCGTAAGCCACGAGATCGGTATAACCTTCGCCCAACACTTTTTTCCCTTCCTCTCTATCGTATCCTCCCGCGGCAATAAAAGTTCCATTAAAAGCTTTCCTCATGCATGGGAAGAAGCTCCCTATGAGGGGTTTTGGTGCGCACCTCCGTAGTTGCCATTTTTGGCTCAATCATGCATGTTGCAGTACAGAATGTTATACTTGTTTAGAGTCCTAAGGCTTCTGGATCAGAATCCCAACAATCTAATTGGTCGGAAAAGGGCTGCAGCCTCATTCCGACCCGATCAGCTCCGATCTCGTCGATGACCACTTCAACGATCTCCAGCGCAAAGCGGCACCGGTTCTCGAGGCTCCCCCGTACTCGTCTGTTCGGCCGTTCGTGTTGTCCATCATGAATTGCTCCAGTAAGTATCCATGAATTTCAACCCCATCAAAGCCTGTACATCAAATCTAAGCTATTTATATGTTTTCATATTTCTAAATACTCTCTGTTTTCACCAACGGGTTACTTTGGATTGTACAAATTATTCTAAACTAATATTGTAATCTGTACGAGGCAACGGATAAATAATTAAAAAATAAAAAATAAAAAACAGCGACAAAGCCAGAGGAAACGGCAATAAAAAGAAGCAAACGTCGATAAAGAAAGATAACAACCGAAGAAAGCATAAGAGTTATAACAGTTCGGCCCAATGCAAAGATATGACCTGATTCAGTTCAGGTAAAAAAAAAAATTCGATTTGGTTCGAGTAAAAAAGAAAAAAAATATATAGAAATGATTTGAGTTGGTTCAGGAGATCCTATACTCAATAATGATTAGTTTAGTTCTTGTAAAGAAAAAAAAAAAATCTGATTCGGTTTAAGCAAAGAAAGAAAAAATATATAAAAAACTTGAGCAAATCCGGGATAAAACCCACACTAAATAATGAAGGAAATATTATTCTTTTTTTTTGAGAAAAATGAAGAAAATATTGATATATGGCAAATTTAGGAAGAACAATGCAAAAGTAAAGTTCGAGTGGTTAGAAATACACATCCAATTCACTTAAAGCTTTTAGATACAGCACCTACGGGTTTCGATTGTGACTTGGCCTAATCACGCTACTTCGAACATAACTCGGCCTAATATAGCCTGCCGCAACAGGGTGAAATGCTGGCCCATTTAAGCCAACAATCCTCCCTGCAGCACTTGGACACATTCGCTGTATCTAGAAATTGAACCCGTGAGTCCGTGACCTCTAGCACCGATATCCCTTGTCGGATCATTGGCACTAACTATTAATCCCAAAAATTTGAGTTGTTAGAAATACGCACTTAGGCATTGTTTGGTAATAGAATAACCAGAGGATAAACCCAATTATCCTGTATATTCTACCAAACACAAAAAAAAAAGACAGGAACAGCTTATACTGGTCAAAGCGGGTTATTCCAAGAAAATCTGGAATAACCCGTTAAGATTCATTCCCCCCCACCCCTGGAATTAGATTTTGTCCCAAGGGCAGGGATGGGAAATTTGCCTCGTTTGTATCGCTCTTTACTGCTTGCACCTGCCCCATCTTCGTCTTCATCCTTTTCTCGAGAATCTGCATCGTCTTCCTGCTGTAATTTCTCTTTGCTTCTTCCTCGCACCTATCTATACCCCTCTCCCTACACTTCTTCTCTTTCCCAGGTAAACATTTCTTTCTTTTTTATTTTTTACTACCTCGCGTCATCTTCTTCACTGCACCAAAAACCCTATTTATCGTCTTCTTCACTGCCCCAAAAATCCCATTTATTGGAGTGGTTTGCTTTTACTCCTGAAGCAATATCTCCTACGTATCTATTGTTTTCAAAAGCTCGGTTCCCTGCGTAGATCGACCATTAATTAAGGCAATCTCTCTTGGCTGCACAACAGCAAGATATCTTCTCCGATCTTGTTGTTAGTTCGAGTTGTCGAGTCGTCTCCATTAACTACACTTATTTCCTCTTACCTAACATAGTAAGTCTTGACTTCTTCCCTATAAATAGTATGCACGAGGGTGAGATGCATACCCCTCAAAAATTCTGTGGTTGAGGAAACTCTACCCTTCACTGTGCTCATCTGATTAGTTAATCATATTTGCGATCCTTGATCTTACAAAGGTGGGTTTTTTTTAACTAGTTTGATGTAACTTGTGGCCTAACTTTGATAATGCTGGGCCTTGAATGGGAATGAGAAGTATCCGATTAAAAAGCAATGAAGCATGTTTGAATTCAGATGTATTGTGGTTTGGAGGCATATGGGATCAGTCCTATGCAGCTACCAATTCAATACATAGGACGATTCATTCATGCTGAGTGATTGCTCCATTTATATTTATGTGTTGATTCCTATTATTATTTTATTTCAATTGGAAAGTTTCAATTTAAGTGTATTAATTATGGCCGAAAATTCATCTACTCTTACATCTTGCTTTTCTCTTGGTTTCTACTAGATTCGTCTTAATACTTTGTTTCATATTCATTTTTTACAACTATTATGCTGAAAAGTTCATAATAGTTTATTTTAAATAATTAGATTTTTAGGTAAACCATCAGTTTTTCTTAATTTCTGTAATCTAATGTGCCTACTTTAAATAATAGTAAAAAATATTGTTGAAAGACAAGGTTGTTGTTTTATATACTTTTGCATGCTATTTATATTATGTTTCTTAGTCTTCCTATTGCATTTTATTTAGGCTCTCTGGATAGGACATCATTTGTATGGGTCTATCAAATTGCAATAATATAGGTTCGTAAATAGCAGGACAAAAATAAAGATATGCTGCCATCAATTCTACACAGTTAAAAAATTGGAATAATCATGTTCTATATATAGCCAAACACTAGGAATTATCACTATCTGTTGATGAACATGTACTCAATGCATATGATCTTGGAGGTATTGTGAAATGGTGGTGCTTTCTCTGTTGCCTTGTTGGATGCCTTATTTGACATAAAATGAGGCGATGATGCATGGGTAAGAAACTAGAATTTGATGGTTGGGTGGCAAGTTTTTAGCATTGCAGCCACCAAGATCATCATTATCCTCTTTCTTCTAAGCCATGTTAACTTACTATAAGTTGTACTTCATGACGACTTGTTAATATATTTATTTATGTATATGTTGATCAACTTCAGATGCTACCTCAAAATAGACAAGTACATCAATTTGTAAGACAAAACATAAATGTTATTGATGTCACCTCAACTGATAGCCAAAGCTTCCAAAGCCATGGTCAGGAAATCTCGAAACCCAGAGTACGCTCTGGAAATTGGACAGAGGTCATGGATTCGGCAATGTTGAACTTGATGACAGAAGAACATGTTCTTGGAAATTTCGTCAATGGAAGTTTTACTCCGCTTGCTTGGGGAAGAATAATTCATGATTTCAACCTACGAACAAAAGCAAACTTTGTTAAAAGCCATTTACAAAATCGATTAAAAGTGTTGAAGCGACAATTCGTCATGTATCAAACATTAGCTAATAAGAGTGGATGGGGTTGGGATTATGATCGCAACATTCCAACAGCCGGCGACCCAAGTGATTGGGATGTAGTGGTAGCGGTATGTTGTTGAACCAATTATCTTGAATTTTTTTTTAATATAATTATAGTTTTCTCACTTGACCATTGTGTTTTATATTGTTATAGGAAAATTCGGCTTATGCTAAGTGTAGGGACAAACCGTTCCCTGCATATAAGGACATTGAGTTCTTATCTGGAAAGACCACTGCTACGGGTAGGCATGGATTTACGACTGGAATGCAAAGTGAGGATGTTCGTAGCACGTCATCATCATCCCCGGGTACAACCGCCATTTTAGAGCAAATCAGAAAATCCATGGCCGGTCCTTCAGGACATGGGCAAACTTCTGGTGGCAACCAATTACCCATGGCAATGTCGCCACAAAATGAAGATGGCATCAATGATGCAACTTCATATTCTCCCACTCCAACCCCAGTTAAGAGTGGAAATCCGCACGTTACTAGTACTTCTGCTCATACTTCTTCTGGTAAGAGACGTCGTTCTTCACCTCCGTCACGTAAGACTACACCGACACCAACCCGTAAGGGAAAAATTGAAGACAACTCTGATGGTATGCAAGAGTTGGTTGAGCTTGGCAAAAAAAAGACATAGCTGAGCGATTCCTACAGCGTGAGATTGATGCTTGTCCAAAACTTCACTCCATAGAGGAGTGTATGGTAAGACTAAATAACATTCCCGGTCTATCTCTTGAAGCTATCATCGCTGCATGTGAAGCTCTCAAGGATGAGCGCAATAGGTCAATTTTCATGTCTATGAGTGGAGATATTTTGTATATGTGGATTGACCGTCAAGTGGTCATGCACAGGCTGGCCGCTGGAAACAAGCCCGATGCACCCTCCTTCCCTCCTAACTAGATAAATATCTTTAATCTGCCACATGGTTTTTGCGGCCTTGCACACAAACTTGATATATTTTGGGGTTTCTATGTGGTTAGCAAGGCCTATATGAACTACGTTCGTACTGTTTCGCCCTTTTTTGTATCTGAACTACTATATTGATGGTCTTACCCTTTCCTATATTATGGCTATTTCTAATCTATGTAGAATTGATAGCAGCTTATTTTATCTTTTATCGTACTATTTATGGTCAATGTAGTTGGAAGGCCAAATGTATGGAACGATGTTCCTTCACTCTTTAAAATAGTAATGTCCTGCTGTTTAAAAACAAATTACTGCTATTTTAAATTAATTAGAACCGATGGGGCTTATAATACTGTAGTTTTTGCATTGATTAAGGATTAATGGCAGCATATTCTTCCTCTGTAATTTTGCTTATGAATGTATAATATAGTTATGAACCTATATTCATGCAGTTTATCTTTGTTAATGAACCTATATTCATGCAGTTTTTGTTCTGCTTTAAATGAACCTATATTCATGCAGTTTATCTTTATTAATGAATTGATGGCAGCATAGAGTCTTTTTTCCTGCACTATACGCACCTATATTATTGCACTTTGAAAACTAAGAATGATAGATGACATCAATAGACTTTGATGATTGCATTTTCTTAACCATATGAAACTGATAGCAGCACATTTTTTTATTCTAAACCTTTTTACATCTGAGCCATCTGAAATTGAAATTGCCACTTCATAATTCAGCATTTTTAGATTGTGTAAATTAACATGCATATTAGAATGTTCATTCTTTCTAAAAATTGCTTTTTTTTTAGAAGTTTGATTGTAGTGATGAGTCAGTTAATCAATCGCCGAGTTTTTAGATCTCCAACTGTGGCGAATCTCATGGCATTCTTAGATGAAGAGGAAGATTATTGGGAGGAGGTGCAACTTATGTTTATCAACAAAGGTGTCTTTCAGTTTCAAAATACCTTGTATAAGAGACCATGTCGCACTAGACCGTTCACTGGTCACCAACTAATTATGGACATATTACGGGGACATCCTGATAGAGGGTATCAACATTTTCGAATGTCGAACACTGTTTTTATGAGACTTCGAGATGAATTGGTCGGGAAGGGGTTGATACAAGGTACTCGAAATCTTACTACCGACGAGCAACTTGGCATATTTTTGTTTGGTATAGGCCATGGTGTGACGAACAGAGTTTTGGCTGAAACATTTCAGCACTCAGGGAGACTGTTAGTAGATATTTTAATAATGTGTTAAATGGTGTAGTCGAGCTTAGGCACGAATATATCCAGTTGCCAAGAAGTAATGTGGGAGTGCACCCAAAAATTAGAGACAACCCTTTGTTTCATCCATTTAAGGTGATTTGAATATGATCTTTTGCAATATTTGTTAATTAGTTATAATATTTTTCACTTATTTGATATCTTCATTATTAATTGCAGAATGCAATTGGTGCTATAGATGGGACGCATATACCGGTAGTCGTAAGAAAGAATAAGCAACCACGATATCGTTGTCGTAAAGGATATACATCGCAAAATATGATGGCTGCGTGCTCGTTTGACCACCAATTCTTATTCGTCTGTACTGGGTGGGAGGGATCGGCAGCTGATATGAGGGTGCTACGTTGGTGTTGTGAAAGTGGGGGTTTCATAGTTCCTGAAGGTAAAGTAATTTTTTAATTTCATCAGTTTCCATTGTGATATTTTAAATTAATAGTCCGTTTTTTTATAGGAAAATTTTACTTGGTGGATTCTGGTTATGCAAACACTGATCGATTCCTCGCACCTTTTAGAGGAGAGCGCTACCACCTAAGCCAATTTGGTGGCAATGCAAGGGCGCGCAGACATCGAGGACCTCGAGATTTATACAATCATAGGCATGCCCAACTTAGAAATGTTGTTGAGAAAGCTTTCGGCATCTTGAAGAAACGATTCAAGGTGCTTCGCCAAGCAACTCCTTTTCCGTACAAGGTACAATGTCGCATAGCCTTAGCATGCTGTGTGATCCACAACTTCATCAAGAGGCACCAAGGAAGCGATAGATATTTTAATATGCAACTGGAGCCAAATCCACATGACGACCAAGACGAGGATCCTACACGTATGGTTGGCATAGATGAATCACGACGAGGCGACGCCCTTCGTACTATGATGACAGAGCAATTATGGAATAATAGATAGGATGGAATATCTTGGACTATATAATTTTAATATTTCACTTTATTAGAGGACATTTCCGTTCACATATTAGTATTTGACTTTGATAGTTAATATGAAGCTAGAAACTATTGTTTACCTCTGTTAGTTTTTTTCTGAATGAACTTGTGTTGTTTATTATGCTTACATAATTTGTATGATCTTCTGTCTGAATGAACTTGTGTTGTTTATTATGCTTACATAATTTGTATGATCATCTGTCTGAATGAACTTGTGTTGTTGATTATGCTTACATAATTTGTATTAGCCATTAGGAGGTTAACCTATATATTGATGATAATTATCAATCAATAACGATGTGGAGTTTTTCTGCTATTTATGGCCCTACAACATTGTAGTTTTGAAACCACGTACGTACAATTAATTGGGGGCAACTAATCCCTCTTATGCAATTTGTGGACCTATATTAATGTAATTTTATTACTTGTTCAATTTATAACAACAAATTTATTGTATTATAACCTTCATTACTAATTTAGCGTTAATGTAGTATCGAGACGACATGAATTTTTGACAGTATATCTCTCCTAATCCAATGTTTAAACCTATATTTCATAAATTATTATTATTATTTTTAATTAATAAATTAATTATGTAGTATTGGACCATCTATTAGTTAGTTTTGCCATTCTGCTGTCATACTTATTTAATTTAGCACTCCATTTTTTATTTTTTTTTATTATATTTAATAATTTAATAATGTTCAAATTGTATGAGAATTATTATAAGTTATATTGTGTAGTGCCTATATATATTCAATATTTTCTACATTAGAGTAACATAAAGGGTAAACTTGGAATTTTCAAAAATTTCAATTTACTTTTCTTCTTATTCTTTCTATTCTCTAGAAAATAACCAAACAACATTTTAATTATTCCAGAGAATAAGAAAGTGTCAAACCAAACAAAAATTTTCTTTTATTCCTCTATATTCTAGAATATATTAGAATTTCAAGAATATAAATATTTATCCCTCTAAATATTATTCCATTACCAAACATAGCCTTAAAGCGTACGGATACGGCGCCGGTCTCGGTGGCTGCTTATCCGAGTCTCGCGTCGCGAGACGTTGCGCTTGCACATGATGCGTATGGGTTTCGAATATGAGTACAAGTACGATATAGCCTCCGCCACGGGGCGGAATCTTGGCTTCATTTTAAGTGTATAGAACTTGAAGCCAGGTCAGGATAAAAACGTTGTCATGTAGTATATTAATTAGAAAGAATAAAGTATATATATAGACATATTAGTATATTATCAAATTAACTTCTGAACCTCCCTAGAGCAAGTGGTAAATGATTTGGTAGTTGATATTCGAGACCCAAGTTCAAATTCTAGTTAATTCAGAACTAGCTAAGTTTATTTCTAAATAAAATAAATGAAACGAATAATGCTACCTATCTATCTCGCAAAAGATATATACCCGTAATCATCTTTATATATAGGTCCATATTGTATATGTTATGAATATTTTCTGTGCAAACAAATACTATTTAATAAAGCTTCTACAGAGTTTTCTTCTAAAAAAGGAAAAATCATGAATGACACCAATTCCTTCCTTCTCTGTATTCTGTAACACCTGTTTATTTTCGTATACATATAATATTTCCGTCGCGTACAAGATAAACAATGACATGTAATAAGCGGCAATTTATTGTGACAAGTCCACATGCAGTTGGAACAGCTCAAGTCGAAGATTCAAGAAACGGGTAATCCGTGTATCCAACAACAGGATCAGAAGTGTAGAAGGTGAGCCTATCGTACTTATTAAGCGGCGCACCAAGCTCAAATCGCTTTGGCAAATCAGGATTAGCCAAGAACAACCGGCCATAAGCCACAAGATCAGCATAACCTTCATTGACCACTTTGTTCCCTTCCTCTCTATCGTATCCTCCCGCGGCCATAAAAGTTCCATTAAAAGCTTTTCTCATAGCAAGCAAACGATGAGGGATTTGGTATCGCCCTTCCACAATGCACATTCTAGGCTCGACCATGTTGCAAAAGAGAATGTTGTACACGTTCAGTGACCGAACCATGTAGAGTCCCAGGGTTTCCGGGTTCGAGTCCCAGCACTCGCAGTCGTCGGAAAAGGGTGAGAGTCTCACTCCTACTCTATCAGCTCCGATCTCGTCCGCCACCGCCTCGACGACCTCTAGCGCGAAGCGGCAGCGGTTCTCGAGGCTGCCCCCGTACTCGTCGGTCCGGTCGTTGACGCTGTCCTTCATGAATTGTTCAATCAGGTAGCCGTGCGCGGCGTGAATTTCAACACCATCAAATCCTGTAAATCAGGAAAAAGCAAATGCAATGTCCTATATTAATTCCATTTTAAGCACCGTCTGCGTGGTGAGATTATCACAAACATGTATAAAATTTTCCCTCATATATAGTGCAAGAGTGACAGTTAAGATTACATATTGAATGTAGATCAAGATATGACAATTGAGCCTTTCTCTATTTCTCTGTAAATCCATTTACAATATCTCGAATATTAAAACTAGCTAGTCTACCTTTTTTTTTTTTTTTTTTAATTTTTTGTTTTAAATGTAGCTTACAATTCAGACAAGTAAAAACTCCCTTATATATAGTAAAAATTGTATAATAGAATAGAAATTACCTGCTTCAATTGCATTCCTTGCAGCCAGCCTAAAATCATTAACAACTCCAGGGATCTCATCACTTCTTAACCGTCGAGGACTGGCCGAGCTTGTTATAACACCGCTGTCTTGAATATCCTGAGGTGCTAGTTGCTTGTCTGTGCTCGAGATTGGTGCTTGTCCATTAGGCTGGTTTTCTGAAGAAGATATTTAAATTTTTAGAAATTCGATTTAACTTGTGATGCATCGGCATGACGGGCGGTGCATTGTTTGCATGTGGTGACATGCTACGTACATGAGACATATTAGCTGCCCACACATCCGCTAGATGATTAATACCTTTTTCATATTTATTAATTTACTGATTTAATTTGCGTGTGGCACATCAGCGTATCAATTTGCTTGTTTCATAGCGCCAGAAATCTACAAATGTTGTTCGATCTAAAACGTAAGTAATAAGAAAGGCTAATCAAGCAAAGATCCTCGTCTCGATTTTGTTGGCGCTTTAGCTACGTCGAACCCATGATATCGAATGCTCGCTGGAAGGAATACGTTTGAAGCTCATGCGAGTACTATGTGAAGCCGAGTTACATCAGACTCATGGCACACAAGCTCGTGACGCTTTAAGTGAATTGGTTGCGTATTTCTAACACCCTTTGACAGATCAAAGTTAAAGAGAACAAATACCATGTTGGGATGCCCTTCCAGCATGCCAGATTTGACAGAAGAAAATACCACCCTTTTGATGCACAGCATCTACAATAGGTTTCCAAGCGTCCACTTGCTCCTTAGTCCATATACCTGGAGTGTCTTTATATGCGTGCGCAGTGTTTGAGATCCCAGTGGCTTCAGAGATTAGAAACCCCCCCTTTGTTGTCCTTTGAGTGTAATACAATATAGCATGTGGTTGGGGAATGTTTCCATAGGATCTTGATCTTGTCAATGGGGCCAAAACAATCCTGGACACAAGAAGCAATTAAGTATATAACAGAGCCGGGTCCTCAAACGTACGTATAAGAAATAAAAGGTTAAAATGCTGTGATTTTGCTCTAATGACTCGCAACTTCACAAGGGCTTTACGTATAGAAAGCAGAACATAAAAAGTAGACTATTTTCATAGTGAGATTGTGACGCCCCAACTTTTCAAAAGGGTCGTCCATGCTAGGATTACTCCTGTCCTAACATGCTTAATTCTCTTAATTTTTTGGATCTTGTCATCATCCAAAATATTATAGTCGAGTTAAAAGTTTAGCCCTAGTATATCTTATATATAGAGGACTACTTGAGATCTCACAATCTCCCTCCTTTAAGTCCTAATGTCCTTATCAGGCTCAGACCCACAAGTATCAGGCGATATTAGACTCGTCTCGCTAATCTTATCATTCTGATCTTGACTCAGCCGAGACTCATCTCGCACTTTCGACTGGTAATTGGCTGATACCAACTGTGATGCTCCAATTTTTCAGAAAATCACCCATCTTAGGACTACTCCCGTCCTAATACGCTTAACTCTCTTAACATTTTTGGTCTTGCCACCTTCCAAAATGGTATAGCTAGGTTAAGAGTTTAGCCCTATTATATCTTATACATAGGATTACTTGAGGTCTCATAGAGATCATCAAATTTACATTTGTCAAAACAGCAAAAGAAAAAAAAAGAATTTTCGGAATGTCAAATTTTGTTGCAAAGTTAATTTATGCACGAGACTTCTGGAGCCATGCATTTATCTGCAGCACATTCTAGCCATCACAAATTCACAATCGAGTAGTAATTTTCTTTTGACTTTTTTTTTTTTTTTGAGAGAGAGCTATTCAGAACGCTATTCGTTTCATTTATTTTATTTAAAATAAGATTAACTAAAAATAAGAATCAACTATAATTCGAACCAGAATTTCGAATATCAACCATCAAGTCCTTTGACACTTACTCTAGGGACGACGGTCAGTAGTTTTCTTTTGACTTTGAAAAGTAATTAGAGTGGGTTGGACGTCTAGCTAACATAGGGAATGGACATTTGGAGTTGAGCCCACCATACTTTGTATTGATGTTCTCGAGATCTCTTCGGTATTGAGAACCGCTTAACACTATTGAGAAAAAAAAAAAGATTAAAAGTATATATAAATGTACTTCTTTATTTCTCACTAAGATTGCTTAACAGCAAAATTTATATCTCAACCTAACCTACAAGTCACTATCTTTCTCTTTAAAACAATAAATAAATAAATAAATAACTAACAGTCTTTAGTGCAAGTGGTAAAGAATTTGGTGGTTAGTATCAAAGTTTCAAGTTTAAATTCTAGTTGATTCATATTTTCAGTTAAGTTTATTTCTAAAAAAAATAAACAAAATCTTTCTAAAAAAAAAATAATAAATGAAGATAAGAGAAAGTGATGGAAAACCTACTAACAATAATTAATGCTACCAGATAGTTTCCAATAATATATATTATATTATAATTTAGGCTCCCACACTGACCGTCTCTATAGCAAGTGACAAATTAGGGTTTAATAATTGGTATCTGAGATTCCATATTCGAATTCTAGTTGATTCATATTTCCAGCTAAGTTTATTTCTAAACGAAATTTTTAGCCTCCCATTGTGAATGAATTAATCTAGTAGCAGAACTTCAGTGGTTCAAGACATGTAATAATAAATCAACAAAATCAATCTTTTCATAAAAAAAACGAAAAGAAAAGAAAAGAAAAACGAGTTATACTAAATTAACAATTAAAATACTAAAAAGAAATTTTTTTTGAAAGAAAACACTATGAACTACTTTTCATGTAAATTAACCTTTTTTTTGAGAAAAATGTAAATTAACCTTGCTAGTGAATTGAACTAGTCAGAGTGTTGGCAATCCGGTACTCGCTCCGGTACTAAATTTTGTGAATCTACAACTGGCTTATACCGATCTGTTGCAACTTTGGCAACGAAAACGCCGAATTAGATTTTTACCATAAACTCGTCTCATCAGCAGAAGCTGATACAATCACAAAAGATAGAAAAATCAAAATAAAAAATATGCGGATAAAATAAAATTTATTAAATAAGATAATATTACACATTGCACTTTTGCAATTGAATAAAACCTTTTTTTAAATTTTTTCTTTCATTCTCCCGTCTTTCATAAATCTAAAAGACAACCCTTTATGGGTACATATACATTCAACTCACTAACTCTCTCTCTCTTTGTGGTCCCGCACACCCAAGGTTTTCTCTGGCAGCCGTACTCGTCTCCCCCTTTTTTATTTTTATTTTTATTATATTTTTTTTTGCTAATTAACTATCCCAATGCATTATATATAATGCTAATATATATGTAGCCAATCCTAATATATTTAGAATTTTTACAAATCTTAATAGATTTATCTCCAATAAATTTAAATATTTATTTTAATCTAGTTAGATTCATAGTCTAATTAATATTTAAAATTTAATTTATTTCCAACAAATTTAAATATTAATTTTTATTCAACGAGAATTAATCAACTACAAATCTAACCAAATCCTAATATTCTCCGGCTTGGCTTTATTTGTAATTTTCATGCACTGCGTCGAGTTCACCATACAAGCTCCACCTTGAGCTTATTTCCTCCGCTCGATATTGCCGTATCCGTCGCCTCGCCTCGAGCGACTACACCTCTGCAAACTTTTGAAACTCAAACAGTCATCGCTTCCGCTTTGACTGCGCTCCCGTTCAGAATGTATAAGTTCCCGTACTTGTTGGCCACACACACGACCTGATCTTGTTTTCGGACCCTCATAGTTCCACCTGAAGCTAAAATATCACAGCCTTTCGAGTCTAATGCACCTAACGAGATCAAATTCCGCTTCAATCCAGGAACGTGGCGCACGCCTGTCAGCGTCCTCACGATCCCATCGTGCATTCGGATCTTCACCGTGCCGACTCCTAAAACTTTGCACGACGTCCCGTTTCCCATCAAAGTCTTTCCGCCCTTAATTGCCTTATAGGTGGCAAAAAACTCCTTCTCCGGACATACGTGAAAGGAACACGCCGAATCGAGCACCCACGCGTCATCCGAAATTTTAGCACATCCGATCGCCGTATACAACACATCAGAATAGATCATCTCCAATTCTGCCGCCTGCGCCGTCGCTGATACCGTCACATCCTGGTTCATAACAGTTTTCTCCTTCTGTCGCTTTAACTCCTTCAGATCATTCTGAAGTTTTCGACAATTGTGCTTGATATGGCCTTTCCTGTGACAGTAAAAGCACTCCAACTCGGATAGCGGCTTCTTCTGTCGAATTCCTGTCGCCGATATTATCGCCTTCCTCTTCGCTTTCACCACCAAAGTAGTATCTCGGCTCTGCATGCCAGACTTCTGAGTCATCTTCTGTATCTCGTTTGAGAGAAGCGCCGCCGTGACCAACTCCACACTTATCATCTCTTTGCCATAAAGTAACGTGGTCACCAAATGCTCATATGTCGTCGACAACGAAGATAGTAAAATCAGCGCCTTATCTTCGTCATCCAGATTTACTCCGATGCTAGTCAACTGAGCCACTATCTTGTTGAACTCGTTAAGATGCTCATGTAGACTAGCCGCTTCCTGCATCCGCAGCGTAAACAATCGTTGTTTCAGATACAGCCTATTCGTTAAGTATTTGGTCATGTATAGATCTTCTAATTTCTTCCACAATTTTGCTGGTGTCGTCTCGCTGGTGACGTTATAAAGAACCTCATCTGCTAATAATAAATGAAGCGTGCTCAACGCCTTCCGCTCCATTTTCGTCCATGCCGCATCCGTTACCTCTGCCGTCTTCGTCTCCTTCCCGTTCAACGTTTCATCTAACTCTTCCTGTACGAGGATTGCCCGTACTTTAATTTGCCACAATTCAAAATTATTCTTTCCGTCGAACTTCTCGATTTCGAATTTTGTGGCCATTTTCGTCAATTTCTCAGATCGGTAATTTCAGCTCTGATACCAATTGTTGGAAATTCGGTACTCGCTCCGGTATTGGATCTTGTGAATCCGCAACCCGCTTCGATACCGACTATTGTGATTCCGCAACGAAAACGTCGAATCGGATTTTTATCATAAACACGTCTTCTCAGTAAAAGCTGATATAATCATAAAAGAGAGAAAAATATACGGATAAAATAAGATTCATTAAATAAGAGAATATTACACTTGACTACACTTCTGCAACTGAATAGCTACAATCCGAGCCCTCCTTTTGAATCTTTTCTAATTGCTCTCTTCATGGGCACATATGCACTAATTGCACTCAATTAACTCACTAACTCTCTCTCCCTCTCTTTGTGGTACGGCACACCAAAGGTTCTCTCTCGCAGCCGTACTCGTCTCAGCTTTTTTTTTTTTTTGCTTTTTGTTTTTTTGTTTTTGCTAATTAATTAGTTCAAAGCATTATATATAATGCTAAACCAAAGATGTACCAAATTTTAATATATTTAGAATTCCAACTCCAATAAATATTTAAATTTTAATTAATTTATCTTCAATAGATTTAAATGTTTATTCTAATTTAGTTAGATTCATACTCTAATTAATATTTAAATTTTAATTTATCTTTAATAGATTTAAATTATAATTCTTTTCCAACTATAAATCTAACAAAATCCTAACAGAGAGCATATGAACTACACTTCAGATTAACAATCCTACAATCATCAACTGCATGAGTAACATAGGATTTTTTTTTTTAAAACTAAAAGCTAGCTAGTGTATCAAAATATTCATTTGGCAATAACTAAAAATGAAATAGGAGCAAGGCTTTATCAAAAAAAATTGAAAAAAGAAATAAATAGCTTAGAGTGTGTTTGGTTCGTTGTAAAACAACTCTAATTTTTTGTTTTTTCACTTGAAAAATAGTTTTTCGATGTTTGGTTGCTCATAAAATTTTCTAAAAAATAAATTTTATAGATTCTTTGGGAAAAAAAAAACATATTTTTGTTTTTCGCTCTCCGTTAGCAAAAAAATAAAAACTGATGTTTACAACATGCACAAATTTATGAGTATTGACTCTCTTATACTCATAAATTTTTGGCTCTTAGATTTATTCCATTGATTATTATTTCATTGATCATTTTCATCCGTTTGATTATACTTATTACCAACTACCCACTCATCCCTACTACTATCATTCTAAGTGGGAAGTGACATCATCTTAATCACACATCTCATTAATTAACGGTTAAAAATTTATGAGTACAAGCGGGTCTATATTTATAATAGTATAGTAGCCCCAGCCTATATATATGTAATTTTATTTTTCATATAAATATATAATTGTGTAATATTTTATATATAAATAATATTTACAAGTATATAGTAATTTATTTTATAGTATTAAATATATACTATTATATATGATATTACATATTTATTGTATAATATGTTTTAAATATATTTTATTTATAAATGTAAACTATAATAATAATAATAAATATAGTATGATAATTATTATATACCAATAATATATAAGATATATAATAGGGAAAAAATATGCATATAATAATTTTTTATTTATCTTTTTCTTTCAACCAACCAATTCTGATTATAAATTATTTTTTTTTTCTACAAAAAAAAAATGCTAATGATCGTAAAATTTTTTTGAAATTTTTTTTCTGTGGAGCACACATAACATAGATATAATAAAAAGATTAATTTACTGGATCCAGGGGCGCCATGCGCTCACCCCTGCCCATCACTAGACTTTTCATAATTGACATAATAGTCTCTTACATATAAAAAAATTAAAAAATGTATATTTATTTAATTTCAAAAGTATATTGATTAATCTGTTTTATTTTTTAAAGTTCTTGGCATTAACATAGTGTTCTCTTACCTCTTAATTTATTTTTATTTTTTTAATTTTTAGATAATCTTTTTATTTTATTAAATTAAAGATTATATTAAAGTTAATAGCTATATCAACTAATATTCATCAATTGTCACAATTGCATTTACTAAAAATTAAGAAATTAAATTATTGGCTGAATTACTATTAGATTTAGCAAATTTCAAAGTTATTTGAATGAAATAATATAAATAAAATAATTAGAAGCTAAGTAAATATAAATAAAAAATAAAGGTAATGCTTTTTTACACTAATTATTTAGTCAATATATTTTCTCATCAAAAAAAATTGACTAGATAAATCTGGTTTATTTACTAAAATTGTGATTTGTATATATTTTGGCCCTCTTTATATTAATAAAGAGCACCAGCTTCTCCTTGGCTGAGTCCGGCTATTATTATTATTATTATTTTGAAGAGATAGGTAGCACGCTATTCGCTTCGTTTATTTCTTTTTAGAAATAAACTTAGCTAGAATGATTCGAACTTGGGACCTCGGGTATCAACCATCAAGTCTTTTGCCACTTACTCTAGGGACGGTCGGTGAGTCCGGCTATTATACACTAGCTAAAATTAATAAAATTCAATAAATATGACCAGTTTCTAACTTTTTTTTTTTTTTTTTTTTTTTTTTTTTTTTTTTGAGAAAGAGGTAAGATTCATAACTTCATTCATTAAGAAAAAATGAACTTAGCGTACAAAGTGAAGGCAGCTGAGGCCTCCGGACCAGTTTCTATTAAAAATAAACTATTTTAGTACCATATTCATTCATATAAACATGGTTTTGGAGGGGGGGAATGAAAAAGTCTACATTAAGCCATTAAGGGACCAAAGTGGTAGTAAAAAGGAAGAGAGGAGTAGTGATTGATACCTGTGGGAGAGATCGAACTTTCCCATCTTCTTGTATGGAGTTAGAAGAGGAGTAGATTCCATTTTTTTTTTTCCTTTTTTTTGGTAGATCTTTGCCTCGCGAGTTTCTGTGGGAGCAAACACAGCGCATGCACTGGTGTATTTATAGATAGAGGCGGCAGCGGGGAGAAACGGATCTTACCCGCAATCCGTAGCCTCCAAAGTTGAAAGTCTTCTTCGCAGCCACCATGTCATAGAAGATGTGCTCCAGATTAATTAAAATATTCTAAAAATTGCTGTAATTTCATACGATTGGAATATTGTAATTGTTAGGTTGGTGCCTTCTTTTGAACTTGGATTAAATAGATTTTTTATTTTATTTTATTATTACCGTTTTTGGCTCTCTTGCCATTTGGACCAAAGCAGCGCGCTCCGTAAATAGCACGGTGCTTAAAAGGGCGTAAGAAAATTCAAAAGGGGCAATATTGTTCAATACGTAATAAAAGAGTAATAACTAATAAGTGAATTAGCTAGAAATTTGATATAATTAGGCTTGCAAACCGTAGCTTAGAAGAAGGGCAGTGGTTGATCTGTAGTTAGTTAATTCGGATTCGTCAAAAATTCGGTACGGATATAATTCGGATAAAATTCGTCTTCTAATTTTTAAATTCGTTGAAAAATACGGCTAAAAAACGGATTCGGTAATTATTCGGATACGCGATTTATACGGATATTATACGTTCACCAATTAAAAATTCGGGATCAAAAATTCGGCTATTAAATTAATTTTTTTTCTCTCAAAATTTATGCTATTAGCATAAATACTCATATTTCTTAAAATATAAGAATAAAAAACTACAAAATTAAGCTAGTTAAATAAAAAACATAGCAAACTATATTATTATTATAATAAATAAAATATTATATAATAATATTTTTATATAAAAATAGAATATGTATATATATATATAGAGAGAGAGAGAGAGAGAGATAGTGACTAATGAGAGGGAGGTCCACAGTGGACCTCCCTCTCATGCGGTCCACGAGGCCGAAGTGGCCGGCCTCGTGGACCGCGCACCATTTTATATCCCAACGCCCCGATTCCTTCTTCTTCCCCAAACCCAAACCCACCATTTTTTTCTCTCTCTCGAGCTCCCGAGTCCCCAACTTAATTTTTTTTTCAAAATTTATAAAATATTTTTTGCAAAAAAAATTTTAGGGACAACCATTGTTTGGAAAAAAGAAAAAAAAGAACTTTTTTTTTAATCCCTTCCGCGACGAAAGCGGCGGCGGAGGAGGAGGACGACGACAATGGCCGCGACCACGCGACCTGCGAGTCCGCGACCGCCGATTTTTTGGACGATTCGCGGATAAGTATTATTGGTGAAAAAAACGCGATTTTTTACCCATTTTTTGAAAAAATGCGTATACGGGCGTATTAAACGGAATTCTAACTATTCGCGTATAATTCGCGAATTAAACGCGAATTACAAGTCAATCCAACATTCATATTTAGTTGATTTATATTTTTAGCTAAGTTTATTTCTAAATGAAGTAAATGAAGCGGATAGCGTGCTATCTATCTCTCTCAAAAAAAAAATAGGCTTCGAATTTAAGCCTTTGAATTTTGATTATCAAATTGCAATGCCAATATTACAAAGGCGTGACTAATATTTTGAGTTACAACATAAAATTCCACGGAATTACTGTTTCAAAAATGTAACTTCTTCGGAAGTTGGTAGCTAGCTTCTCTTTGTTTTGATAGGAGCAGCTATTAAACATTGCATTTGCTGGAGTAAAGGTCCAAATTTTTCATATCACGTGCCTTCTGGGTAAAAGAATAAGGATGGTTGAAACAACCGTTGTATTCTAAAAACTTAACTTGCAAGAAAACGATATTTATATATTTTTATATTTAATACTCTCATCACGAATCAAGCCTTGCTGACGAAGTGGTGGTGGAAATTCTATACGGCATTCCACCTACAGTGGAATAAGCTGATTCGTGTACTTTACTATCGAAGGAGAAAGCCATTGAGAGAAGGGAAACATTTCAAACCCTTTTCAAACTGGTGGAGGGGAGTTCTTGGTCTCAATACCTTTTTAAAATGGGGGACGCCATTTAAACTTGGAAGTGGACATACCATCGACTTTTGGCAGGATCGGTGGTCCGGGGAGAAAACGTTGTACCTTTCATTCCCGGAGGCATACCAAGCACTAGGACGTAGAAACCCAAGGGTTAGCGATTGCTTCACGCAGGGATCTTGGAACTGGACCAGGATCTTGGGCAACGACGTTGCTCAAGTACAAGGGCAAATACCGCACCTAACCGAGCTAGTTGAAACGATTTCCGGCTTTTCCACCATCCAGAGACCGTACTCAATTCTATGGTGTTGGAGCACTGATGGGCTGTTTACGATCAAATCGGCTTACCAGGCGCTGATGAACGGGGGGGAGGGGGGGTGTCAGAGATGTACGGGTTTCCAATATCTGAAACTTGAAAATTCCTTTGAAAGTCAAAGTATTTTGCTGGTTGCTGCTCAAGAAAAGGATGCTTACTCGCGACAAATGTTGGAGAAAATCCAAAATTTTCTAATTATTATTATTTTATTTATTAACCTTTTTTATTCTCATTGATTAATATTTTTTAATTAGAGAAACGGCCGCATTTATAGCAGCCGTTTCACAGCATGGTGCCTCAAATGCAGCTAATTAGTGCATTTGAATAGTGCACACCCCTAATTAATTTGTGCATGAACGTTGGGCTCCAACGTTCACACTGTGGGCCTTTTTATACTTCTCGTGTCTCTATATAGTAAGGTCCGCTATATACACTTGATGTTAGAAGAAGAAAAAACATATACAACATCAAACAGTGAGAAGTAATTTTTAGAGACTTGTTATTTTTCTTTGATTCTATTATTTTCTTCACCGAGTGTTGAAAGAGTCTCCGTCAACCTCTTCCGCGATCGTGCTCGTAGGAGGAGGAATTCCGGTCGTACCTTGGGGTGTTGTTCCCGATTAATCCCGCACGTAAGGACGGGAATACGCCTTAGGACAGTGCCTCGCACGCTTCCGGATCAATCAATATTTTTATTTGGATTTTAGCATTTATCGGTAAGTCGATTTATTTATTGTTATCACAAAATTAGTTAGATTTTAAATCACAATCAGATTTATGTGCGGAATTGTTCTAACAACAAACTAGTGTTGAGAGGGCTGGCAGATGATCCTACCTGCGTACTTTGTGGGGCGGATGTGGAAACCATTGATCATCTGTTCAGTAGGTGCGTATTTACCAAGTTCATCATTATTTCAAGGGTGGACAATATCCAGGCCCAGGACCGGGGAACAACGTGGAACTTGTCTGGGAAAAGTGGACGGAGAGAAAGGATCAGCACTTGAAGGGAACCAGACTTACTGAACTGGTAGGCTGTTTGTGGGTTATTTGGAAGGTGAGGAACGATTAGATATTCAGGAATTACCAACCAAATCCAGTGTTAGCCATCGAGAGACTTAAACTATTAGTGACGGAGTGAGATTCTCTTCTTTCTCCTTAGTTTTTTTTTTTTTTTTCGTCTTCGCAGCCCCACCCTTTAATTCATCACGTGTTGAATGAAGCCGCTACCTTTCTCTAAAAAAAAAAAAAAAAAACTCTCATTACATTTGGACTCGAGACTTTTTATAAGCTCCATAATGTTGACAAATTATATGAAAGAAAATTAATAATGTTAGAATTCTGACATGACTCGAACTTCTTATCTTCTGTTCTGATACTATAAAAATTTAAGCCGTTAAAGAACAGTATTTATATATTTTTTATATTTAACAATGTGTGCCCGCACGAACTGTGCATGCATGGGCATTTGGCAAAATTAATTAGCTATACATGGGGCCAATTTTTTTTTTAAGAAAAAGATAGCACGTTACCCTCTTCGTTTTATTTAATTTAGAAATAAACTTAGCGAGAAATGTGAATTAACTAAGATTCGAACTTGTTTTAGGAAAGGTCGGTTTATACATCGGGCTAATTAATACACGACACCGAATGGCCGTAGGCCGGTAGGACACAGAGGCATTTCGCATACGACGGGATTATTAAGGTCGGCAGTGGAGCAGAGTTTCTATGCAAGTTGTCTGAACGGTTCAAATTTTTTGAAGTAACGACATAAAAGATAAAATATTTGATTAGAGATTTCTATAATTCTCAAGTATAGTATTTACAAAATATAGTTACGAAAAACTCTTTCATTTTTTTTTTTCTTTTAAGAATTTTTGTTGGAATAAAAGAAAAATGGGGTTAACCCATAGGGCAGTTCTTAATTTTTTTTAACTGAAAAAATTATAAGATATAAACTTATACTTTTATTTGTTTCTTCGTACAGTAAAATACATTTTTCTTGCTCTCCAGTTGCAGAACAACGTAACTCTTGATTTTGTTTTTCCGCACAAATTATTTTTACCATTCGATTTTTTTTAATTATTTATTGTGCATATATGTTGATAACGCATAAAGAACGATCCATTCAGTTTCCAATTATAATCATAAATGAAATAACCGCCGTAAAAAAAAAAAAAAAATTTTATTACAGAAGCCCATCGAATTGCCAAAAAAATTATGATTTGTGCCTAGCAAAATCCGATTAAACCAAACTAAAAGTTTTCTAAAGTGCATATTACAACAGAGTACCCTTCTATGTAGCTCATGTTGATTTTTTCATTAAGGTAGCGGGAGAGGTTAAATAAATTTAGTTACATATCAATAATCTGCAGAAGACTATTTTTGTTGTGGACTCAAATCATTTGAAAAATGTTGCTTAATTGGTATGTCGAGATTCACAATGGAGAGGGGAATCGTGTACTTCCAGCCTCTGTTGTAGATCCCTTCTTTTTCTTTTCTTTTTTTTTTTTTTTTTCCCTTTTTTAAGAGAAGTACACTGTGTTATTCATTTTATTTATTCTTTTAAGAATTGAATCTACCTGAAATTCGAACCATAAAATTCTTTGCTACTAATATTAGGGGTGGTTAGCTCGCCTCCATATTATTAATTTTTTTTTTGAAAAAAATTATAAAATATTTTCTTAATTTATTAAGTTAAATAAATTAAGCTATAAAAGTAAGGCAGCAAAATTTCGAAACTATTGATATTTTGTTGTATCTAGCTCATAGTTGTTAGGTCCGGATATAATTGCTAGGCTATAATGTGACCACGATCAAAATAAGTTATTTAAGAATAATTTATTTGTATAATTTTTTTTTTAATGCAATTGGAAGAAAAGAGTTTAATATTTACTTCATAATGTTTTTTTTTTATATTTATGATTTTGTAGAATAACATTTTTTTTTTTTTTGCGAAGTGATTAATCTTAGTCCGAAAAGTAACTTGAATACGGAATATGCTATTCACAGTTTGAAAAAATGTAAAAAATTATATCAAATAAAATATTCATGCATTCAAAAAGAATCTTAATTTTCTAATTATCAAAATTCCTATTTTCCACTAGCCGCTTGGATTTAAACAAAACAAAACCCTTTCGACCGTACGAAACATGCCGATGAAAATTTTACCACAAAAGAAACAATCAAAACGACAATACTTCACCTGTAAAAAAAAAATCAGAAATATGTAGACGAGCTACTTGCTTTATTCATTGATAAATGAACTAGACAAAACAATATGAAAGCAGCTGGGGCTTCCGATGGAAAAGACAAACAGCAAGAAAACAGAAAACCAAGAAAGAACTAAAAGTCGCATACGTTCGACACGGAAGTAGCAACTTTAAGGAAAAAAAACAAAAAAAGGAATTTTGTGTGCTGATTACCTGTGCTTTCTCTATCTCTCTCATGGAAAAAAAGGACCTAACCAATTTGGGGCTTTCTCCTTCCTTGTTCTTGGCTGATTACCTGTGCTTTTTCTATCTCTTTCATGGGCGATTAGTTGTGGATCCCATCTGAGTTTTTTTTTGTGTGCTCTGTTTTGTACACCTACCTATCCCCCTCTGTACTCTCTCTTGAAATAGGGTATACCCCTGCTTAATCAAAAAAAGGAAAAAAAACAAAAAAAGAAAAACTCAAAAAAAAATTGTAAAACAGATAAGCCGCCAGTGTCAAAGATGGTTAAGCGCGTCGGGTGGAGCCACGTGCTCTACTTCACCTGTAAAATCACTTTATTCATGATGCATATGTAGTGTAAACAATGCCATGTTCCATGAGGAAAACAAACAATCTCAACTCTACGTACGTACCACTCTTATATCACTAATATTTTTGAGAGATAGGTAACATACTATCTGTTTTGTTTATTTCATTTAGAAATAACTTTAGCTAGAAATGTAAATCAAGTAATATTCGAACTTAGATCTCGAATATCAATCACTAAACCTTTTGCCTCTTGCTCTAGAGACGGCCGGTCTTATATCACTAATATTGATTAACAAAACAAATTGGCAAAAAATTCAAATAGAAGACTCGAGAAATGGGTAATCTGTGTACCCAACGACAGGATCAGAAGTGTAAAATGTCGCTCTATCATACTGATTCAAAGGCGCATTAAGCTTGAATCGCTTCGGCAAATCAGGATTAGCCAAGAACAAGCGGCCATAAGCCACAAGATCTGCATAACCTTCGGCGATTACTTTGTTCCCTTCCTCTCTATCGTATCCTCCCACGGGAATAAAAGTTCCATCAAAAGCTTTCCTCATAGGAAGAAGCCTATGCGGGATTTGGCGCCGCCCTTCGACGATACACATTCGGGGCTCGACCATCTGGCAGTAGAGAATGTTGTACTTGTTTAGCAATTTGACCATGTAGAGCCCGAGAGCTTCTGGATTTGAGTCCCAGCAATCCATGTAGTCCTCAAAAGGTGAAAGCTTTATTCCGACTCTATCGGCTCCGATCTCATTGACGACCGCTTCGACGATCTCTAGCGCAAAGCGACACCGGTTCTCAAGGCTCCCCCCGTACTCGTCGGTTCGGTCGTTGGCAGAGTCCTTCATGAATTGCTCAATTAAGTAGCCGTGTGCACCGTGGATTTCGACCCCATCAAAGCCTGCAAGTATGTAACAGTAGTGCGAATGTACGTATGGCGAATTGATCTACAAAACTGATTTGAAGTTTTGTGGTAGAAGTATTATGTTAATGGAGAGATTACCAGCATCGATGGCATTCCTGGCGGCAAGTCTGAAATCGTTGACGATTTGGGGGATCTCGTCGGTTGTTAACCGTCGAGGGGGAGAGTAGGCCTCCACAGTGCCATCAGGGTGAGTTTGAGGCCCTATTTGCTTGTCCGTGCTTGAAATTGGTGCTTGCCCATTAGGTTGGTAATCTATAGATTCACATCAAAATTAGGTATTAGAGGATCATCACCAATCAATCTTTATCACCATTAATTAATGCTATGCTCTAATTAGACTCTGCACTAACTATTCATGAGAGCCGAATTTTGGCAACGCTTGCGTACGCGTCTGCTCTACAATCCAAGAGTAACAACAATGTGGCCTACATGCAGCCATGAATAAGTTTATTTATCTGCAACTCTATCGTTACTATGAAGTGACTATTTTCTCCAAAATTTAAACTGCCGAAGATCGACCGACCGGAGTTTTGAACATAGAATGGTAAGTATGGGATCTCGAGTTTTGGGTGATGGTTTAGGACATTCTGCTATGATACCGTGTCAAGCAGACTTTTTACTTAAAGACTTTAAGCAATTAGAAAACAACATTTTTTTTTTCTGTTTTTTTATTAAACAGGGATGAATCGTATTTTACAGTAGCGAAAACAAACCGAGAGTACAACACAACCAAATTGAGAAATACATACGATAGGCAGAAACCCTTCCAACATGCCAAATCTGGCAAAAGAAGACACCACCCTTTTTATGCACAGCATCCACAATGGGTTTCCATGCCTCCACCTGCTCCTTAGTCCATATGCCTGGGGTGTTTGGGTATCCCTGGGCAGTGTCTGAGACCCCTGTGGCCTCAGCAATCAGAAGCCCACCCTTTGTTGTCCTTTGAGAGTAATATAGAATGGCATGTGGCTGGGGAAAATTTCCATAGGATCTTGTTCTTGTTAATGGAGCTAGAACAATTCTGAAGCAAATATAAAACACCAAGTTCTAATTTTCCACTCAAATATATAGAAAAGAAAGAAAAAAATAAAACTATATATAAAAGAGAGAGAGAGAGAGAGGTAATTAAAGAGTAGCACCTGTGGGAGAGGTCGAATTTGCCCATCTTGTAAGGAGTGAGAAGAGGAATTGGTGCCATCTTTGATTATTGATCTCTTTGTACCTCTGTCCTCTGTTCTCAGATTCTCTCCTTGCTTTTGTTAGCTCTGCTTGGTGGAAGCAAACAGAGAGGGAGAAAAGAGCATCGGCTTGTTATGGTCCGGAATTAAGAATCGGGTGAACCGGGTCCACCATGCCAGACCGTGCACCATCACAGAGTATTCGATAAAGGTCCAAGTATGTCTTTACTATAACAGCTATACCAGATAAAACACATCCTAGATCAATTTCATTGTCGAATAAAAAAAAAAACTATTGATATACATAATAATTTATACTAAAATAACATTTTAAAACAACTATAATAATAAAAAAAATTTGGGGGCATAAAAGTTTAAGGTACGGTGCATGGAGCATGTGGAACAATTGTGCATACCAAAGTTTCTACACCGGCTCATGTTAAGTCGTCCCCTGATAATTATTCCCATGCCAGCGAACAGCGAGTAGGGCTGGCAAATGAGCGAGCCGGCTCGTGTTCGACTCGCGTTCGGCTCGATATTTGGCTCGCTCGAGCTCGGCTCGAATTAATTCCAAGCCGAGCTTGAGCCTAAATTTAGGCTCGAAATTAATTTCAAGCCGAGCTTGAGTATTACTAGGCTGGTTCGAATTAGGCCCGAAAAGCTCGAAAAGCTCGAATATATATATATATATATATATATATATATATAGTCTACAATATCATTAATTGTACCAACCACTTGCTGTTAGATTTTCGATCATTGGATGATGAGATGTGTAGTTAGGATGATAGTGATTCTCTAGAATTGAGTGGGAGATTAGTTGAATAGTATAATCTAATGAGGAAAAATGGTCAGATGATTAGATCTAACGGTACAAAATTCGATAGCACTAAGCATTTTGTACTATCAATAATATAGTAGCCAGACTCTCTCTCTCTCTATATATTCTGGCTACTTTACTATCTATACTATTGATAGTACTGAGCATTTTGTGCAAGCGAGTTTTCTATCTTTAAATTTACCTATATATATAGAGTTCAAATCTTATCTACCGATAGTACAAGCATTTGGTATTCTCGAGTTTACTAGATTAGATCTACCCATTTGGCCAATTTCATCCGTTAGATCACACTATTCAACTAGCCACCCACTGAACCTTAGGGGACTACTATCATCCTGACCGCCCATCCCTTCATACAATGGCTGAAAACCTAATAGCAAACCATTTGCACTATTAATAATATATATATATATATATATATATATATATATATATATATATATATATATATATATATATATATATATATATATATATATATATATATATATATAGAACTAGGCTACTATGCTATTAATAGACCAACTCATTGGTGCTACCAAGTTTTTGGCCGTTGGATTGAAAGATGTGCGGTTAGATGATGTGGGCCCCCAGGATTGCCCGTTGAATAGTATGATCTAACGGGTGAAAATCATCAAAGGTGTGGATCTAACGGTGGAAAACTTGGTAGCACGGAGACCTCCGCTATTAATAGCATAGCAATGACTTTATATATATATATATATATATATATATATATATATAGGCTAGGGCTACTATACTTTATAAGTATAGATCTCTTTATACTTATAAATTTTCGGTCGTTGGATGTGCGATTAGGATGATAGTGGTCCCCTAGATTGAAATAGTCAAAAGAATAAATCCAACGGTCGAAAACTGATGAGTATAAATGAATCTATACTCAAAAGAATATAGTAGCCGAACTCTCTCTATATATAATTATATATAATATATACTTTAATTATATAAAATAATATATATTATGTATTTTAATTATATCTATATAGAATTTAGATTATTTAGCCCACAAAATTAAAGAAGTAAAATTCTACTCTAATTGCTCTCTCTTTTTCACTTGCTCACAGAGTTATTTTTCCTAATTTTTATAATATTATAATATCTTATTTCATACATTCATTTTATATGTTGAACTATTAGATATTTTTTATATCAAATTTAATATAATGTTTTATAAAAATTAAATTATAGATCGCACGATGTTAAGAATTTCAAGTCTCGTTTAGGGCTCGAGCTCGCTCGACTCAAATTAGGCTCGCTCGAGCTCGGCTCGAATTAATTTCAAGCCGAGCTTGAGCCTAAATTTAGGCTCGAAATTAATTTCAAGCCAAGCTTGAGCTGAGGTAAGCTCGCTCGAGCTCGGCTCGTTTCCACCCCTAACAGCGAGTGCGCTTGGTTTCTCCAAATTACATCATTTTTAAAGTATACTAATATGGTCACAAAATTACCACGTAAATCACACATGCTTCTTAGAAAAAGTGATAAAATTATTTAAAGATTATTAATTTGTAACCAATAGAAATGAGACTTTAAAATATTAAGCGTTGTTGTTGCCATGTGAAAATAATTTGTATAATAGAAGAGAAATTTCAAGAAATTATGTATTCTACTTTGATGCATGGCAGCATCGGAGCAATACACAACATTTGGTTCGGGGTTAAGGGGAAATAAGGTTTATCCCTCTCTTATCCCCAATCATTTTTTTTGAGGGGTCGGGTTAGCTAACCCTACCTTCTTCCCTAGAATAGCGGTGGAATTAGATAATCTCATCATTATTTAATATTTAAATTTAAATTTAAATTTTAAATTATTTAAGTTTTAAATTTGATATTTTATATTTGTAAATTTAGATCTGATTGAAAATTTAAAATTTAAAATATATAACTTTAAATTTTTAAATTCAAAATTTTAAAATTTTAAATATAAAATAAAAAATTAAATTAAAATATAATAATTTGATTAATATTATTATTTTTTATTTATAACTAACTACTAGTCTTTTCATTCCATATTATCTATTTAAATCTTATTTTTCTTATTTTCAAAAATAATTTAATTTTCATCCAAATATAAAATTGGTCTCTTTCATACTTATAACTTATATCTATCTTTTGAATAACTAATTTTTATTTAATTCTGAACAAAACGAAGCCTTAACAAATTATAATTTTTTTCTATTAATAAAATATTGAAATAATTTGATTTTAAAGATAAAATATCTTTCATATTTTATGCACCACACTTGCACCTCACAAAGTCACAATCGAGCACTTGAAAAGTACTTGGAGTGGGTTGGATGCTAGCTAAGACAGGGAATGGACACCATACTTTGTATTGATGTTTTACGGATCTCTTCATTAAGGAGAACTGCTTAATACTCAGGAGGAAAAGATAAAAAGCAATAGAAAGTGTATATATATATATATATATATATATATATATATAGTTCGGTTATAGTCTTGTAAAAGCACCAAGTAATTGGTGTTTGTAAATTTTTTACCGTTAGATCTACGATTTTGATCATTTTCATTCGTTAGACTGTACTATTCAACCAACCACCCACTTAACCCAAAGGGGCCCACATCATCCTAACCGCACATCTATTAATTCATAGGCTAAAAACTTACAAACACCAACGACTTTACTTTTAAAAGATAGGAGCTCAATTTTATATATATATATATATATATATATATATATATATATATATATATATAGTTGAGCTAGAATACTTTCAAAAGCACCAATTAGTTGGTTCTTTTGAGTTTTTAACCATTGGATGGATTGACGTGGGGTTGAGATGATGGTGGTAGGTGGTGGTAGTTGGTGGTAGGTGGAATAGTGTTTGATCCAAGGGGTATTAGTAATTAGGGTATAGATCCAAGGACTAAAAACTTGGAAACACCAAGAGCTTGGTGCTTCTAAAAGTATTCTAGCTCTACTCTCTATATATATATATATATATGGAGTCCGGCTGCTATGCTATCAATAGCACGAAACACTCAGTGCTACCAAGTTTTCTGTCGTTAGATCTACCCTTTTGATCACTTTCACCCATTAGATCATACTATTCAACCAACCACCCACTTAACCCTAGGGGGACCACATCATCCTAACCACACATCTCTTAATCTAATGGCCAAAAATTTAGTAGCACCAATGACTTGATGCTATTAATAGCATATTAGCCTAGTTCTATATATATGTTATTTTAATCTGTATGTGATGTGTTTTTTCTCACTAGAATTCTCTTTTTATGATGCTTTCTAACAGCACGCAATGTGTTATATCCTAAATCCCAATTCCCAAACGAAGCAACAATAATTTTTTTTTTTCAATTGGGGAATATCCTATAAATTGGGCAATAGGAGCTCTATCGATTTTTGGGAGAACCGATGGTGTGGGCAAACCACTCTAAAAATGTCATTTCCGGAGATTTACGCGATGATGGCTCGCAAACCACTATTGGTTTGGGATTGTTTCAAAAGTGAGGCTTGGAGTTGGAATAGAATTCTAGGCGATGTGTCCTCTGTTACGCCTGGGTTGTCACCCAACCTTCTGGCACCCAAGAATAGAATTTGTAGCTATAAAGTAGTGCAAAGACCGGATAAATTATGGTGGAGATGGTGTAGCAAAGGTGTTTTTTTGATGAAACCAGCCCAGCATGATGAGTGACGGGGGTACGAGGGACGGACGTGCTACCAAGATCTAGAAGCTTCGAATACCTCTCAAGGTCAAAGTGTTTTGTTGGCTAGTTCTGAAGAAGAGGCCTCTTATAGCTGATAACCTTGTAAAGAGAGGTTGGACTGGAGACACAGCCTGTGTGCTCTGTAGGGCCCATGACGAGACAGTGGACCAGCTGTTCACTTAATGCATCTTTATCAAGTTCATCATGGTGATGGGTATAGAGGGTGTTCAGGCAGGAGAGCTAGGTGACGAGGTATATGACATCTAGGATAGGTGGACTGCCAGGAAAGGATTACATAATAAGAACAACAACCTTTCTGAATTGGTCGTTTACTGGTGGACCATTTGGAAGGTCAGAAATAACCTAAATTTTCAAAACTTCCAATCAGACCCAGTACTGGCTGTACAAAGGCTTAAGCAGTTGTTAATTTTGTGGGAAATCCTCCTCCGACCGAACTGGTTTTTTTTTTTTTTTTTTTTTTTCAATCGCGGTTTCTTTCGAGGCCCTAGTTGTCTCACCCCTGTAGTCTAGTTCATCTAATAAATGAATGAAGCAAATTGCGTACTACCTATTCTTAAAAAAAAAAAAATTAAAAAAAAATCCATGTATTTTATTTTTAGGATTAATCGCATTTTATTACATCCAAGTTTTAGTTATCTTATGTATCCATCCAAAGTTGCATAATTTGTAAAAACATCTTCTCCGTTAGTTGGTTAGTTACAGTTGAGGTTTTTTATACAAATTAATTATTTTATCTTTTGATAAATATTTTATATTCTTATTTTTATTTAAATTTTTAAATTTGCAGATACTTTCAAAAGTTCATGGACATTTTAGTAATTTTGATTATGGGAATTGTTCTTGCACGGTGATCACCAACAAGAAGTCTGAAGATGATTACACCTCGTCCACAGCATGAACAGTAGAACGATCAATTTAAAATCTAAATTTTAAATTTTAAATTTAAATCTAAATCTAAAATTTAAATTTAAGTTCAAATAAAGAATCCAAATTTTATTTTTAATTTTAGATTGTTGGGATTTAAACAAAACAAAACCGTTTCCACCGTACGAACCATGCTGATGAAAAATTAACCACAAAAGAAACAATCAAGACAATAATACTTCACCTGTAAAATCACTTTATTCATGATGCATGTGTAGTGTAAACAATGCCATGTTACATGAGCAAAACCAACAATCTCAACTCTACGGACCACTCTTATATCACTAACATTGATGAACAAAACAAATTGGCAAAAAAGTTCAAGAAGAAGACTCGAGAAATGGGTAATCTGTGTACCCAACAACAGGATCAGAAGCGTAAAATGTCGCTCTATCATACTGATTCAATGGCGCATTAAGCTCGAATCGCTTCGGCAAATCAGGATTAGCCAAGAACAAGCGGCCATAAGCCACAAGATCTGCATAACCTTCGGCGATTACTTTGTTCCCTTCCTCTCTATCGTATCCTCCCACGGGAATAAAAGTTCCATTAAAAGCTTTCCTCATAGGAAGAAGCCTATGAGGGATTTGGCGCCGCCCTTCGACGATACACATTCGGGGCTCGGCCATATGGCAGTAGAGGACGTTGTACTTGTTTAGCGATTTGACCATGTAGAGCCCGAGAGCTTCTGGATTTGAGTCCCAGCAATCATTGTAGTCCTCAAAAGGTGAGAGCTTTATTCCGACTCTGTCTGCTCCGATCTCATTGACGACCGCTTCGACGATCTCTAGAACAAAGCGGCACCGGTTCTCAAGGCTCCCCCCGTACTCGTCGGTTCGGTCGTTGGCACAGTCCTTCATGAATTGCTCAATTAAGAAGCCGTGCGAACCGTGGATTTCGACGCCATCAAAGCCTGCAAGTATGTAACAGTAGTGTGAATGTGAGGTAAATTTTGTGGTCGAAGTTTTATGTTACTGGAGAGATTACCAGCGTCGATGGCATTCCTTGCGGCAAGTCTGAAATCGTTGACGATTTGGGGGATCTCGTCTGTTGTTAACCGTCGAGGGGGAGAGTAGGCCTCCACAGTGCCATCAGGGTGAGTTTGAGGTGCAATTTGCTTGTCCGTGCTTGAAATTGGTGCTTGCCCATTAGGTTGGTAATCTATAAATTCACATCAAAGCTAGGTATTAGAGGATCATCACCAATCAATCTTTATCGCCATTAATTAATGCCGTGCTCTAATTAGACTCTGCACTAACTATTCATGAGCATGAGAAGAAACTTAGATTGCAGTGAACAGAGTATTAGGGCTCTAAAGCATATCCTTAACAATCTGCGGGTTCAAAATCAACCAGATGTTATCCGCCGGCGATGGAATTCGGGAGATAGGTTTACGGTCAAATCCGTATATTTGTTAATGAGGAGTGGGGGTGTCTGCCATGCTGTGACGCTCGCTATTTGGAGACTCAAAATTCTAGCTAAAGTTAACATTTTTCTCTGGTTAGTCCTAAAAAAGAGACTACCTACTGTGGACAATCTTCTCAAAAGGGGATGGTTAGGGAACCCCTGGTGTGTATTATGTGGTACAGCTCCGGAGACTGTAGATCAACTGCTGGTGGGATGTGTTATTAGTAAATTTTTATTTATCTCGAACCTCGAAGAGTTTTTTTTTTCTTTTTCCTTGATTGAGGACGTCATTACAGTATGGAAGAGGTTGCAGAGAGGGGGCTGACGCCGCGAAGATACTGGTAGCAGCTACATGGTGGATGATCTGGCGCGAAAGAAATAATGTTATTTTTAGAAATCTATCTACTGACGCTATTGCTACTGCCCAGCGTGTTAGAAAACTGACAGCGGAATGGACTGAGTTCTGTCGAGCTGAATGATATCTTCATATTTTGAGTACTCGATTTAACGTTACAATTGTCTCTTTTTAACCTTTTTATTACTCTCCTCGTACTTTTTTTTTAGACTTTTTTATTTTATTTTATCTTCTCTTAAGGACTCTGCTGCCTCACTCTGTGTAGTTAAATTCATTGTCTGAATGAATGAAGCAGGTAGCGTGCTACCTTTTTCTCAAAAAAACTATTCATGAGAGCCTAATTTTGGCAACGCCTCTGTCTGCTCTGCAATCAAAGAGCAACAACAATGTGGCCTACATGCAGCCATGAATAAACTTATTTATTTGCAACACTATCTTTACTATGAAGTAACTATCTCCAAAATTTAAGCTGCTGAAGATCAAGCGGAGTTTCAAACATATTATGGTCAATATAGGATCTCGAGTTTTGGGTGATTGTTTAGGATGTTATGTTATGATACCATGTTAAGCAGACTTTTTACTATAACACATTAAGCAATTAGAAAACAATATTGAAACTACCAAATTGAGAAACACGTACGATATGCAGAAACCCTTCCAACATGCCAAATCTGGCAAAAGAAGACACCCCCCTTTTTGTGCACAGCTTCCACAATGGGCTTCCATGCCTCCACCTGCTCCTTAGTCCATATGCCTGGGGTGTTTGGGTAACCCTGGGCAGTGTCTGAGACCCCTGTGGCCTCAGCAATCAAAAGCCCACCTTTTGTTGTCCTTTGAGAATAATACAGAATGGCATGTGGCTGGGGAACATTTCCATAGGATCTTGTTCTTGTTAATGGAGCCAGAACAATTCTGAAGCAAATATAAAACACCTATTTTTAATTTTCCACTCAGAAAAAGAAAGAAAGAAAGAAAACTATATATTAAAGAGAGAGAGAAAGAGAGAGAGAGAGGTGGGGGGAGGTAAAGAGTAGCACCTGTGGGAGAGATCAAATTTGCCCATCTTGTAAGGAGTGAGAAGTGGAATTGGTGCCATATTTGATTATTGACCTCTTTCTATCTCTGTTCTCTATTCTCAGTTTCTCTCCTTGCTTTTGTTAGCTCTGCTTGGTGGAAGCAAACAGAGAGGGGGAAAAGAGCATCGGCTTGTTATGGTCCGGAATTAAGAATCGGGTGCACCGGGTCCACCATGCCAGACCGTGCACCGTCACAGAGTATTCGATCGAGGTCGAAGTAAGTCTTTGCTATAACAGTTACACCAGATAAAACGCATCCTAGATCAATTTCATTGTGGAATACAAAAAGAAAAAAAAATTATTGATAAACATAATAATTTATACTAAAATAATATTTTAAAATAACTATAATAATGAATTTTTATTTGGGCATAAAAGTTTAAGGGTGCGGTCCATGGAACATGTGTAAGAATTGTGCATGCCATAATTCCTACACCGGCTCATGTTAAGTCGTCGCCTGATAATCATTCCTATGCCAGCGACCAGCGAGTTCGTTGGTCTCACCAAATTACATCGTTTTCGAAAGGGAAAACTTTAAAAACCTCCCCGTAGTTTCTCACCTTTTTATTTTAGTACCTATGGTTTAATTTGTATCATGTTAGTATCTATGGTTTCACACTTTCTCACTTTAGTGCCATGTGGTTTAAAATGTATCAAGTTATTACTATGTTGTTTTATTTTTATATCAAGCTAGTATCATGTAGTTTTATTTTTGTATTAAGTATTATCTGGTTTTATTTTTCTCTTAATAAAATATTAAAGTAGAGAATATTAAAGTGAGAAAGTGTGAAACCATAGAGAACTAACTTGATGCATTTTATACTAACCTATACACTTTAAACTACAGAATATTAAAGTGAGAAAAAGTAAAACCACAATAAAAATATTTGAAGCATATTTTTTTTTTCAAAGTATACCAATATGGTCACAAAATTACCACGTAAATCACACACGCTTCTTCTTAGAAGAGAAACTCAAGAAATTATGTATGAAAATATTAAGCGTTCTTGCGCTATGGAAATAATTTGTATAATATAAGAGAAACTCGAGAAATTATTTTGTATCCTACAGTTGATGCATGCCCGTTTCAGAGCAACACTCTTAACAAATTATAATTTTTTTTTTCTATTAATAAAATACTGAAATAATTTGATTTTAAAAATAAAATATACTTCATATTTCATGCACGACACTTTTCGAGCCATTCATTTGCACCACACAATGGAGCCGCAATTTTTTTTGATTTTTGTTTTTGAAAAAATAAGTAGTAAGTTACCGTCTTCATTCATTAAAAGAAATCAATAAACTGAACATACAAAGATGAAAGTAGCTTAGGTCTTCTGAAAAAACAAAAAGTTAATAAAAAAGCCAAAGAGCCAAGTAGGGGGGAGAGGAAGAGAAGGTTAACATTTAGATTAAGATTAAAATTTAAGGTTAAGATATGGAACGGACATTTGGAGCTGTGACAATCATATATACTTTGTATTGATGTTTTGCGGATCTCTTTGTTATTGAGAACTGCTTAACACTATTGAGCCAAAAAAAAAAAAAAGAAAAAGAAAAATATATATAGGTATACTTGTTTATTTTTCAGTAAAATTGTAGAACGGTAAAATTCATCTCTCAACCTAATTTGTAAGTAATATATTTTTTCTCACACGAAATTTTTTCATGACACTTTCTAACTGCACGTAATATGTAATATCCTGAATCTCAAACGAAACCATAATAATTTTTTTTTCGAAAACCCATGTACTTTATTTTTAGGATTAATCGCATATTTATTACGTCCAAGTTTTGGTTATCTTATGTATCCCTCCAAAGTTGTATAATTTGCAAATATATCTTCTCCATTAGTTGGTTAGTTACAGTTAGAGGTTCTTTATACAAGATTAATTATTTTATTTGTTAGTTTTATTTGAATTTTAAATTTGCAGGTACTTTCAAAAGCTCATGGACATTTTAGTAATTTTGATTATGGGACTTGTTCTTGCACGTACGGTGATCACCAACAACAAGCAGTCTGAAGATGCTTACACCTCGTCCACAGCATGAACTGTAGAACGATCAATTTAAAATCTAAAATTTAAATTTAAATAAAAATATAAATTTAAAGTTTAAATAAAGAATTCAAATTTTAATTTTACTTTTAATTTAATAATTAGAATTAAAATTTTAAATTCAGATTTAGGTTAGTATCAAAAATCAAATTCAAAATTTGAATCTATATCCAAATTTCAAATATGTTAATTCAAGTAAAAATTTGAAATTTAGGTTTGGCTACATGTTGGGATCGAGATTCTAGTAAATAATTTATTTGGAAGTTGACGGGTCTTCATACATTTTTATATTAAATTTTATTTTAATATTATATAAAAATATTATAATATATGGATGGATTAGATTAAATGCACCCACTAATTGTGCCGTGAAATGGGAAAGGCCCATCCCATGTGGAAAATAACTTTTTATATGGCGACCCATAAAGGGAAAAAGGATAACTTTTTCTTTTAGCTGGGTGAATGCAAACCTGACAACCGGCTAATTTTTTAAATTATCATTTTGATCTTGACAGATGGACGGACGAGAAGGTCTCTCTATCTCAAAGAAAATAGTGTAGAAGAGAATATCAACTAATATATACCGTGACCGTGTCTATTGTAGTTGACTAAGACTTTGTTTCCAATTATAAAATTATAAAAAAAAAGGGAAAACTTTAAAAAAAGTCCCGTGGTTTCATATTTTTTTATTTTAGTACTCTATAGTTTAAAGTGTATAAGTTAGTAGTACTCTGTGGTTTCGCACTTTCTCATTGTAGTATCCTGTGGTTTAAACTGTATTAAATTAATACTATATTATTTTATTTTTGTTTCAAGTTAGTACCTTATGGTTTTATTTTTATATCACATTAATATCCTGTGGTTTCTAAACTATATGGTACTAAAGTGAAAAAATGTGAAATCACATGGTACTAAAGTGAGAAAGTGCGAAACCACAGAAAGACTAATTTGATACACTTTAAACCATAGGGTACTAAAGTAAAAAAGTATAAAACCACATGTTACTAACTTAATACACTTTAAACCACAGAATATTAAAATGAGAAAAAAATGAAACCGCAAGTTGGGTATTTAAAGTTTTTTCAAAAAATTTATCGTACTTTTTAGATTAACAATCCTATAATTATATTGGTCGTCCCTAGCACGTACATAGAGTAAAAAATTTGATAATTCGTATTTGAGATCCCAAATTTGAAACCTATTTGCTTCACAGTTGTAACCATATTTATTTTTAAAATAAATAAACGATACGAATAGCATTCTATCTATAGTTTTCTTAAAAAGAAAAATTAGAAAATTCTTTCTTTCCTCTTGTCCTGGTAGTTAAGCTAGCTAGTGTATCCAAATATCCATTTCGCAAGAGCTACAAATAATTAATATAGGGCGAGGCTTTATCAAAATTTTAAGAGGAAGAAAGAAATAGCTTAGGAGTTCGATTGAGAAGCACACACAACATAGATATAATAAAAAAAAAAATTTATTGAGCCTGCTTATTATATACAAGCTGAAATAAATAAAATTTAATAAATATGATCGGTTTCTATTAAAAATAACTATGTTAATTAGTATAATTTTCGTATAAACATGCTTTGGGGAAAAAAAAAAAAAACAAAAAAGGCAATATTAAGGGACCAAATTAAGTGGTAATTATAAAAGGAAGAGTGAAGTGATCATATATACCTGTGGGACAGATCGAAGTGATACCTCTGGAAGAGTGAAACTCTTCCTCTTAATTTGCCTCGTGAGTTTCCGTGGGAGCAAACATGTACATTGCAGGATATATTTGTAGATCGATAGAGGTAGCGGGGAGGAACGGATCTTACCCGCAATCCGTAGCATCCGCCGAAGGTCAAAAGTCTTCTCCCCAACGGGTACTAGGTATACACAAAAGATGCGTTAGGATTCCACTTTTATTATATGCATAGATAACACTTAAAAAAAAAAAAAAAAAGCTTTGCTGTACTTTGAAGCAAATTTGCTGACATGTGATTGAATATTGTGATCATATATGAAATAACTGCGATTTAAAAAGATTTTTTTTTCCCGCCGAACCCGATCCAATTGCCGAAAAAAATTATGATTTGTGCCGAGCAAAATCCAACTAAACCAAACTAAAAGTGTTCTAAAATGCATATTGTAACAGAGTGCCCTTCTCGATATATAGCTCGTGTTGATTTCTTTTTCATTAATGTAGTGCAAGATGTCATATAAATTTATTCACATATCAATAATCTACTCGTGGTTAATCGCTTTTTTTCTTTTTCTTTTTCTTTTCCAACCCTTTGAGGCCTTGCTGTCTTATCCATATAGCTTAATTCATCTTTCCATTGAATGAAGCGGGTAGCATGCTATCTTTCTCTATAAAGAAATAATCTTTAGAAGATTGGGATCTTCTTCTACTGCCTTAATTTGCTTCTATTTTTTTTTCTTTTTTTCTTTTTTCGAGGTCTAGTTGCCGCACACTTGTAGTTTAATTCATCTTTTCAATAAATGAAACGGATAGAGTGCTACATTTTTCTTAAAAAAAAAAAAAAAAAAAAATCTGTAGGAGACTATTTTTATTGGGATTCAAATCATATGAAAAATATAGTTCCGTATGTCGATAGTGGAATTTAGCTGGCTTAGTGATATTGTTTTACCTGCGGAGTCACAGCGTTACTCTATTTTTTTTTTTTTTTAAGAGAAATATAGATAATATGCTATTCATTTTATTTATTTTTAAAAAAAATAAATTTAGCTGATAATATGAAAAATTTAGATTTTGAATTTGTGATATCAAGTACCAACCATAAAAATTTTACCGCTTACATCAGTAAAGGTTGATTAGCCTCTATATTATTAAATCTCTTTTTTTTTAAAAAAAAAAGATAGCAGAATATTTGCTTAATTCATTTAAAAAATGAGTCAGCAAAACCTCGGAAAAAAGACATTATGAGAAGATGCCCTACTCTATTGTTATTATCAACTATTCTGATAATTATGTCTAGGCCCATAGTTATTCAATCCGGATAATAAAGCTAGGCTATGTTTTGACCTCAAAATAAGTTATTTAAGAAATAATTTATTTGTATAAAAATATTTTTACTCGAATGGAAGGAAATTTTTACTCGATAAATTATTTTGATATTTATAATTTGAGATAATAGATTTTTTTGTATGAATTGATTAATCTTAGTTGAAAAAAATAACTTGAATACCGAATATAATACTCATTCTAGACATTAAAATCCATTCTTTATTTACTAAATATTATATATTGGTACATTCAAATAGAATCTCAACTTGACAGTTATCTAAAAAAGTGGCCAAGGGATTGGTGGTTTTTTTTTTTTTGAGAGAGAAAGGTAGCACGCTACCGACCGTTCTAGTGTAAGTTGCAAAGGGCTTGATGGTTGATACCCGAGTTCGAATCCTAGTTGATTCACATTTCAAATTAAGTTTATTTCTAATGAAATAAACGAAGCGGTAGCGTCTATCTATCTGTCTCTCTCTCTCTCTCTCTCTCTCTCTCAAAAAAAAAAAAAAAAAAAAAAAAAAAAAAAGAAAAAAAAGACAGTTATCTAAAAAAGTCTCTGCTAGAAGTTTACTCAATTTTTTGTTTTTCACCGGGCTCCATGCTTTACTCAAAACAAAACAAAATTGTTTCATCATTTCCAAACTACAAGTTTGGAGACAGTACGGATTGGCGCCGAGTGGGAATGGATTGTTTCTCTACCTTTGCTTCTTTCTCTCTCTCTAAAAACTCAATGTGCAAGTTTTTTATTTTCTTTTTTTTTTTTTCTGTTCACTTGTTTGATGGGCCACGCGGTGCCCATCTGCATGGAGACGATGCTCATACAATTTTTGTCCGCCTAACAACCACCGTAAGAGCCATGCTGATGAAAATTTTACCAGAAAGAACAATCAAGACAACAATTAATTAATACTTTCACCTACAAAATCACGTTATTCACGATGCATGTGTAATGTGAACAATGCCATGTTACAAGTGGAAAACGAACAATCTTAACTCTACGTACCACTCTTATTTCACTAATTGATTAACAAAGCAAATTGGTAAAAAAATTCAAGCAGAGGACTCAAGAAATGGGTAATCTGTGTACCCAACAACAGGATCAGAAGTGTAAAATGTCGCTCTATCATACTGATTCAACGGCGCATTAAGCTCGAATCGCTTCGACAAATCGGGATTAGCCAAGAACAAGCGGCCATAAGCCACAAGATCCGCATAACCTTCGGCGATCACTTTGTTCCCTTCCTCCCTATCGTATCCTCCCACGGCAATGAAAGTTCCATTGAAAGCTTTCCTCATAGGGAAAAGCCTATGAGGGATTTGGCGCCGCCCTTCGGCGATACACATTCGGGGCTCGACCATATGGCAGTACAGAATGTTGTACTTGTTTAGTGATTTGACCATGTAGAACCCGAGAGCTTCTGGGTTTGAGTCCCAGCAATCCTTGTAGTCCGCGAAAGGTGAGAGCCTTATTCCGACTCTGTCAGCTCCGATCTCATCGACAACCGCTTCGACGATCTCTAGGGCAAAGCGACACCGGTTCTCGAGGCTCCCCCCGTACTCATCTGTTCGGTCGTTGGCACTGTCCTTCATGAATTGCTCGATTAAGTAGCCATGCGCACCGTGGATTTCGACCCCATCAAAGCCTGCAAATATGTAACAGTAGTGTGAATGTACATATGGCGAATTGATCTACAAAACTGATTTGAAGGTTTGTGGTAGAAGTTATATGTTAGTAGAGACATTACCTGCTTCGATGGCATTCCTAGCGGCGAGTCTGAAATCGTTGACGATTTGGGGGATCTCGTCGGTTGCTAACCGTCGAGGGGGAGAGTAGGCCTTCACAGTGCCATCATGGTGAGTTTGAGGCCCTATTTGCTTGTCCGTGCTTGAAATTGGTGCCTGCCCATTAGGTTGGTAATCTATAGATTCACATCGAAATTAGGTATTAGAGGATCATCACCAATCAATCTTAATCACCATTAATTAATGTCGTGCTCTAATTAGACTCTGCACTAACTACTCATGAGAGCTTAATTTTGGCAATGCTTGTGTATGCTCTACAATCTAAGAGCAACAACAATGTGGCCTACATGCAGCCATGAATAAACTTATTTATTTGCAACTCTATCTTTACTATGAAGTAACTATTTTCTCCAAAATTTAAGCTGCCGAAGATCGAGCGGAGTTTCAAATATATTATGGTCAGTATGCATGGGATCTCCAGTTTTGGGTGATGGTTTAGAACGTTCTGCTATGATGCCATATCAAGCAGACTTTTCACTATAAGACATTAAGCAATTAGAAAATAATATTTTTGAGAGATAGGTAGCATGCTACTTGTTTCATTTATTTCATTTGAAAATAGAATAAGATGAAAATATGAATCAACTAGAATTCAAATTCGAAACCTTAGGTACCAGCCACTAAATTCTTTGCCATTTGTACTAGGGACGGTCGTTAATTAGAAAACAATATTGAAACTACCAAATTGAGAAATACATACGATAGGCAGAAACCCTTCCTACATGCCAAATCTGGCAAAAGAAGACACCGCCCTTTTTATGCACAGCATCCACGATGGGTTTCCATGCCTCCACCTGCTCCTTAGTCCATATACCAGGAGTATCAGGATATCCCTGGGCTGTGTCTGAGACCCCTGTGGCCTCAGCAATCAGAAGACCACCCTTTGTTGTCCTTTGAGAGTAATACAGAACGGCATGTGGCTGGGGAACATTTCCATAGGATCTTGTTCTTGTTAATGGAGCCAGAACAATTCTGAAGCAAACATAAAACACCAAGTTCTAATTTTCCACTCAAATATATAGAAAAGAAAGAAAAAAATAAAACTATATATAAGAGAGAGAGAGAGAGAGAGAGAGAGAGAGAGAGAGAGGTAATTAAAGAGTAGCACCTGTGGGAGAGATCGAATTTGCCCATCTTGTAAGGAGTGAGAAGAGGAATTGGTGCCATCTTTGATTATTGACCTCTACGTATCTCTGTTCTCTTGTTCTCAGTTTTTCTTTTTGCTTTTGTTAGCTCTGCTTGGTGGAAGCAATCAGAGAGGGAGAATTGATATTTGTAGAGGACGGCTCATGTCTTTAATTAAGAATGGGGTGCACCGCGTCCACCATGCCAGACCGTGCACCGTCACAGAGTATTCGATAGAGGTAGAAATAATTCTTTGTTATGTGAAATAAAAAAAAATGATATGCATAATAATTTATACTAAAATAATATTTTAAAATAACTATAATAATGAATTTATTTTTTTGGGGGCATAAAAGTTTAATGGTGCGGTGCATGGAGCATGTGAAACAATTGTGCATGCCATAGTTTCTACGCCGGCTCATGTTAAGTCGTCGCCTGATAATTATTCCTATGCCCGCGATAGCGAGTACGTTGGTTTCTCCAAATTACATCACTTTCGAAATATACCAATATGGTTACAAAATTACAACGTAAATCACACACGCTTTTTAGAAAAAGTGATAAAATTATTTAAAGATTCTTAATTTGTAGCCAATAAAAATGAAACCTTAAAATATTAAGTGTTGTCGCAATATAAAAATAATTTGTATAGTATAAGAGACACTCAAGAAATTATTTATCCTACATTTGATGCACGGCAACATCAGAGCAACACTCTTATACAGCGTTTGGTTCGGGGTTAAAGGCTAGGGAAAGGGGGATAAATGGTTATTCCCTTTTTATCCCCAAACACCTTTATCGGGGTGGATGGGGTTAACAAACTCTATCCTCCTGAAATTGAGGTTGGATTAATTAATTCCATTCTAATTTAATTTTTAAATTTAAATTTATAATTTAAATTTTAAAAAATTAATAATTTGTAATTTTAAAATTAAATTTTAATTTTTAAAAATTAGATTCTAAATTTTAAATCATTGTTTTTTAAAAATTTAAATTTTGATATTTAAAATTTACAACTTTAAAATTTTAATTTTAGATTTAAAATTTTATTTTTTTGAATTTTGAAAATTTTAAATATAAAATTTTAAATTTTAAATTCAAATATAAAGAATAATATAATTATTTTCTATTTATAATTATCCACTATTTTTTTATTCCATCCTATCTATCCAAACGTTATTTTTTTTATTCTCGTGAAAAATTTAATTTTCATTCAAATATAAAATTGGTCTAATCCAGGACTTACATTAAGTGATACCTATTTTTAAAATAACTAGCTTTTTACTTAATCCCGAACAAAATAAAACGAGAACTTAATAAATTATTTTTTTTTCTATTAATAAAATATATAAAATAATTTGATTTTAAAAATAAAATATCCTTCATATTTTATGCCATTCACGCGCACCTCACAATCGTGCGGCAATTTTCTTTTGACTGGAAAAGTATTTAGAGTGGGTTGCAGTGTTGCACGTCTGCCTAAGATATAGAATGATCACCAACCCGACCGCCCCTGAAGTAAATTGCAAAAGGTTTGATGATTGATATCTAAAATTTAAATTTGAATTCTAGTTGATTTATATTTCTAACTAAGTTTATTTTTAAATGAAATAAATGAAGCAGAGAATGTGGTACTTATCTCTCTGTCAAAAAAAAAAAAAATAAAATAAAACTATTCTGACTATTGTATCTAGGCCCACAGTTATTAGATCCGGATAATAAAGCTAGGCTATGTTTTGACCTCAAAATAAGTTATTTAAGAAATAATTTATTTGTATAAAAATCATTTTATACGATTCGCAGAAAAGTGTTTAATTTTCTCTCGATAAATTTTTTTGATATTTATAATTTGAGAGATCATAGTATATTTTTTTTGTACAAAGTGATTAATCTTAGTTCAAAAAAATAACTTGAATAACGAATATAATACTCATTCTAGACATTAAATATTTTATTCTTTATTTACTAAATATTATATATTCATTGAAAGAGTAAATAAATTGAACTAAATAAAAATGTTCATATATTTGATGAGTCTCAACTTGCCAGTTAACTAAAAAAGTCTTTGCTAGAACTCAATTTTTTTTTTTTCATCAGCTTCCATGCTTTGCTCAAAACAAAACAAAATTGTTTCCACCATCTATTCGCCTAATAAGGACAGACAAAAATTATTGAAAATATGAATAATTCTCTTTCTAGCTCTTCGTTTGATCGCGTTTTTTATTTTCTTTTTTTTTTGGGTTCCGCTTGTCTGATGGGCCACGCAACGCCCATCCGTATGTTGACCTTGCCCATGCAATTTTGGTCCGCCTAACAACTACCGTAGGAACACTGACAGTTTCTAGAGCAGGTGGCAAAGGATTTGGTAGTTGGTATTCGAGACCTAAATTCGAATCCTAGTTGATTCACATTTCTAGCGAAATTTATTTCTAAATGAAATAAGCGAACCGGATGGCGTGCTACCTATGTCTCTCAAAAAAAAAAAAAAAAACAACTACAAAAGAAGCAATCAAGACAACAATACTTCACCTGTAAAATCACTTTATTAATTCACGATGCATGTGTAATGTAAACAATGCCATGTTACAAGTGGAAAACGAACAATCTTAACTCTACGTCCCACTCTTATTTCACTAATTGATTAACAAAACAAATTGGAAAAAAAATTCAAGCAGAGGACTCAAGAAATGGGTAATCTGTGTACCCAACAACAGGATCAGAAGTGTAAAATGTCGCTCTATCATACTGATTCAATGGCGCATTAAGCTCGAATCGCTTCGGCAAATCGGGATTAGCCAAGAACAAGCGGCCATAAGCCACAAGATCCGCATAACCTTCCGCGATCACTTTGTTTCCTTCCTCCCTATCATATCCTCCCGCGGCAATGAAAGTTCCACTGAAAGCTTTCCTCATAGGAAGAAGCCTATGAGGGATTTGGCGCCGCCCTTCGACGATAGACATTCGGGGCTCGACCATATGGCAGTAGAGAATGTTGTACTTGTTTAGCAATTTGACCATGTAGAGCCCGAGAGCTTCTGGGTTTGAGTCCCAGCAATCCATGTAGTCCGCGAAAGGTGAGAGCCTTATTCCGACTCTGTCAGCTCCGATCTCATCGACGACCGCCTCGACGATTTCTTGCGCAAAGCGGCACCGGTTCTCGAGGCTCCCCCCGTACTCGTCCGTTCGGTCGTTGGCACTGTCCTTCATGAATTGCTCGATTAAGTAGCCATGCGCACCGTGGATTTCGACCCCATCAAAGCCTGCAAGTATGTAACAGCAGTGTGAACATATGGCGAATTGATCAACAAAACTGATTTGAAGGTTTGTGGTAGAAGTTTTATGTTACTAGGGACATTACCTGCTTCGATGGCATTCCTAGCGGCGAGTCTGAAATCGTTGACGATTTGGGGGATCTCGTCGGTTGTTAACCGTCGAGGGGGAGAGTAGGCCTCCACAGTGCCATCAGGGAGAGTTTGAGGTGCAATTTGCTTGTCCGTGCTTGAAATTGGTGCTTGCCCATTAGGTTGGTAATCTATAGATTCACATCAAAATTAGGTATTAGAGGATCATCACCAATCAATCTTTATCACCATTAATTAATGCTATGCTCTAATTAGACTCTGCACTAACTATTCATGAGAGCCTAATTTTGGCAATGCTTGCGTACGCGTCTGCTCTACAATCCAAGAGTAACAACAATGTGGCCTACATGCAGCCATGAATAAACTTATTTATTTGCAACTCTTATCTTTACTATGAAATAACTATTTTCTTTAAAATTTAAGCTGCTGAAGATGGATCGGAGTTTCGAACATATTATGGGTAGTACCGGATCTCAAGTTTTCGGTAATAGTTTAGGACCTTCTGCAATGATACCATATGAAATAGATTTTTTTACTGTAAGAAATTAAGCAATTAGAAAACAATATAGTGGCAGAAGCAAAATTCATATATTGAAACTACCGAAGTGAGCATGCACCACTACTTAAGAAGGGAGTTAGAGAACAAATACATACCATAAGTAGAGACCCTCCCAACATGCCAAATTTGGCAAAAGAAGACACCCCCCTTTTTGTGCACAGCATCCACAATGGGTTTCCATGCCTCCACCTGCTCCTTAGTCCATATACCAGGAGCATCAGGATATCCCTGAGCTGTGTCTGAGACCCCTGTGGCCTCAGCAATCAGAAGCCCCCCCTTTGTTGCCCTTTGAGAGTAGTACAGAATGGCATGTGGCTGGGGAACATTTCCATAGGATCTTGTTCTTGTTAATGGAGCCAGAACAATTCTGTGGCAAATATAAAACACCAAGTTCTAATTGTCCACTCAAATAAAAAAGAAAGAAAGAAAAACTATATATATAAGAGAGAGAGAGAGAGAGAGAGAGAGAGAGAGAGAGAGAGAAAGAGGTCATTAAAGAGTAGCACCTGTGGGAGAGATCAAATTTGCCCATCTTGTATGGAGAGAGAAGAGGAATTGGTGCCATCTTTGATTATTGATCTCTATGTATCTCTGTCCTCTATTCCAAATTTTTCTTCTTGCTTTAATTTGTTAGCTATGTTTGGTGGAAGAAAACAGAGAGGAAGAAATGGTATTTATAGAGGATGGCTCATGTTTGAAAAAGTAGAAAAGCAGCCGGCTCCTGCTGGTCAAAGTGGGCCATCACATTGACTTCAACTCTCCCATAATTAAGAATGGGATGCACCAGGTCCACAATGCTAGACCGTGCACCGTCACAGAAGCAGTTCTCAATATGCATCCTGAAAGATCAGATCTAATTAGAACTGTAACTGTATGTACATATAAAAAATTCAAATTTGAGAACGGCATGATAATACAATAAACAGTCAAATAAAACACATTCTAAATTAATTTTGAAAGAATCTACTTGGTCATAAAATAATAATTTTATACTAAAATAATATTTTGCAATAACTATAACAGCAATCTTTTTTTCCCCTACATAAAGGTGTAAGGGTGCGGTCCATGAAACATATGGTGCAATTGGTGCAAGCTAGTTTCCGCATCGGCTCATGTTGGGTCGTCCCCAGATAATTCTTACGTCAGCGAATACGTTGCTCTCGGGAAGTTATAACATTTTCGAAATATGCCAATATTATTTATAAAATTAGTCCCTGAATCACACGTGCGATGTGAAAATTATTTTTTTATAATAAAAGGAGCACTCGAGAAAATAAGAAATTATGCAATACACATTAGTGCAACTGTTTTACCAAATTAATATATAATATATATATATATATATATATATATATATATATATATATATATATATATATATATATATATATATATAGAGAGAGAGAGAGAGAGAGAAAAGGGCTACATAGCTCCTATCTTCTTAACTACGAATCAATTTTGATAGACGGCTAGAATGAGAAAGAGAAGAAAAACTGGGAAGAAATTGAGTATCTCAGTTTTTTCTTCTGTTTTTTTTTGAATTTTTCTCTAATTTTTCTTATCTCTCTTATCACAATCATTAATCAAAATTGATGGTTGGTTAAAAAGTTAGGGCACCGTTTGGTTAGAGGATAGGGATAGGAATAGGCCCTTATCCTTCCCCTTTATATCCAAACACTAATTTTTTACCCGAAATAGTAGTTCTCGGTTATTCCCACCAACACATTTATTTTCTATATAAAAGTACATAATATTTTTCTTATCCTCGGAACAATCCAATTTTCATCCAAACGCTATTTTTCTTATCCCCATATTTGTACCTATTCCTGTTGTGCTTATAATAACACAATAGTCCTGCTCTCTATAGGTTTTGTGTACTATTAGGAGCACGTAAGTCTCCATGGTCCTAAGCGTCTTTTATGATGGAGCTTTTGAATCGATGAACGATTAAGTTAGACTTAATTTAGCATATTTGAAATATTTAGAAAATAAATTTTACAATTTTTCGATATCATTACTTAGCAATCGAAAGGGATCAAAATTAATAAGTTTTAATAGTTGATATATATCGTTTCTAAGTTTAACTACGTAGAAGTATTGAAATCGGATAAAATTTTGACAGAAAATTTTTTATCCCTATTTGCAGCAAGATTAATATTTTTGACCAAAAATTTTAATAGAATATCACCACTTTTTTTTTTTTGAGATTTTTATTTTCAGCCGTTGATTTTGAACACTTTCGATCGCTAGATAAATAATATCAAAAACTAACAAAATTTATTTTTTAGATATTTTAAATACACTAGATCAAGTCTGAAGGAATCATTCATTAATTCAGAAGTTTCATCATCGAAAACGACTTAGAAGTACAGAAGTCTCCGTGTTCTTAGTAGCACACAAGACCTACTCTATATATATACACAAACTGAAATATGGTAAATTGGTAAATTGCCGCTAAAAATTTTAAATACGACTTTAAATCTCCTAAAAATTTGTACTCATAAATTATTATATTTTAATGTTTTTAATTATATATATATATTTTGAGAGATAGGTAGCATGCTACCCGCTTCGTTTATTTTATTTAGAAATAAACTTAGCTAGAAATATGAATCAACTAGGATTAGAACTCGGGTCTCGGGTACCAACCATCAAACCCTTTGTCACTTGTTGTAGGGACGGTCGGCTAATGTTTTTAATTATTACGGACGGAGGGCGTTGATAGGGCACGAGAGTCTGCAAACATATTACCAAATATTATACGTACTAAATCTTTTGTGCCGAAATATTTTGCAAAAATTATGATGCCTCTACAAATTGATGATGTATTGACAAACTAACATTTCAAAGTTTCTGCAACTAACATTTCTTTCGTATGGCATGTTCTAACATGTTAATAATTGATAAGTTTAGTATTTTCGGATGCATCTTTACTATAATCTTGTGTGTAAAAATATCTAAAACATCATAAATTTAGAAGAGACCAGCTTAAGACGGTGAATGGTTTGATGAATCTAACCTCAATGTCAGTGCGGTTCGGGAAGGTGCTCATTTATATCTAAATCATAATTTCCTTGTATCAAACAAAGTAAATCATCTTCGTGTGTTTCCCGTGCGTAGTAGGGTGCGTAGCGTAACAAATGTTAATTTTATATTTCTTTCCGTGTTTTTGTTGATTATGTATGACTCGTGAAAATGATGGGAACGTGTTACCCCTTTAAACTATTCCAAGTGTTGATGCATTGAACTTGGACATGTTAGGGCCACTGCAATGACGTCGCACCTGATTGAATTGGAGAAAGGGATGGAGAGGCATTCCTAGATGATGCGTTTAAGAAGGAAATTACCCCCCCAAAAAAAAAAAAGTTTCCCTCCTACATCTTTTTTTAAAGAAAAAAGGAAAACTTTGCATTTTATGCAGTATTAAATTCATGAACAGATCAAAAGTTGGCATCTTACATACGGATACATTAACAAAATGTAAAGCGAATATTTTAAAAAACCTATTAGTATTTACCAAACATTATTTTACCCCTGCTTTATGTTTCTACCGCTTTCTAAATTTAGATAGGAGCATTATTTTTTAATTAGGGCTACAGTTTCACTTTTCAGCCCTCGGATGGGAGAGGGTTTATTATGTAATATTTACACTATATTATTTATTTCTAATCAATCATAGCTCTCATTTTGAAAGAAAAGTATAAAAACATATTTTTTTTAAAAAAAAATTATTATAGAATGGATAAATCTCAAAAAAAATTTTAAATTTAGTGAAAGTACCGCATAGGCAATATAACTATTGTATTTTAGACTTTTTTTTTTCTGAAGTGGACCTGCTTAGGTCATTAGCTCAATGGTCTTACGTCACTGCTCATGTCACGAAATGGTATGAGTTATGCTCAAAACAGAGCTTATCAGGATATGAAGCTTAATAAGAAAATTAAGAAGCCAAAGAATATTGTTTTCTTCACCTATGTACAGCTAAATAGTTTCTTCCAACAGATATCTTACTTGCTACCTGGTGGGCCATCTGATTAGAACGGAACAGAAGAGTTTTCGAGAACAGAAAGCTCACGGTGCGACAGGTGCTAACAGATATCCGCACGACTGTTACTATGTGGGAGGAGTACTGCATTTAAATTTTTTTTTTCTTTTTTTTTTTTTTTAAACCCTTAAGTCTAGTTGCTTCTCCTGTTTGCTAAATTCATTTTCTTCATGAATGAAGCGGTAGCATGCTACCTTCTCCTAAAAAAAAAAAATAAAGTTTCTTCCAACTTGTCCAGTTGTTGCCTAATACCTGATGTCCATAGTCTCAAACAGAAACACATCTGAACTAAGATTCGAGCTACGATACTTCTTTCTCAAATCAATACTAAAATATTTAGACAGAGTTGTCGAATTCAAACATGCACACCAGTCAAGTAAATGCTTCTATTTTCTTACTACAGCAAAGTATTCTCCTTCCAAGTTCATGGTGAAATGCACATAAACACTAAAATAGGTAATTGCCACTTCATTTTATCTCACATATTAAAGAAAATTATACCATTTTCAGGGGAGCTTCATGTGCATATATATATAAATACATTGTCACATATTGTCACATATAATCAAACACATGGCTTAAGAATTTCTCCATTTTTTCCTGCTCCATTGCAATCCAGACATTGATGCCACCCTTCATTCCCATGGCATTTCCCCCAGAGAGAAGCAGCACAAACTCATCCATCCCATTAACCACAGGCCCACCAAAAACTGGCTTTCCACACCCAAAATCCAACTCATGGAATGGAAGCTTCCACCAGGCAGATACAAAAAAGTTTTCATTCAGATTAGAGGGCACTCCCTTGTTCACCTCCAACCAGTCTATCACTGACCTCACGTATTCATCTGTCACCCTCTCTATGGCTTCTTGAACAAGCCCAACACAGAAAGAGAAGGGCTTTTCAATTAAGCTCTTCACAGAAGCACTTGCTGAGGCTGTGATCACTGCATTGCCAATGTACCTGTCGGGTAACAGTGGTGAGATCTTGGGTCGTATGTCCACAGCGAACAAAGCAGAGGAAGTTTGATTTGGGTCTTTAAACACTGCTCTTGTTCTTGATCTCCAAAGGTGAGCAACAATGGCTTCAAAGGTAGAGCACTTGTTCATGGCGTTCTCTTTGAGGCATTCGATCATATCGGAGGTGAAAGATAGCATCTCGAATATGTTGTTCTTCGATGGCTTAGAGAGGGAAATGGGTCGAGTGGATTGAAGTGGAGACATGAAGGATGAGGAGGATGTAGAGAAAGAAGTGGTGTATTCTGCTAGCTTGGTGTACTCTGAATGATCAAACATGATACGAGGCAGATCTCTAGCTTTAATGCATGATCTATCATTGTTGAGATTTTTGTACTTCATGCCTTCTCCTCTGCATATGGCAGCAAGGTTCTCGAACATCTCGGCCGCCGACCTCCCATCCATTATGCTGTGGTTCGTCACGAAACCAATCGAGAAGCCTCCACATTTGAACCTCGTAACCTTCAGATAATATCACGCAAGTGTCAGTATCATCAACATAATGTTTAGAGACTGATTGGCAAAATGGAGATCCTATCAAAGAGCTAATAAATATAGCTGTTCAAAAAAGTACAAACAGCTTTTCATCAACACCCATTGAAAAAAAGGGCTTTTCACTCCAACAGAGGTTTAGCTTCTCACCATAATAAAATCTCAAAAACTGCTTTTCAAAGTAGAGAAGCTTTTCGGAAACCAGGCCAACCAAGTACTTGATCTTATTTGAGCATAGCTAACCTGAATTGTGAATACCAGAGTTTCACAGAGGCTCTTGAACCCATCGGTCTGAAGAATGAGATGGCGAAAGGACGGATTTGGCAAAGAGAGATTCCCCAGCTCTTCTAGCTTCAAGCGCGAGGTTGCAGCAGCAAACAAGATCCCAGCGTTGTTGCAGAGAAGCTCCAATCTCTTCGTTTCAACATTGAAATTGAGCCTCCCGGCCATGAAATAATAAGGGATCAAAAGGACATCAGACACTCATCTCTTCAATATCTCAACAATGTCAAGTGTTTTAACTGGTGGGGCATCATAGAAGAAGATGGTCTCAACTGGAAATGCTACTGTCTGATACTCTGATCAATGTTTGAAAGATGGACTGTTTCTATTGGTGTTGGATTCTCGGGAGATAAAAGGGTAATAGGTGCTTCTCTTTTTACATCAAGGTCAACTATCGGATAAGAGATCTCCATTGGATTAGAAGTACATGAAGATATAAATCATGCATGGAGGCTAGCTATTTAATAGATTCTGTATCCGCCCCCACTAGTAGGTATTCCCCAGAAAGAAGTAAGCAAAGCATGATGCTCATTTTGTTATTCTATGTAGGCCAGACAAAGAATAAATTATATTTGCAAAAGAACCTCCATTCCTCATTCATTTCCCCAAGAAGTCGGCACGACAATGTCATTTCTTTCAAAGGACTGCCGTATTCTGTGGAGTATCCAAGAGCATGACAAGAAAAGACTATTCTTTAATGAAGTTTTAACATAAAGTCACCGTACATGAGAAAATGAATGTCGCCACACCACGAAAAAGCATCAAATCTTCATTGTCAAGTAAATTTCTCCGAGATATGCCTAAATTACACCAGATCAATGCCTGCCAGATACGCACATGACCAGTGCTCGTTTCAAGTGAAAAATTAAATTGGGCATCAAGGATCCATTTTTCGTCCCAAAGAAGACAATCAATAATGTATACAAGTGGTGAGCAGTATCAGAGTGGCAAGTCAAAAAAACAGGGTAAAAGAAAGAAGAAAATGCCACAAACAAATTAATTGCAGCATGAAAAGCTTAAAATTGTAGCAGCCACAATTTCAAAAACAAATCTAAATATAATGTATCGGCAACAGACAGTTCTAAAACCATTGAAAATTGTACAGGTTTGACAAGATCTGATGTATTAAATCAGATTTATTTTCCTTCCAAAAGGAACTTGTACATCTCCTTTTCATTTGCAAAAATTCAGTAATGTAAACATGCATTTCATTGCCAGGTTTAAGGAATGATATAAGAATTTAAATGCAGAAACCTTCGCAAATGAAACAGCTTGCACATTTGAGAGACGGATGTAACATTAATAACCACAATTGAACATTAGACTACAAAGTAGACTTACAAAAGAGTCCACAGAAAAAAGGGGAAACCAGTAGCATCCAAAGTGCATGGAAAAATTTTAGTTGGAAAACCTATATTTTTTTATTCTGTTCTCATCCCAATTCTTGGAAAATGAAGCAGCTCAAAGTTTAAAGGAAAAAAAATACATAGCATCTGTGTCTCTGCTGGCTCTAAATTTGCTTTTCTCTACAGAATAAACAAAAAAAAAATTCCTCTGAATTGCTACGAAGTGCATCTCTGAATTGCTACGAAGTGCAAATTCATACAATCAAGGGCAAAGAAAATTTATTTTAAACATAATCTTAATTGTTCGTACGTAGGTTCCTCCATACAAGCTCTTGTACAGTTTTACCAGGTTTTGCATTGTCACATGTTTTCCTCTGCCATCTCCTTTCTGTAAGCTTGCAATCTTTCTTTGATTTTTTTGCTCTCTTCAAAGTTAGCCTTTCGTTTCAAGGCTTTCTGAGAGAGAAAAATTGTTGGGTAGGGGAGGGATTAGAACAACAATGTCAAATACAATTTACATATTACTTTTCTGATTTTCAAAAAAAGAAAAACATATACGAAGCACACCTCCTGCCGGAAGCAGCGATCGAGCTTAATCTTAAGTTCAGTGCATTCACCAAAAAATTTAGCAATTGGATGATCTGTGTGGCACTTCTGGAATGCTTCAATAATCTACGACGAATAAAAATGCAGAATGTAAGGACCAATTTATGAATTACTAAAGATACATGAATCATATAATTATTACTAATTATTAATCAAATTTTAACATAATCACAAAACATTAACAACCATTTGTGAAGCAATTCCTAATCTGGAAAACAAGAATAAAACTCAACCAAACAGAGAAACTGAGAAAAAGAAGTCATGAAACGGAAAGAAAAGAGAATGTCTGAAATTTCGCAAGGAGATGAAATTACCTCAGCACACATAGGATGCCTGTGTAAAGTTAAGGGAGGATGCATTTCCTGAAAAATGCCAAACTAATCAATAACCTTCAACTGAAGAACAAAAAAAAAAAATTACAGTTAATGAAATTGCAAAGATCGCATTCCTTCGTCTTCCATTTCTATTTCCTTACTCCTGGAGCCAGACTGCTCCCTTCCTTTTCTTCTTGGGATCTAGGTGTCAAGAACACTAACACGGGATACGGGACGCGACATGACTCGGAAACGGCGACTAGGTAATTTTCAAAAAATTAAGATACGGGCACGGCATGGACACCACTAATAAAATATAGTTTTATTAATATAATAATATATATTTATTATATATAAAATGTTAATTTTCGTAATATATTGTTATACTTCTCATATAAATGAAAGTTAGTGAAATTTTCATTGATAGTTCATATATTTTAAGTAGAAAAATTCTCCACTATATATAATTTATTTATATTGTCAAAAAAAATTTGTATGCATTCATTCAAAAACTAAAATATTTATCATCTTATATTATACATGCATAAAAAAGTAAAATAAAAATATGTGTATATTTTTTTTAATTGTTTGCGCTATGGATTGTCATTTAACGCGCGTCTAAAAAGTGTCCACATCAGACACGGACACGCGCGCATTCGACACGAACACGCGAGACTTATAGAAGTGTCCATGCTACATAGCTTGGGATAGTCTCTTTCTTTCTCATACTTGTCTATCATATGTCATTTTGCTCGATCCGTCCTCCTTAAACCTTTTTTTTAAAATTTTTTCGCCATTCTCTTGTCCTTTCTTTCAAGTAGAAATAGTCAAGGTAAACTAGATAAAACCAGGATTTCATTCTCAAGATATAATTCTCCGTTTGCTTCTAGTTAACTGCTCATCTTTCTACACAGCAACCCTAGGTTACAAGGTGCGTATAACAACATTAAACATACAAGCAAGAAAAATCAACAGCCACGGATCCAAAGCTTCAGAATCTATCATCTTACTGCAACTCCCCAGCTTAACTGAGACCCCTCAAAATCCCTACTGGGTACTATCTCAGCATAGATTGTGTGTGTATCAATTGTAGACTCATCTAACAAAACAAAGTGAGATTACTAAGAAAGGCTCTTTGTTTCTGCAAAGAATATTAGAAACTTACAGAGTAACTACGTTAAATCGTGAGCATATATTAGGAATTTCCCGAACCAGTATGAAAGAAATGAAACCAAGCAACAGAAGAAATCGAAAATTACCTATGATTATGGGGAGGAGAAGAGAGGAGTAGTTGGTTCTCGAAGGCGATTGGATTTTTTTTTTTTTTGAGTGGGAATTTCGGAAGAAGAAGATCGCCGCAGATCGGAGACGGAGAGAAGCCGAGATCCGCCCACCGTTCCTAATCCTACCCAGGGGTCGTGTATTGTTTATTTATTTTTATTTTTATTTTTATTTCTTGTTGTAATCATTTAGCTGGGCCTTATTTGGGCTGTGCGTTGGGTGTGGGCTAAATCTGGGCTAAAAAATTTGAGGCCGAAATTATTTTGGGTCTTTTCGGCCTACCCAAACTCTTCTCATGTCGGCCTAAATGGCCTAAATGGGCCAGGTTGTATTTTTAATTTTTGGGCCAAACCACAGCTCGAAGTCCACTAATATTTTAACCGGGCCGGCCAAACCAATCCAGGCCGGGCCTGATTCTGCCTCAATCTCCTTTTTTTTTTCTCTCTCTTTTTTTTTATTTAGAGAAAGATAGATTGCATGCTACCCGTTTCGTTTATTTTATTTAAAAATAAATTTGATCTCCATTTTTTAAGCCGGTTGGTGTGGGTAGTTTCTAATCTTCATTATCCTCAATAAAACCAAAAAAGAAAAAACAAAAAAAAAAACATGCCCGCACGCACACATAATTATTGCGACGAGTGTGCGTGCGTGCGCGCGCGTGTATATATATATATATATATATATATATATATATATATATATATATATATATATATATATATATATATATATATATATATATATATATATATATATATATATATATATATATATATATATATATATATATATCGAGGGTTTGTGTTTTTGAATTTTTAGTCGTTGAATGGAAAGATGTAAAAATTTGAGATAATGATGGTAGGTAAAATAGTGTTTAATTAAAATATTATTAGTAATCAAGGAGTAGATTCAAATGTTAGAAAGTATTCTAGCTCCACTATATATATATATATTTTACGATTTGTGTTTTTTTTTGTGAGAAATAGATAGCGCTATCCGCTTCATTTATTTCGTTAAGAAATAAACTTAGCTAGAAATGTGAATCAACTAGGATTCGAACTCGAGTCTTGGGTATCAACCACTGTTCTTTACCACTTCTTTACAAAAAAGCAGTCGGTATCTATTGTTAATTAATCCTAGCGAGGTGTTTGGGTGGTTTGGTTTGTATATTTTGCCACTATTTTAAAGTTTTCAAACCCTTCAAACCATCAAAATTTGGATGCCCTTGGATTACTCGAAAGCAATTCTCTGTTTTACGCCTGCGGGCAGATTGCATTTCAACGCAATGAAAATATATTTATTTGAGTAATGCTTCTATACTTTTTTTTTTTATTACCGTTCATTCACGGATATTCAACGAGCTTAGATTTAGTTTTTAAAATTATGACTGCAATAGCGCAGTCACTTTAGAATGCCGGAGGTACTGTTTGTCTTTTAATACATAAGCAATTTAGTCATTTTACATTTATTATATTTTCAAAATTTATATTTTCTCTTTGTTTCCTTTTTTTTCTCTCTATCTTTTCTTTCATAATTTGATATTTCATATAAGGAAAATTTTTAAATGATTTGACAATATAAACTTTTAATTTTTTTTCTCTCTTTGTTTATTTGTTTTCTAAATCTGTTTTAATAAAATTAGAATGAAATTTAGATTATTTTGTGATTTAATTTGTTATTTAATTTTTTTAATTTCGATTTGAGAATTTTTGATAGTAATAACTTGTTGAAATTTGCGATGGGTAATAGATGTCAATGGGGTCGGATTCGGGCGGATATTTAAAAAACCCAAACCCGAACCCGACTCCAAACCCGAGACACAAAGCGAACCCGAACAGACGGATTTTAAAAATCCATATCCAAACTAGAATGCCACCAAAAATCCGAAACCCGAACCCAATTAAAAATTATTTATATTTTAAAAAAAAATCCTAAAAAATAATGTATTTATAAAAAAGTTAAAAATACAAATAAGTTAGTACTCTCATTTCTAATATATTTGAAATTTTTAAATTTTGTTTTGAATTATGATCGATTTTTTATTTTTATAATTGATATCTTTTAACCCGTAACCAGTATTCAACAATCACGTGAAATTATTTTGTGGATCAATTATGAATTTTGTCTATACCCATCTTATATCCGACCCAAATCATATATAAAATTTAAAATTATATTCAAATTTATATTTTAAAATTTTAAGTTTCATATAATTATTTTGAAATTTGGTAACCAGAAATAATTGCTTTGAATTCTGGTCTTCGGTTTAGGTTTGATTTTGGGTTTGAAAAGTTGGTTTTGAATTTGGATTTGGATTTTTGAAATCTGGCGAGTTCGGAAATAAGTTTTGTGATTGTTTCTGAGATTCGAATTCAAATTCCTAACTAATTTTTTTCTCACCAATAATCCTAATCTTTTTAAATTATATATTTAAAATTATGTTTAAAATATTTATTAGTTCTAACAATCAAATTATCATTTTGTTTAAAATATTTATTATCTTTACCGGTTCTAGATTGTTCTTAATGTTATTCGGTTCAAAGTAGGTTAAAATCAGATTCTTGAGATAATAGATCAAAGTTTGATCAATCAAATCAATCGGTTCAATATAGATTTTAAATTATTGATTTTAAACTTTAAATAGTAATATGAAATTCCTCTAGAGAAATCTAGTTGTAAAAATCTTACTCTCTAAACTTTTTATGCATTACTTTTTAAACTGTCACTAATAAATTGTATTTTAAATCTTGGTAAAAATTTTGTTTTTAAATAGTAATATAAAATTCCTTTAATTTAAATTTCACTTTTAAATTTTAAGTATTTAATTTTTAAAATTTAAATTCATCGTATTTAGAAATAAAACTATTTCTAAAATTCCTATAATTTAAATTAATTTGCATTTAATGGGCCTAATAATTTTTGGGTTCGGATTCAAGTTTTCGGGTTAAATTATAATTTAGATTACTATTTAAAATCTTACTATTTAAAATCCTTAAAGTTTGAAGTAATTCTAAACTTGTGCACGAACCATCTTACTCTCTAAAATTTTTATGCATTACTTTTTAAACTGTCACTAATAAATTGTATTTTAAAACTTGGTAGCAATTTGGTTTTTAAATAGTAATATGAAATATCTCTAATTTAAATTTCACTTTTAAATTTTAAGTATTTAATTTTTAAAATTTAAATTCATAGTATTTAGAAATAAAACTATTTCTTAATTCATCGTATTTAGAAATATAATTTAGTTTCCACATGATTACGCTTTAATTAGCATTTAATTAATGGGCCTAATAATTTAATCAAAAAATTTCCTAAATTGATGCTAATTAATGCGTAAATTTAGGACTCAATTAAAAGTTTCTTTAAAAGTTGTTGTGTTTAATTACTAAACTAACCTTAAATAAAATAATCATTTTACCTGCTAAGTATTGAAATTACATTTTTAACCTCTACTAATCAATGGTTAAGATTTTTTTTTTTTTTAAAGTACCGAATCATTTCTCTATTTATTTATTTTCTCTTTTTTTTCGAGAGATAGATAGCACGCTCTCCGTTTCGTTTATTTCATTTAAAAATACACTTAGCTAGAAATGTGAATCAGCTAGAATTCGAACTAGGATCGGTCAGTATATTTATTTATTTTCATCAGTAATAATATGCTACGCAAACTGATTCGTCTAACATTTAATTCGTTTATTTTGACTAAGCTGCCTGAGTAGACATTTTTGGTTCGAATCATTGCAGCTTTGCTAAGACTTAGAAAATTACTTCACCTTTGTTCAAACGATTGGTGGCACTCATACCAATTTTTATTCATACGATGCTATACATAGATGAACTACATTTATTCCACCGGCTTCACCTTATAGTAAGCATTTCATATGATCAAGTCTATTTCTCTGTTTTTGAACTTTGATTATTTATCTAAAGTTTGCCGCAGTTGTAGTCACTGTGGCAAAGAGGGCTCTCCTTGAAGAACAAAATCAAGATTATTATGCACAGCAGTTTCTTCACCCATGACGACGTCCCCGTGATCGAACCGATGAGATACGAATGAGTGGACAAACTGATCACCCTGAACTTCCTCTCCTTCACGTAGTCGCTTAATGCCGCTTCGATCCTCCCGTGCAGCTCTTTATCACCGATCACCGCGCACTCCGAATCCTCAGGCAGCTTCTGACTAATGCATCTCGCGAGCACGACTCCGTCCTCAATGCTCGCACAGCCTCCCTGGCCTAGGAATGGGCCCATCACATGCATGGCGTCCCCCGCAAGCACCATCGTCCCTCTCCATAGATCGTTGAGCATCAGTTGCCACGGCGGTCGGTACGAGATGTATCGTAAGCTTATGCTGGAAAGATCAGCCGCCTTCACCATTTCGATTACCTCAGGAGGGAATTTTTGCAGTAACTCCACCGCGAAATCTCTGATAAGCTTAGGATCTTTCAGATCATTCAAATCTGATACATTACCATTACGAAGTTAGCTACATTAGAATATGCGGACTAGCTTATTTATATGAAGGTTAAGATTACCTTTGAACGGATTCAAAGGAGCTATAAACCAGTGTACAAGCCTGTCATCAACTGGAACTCTTCCTAAGAACAGATGTTTATTCCTGATCCGGTAAAAGAGGGTGCCGAAACTATGGCCATCTGGGTAGGGTGTGAATCCTCGCAAAACCCATGTAGGAAAGGACTTAGGCGTCACAAGCCCGAGTGATTTGGCTACGATGGAATTCAAACCGTCGCAGCCTATGACAATCTGCAGTAGAGATAACCACTTACTTGTTGCCGGAAAAGTGAAAAAGAAGGTATTTCAAACATAAAACCAATCGACAAGTTTGTAGTATTCACTTCCTGCTCGATTTGTGGGAAGTGAAAGAGAAAAGTAATCAATCGCAATTACGGAATGATTATTTTCGCCTTAAAATAAATTTCAGAATTGTTCGAGAGGAAAAGTGACTAAGGTGCAACATGCGTCACCTTGGCTTTGATAACCATGCCGTCGCTAGTATGAAGAACAGGGAAGGCAGTGGCAGGATCTGTTGAAATAGCTGTAATTTGGCAATCGAAACGGAGAGTGTTTGCAGGTAGATTATTAGCTAAGATTTCAATGAGATCTTTCCTTCTCACGCAGCGAACCTCCACATTACTGGAACCAAAAGAACAGTTAGTGCTGAGGATTAGTATAGCAGAAGAACAGCAGGTGCATAAGACACCCGAAATTGCAGAGGATCCCTTTCATTAACCTTCTTACATCATTCCTTGTTATCACTTAAATTCGTCAAAGGAACACTGTAATCTTTATCATAAAAGGTTGTATATATGTTCCTTTCCAAACTTTTATCTCTCCAACTAGGTGTTCTTAAACATCGATATTCTCTCATGTAAGCTCGTTGTTCAATTTTGTTGAGTTCATTTCGATACACTTGATTAAGTAAAACAAATGCGGCTAGTATGATGAAGAACAATATGCACTTCAATCGTGTGCCCATCCCACTGCAATGCACAGTCACATAGTAAGTTCTCATAAGATTAATTTTCACAAGTACCTGCACGGAAATACTTGCATCCTGTTTTCTTCGAACCATTGTTCACGTATCCTGGGCGCATTTTATAACAAAATATTAGTACATTAATGACAAAACTGTTCTGATTTATATTATAATTCTCCCACAAAAGGGATTTGTACCAAAGTGATATTTTATCTTTTTTTCTTTTCGCTCTTGATCATCGATGTATCAATAGCTGTACCAAACAAGGCTTAAGCTGCTTTTTCGCAGAATGATCTTAATGCGGAACACACGAGAGTCTGTATCTATAGCATTCTAGAAGTTCATGCTTTGTTTTGGTAAAGAGCAGAGCAGTGACAAAGATATGTACATGAACTCATGCTACTGTGAAACAACCGTTGTACTTTAAAAAGCTTAAACTGTTAGAGAACGATGTTTCTAAAAGAAGGGGTAGCAGGGCATACTCAGTGACAGCAGTCGACTTAGCGCGCAGCTCCGTGCCAACCCTAAGTTGGTCGAGTGCACGCCATCCGTTGGCGAAGATATCAATTCCCGACCCTTCAGTTCGCATGCTGTCGGCTTTCTCCAAAACAAGGCATCTGATTCCTTTCCTGCAAACGTTAATCAAGTAAAACCAATGAAACATAAAACGAAAGACAAAGAGCACAGATACACTACTAAATAGGGTAAAACCCTGTTTCCTCAAAAAAAAAAAAGACAAAGAGCACATGCATGTCATCTTTTCTACTTCTAAAGAGTCCAAGATAAGCCCTCAGGTGAAGGCAAGAGCAATATGTACTTCCTATAAATGTTTATTAATGTCTTTCGATCACTGTAAGCGCGCTGCATTATTTGCTCTGGCTGAAACTGCACCACCTGCAATACTCAACTTGTTTCGTTAAAACCAGTGATAAATTCCAAAAATTTTTACCCCACTAAGCGAAGTGGCAAAGTTGGTTGCACGACCGAGTTCGAATTCTAGTTGATTCACATTTCCAGCTAAGCTTATTTCTAAATAAAATAAACGAAGCGGGTAGCGTGCTACCTATCTCTCAAAAAAAAAATTTCAAAAATTTTTGAACCCAATTACATTATTTTTGTCAGATTGTTGAATACAAAATATAAAAACAACTTTCTGTGATAGGATTAAGCTTTTAAAAAATAACGGTTATTCGATATTATTTAACGTAGTATTAGAGTTAGAGATTCTGGATTTGAGTCATGTAATTAACTAAGGCAAAAAACACAGATCTCTGGTAATTTAAGTTTTCGGAGAAAATTGATCAAATTTTGCGATATGCTGATTGACAAAGTAAGAAAAGGCAAATTATTGGGATTCCAGTGATGGCACAAAGGCATGAGAACATGTTGGAGACCACCGACCGTCCTGGTGCAAGTGGCAAAGGATTCGATGGTCGGTATCCAAGACCTTAGTTCGAATTCTAGTTGATTCACGTTTCTAGCTACGTTTATTTCTAAATGAAATAAACGTAGCGGGTAGGGACTACCTATCTCTTAAAAAAAAAATCAAAAAAAACATGTTGGAGACCGAATTAGAACCACCTACATATCCCTCAAAACAAAACAAAAAAAACATGTTGGAGACCGAATTAGAACCATCTCTCTCTGGGTATGGAAATACAGGCGGAGAAAGCCAAGCACCCAAGTTCAAAACGAAACAAAGAAAAAGAAACACACACAAAAAAGAAGAAGAAGAAGAAAAGAGTAACAAAAAGCAGACCTATGAAGACCAAGAGCTGTGGCCAGCCCGCATACGCCTGCCCCAACAATTACAACGTTTTGATACCCACCCTGTGAATCCATCTCTCTATCTCTCTCTCCCTCTCTCTCTCTAAAACTACATATCTATCTGGGTGCACACACACATATATATATACACACACACACACACATACATACTCGTATGTAGAGATCATTAATTGTAGCGGCTACAAAGTTGTTTCTAGAGTATTTTCCATGTGACACCCCAGAATATAGTCCAATATTGGGCAGAGAAGACGTTACATTACTTAAAAGGAAAATGCTAGATATACACTCCAAAAGGAGTGTACATCTCACAACCCATCCATCCTATATGGCTTTGCACTTTAACACTTTAGTAATTTCTCCAAAAAAAAAAAAAAAACACTTTAGTACCCTGTGGTTTCCCACTTTATCACTTTAGTACCATGTGGTTTAAAAACCATATGATACTAATTTGATACAAAATTAAAATTACAGGGTACTAAAGTGATAGAGTGCAAAACCATATGTTACTAACTTGATACACTTTAAACCACAGAATACTAAAATGATAAAGTGAGAAACCATATAGTACTGACTTGATACATTTTAAGCTACAGTGTACTAAAGTGAAAAAAAGCAAAACCACACGGGGTTTTTTGTAGTTTTTCCATAAAAATATAAAGATTAATAACGCTAGTAATAATAATCATGTTTAAATGTTTTAAATTCATATTCTAATATAGTATTAGCAGCTGAGTTGTTACGTTAGGTATCAGACCGGTTTATTAGCCAAAAATATATATAAAGGCTTGACTTAAAGATTTTACATTATTTTTGAAATATTAAAATATCTCTTATACTCTAAAATGTACATAATAATTTGTTGTTCAATAGAGACGAGCTCGTAACTTGAAAAAGGGGTGGACTGAGTTGTGTTTCACTTTTTTTAGTTTTTTTTGTTTTTTTTTTTTAATTAAACAGGGATGAATCCTATTTTACAATATCGGAAGCGAAACAAAACCACACATCAACCGAACCGGAGAAAAACCCTGTTTTCTTTTGTTTTCTTTATTTATTTTATTTTTCTTAGTTTTTCTTTTTTTTTATAATTTTATTTTTATTTTTTGGTGGGGTGGCCTGTAAGCTTTTTCCAAACCAAGTTGCCACAACTTTTATAGCTAAATTTATTTTTGATATGAATGAAACGGATAGTAAACTATCTTTTTTTAAAAAAAAAAAGCTAAAAATGTATGAGAACTACAATACACAGAAAATCTATATATATATATATATATATATATATATATATATATATATATATATATATATATATATATATATATATATATATATATATATGGGTTTAGTCTACCAAATTTTCTTAGTTAGATTCACCCCCTTGATGATTTTTACCCGTTAGATCATACTATTCAACCAACCACTCACTTAATCCTTGGGGCCCACATCATCCTTAATCACACATCTTGGATGATTTAGTCTTATTAATAGCGTAGTAGCGTAGTTATATATATATATATATATATATATATATATATATATATATATATATATATATTTTACAAGTTTAAAATCTCTTATACTGAACTTAAAAGTTCGGGGACAAAAATAAAACGTGGCGGGAAGTTCGGGGACTATAGTGCAATTTACACTACTCATATTTCAGAGTTGTCAAACATTCAGGAGTAGGTTTTAAGAATGGCAGATGGCTGCACGAAATTCGAGTCAAGGACGAGGGAAGAAATTCGTGTGGACCATCTTCTTTTTCTCTTTTTTTTTTTTGTCTTCAAGCAAGTTCAACTTCACTAATTTTAAAATTTTTAAAATAGTTTTGCTAAGATCATTGTACACACTTATGATTAGAAGACAAATTGTTGTCCACACTGAATAGATCACATCTATGTATGACGCATTTATTGTTTTGTTTTTCCATTGAATATTTCAAACCAATCATCATTACAATTTTTTTTTTTTTTTTGATCCAAATTTGAAAGTTCAAGAATAAGAAATAAAACTAGTTCGCAGACTAGTCATAGAATAAACCTGGGAATGAAGTTTCCTAAGGTTGGAATGGTCGACAAAAATTGGCAGGTTGATTCACCAATTCACTAGTTGAACCGAACATCCTAATCAATCAAAACAGGTTTTAAACTAGTTCGATTTAACGGAGTGAATCGAATCAACCTGTACAATGGGTCGCAGCTCTGCTAGTCCAACTGACCGATTCGACCAGAATTTTAAAACATTGCTATAATTGTCAATGAAAGTCGCCTTCAAACTTTCATTAAAGGGACTAAAAAGTCAGTTTTCTCTCCCCTCTCCCCCAGCGGTTGAAGCCAACTGATCAATTTGTGGTAGACGATGTTAGACGCTACGACGACATGAAACTAACCATAAACTGTTGCTGCAAATTTATACGGCCCTCGATCAAACAACAACAACAACAACAACAACAACAACAAATTGGCTACATACTGGTGGATCATCTGGAAGGCTAGAAACAACCGTATATTCCGTAACATACAGGTAGATCCGGTGTTGGTGGTGCGCAGGCTCAAGCAGCTGATTGATTCTTGAAAAGACCTCTTATGATTATTATTTTTGTTTTCGATTTCTACGACTTTTCGTTTCGAGATCTTGGTTGCCTCACTCCTGTAGCCTAATTCATATATTTAATGAATGAAGTAGGTAACGTGGTGCCTATTCTAAAAAACAACAACAACAACCAAAGGAAATGGAGAGGCAGGTTACATGTTTCAAATTCAATGATCAAAACAACAATCTATTGTGGGTAGTAGAGAGAGACTGTCACGTTCCAATAGTTTGAATAATATATATAAAAAAGTGTGAGAATTTTATATGGCTAGTATATAAGTACTAATGGTTTGAACTTTAATATTTTTTTATAATTAGTGGTGTGAGCCCAACAAATCAGTATTTCTATTGAACTAGATTATTATATTTAGAATTTAGGATTAGAGTGACAGTTGAAAATATAATATGAATTTCATAATAGTTTGAATAATTTGTGTGGTTTGGCATAACAGGAATAGAATCTAATGGCAAAAAACTTTTGACACCTAACATGCACGTGATCAGTGTTTTGGATGGGCAGTTGGAACTTGACAAATTAGCAATGTTAATGGAATGGACCGTTGTAGACGGATTACAACTAATAAGAGAATGTCTATATAGTACATCACCATAATTGTTAAGCTTTTATGTTTGATTATAACAGCAAAAAAAATTAAAAAAAAAAAAGGAAGTAGGTAAGGAAACATTGGATATTGTTTTGAACAGTTCCAGAATATCTTGAAGGTACGATCATACTTTGAAGTTGCTAACTACCACCAGGTACCATTTTTTTTACAATCATACTTTCTTTCTTTTTTTTTTCTTTTTTTTTTTTTACCGACCGTCAGAAGCAAGCAAGGGCTTGGTTGATTTCAGTGACTAGTTCGAATTCCAGGTTGATTTGCATTTTTTGTTAAGTTTATTTCTAAATAAAATAAATAAAACGGGTAGCGTCTACCTATCTCTCAAAAAAAAAAAAAAAACTATATATATTTTTTTACATTAGCAAATGAGCAATGCTGTCTGTACACTCTAAAGTAATTGTTGATCGTAGGTGTATGAATTGTATTTTTATTTTCAGCTACTGATTTTTTTTTTTAACAGTATTTACTGCTTCATCTTGATCCGCCATGTCACCGTAAAGGCCGAAACAGTGCAGTCATTTATTATTTATTTATTTTTTTCTTAAAATCACTAGCAACGGCTAAATTTTAATAATTTTGAACTTCTGTGTTTTTTAACTTTGATGCGATGAGGACGCATTAATTATTAGAGAGTCTACAGAAGATGTGGCGAGAAAGAGGGGGGCTTCGGCAAAAGGTTACTCTGCAACTGAGCCGAGCAGAAAACTCTTATATCTCGTTAGCCCTTTTGTCAGAGGTAGGGAGTTCATATTCAATTTTGATCTTCCCTACTTGGAACGACATTCAGGTTAATATATTACTGTACTATCTCCTGAGTGGTTGTTTTTAAGAATAAAATGAAAAATAATTAGATTCCGAATTTGATACCCTAGATACGAACCATCAAACCCTTTGCCCACAGCATTAAGTACGATCGATTATCTCAGTAGTTGTTTTTTCGAACTTGGAGTAAGTCTAACCACCAAGTTCTTCATTATTCAAGGCAGAACGGTCGGTCCTCAGTGGTTGTTATTGTTACCACATCAGCACAAAAACAGTATTCACCAATTCAAGCAACCAAAAAAACTGTTGGGAACTAATTGTTACCTATGCTGCCGAACAAATCCTATTTAGGAAAACTTCTTCAAGTATGAATAACGATGAGAAACGATTTGAAAAAAAAAATTTATTTTTGCAAGAATTAACGAGCAATCTTCCAAAGTTTCAAAGACATTTCGCATATAGCATTCGAATTGTCGGTCTCTTAGGTCTGAACTTTTTTTTTTTTTTTTTTTTTTTTCACATGGAGTACTACAAACTCAAATTTGAAATAGAGGGGTGGTGTTGAGTTTAGAGGGTTGGGGCTCGCTCAGCTGAGCCTGAGATCACAGTGAGCAAATTGTTCCCAAATGGGTCGCTCAAGTGCTTGGCGAGGTTCTCAACTGGGCCCTCTCCAGTGACATAGGCTTGTAAGAAGAATCCGAGCATCGCGAACATCGCGAGCCTCCCGTTCTTGATCTCCTTCACTTTGAGCAGCGCAGCTTGGTCGGGGTCGTTCGCGAGCCCGAGGGGATCGAACGGGCCTCCGGGGTGGAGCTTGTCCTCCAAATTCTACCAACAAAGTTTTGTAGCATGAGTTAGCTAGAACAGTCCTTTTTTTAAAAAAAGTTAGTTAGTACAGTTGAATGAGTGTTACTAATTACTCAGCCATTCAAGGACAAAGTTCAAGAATCCAATGAGTAATCTCTTGTTGATGTGCATGCAACAAAAGTATTATTCATAATAATTAAAGAGATGTCTCTTAATTACCAGTCCATTGATGATCCTGTAGTACTCAGCTCCTCCAACAAGCACAATCTCAGCAGCTACAGCAACAAGAAGGTTGATGGGGATGTTCTTTCCAAAGTAGTTGAGTGTGTTTCCATCTAGGAGAAGAGCCCCAGTCTAAAAATGTGCACCAATTCACACCATACTTTGTCAAATTTAGAGATGTCGTAGGGACATGCATGTTTAAAATATGATTAACTAGATGCAGTTCAACCATACTGTGCACTTATTAATTCAAGTCACAATCCTAAGTAGGTTTTTTTTTTTTTTAAGCTAAATGTGTCCATGTCCTTTTGTTGTACCTTGAACCACACTGCCTCAGGGCCGCAGTTTGCGCCGAATTTGTTGAAGGCCTCTGGAATGATGAAGCCCGCGGCGCCGAGCATCGCCCACCTTGCATGAATGAGCTCATAAGCCTGGTACCTGTTAGCAAATTCGGCGCGATAAACATAAAAGAATATATATAAAGGGACCTTGGCTAGTTCTTAGAATTGAAAATAATCAGAAATAATTCAATCCAGTAAAGAGTAACTACTAATAACCTAGACACTGGAACAATCGTACATATTAAAAAATAGATGTCCATAAGTCAAAACTAGCAAAAATAATTACACATTTCTCAACAATCAAGTAAACAAGACCCCTTCTTAAATTCTCTATGATCTAATCACTGTAGAACTGCCAAATGTGAGTTTGAATCATCACTTACTTCTCAAAATTTTCTGGCTTCTTGCTGAGCCCAAAAGGATCGTAACCGTAACTGCAGGTGGAAATAGCAAATAATAAATAAATATGTGCGTTAGCATTTTATTGACCAAGTCTCTTCTGGTTCCTAATAAAGAAAGTAGCTACCTTTTCTATAAAATTAGCTTTCAGCCCTGTTTCAAGGACATTAAAAAAAATAAAATAAAAAATTCATTGTATGGAAGGAGTAAACTAGTCATTTCAACAAAAAAAAAAAAACAAAAACAAAAAAAAACTTAGACTTTCTTTTGGTCAGGATATATAAAATCTGAAGTTCGAATCCTCTTTGATTCATATTTTTAGCTAAGTTTATTTTTAAATAAAATAAACGAAACGGATAGCGTGCTATCTATCTCTCAAATAAATAAATAAATAAATAAACTTTGGACTTTTTCACAGTCAGGGATATTATATGAAATCTCATTTTAAAGATTACGTATAAGGGCTAAGTTTTTTAGTAAAATGTTCAGAAATTATTTATCAATATTGATATAATTTTTTATGATACTGAACCACTGGTCCAGATAATGATCAAAAGATCCAAATTTAAATACTTTGTGAACTTAGATTTGAAACTCGTGCACTTTGAATGAATAATATAGAGACTTGCGGCTTTGAGTTAAAGAACCTTCCGGCATTAAAAGGAGAGGGGAAAAAAAAGAAGAAGAAGAAGAAGAAGAGAAATCACTGTGCTATTACAGTAAGGTGTCAGAGCGACTTACTCCCCGGGAACTTCTCCGGTGAGATACTCGGGCACCTCCGATCGGTCCAGCAGGCCTTCCGGCAAGAAGATCCTTCTATCCGGACCTACAACCATATTAATTTCAAGCACATTAGCATCCATTATTTCACAACGTAGAGTTTTTGTAGAATTTGTTTAAAGGGACTTAAAAGAGAGAGTGTGCAACTGCGGATTGTGAGCACAATTCTCAATTTAGGGGTGGAACTGGGCCCTGGTTTAAACAAGGCCCGGCCCGATCGGCCATGTTTGGGCCGGGCTTTGGGTATGGAAAATATAACTTTGGGTTCGGGCCGGGCTTAAAAATTTAAGCCCGAAAAACAGTTGGGCCTATTTGGGCATGTCCAAGCCCGGCCCGAGCCCGGCCCGAGCCCCGACCCGAAAGCCCGATATATTAATTATCAATATAAAATATTTCATATATAGTATATATTGTTAATTGGTTATTAATGATATATAATTATATATATGAAGATATATTATATATTAACAAAATATTTAGTTCCATATTAGAATATATTAAATAGTATTATTATATATAGTTAGTTAATTTTATATGTACATAATTAGACGTTCTATCATCTATGTACATAATTTAAGGATAATTTTAAAATTTTAAAATATAATAATAAAATCCCAATAAAAATAGATTTTTTATTTTAATTTTATACAATAAAAATATTTATGTATTATATGATAAATACATAAAATGGGCCTCCACAAAGCCCGATGGGTATTGGGTATTGGGCTCGGGCCGGGCTTTAATTTTTTTTAAAAAAATAGGTAAAAGTCCAACCCGAAGCCCAATATTTTTTTTTGGGCCGGGCTTGGGCATAGTATTACCCGACCCAAACCCGACCCAGTTCCACCCATTTCCGCAGCTATAAAGTTCCAGCGAGAGGCCATAGAGGTGGCGCGCGCGCGGCTTACTCACCATACCACTTGGCGAGCTCCTCGCTAGCAGGCGACGCCGCGGCGGGCTTCGGCTTAGCAGCGGCCTTCTTCTTGGAGAAGAGCGCGACGATCTTGGCAGGACCAGCGGCGGAAGCCGGCTGCGCCGAGTGTGCCCGGCCCGAGAAGCTGAGCGGCGCGCCGAGCATCTCGGACTTGCCGAGGGAGGCCGGAGCGGTCGCGGCGGCGAGGGTCGCCATTGGTGTTCCGGCCCGGAGAGTGAGATAGCTCCGCACCAAGAGGAGGATTGTATTGTATTGTATTGTATTGTATTGTATTGTATTGTAGTAGCAGTAGTAGCAGGAGAGGTTTACGTTGTGTGTGCTGCGTGTGTGTGTGTGGAGACTGGAGAGAGGAGGGGGACTAAATATGGTTAGCGAGGTGGATGTGGTGGGGCCAACTCGGATTTGTGTTCGAGGGATCTGATTGGTTGGGAGCCCGAATGCGCAATCCGTTACTGGGATTTGGTTGGGTGGCTTGGGATAGCGTGGCTTGTGGGCTGTTGCTGAGGTGGCACCGTCTCAGCCTTTGGATTCTTTACATTGCCGGATGAAGTGCCACTCCAAATACTCACGGTGTGAGAGCTCCCCCCCAACCCGTGCTCACGGTTTTTGTATGTTCAGGCCATTAATATTAGACGGTTCAGATTTACTACATCACTGATGACTTTGGAGAAAATTTTTGCTAACGATTGAGTACTTTATAAAAAAATTTGCCCATTGAAGGGAGAGGGCCGATTTGAGAAGGCATTCAATGTAGTCTAATCCCTGCAGTCAGATATTAGTGTTTACAGCAAAGATTTTGCCTGGATCACTGCAGGTTCTGTAATCCTGCACGAAAAACAACTTTATGGATTCAGCTTACGTTGTAAATCCACTTCAGTATTAAATCGATTGCGACAAATAGCAGAGGTAATGATAAGGGGGCGAAGATTTATAGACAAATCATTCAAACATATAAAGCACTGAATAGGATCATCCATGTTCTTGCAACGCGGAGCGAACTCGGATACTTATCCGTATTCTAACCACTGGTTGGTTTCACAAATTTCTAGCTCTTAAAGCATACATGGAGAAAATTATCAACCGATAGTTACCTAACAACCATGGATATGAATATATCAATAGATACATTCCAATGTCTGTAAGGTATCATTAAATGCATCAACTATGAAGCTTTTAAGGGAGTTAAAAGTTGGCGACAATTTAGGCATTGAATATACTAACAGCTATGGCAACATGTGTAATAATGCCTCATCGCCACTTCTCGATCTCTTTTGAAGTTGCTTTGACTAGCTTTTTGGTGTTTTCAACAAGCTCATCAACCAGAGCACCAATGCGTTCTCTGAATACAGTAAAGGAGAAAAGGAACAAATAATGTTAATCACAGCTTGAATGATTAACTGAAAAAGACTCGAGTGCATGAACAAATCATATGAAACAGTAAATACAATAAGATAACCATTTTGGAAAAAACTTGCTACAGTTGCAACTTGAGTGGGACAGATGTTCGTATTTCTCTTCCTTCTTCCTTTTTTGGTTGATATGTGACTATTTGACTTTACATTCTAGGGGGCGATGCTCAGCGACTTGCCCCAGTTATTACAAGTTTCAAGATAATTTAAAGAAGCTTTCCATTAGTACTAAACCTATGTTTGGTATTTTTGATTAGTAATAGAGTTGTTTTGTTTTGTGCGAGTTTTTCAGCAAAAAAAAAAGAAAAAGAAAGAGATTATCAAACTTGTATTCAAGTGCTTAATTATTAATCAATATTTGTGAATAACCTTTGTTAAATGTTTATAAGCTGGAGTAGAGTACAGATTGCAGCAAAAAATGTCTTTAATTTCTTTACAATCATATTGACAAATAATTCTTAAGTTTACTTAGTTAGGATCATGGATGAGTATATCAATCAATAGTTATCCAAGTCACAGCTAACTCCTTATGGAAAATGGCATTAAAATAAAATTCAACTGAAATTGCAAGCACATATGTGGGGAAAAAAAAAAAAAGGTATCAAGTAAGTTATGACCACAACTTAACTCAAACCAAATTCAGATGCTCCCAGATCAAAAGTGTAGAATTGCTTACTGAGATGGCAGATTTGCCGCATCTTGAAACAGTTTGCCGACATTTGAATACTTCTTCTTATCATCATAGGCAACTCCTTTTCCCAGGCCATAACCAAAACCTAAACCAATACCACAGCCAGCACCGATACCAAGGCCGAATTGTACGCCAGGAAACCCAGCCCCTAACCCTGCACCTGGATTAAAGACATGAAAATTTTCAATGGTTTCATGTTCATTAGCAAACAATATTTCATGCACACAAAGAAGCAAGTACTTAAAATGCCATATATGAATTCCTTGTTGTCTATGAGTAGCAAGGATTTCAATTGCAATCTGCATTTCTTTCTAGCCTCATCACCAAGAAACTCTTTGGCTTTGTATTTATTGGGTATAAAGATCTATCAGAGAGAAAGCCCATACTAATACACTCATATATATTGAGCCCACTTATTCAGTAGAGGCACAAATATCGGTCTTACTAAATTAAAAGAATATAAAGAGATGCTAGATTAGCTTAAAATGGATTTGCTTGGGCACAATCACCAAAACTTTCAAAGCCAATTAACAGGGGAGGAATAACTACCTGACAAAACAAAAAGGACGGTCTTCACAATTATACAGAAAAATTTTAGAAATTTCATAAACAACATCCGACCTTGTAATCTATTGAGAACCAAGAATGGTTTACCAAATATGGTGAATAGAAGGAGAAACCAACTTTAACATAGTGATGCGTCCGGCATAAAGGCCCAAATGAAATTTTTCTTAGTTATCTAGTCCGAAAAAGATAATATTAAGGCACAACCTGTTCGCCTGGTTCAGCTAGAATTCTATGCCCACAGATGAGGACACACCAAATATTTTTCTAAATTGAAAAGGCAGGAGTATAAGAGGTAATCTTTCAAAACTATAAAGGCCATTACGTCCTCTTCTAACTATTAAATAAGGAGAGCACAAAAAGCAAATTGAAAAACATGAACAGTTCAAAAGAAGATAATAATAATAGAACGGATAAGTTAGAAGAACTTATAAATAAAAAATCGTTCCATAAAGACCAAGATCTCCACTTCCACCATGGACCTCCAAAATGTACTGTTTGGGTTTCTCTCCAGTTTGTCAAGCCCGACAAATTTGTCTTCCCAATTTGATTGATGGGGGACATACATGATGGAAAATCAAAAATTCACCGTGAAGCATATTTTTGACTGTGTTGTATGAAAGAAATCATTAAAACCTTTTAGTAAGACATTGTGAAATGGTTAATTCGAAAAGTCAAAGACAAATTGTCTAAGAGGACTGAAAGTTAAAAAAAGGTTCTGTTCTAACCATTTTTTATCATATTCACATGGTTTATGATAGGTCTTTACAAAACTAAATTCCACCTTACCAAATGCGGTAGCCTACGTGTGAACAACAGCTATGTAATGCAACAGCTCCGATTTAATTATTCTCCCTAAATGTCTTTGCCTATACATATCAATACATCTCTCAGCACAATGTTTATTTACACACACATACACCACTTCGAGAGTTAGCGCCATTTTCCAAGCAATATAGAATCGCCAGAGTTTGTAGCATGGGTCAAGTAATTCATCCTATTTTTGCCTCCCCCATTTCTAGATAAATAAACCCACTTGATGCCAATTCCACAAGAAGTTAGAATATAAACCGCACTATGAATAATCATAAATCTCTATTATTTTGCCTTACACTTACAACTCTCCAAGTGGTCTTTCCCTGTTTCTTCTTAGTAAACACAATTTTCTCAGCAAAAATGCTTCTTTGTTTTTTTTTTCCTTACCTTTATTACAACTAATCAGCATAATCCAACAACTCCCACCGCCGTAAACTAACACTGGAAATCCATCTTTCATTTCGCCCAAATTAGTATAATGGTAACTCATCCTCTCAAAATGGCAACTTCACAACAAAATTCCCACTGTTTAAGACAAAAAATTACGGCAAAATAGTAGAAAAAATAAAAAGAGAGTTGCAAAAAGAAAAAAAAGTAATAGTGCTAGGTAGTTAATAAGAGAAAAAAAACGAAAAAGGCGTCATCTTCGGGGCCCAAAACGATCCGAGTCCCCTTCAAACAACTATATACTGGTAAACAACGAGAGAAGAGGAGAGGAGTAAAAGAGCTTAAAAAACTTAAAACAACTCACCTCCGAAGAGGCCGATGCCTAATCCAACGCCACAACCCGCGCCGAACCCGAATCCGGGGCCAAGTTTACCGAGATCCTTCGACTTCACCTCGGGGAGCTTCCACAGGAGACCCTTCTCATCTCTTCCCTCCATTGTTGACCTACTCATCGTCTCCCTCTTCCTCTTCGTCTTCGTCTTCGTCCTCTTCGTCTCTATCGCTCTCCTAGTGTTCGGAGCAGAGTCGTCTCCTTCCCCACGCGAACGTTTCGTGTCGTGCCCTAAAAACCGGAATTTGTGGGCGGAGAACTATAGAGAAAAAAAATCCGAACTCTACCGTGTAACGGTTATTATACTGTTATTATTATACATGATTGAACCGTGATTTCGTAGATTGCCATACGTGTCACCTGATTTCAAATTTTATATTTAGGGTGAAAATGTATATTTACCCCTCCACTACACAATATTCTGAAAGAGCCCCCACAACTATTCATTTTTTTATTGGGTTTTTCGGCTTCTATTTTTTAAAATTAAGCAATTTAGTCAAAAAAAAAATTAAAAATTTTATCAAATTTATAATTCATAATTTTATTGAATTTGATTGTATCAAATGTTTGATGCCATAGAGTTTTTCGTCGTTAAATTTACCCATTTGACTATTTTTATTCGTCAGATCATACAATTTAACCAATCACTCACTCAATCCAAAAGCACCAAACACTTTATTATACTACTAATAGTATAATAGCATAATTCATAATTTTATTATATCTAATTAGTTTAATTATTTTTTTGTCAAAAAAACAAGATAAATTAGCGGTTAATTTTTTTGATTTCCAAACTTATGTAAAAACAGAAAGAAACTACTTTATTTCCTTTTATTCTTTTCCTTTCGTTCAACGAAATAGAAAAATAGAAATATTTTTTTTGTTTTTGTCAAAAATGGTATAAAGGGCCTCATTGATCAAAATGTATTTGCCTACATGTAAAACATTTATATTTAAATTTATTAATTATACATTTAGGAATCTATTTCCTTAAGATAATGGTTACTAATAATTTATCCTGGTAAGTAAACGAGTTCAAAAATAACTTATCCGGATTAGTTATCGGAGGTGAACTCTCACCCTTATCTATCCGATCCGCGTGCGCGATCTCGCACCGTTTCCCTCTCCCCGTGTTAGCATTTAGCAAACGATTGATAGAGAGGAGTATGGGCGTGCTCTTACTCCATCCTCGCCCTTTCCCCACAAAACTCTCCTCTTCTCCTCCCTCTCGCCGCAAAAACCCACCAAGCTCCGACCCCATCCTTGCTCGGAGGAGAAACCCTAGCGGAGTTCGCTGCTTCTCCGCAGCCGGAGCCACGGACGATGGGTTCGTCGTCGTCGAGGACGATCTCCACGCGCTCCTCGAGGTCGATATCCCCCACCCGATCCTTCCTTTTGTTATCCTCGATCCCTGTCTCGCGATCCTTGCGTTTGTTGCCTCGGTTCTGTGGGAATCGACTAGTAGTGATTGGAGTCGCCGTTGTTCGTGTGTGCGAGTTGCCCTTGAGCCTTTTGAATAAAGATGCCATTTATATGATGCATGGAGAATTTTAAGCCGTTCTTGGAACATTGTTGTGTTCGTATGGTGCTCAAAGAGGTTTTTGTACTCCAAAATCATTCATACTATATATCCTGAATGCATGTACTTATACAACTATTGACCACCAAAATTGCAATCGCATAATCTAGATTTGCAAGCTTGTTGTAGTACGATGAGTATAATCTGAGTATTGATTCATGGTTTGCAGATTTTGCCCGGGGATTTGAGAGAGAACCTGCGGAATGAACCTAGAAGGTCTCAACTGTTGGAGGTGAACTTCAATCCAAACATTGTCAATCCAAAGTTTGTTATTTGCATGTAAATAAAAATGATTAGCCGCATGAAATATTATGCCTTTTGGCTTATACTATTTTTATGAATATCTTGCTATGTAAAAAATATTTCAGATCTCTCTCTGTGCCCTCTTTAATGTTTATGATTATTTTCATCTATTATTTACTTAGGTAGTTCTGGATTTGGGTCGTCAACCTGAAGCGCGTTTCCTCGGTGAATCTGGCGGCCAGTATTTAAGGAATACAGAGGTGAAATCAATTTATGCAAGGTTTTTAGTTTTGTTTTTTCTAATAATGTAGAATTCTCCTACTATTACCTATTGATTTCCTAAGAAATGATGATTTTCTACATCCGCAGTTTTATAGTACTTGTTTCTTGTTTTTTTCCAGCTGATATGTTGTCTTCTTTTCGTCATTTTAGATTTCGGTTGAAGAGTTGGAGGAAGCTCAGAAAGCGGTAGGAGAGTTTGGAGGAGACAACAGAGCAGGAATTGAAGGCACTTTACACAGAATATCTGCAATAAGGAGCAGGAAAGGGATAGTAGTTGGTTTAACATGCCGAGTGGGTCGAGCGGTTACAGGCCACGTCGGCATGGTCGAAGATCTCCTTCAATACAAAGAGAGCATCCTCTTTTTGGGAAGGTATGTTGCTAGCATGATTTGGATCACATTGTGAACCCTAACGGGTGACACAATGTAGAATGTCGCATTCAATTCTGCCGATTAGTTATCTTCTATGCTGACAAGGAATTCATGTGGAAGGCATCTTCTTTCCGATCTATTTGTCCGAATTCATTTAGTGAAATCATAGGGTACCCGGTTTCTCTGTTCTGCTCATTGAAACCTTACACATACACAATGACTTTTTGTTTACTCATCTTTACCAAATATAATATACTAGTGAGACATAACAAATTGGATATGCTAGCAAGTCAATTTCTATGCGTTCTTCAGTTCATCTAAATATTCTCTTCTCTACATGTGCATGTCAAGATAAAGTCATCTGTCAGGTTTATATATCATTTCTTAAACTTTCTCTACCAGGCCAGGAGTGGGCAAGACAACTGTCATGCGTGAAATTGCACGTGTTTTGGCTGATGAACTACACAAGAGAGTGGTGAGATTGGTTTCTTGATACTCTTATATGACTTTTTAATTCTCCTTTCGTTTGAAGTCCCTTTTAGAGCCTGTTTGGCTATGCTGGATAGCATTGTGCTATTTGGAGCTCTTCGAAAAAGTACTAACAGCTATCTCTTTAAATTCCTTCAGCAACTTCATGCTGTAGTATAAACTTATTAGCAGCTTCTAATATGGGGCTCAGAAGCTCATTTTAGCTTCCTAACTTAGCAAATCCTCTAGACATTATGTAGGGCAAACATCTAGAACAAGCTATTTGAAAAGCATGCTAAGTAAACACTTAATATGTGATGACTCCATTATTGATGATTAGGATAGGTAATTGTGGACACCAGCAATGAGATCGGTGGTGATGGGGATATTCCTCATGCAGCCATTGGAGGTGCAAGAAGAATGCAAGTTCCGGAACCATCCATGCAGCACAAAGTAATGATTGAAGCTGTTGAAAACCATATGCCTGAAGTGGTTATTGTAGATGAGATTGGAACCGAAGCTGAGGCAATGGCTTGTCGGTCCATTGCGGAAAGGGGAGTGATGCTTATTGGTACTGCCCATGGAGAAAGACTGGCGAACATTATAAAGAATCCCACTCTATCCGATTTGGTACTGTATTGTGACCTTGTAGTTTCACATCTAATTAGTTGTTATTTCATAAAAAAAATTACAGGTGTTTAGTAATGCTTCATTCTCTGTGTGTTATAATGTGTTTTTTAAAAATAGAATATTTGACTAATATGGGAACAAAAATGTTATCATCTTATGTACTCTGTAGGAATTAGATGGAATTTGCTGAAGATGCCTCACACAGTAGTCTATACCTAATAGAATGGATCTTAGAAGAATTATTACAATCCAATTTTTATCATGGGAAAGTTTTTCAATTAAATTCGAGCAAATGTTTTATTTGGCAATTCAGATATGGACTTCATATGAGGTACTAAGCTATTGCCATCATAGTTCCTAATTAATCTATCCAATTAGGGCGATATGCAGGAAGTTACTAAGCAGCTTACCTGTGGCTGCATCATGTGAAAAGAGGCACTACTAAAATTCTGATTGCAGCCTATAATGCGGCCAACTATGTCCACTATTCTTATTATACAGTATTTCAGTTTTCCTTTTTTTCCTCTTTTTTTCTTTTTGGATCCCTTAGTGTGCTTTTGATAGCTTCTATACTTTACAAAACTGCTAATTCATCTTTTGATAACCTTAAAAGCTTTTGTTGATCTGTATTGCTAGCATCTATCACATGAAGCATTGCTAGAAAGTCCATTTCATTGAAATGTTCAATATGTAGATTGATTTGTTCACCACAAAATCATTCAATGCGCATTTTTACTGTCTACATATGTGTATTTTGCAGTATTTTATGCACATTATATTTATAAAACTCATTGCGAATGGAATTGGTACTCACGAGTGAAGCTCCAAATTCAGACCGAGACCATACTTTGTACACAAATTTGTCATCATTCTGTTGGAGTTAATTTTGGCAGTTCTACTCCAGTAGGACAGGAATCTTTGTTTCTTCATACTTCTCTTCTGTTTAATATCTAATTTAGTTGGACTAGAATGCTTTATTGATCTTTTCTTTTTCCACCTTTCCCTGAAATCAAGGTTGGTGGAGTGGAAACTGTTACTTTAGGTGATGATGAGGCTCGAGCGAGACGTAGCCAAAAGAGCATCCTTGAGAGGAAAGCTCCTCCTACGTTCCCTTTCCTTATTGAGATGAGGGAACGGAACTACTGGGTAACTCATCGGGTGTGCTCTTTCTCTCTCTCTCTCTCTCTCTCTCTCTCTCTCTGTTCTTTGAAAGTCCATTTGGTAATATCATGGTTCAGATCTCCATAAGAAATATAGCGTGAAATGAGACAAGGGGACATGGGATCCTCTCCTTTGACTCATGTTTGCACTTTCGAAAGTAGAACAGCATGAAGGATATTAACCATCGTTTCTATTCAAATTAAGCTCATTATACGTTATTTTAAGTGGAATATGTACTTCTACTTGATATTATTTGTATTGTTAGCTGATTATCATTGGTTGACGTTTCTCTTCTTGCTTGAACAGACAGAAAGGAGTGTTGATATGTTGCTTCATGGTAAGAAGCCATTGGTCGAGGTAATGTGATCAATGATAATCTTATAATTGCTACACTTTAAAGCTTTGAAAAAAGAAAAAAGTAGTTGCATTCTGTATATTCGCCAAATGTTTTCTCCTTTGATATGACACCACTGTCTCTGAATTACAGATTAGGAAGAGGGATAACCAGTTCAAGGTTGTGATTGAAAGATGGAAAACATACGATGGAGATGGAATCTAGATAGCCGATGCACATAAAATTAAGACAAATGTGGCCCGCATGGAAAAGAGGTTTGGCAGTTCCTCGGCCGAATAAACTTTTGCTGAATTTGATCACTGTATGTTTTTTGGTCTACTGACGACCAAATTAGACATTTATCCTTATAAAAAAAATACATACATTTGAGTGGATTATCCAACCTAATTCTTCCAAGACGCTTAACTACATTGAACATCTTTGTTTTCTTTCCCTTTGCCAGAAGGGGACAATGCCCCGCTTGGTGGTCCAAAATGGCTCGATCTTTCTAGCCAACTTCCCAAATTGCTGCTTTACAAGTGAAAGCAAGTCAGGGAAACTATAGAGGGAATGCGAAAGCTCTGATATGCTAGCAGATATAATCATTTCGAGTTATTCTTTAACACATCCTGCTAGAATTGCATGTTGTAAAGCTTAAAACGACCAAAGCTGAAAAAATAGTCACCCCTTATGTGAAATGTTGGTAAACTACTGGATTTGATCGATGAGAATAATACGAATTGCCCAATTGAATGTAGTCACCCTCTCAAATTTCTACTTGCCGGGGCCTATAATTTGTGCCTTGCCAAAACCAGAGGGCCACCAAAAGGTCTGAGGATTCGTGTACGCTTAAATTGGAGCCTGTGCGACCGTGCTCAGGTTTTACATATTTATATCATCAGGGTATACATCATAACAATAGTACATACGAGCTGAAAATAAAAATAAAAAAATTGAACCGCATGGCGCTCCTCTGCATGTAAAGAAATAGTTATAAGTATTATATAGGGCTCCGGCGAGAGAGAGAGAGAGAGAGAGAGAGAGAGAGAGATCAGAGAAACCTAATTGGAACTTCGAGGCGTTTTTTCTTTTCTGTAGAACATCATCTAAGAGGTTTTACACGGACAATACAAAGTAGAGCTTAAATTAGCATGAGATAACCGCTAAGTGAGACGCACTTTATACAAAGGATAATAATTACAAGAATACAAATAAAATGAAGATTCTACAATACATTAACGGTTGGTTATATGCTAATGGCCTGTGACGAGACCTCCAATTCGCCTTCCAATTCTCCCTCCACTCCCTCCATTGTCCCCTGCACGAAGGATTTGTTTGTCAGAAATACATCTGCAGAAATACGTACAACCCGACCCGACCGGTGCTAATTCCCGCCAGTGAACTAATTCTGCAAGCTCAGCCAGACAAAGCAGTTCAGCCTAGAGATGAGTGTTTCCTCGGCCAGATTGGCCCCTGAATTTAGGCATGCCTAGTGCTGACTGTTACAGACCCGGCCTGGCATATACAGGAAAAATAATGCTTGTTTGAAGCCCAACCACAGTACAGAGTCCCCAAATCCCAGAGCGTGCGGATTAGGCTTATATTTTTCTTAGGTCTAATTCACCAAAAAGAGCTCTGTGATTGTGTGTGAGCTGCTCAAAATAATACTATAAGCTTTTTTATTAAATCCCCAAAACATCTTCCTTCTGAAGCTTCAATTTTGAGCATCTGTTATAAAAAAAAATAAGCCTCCTGCCACAATGAAAGCTCTAGAATTTCAGGTTGCCAACACATATGCTATTTCTCAGTAGAGACGCTATTGAAGAGCCAAGTCAAACAGGCATGTCGTTGCCAATTTGTTGAATTCTAAGGGAAATATTTTTGACATCCCAAATTAAAACTTAAGTCGAAGTTTCTTTTCGTAAGATACTTGGATATCCCACATTCACGCTGCTTAAATGGACCTGTAGTAAACTTTGGGGACAAGAAGCATACCGAAGGATCCTTGGTCTTATTCTTAGAAAGATAGCGCTCCAAAGCACCATCACCACGAAGAATCTTAGCCCCACAACCGGGTCTATCAACAGAGCCCACAGCTTCCCCATCGACAACAACTGCATCTATCTTTTCATCTCCTATTTTTACATCTGGAATCTAAAATAAAAGGAACAGTCGTGATTAATAAAAAAATTGTATTGGTGCATTTTGTGGGCAGTTAAAAGTATCCGTACCTCAAAATCTACTTTTATAAATTTAACTCTAGATAAGGAGAATTACAACTCTACTCCAGAAACATACCTCATACATGGCCTCAGTAAGAATACTCTCCAGAATAGCCCGTAAGCCTCTAGCACCTGTATTCTTGGCCATTGCTTTTTTCGCAATTATCCTGAGCGCATCATCAGTGAAATGAAGCTTGACCTGAAAGGAACTGATATAAGTTCTTTTTTCCCCCTTGACTGGCAAATAGTATGACACGTTGGATAGGCACTCACATTATTCATGCTGAATAATTTCTTGTATTGTTTGCAAAGAGCATTCTTCGGCTCTCTCAGGACCTAAATTCACAAGATGTAATTATATTACTTCTGCAAAAATCAGTAAGTGCTTCGAGGATTTCCGATCAACATTCAGACAACAATCAACTAGCGGCCCAATATTAGCTGAGCTCAAAAAGATTAGCCTAGATCTTCAATCGGTTGGGTAGCAAATTTCACGCAACTTCAAAAGGAAAAGAGAATTTCTTGCATACAATTGAAGGGAAAAAAGGCACATTTTGATGCTACAATACCTGAACGAGTTGGCTCTCACTCAGAGCCGCCAAACTAACAAGTATCGGAAAGCGTCCAACAAATTCTGGAATGAGGCCATATGCTATAAGATCGCCACTCTCCACCTGAAAAATATAATGCAAGTATCTTATTAATGAAGTGTCACAATTTAAAGGAGAGAGGTGCATATCTTTTGAAATTCTAATCAAAATTCTTTATGGTTATTAATGCTTACAGATTCCAGCAAGGATGATGTCACCACTGCATTTGTTAATACACCAGTTCTCATGTTTGCACGTACTGGTGCTCCGAAACCTATAGATGAATCTTGCCGTCTGGTTTAGAGGAGAAGTCAGGTTACCCCAGATTACATATCAAGTACAATCAATGAATTAAAAAGACTCCTCAGATGCCATAATAACAATACCTTTCTGAAATAGTTTTCTCTAAATCAACAAAGGCGCCACCACATATAAAAAGAATATCTTTCGTATCAATCTGCATGTCACTAGAAGAATCAGTTAAAGAAATGAAAGTGTTTTCGCCTTAGGATTCAGAGTTTTAATGAAATTGCATCAGTTCAAACCATCAGAAGCATAGCTCTTGATAGTTTCAAATTATCAAATTATCAGTAAAACTGAAGCCCTAGGGTTCAAAGTTTTATACTGTGCAAGATACTACGAGAGGAGTATCAATTATTCATTTCAAAGAAAATTACCCCGTTTGGATACCTGTATATTGTCACCACGAGGGTGCTTCCGTGCTCCCTTCTCTGGTACATTGACTATCTGGAAAGATAAACAGCGAAAACTGATTTAGAAACTCAAATGGGGTTCAAACTCATACTGCGACTCCTCCCTTACTGAGAACAGGATTTTAAACCCATTCTGTAATTTTTCCCTTACAGGGATACTAGTGTTGGTTACAATAAGATCTGAAAGCCCTCATATATCCGCTATAAAAATAATCCCCTTAAGAGAGGAATGAAAAACTATGTCAATTGAAAAACATAGCATGCTACTTACGGTGCCTTCCAGCATTTTCAAAAGTGCCTGCTGAACACCTTCACCAGATACGTCTCTACTAATATTAAGGCTCTCAGCCTGGGAAAGCGAAGAAAAATTATAGAGGTTCATATCCAAAGAAAGCCATATTGAAACCAAAATGTAATCAAGCTGAACCTTCTTCGTGATCTTATCGACTTCATCAATGTACACCATTCCCTGTTGAGCTGCTTGCACGTTGAACTCGGCAACCTGATCAACGAAAAAAATAAAATAAAACTGTGAGCATGAAAATCCGAAAATCATTTGTCAGGCAAGATGAAAATATTAATCTGCTGACTTAATATTAGGGAAGGAGATGGGAAAGTACATACAACAATACAAGCACATTATGACAGATCAAGTATCATAAATGATTCATTTACCATGTCACATCCATAATGGTACATAGATGGTAGTGAGAACAATAAATTCAGCACACTGTAGTGAAATGAAGTGGGATAGATATGTGATTTCAATATATGAGAGAAATTCAAGAAATCAGCCACATTGTGATTATTGAAAATTTCCTAAATTCTCCTGATTCTCGGTTTTACATGCAGAGTGTGAATTAAAATCATAAATTTAAGTTACAGCATCATATTTCCACTGGCAATATTCTTGGACAAACTAAGTGAAAACAGTTTATCTTCACAAAATTTCAGTACGAAACCAGAATGAAGTAGAATATAAGAATGCCATAAGGGCAGGTTAGAACAAGAAACAGAAGTATTTGGGGAAAGCCAGAACTATACCGCAAGTAGCTTGTACAATATGGATTCAACATCCTCTCCAACATACCCTGCCTGTGAGAAATTGCCAATATTCAGTTAACAAAATTAACAGGAAAATAAAAATTATTTGCAAAAGGCAGGAGAAATATACAAGTACATTTATCTCCTATGTAGAAGTAGCAAGGCGAAGTAATACCTTTCTAGTTAATAAAGCATAGGTTATCTAATTTATCATAAACTATATAAATTTAGTAAACATCTAGATAACCATCTCAGGACAAGCAGATACTCCCAGATCAGACAATAAAAGAAGTAATAAATCAAAGGACATATACAGTTCTAAAGCAGACGTGCCTGTGTCAGTGTCGTTGCATCTGCAATGACGAACGGCACATTCACAAACCGTGCTAACGTCTTGGCAAGTAATGTCTTCCCTGTCCATATAAAGAAAATTAAGTAAAGAGGTCCAACAACCAACAAAATTCTCACGAAAATATCTAATCATTACAGATGAGATTACACTAAATATGATATAATTCGTGACAATGTTTGCAGATCATCCTATACAGAGGAACAATGTAAGAGGTAATGTAGCAGACACCATACCTGAGCCAGTAGGCCCCATCAAAAGTACATTGCTTTTCTCTAGCTCAACATTATCGTCATCATCACCTTCCAACTCAGAATTTACTGAATCAGCTCCAGACCTACATATTATTTCAGCTTACTTAACTTACCATTAGCCACCAAAAGACAATAGGATTTTACTAGAATAAACATTTTGTGATCCTAAGAATGAAACTTCACAGCAGCAGATATGGACGAGTGAAATTCAAATATAAATCTCGAGAATATTCCTAAATACCTTTTCTGTAAGGATGCGTGATATATTCTTTTGTAATGGTTATACACAGCAACAGACAGCACCTGCAACGTAGTTTATCTATTAGACAACTACAGGAGCGTAAATCAGAAAGTCGCAGCTATATAATAATAGGTATCCATTATTTTCTTCTACCTGGTTTTGCCAGATAATGACAATATCCACCAAAAATATTAGCTCTAAGACAAATACTGGTAAAAACAAAATAATAAAAATGAATATCATACAGAAAGAAGCATAATGTAAAATTCCATCTCTATCAGATGCTGACTATCATGGCAAAGACAAAATTAATGCTAGATTTAATCATCATAAGTTATGCATGAAAACAAAGAGTATCTGTAGGGGAATGAATGGCTGTCACTACATGCTTTTCCAAACCTTCTTCAAAACTTCCAATGGCACTATTAGAAATTTGAGTCGTCCCCTGACACTAAAATCATATCCAGAACTCACTCAATCACTCTTTGCCAGGATGTTCTCATATCTCACTCAAAGACATCCATTTCATCATTTCAGATGCTCTACAAAATTTCCCATATAGGTAGGTCATTTTATCAATTAATTAATAAGCTTTCTGATTTTACAGAAGAATGACTTTTCTGATTTGTTCTTGATAAGCTTACATCATATCTTCCGAGCAACAATAAGGTAACTCCGAGAATCTAAGGTAAAAAGTAAAAACATTCACCAACGATAACAAATTCTTATTGGTGTTATAACACATAATTAGCAGCTTTTACATCAAATTTTCTGAGCAACAATTAGGCAGCACCGAGACTGTACGATAATAACATTCACCAAAGATACCAATCTTATCAGTGATATAACAATTAAAAAGCAGCTTCCCTACTCGCCTAATCAGTCTGTTTGGCAGTATCATAAATGACCACTTTCAACTTGCATTATAGGCAAAAAAACCACACACAATTTATTATCTCATCATGACTGCTTTCAATCGTAATATCGCATTATGCAGGCTTATTAATCACAACATTATTAGTTGAATTAGTGCATACTAGTAGGCAGTGTAAACGTAGAAGGGGATGAAGACGCTTAACTAGTAATAATCCCACTTCAAGATGAACTTCTTGTTAACTGGATTGAACAAATCCTTTTCTCATTGTTTCTGACCAGGAAACATAGCCTACTTCATTCTAGAGAAATTGTTTCTAATTATGTCTCAGTACCAAAAATGGCATCAGAAATTATATCTAGAATGAGTTAATTCTAGATATAAGTTTTACTCCTCCGACCTCCTATATTCAACCCAAGGTTTCAAATGCAAATTAACAATTCTATTCAATCTACTACTCCTTCAATTTATAGAGCACTCTGCTTCCCCTGCAAATCAATCTAGACCTATCAACTCGCATCACATCACAGTTGAGATAAGAAACGAAAGTGTTAAACTACTATGCCAATTGGCACTATACTGTTTACAGATTGATGAGTTAAGAAACTAAAATTATTAAACGACCCAATTTTCATCTTGAAATCCACCGTGCAGTAATGTTCCTTCCTCCCAATTACCAAGGGAAATCATAGTATACAGGCAAGCACTATAAAAATCATCTGTCTAAGCAACCAGTGTTCAATTAAACAATATATAGATGATTAAAAAAGCCACCTTTTTAGCGCGGTCCTGTCCTATAACATACTTGTCCAGCCCCGTGCAGATCTCCTTGGGAGTGGGCAAGTCCTTCCCCAAATTCGACCCGCCCCATCCTTCCTTCCCCCCGAAACCGCTCCCTCCGCCCGACACCGCTCCTCCGCCGCCTCCTCCGCTCCCTCCGCCGGGCCCCGAGACCCTCACCACATTCAGATTAGGCGGGAACGGCGGCCCCGGAGGCGTGTGCACCGCTAGACCATTCCCGCTCCCTTCGGACGCGGATCCCGGCATCGGCGGCCAATTCTCCGGCGGATCCCCGCCCGCTCCGGCGTACGACGACCTCAGCGCCTCCCAGAACGAGAAGCCCCTGAACCTGCCCCCATGATCGTCCTCCTTCTCGGGATCGGGGCCCCGAACGCGGCCGATCTCGACGAAGGTACCCTGGAGGGGGACGAGGCGGTGGGGGCGGAAGTAGTAGGCGGTCTTGCAGCTAGGGCAGAGGTTGAGGGCCTGGTATCCGCCGCGATCGGCGGCGCCGGCGAGGGAGGGGGGCGGGGAGTTGGAGAAGAGCACGTCCATGTGCTTGGAGCAGCGGGGGCAGTTCACCTCGGCGCGGAGGCGCCGCGTGTGGAACTCGTCGGATCCCCCCTCCCACTTGCGCCGCTCCTGCTGGTGCCGGTGCCCCGCGGCGGCGGCGGCGGCGGCGGAGGAGCAGGAGACGTGGAGGCGGCGGCGGCGGAGGGTGCAGATCGGGGAGCGCTGGGAGAGGAGGTAGCGGCGGTGCTCAGCGCCGGCGACGGAGGCGGCGGAGGCTGCGGCGAAGCTCCGCGCCGCCGCGCGCCCCGCGGGGTCTCTCAGCTTCTTCCATCGGAGAATTCCCGACATGGTTCGCAGGAAGACGAAGAAGGGGAAAGTGGGTTACCGCAGCGGTGGAGTGTAGATAACGAGGAGTGGGTTTCGATGTACTGAGACGAGTTCCGCTACGCGGACCCCAACATGTCCCATTTCTGAGTTTCTACTGATCTAATTTTATTGAGTACACCACAAATTTATGATGATATAATATACAATGGTTTCTATAACTGAATTTACATAGGCGAAATTACTGTAGAAAGACTTTTGTCTGCTCATTATTTTGCAATAATGCTATCAATTTTAGATTTCTCTGATTGCTGTTGGTTGTTAACTATTTCATCAAACTTAATCATTTAAAATAATCTAGGGTCAAAAATTTTTGAACAATTTATCTATATATATACATTGATGAACATATGAAGTAACTAAATTTAAAACTATAAATTTTGAATACCAACTATTTAATTTGTTGTTATTTGTGTTAGAGGCTGTCCGTATATGTGTATTATTAGAATTATATTAGTAACATACAGGGTACTCTTTTGGGTATGCAAAACATTTTCGGGGTGGGATGTGCCGTGTGGTCCGTGGCAGTTTTGTCCGTAACGCATCTCACTGCGAAATTAGTTGCTGGGACACGGTAGCAGGAAATGAAACTAGATCTGGGCCCTCGAATCAATGCTTTAAGAGGAATTTTTTTTATAAATAATTCTACCGATTTTTATAATTATAAAAATAATTTTTTAAAAAAAATTAAATATAAAAATAAATATCTAAATGCTGTGAATGATTCACCGTATTCATAATTACTCATAAGGAATAGAAAAAAAATAAAAACGATGACAATTTCATCGCTTTTACTATTAAAAAAATATAAAAATAAATGAGAAAAATAAAGAAAGCGGTGAATGATTCACCGTTTTTAAAAACGATAAATCATTCACCGTTTTTATAAGACTATATTTATAAATAAAAATTTAATAGATTTATTTTTAAAATGAAATTTTAGGAGAAAATTATTGTACTAAAAAATTCTTTACAGCTTTAAAATTCGCGCTCTTAAGATGGATTCTATTTTCGGTATGTTATAGAAAGAGAGTAAATAAGTTATATATGTTTTTTAAACTATTTGTAAAGAAAGAGGTTTCTTGCTTCATTGAGAAAGATTTCGCCTCTCTTTCTCCTATTAAATTTCATTATTCATTTCATTTATTTGACCAAGTTACTAAAATATTATAAATTTTGCACATGAGTATAGGTATAGCATTGCTCTATTTGTTTCCAATAAAATGTATGAGAAGTCCCCATAGTACACGAAAATTGCGACTTATTACTAGTAATAAATTCAACTAAATGCATAATTGATTGAATTAAATTAATTATTTTTTTATGTTAAACTTTAATTTTTTAAAACTTTAGATAGCATTAGAATCACCCTTGAGTTTTTTTTTAAAAAAAATCAATTTTCTTTTTAAAACACCATTTTAGTTTCTCTTTCCTTTAATTGATCGAGCCCAGATTGAAGTTTTATCAGTTGATCCGGCCCGGCCCGCTCCGGCCCGACCCGTAAAATTGTCACTGGGACTGAGCCATTTCATATGCATGCGGAGTCGGGCTCGACCTGCCACAGCCCGACCCATAAAGTAGAACTGGGCTTCGGACTTCAAAAATATTTTCTGGGCCGGGCCCGGCCTGGGTTTGCTCTGATCCAATGTCAATTTACCAATATACCCTATGTTGAATTCGGTGCTCATCCGAGTTTGTTCGGGTTCCAAGCCAAAGTCGGTGCTAATCTAAGATTCAGCGCCGACTTTATGGGGCACAAAGAGATAGATATTGTTTTAAAAGTCTATACACGAGCTTAATTTATACCCTGTGAAGCCCTAATAAAGAATATGCACAAGCTCTGAGATGGGAATAAAGAGTGCAAAAATTTATGGTTTGTTGCACTTAAAAGTACTGTTCTCAGAGTTCACAGATAGTTTTTTTTTTTTTTTTTAAGACAAATGATTGTCCGAATATCTGAGCCACCGAGGTTAAATCTCACTCGATTTGAATTCAAAGGGAATGATTTTAACAAACTAACCCCTAACATGTTGAAATGTAGCTGCAAGTATAAGTCTCTGTTTTTAATGAACCACACAAAATTAGCCTATGTTTTATAGTCAAAGTATTAATTACAGATCTGATCAGGCATCTATATATACAAAACTTAATCTTAAATACTAATGCCACAACTTAAAATAGTAATTTAGATTACTATCTTAAATGTAATAACTTGTCGATGCTAGCTAGCTTAGCAGATTGGGACATTAAATGTTAAATATAAAATTATATAAAAATCGTTATCTAATAAATTAAAATTTTTAAAATACAACGACTGTTTCACAATATTAAAATAGAAGGTGATGATAAAATTATATAAATATTATTTTTTAACCGTTTAAATTTTGAAAGTACTTTATTTCACATTAAATTGTTACGTGAAATCAAATGTTTCTTCCTTGCATCCCACGGCCAAAACAAGGGCCAGGTCTCCTGTTGTCCGCTTCTCCACTCTAAACTTTCCAACAAAAACATAGTACTTCATGTGCTCTCTCTCTTTCTCTTTCTCTCTCTTTCTCTCTCTCTCTCTTTCTGTACTGTGCAATGAGACCAGAAAGGACAACACACTGCTGACACTGTGATGTAGAGAGAGAAAGAGTTAGAGAGAGAGGGAGAGAGAGTACTATGAGGTCATTGATCATGCAAACTAATTAAAGAACTTTGAGAGCACATCTACACCGCACATCCCATAACCTTTTTGTGTCCTCTTCGTATTGACTACGCCAAAAACCATTTCTTTTGGGGGTCATATTTCAAGCTTCTACAGGGGCTTTAAATTGGAATTATTACAGCTAAACATAGAAGCACTGTTAAGCAGTTGAGCACTGTGGCCACTATCAATGTCTTAGACCCTCTGCTGTAAATGCCATTAAATGTATGGACCTGCTTCTTGCTTTCCCACTTTGTGAGGAGGGGGCCTCTCTCATGGCTTCTCCAAGGCATCAGGGCCAATGTATTCTAGCTATTCCAAGAATGTTGGGAGAAAAACACAAGCTGGGGTTCACTAGGGTTTTGGTCTAGCTATTAGAACAAGTTATTTTAGTGCAAATTATGCATTAGAGAGCTTGTTCTAGTGATTAAATCTATACATTAAGGCCTGAAAAATCATTATTTAATTATTAGGATAGTACACTCTACCTAGCTAGAGGTGACATCTTATTTTTTTTTTTTAAAAAAAGAGGCTTAGAAACTGTATTTCTAGATATATCTATTCATACTTCTCAATCATAGGCTTCTGTAAATCTATAATTAGTAAAAGAAAAAAAAAAGAAATTAATATATACTAAACAAGGTATTCAGACAGCTAAATAACCACAAATTAGAAATTTTTTCTCTTTCCTTATAAGCCTAAAATACTGCAGTTCTTAGAGGCAAAAAAAAAAAAGAAAAGAAATCTTCTACAAAAATGTACTAATTTGGAGGATAATTTAAGGTGATGTACATCTTATATATATCTTGAATATATATAAGCATGAGGAAATGTGGGCATAATTGTCCACCAAAATTATGACCCTTGAAAGGGAGCAAATATTGCTTGGTACGTATAAGTTGGGTGCTCTGGGCCTCCTCATTTTCCCTGTCAACCAATTAAAACAATGACCCCCTCCTCATATGCTGAGAACATGCAGCAGATCAGATGGCTTGCCTTAGCAGCAACCACATCCACATGGCTTTCATGAACAGCTCGTACAACCATGATAGGACTTGGAGAGACTTTGATGAACAAATTAACCAATTTTTGTATATATATACATTGTTCAGAATTAATTATTTCGACAGTATATTGAATTAACTCATTTAAAGTCTAGTTAATTAATTTACAACTGCGGGGTCTCAATTAAATCACCCATTTTCTATTTTTTTCTCGTTTAATTGTGTAAAACGGTAGTGAAAACAGTCATCGAAGAAGAACACGTTTACTGTGATATATATCAATCTTCCAAAGTTATAAAAGCGGGCAATCTCGAAGCATCATTATCGTTTACGTTGTTTAGATAGAGCGCATGATCTATATAATCCTTGAAACATTTTAAAACATTAATGCTTAATTATGGCTTTTGTCATATATAACAAGCGATCATGTATATAAATAAATGGATTTTCCGCTCCTCGATCAATTTGAATACTTCCTTCTTCTGCCTTTCTAAAATCGTCCTAGTTCATGTAATAAACAAATTAATTCTTAGTGTATATAAATGTTGTATATCTTCCATAACCAATTGTAGTTATACGATCTCCATTTCTTGAATCTAAAACTTGCTTCATTAATTTTAACCTGAGCTTGTTCTCTAACTAAATGCTAATGGTGTATATGGCTATAATGTAAGCATCAAAGATGATATATAGTTATGTAACTGCATGTTGAGCTGATCAAAACCACTATGTAAGTTATTTTTTAATTCTTTGTAGTTAGGTTCTAACATTTTTGGAATGCCATTTTCAGTTTCAACCTTTCGACGAGATTCTACGTCTTTTTAATGTTCTTAATTATATTGCTATTAACTCAGTATTATTTCCTTACCTTAGCAAAATGGTTGGTGTTTTCATCCTTCTCTCTTTTCCGCAAATAAAAAAAGAAAGAAGAGAACCTAGCTAGAGTACTTCGCTTCTGATCAACTTTCAGTACTTTGCTTAAGATCGAGCTTACGTTACAAAAAAGTTAATTTTAACTAAACATAATTCAATAATTTGGAAGAGGCACTATAAGCTTCAGTATGTACAATATATTTTCATCTTGAACATAATGAAAAAATAAAAAAAAGAAATGTACTACAGTACTATAGCGAAAATTCGAAAGAAAGGAGAATTCACACAATTAGATAATCAAATTTTTTATAAAAAAAAAACATGAAACTGCATGCAACAAAACATGAATGGCAGGACGGATCTGAGTTGAAAGAAAACCATTTCTCCATATAAGATTTCCACTGATCAAAAACCTTAATTCACTACGACGATGCAATTTTGCATGAGAGAGCACTAATTAATGAACCAAAAAAAAATAAAAATAAAAAAAAATAAAATCAAGGGCTTTTAGCCTCATCAGCTGCGAAAGAAGCCATCTAGAAAGCAGTGCCTAATTCAAATAAAACAGTGTCCTAACAGCAGTATTGCCACTACAAGTTAAAAAGAGCCCTATCCAGGTTTAGCAAACTCTCTAATTACCTACATCGATCACCTCGATCTCCAACTATGATAAAATAGAAAATAAGGAACAAAAGAAAAAAGAAAATCCCAACAGTAGGAAGCCCACAGCTAGCTAGCTAGATATCAGCATTAGACATTGGTAAATCACAACAGGCTAGCTGATAGAGAAAGATTCATGGAATCCGATCGAGACCGCTGTATAATAATGATTCCTGCATGCGTAAACATGTTTATGCTGCTGCTGCTGCTGCTGCTGCGACAAGCTAGTGATCTATGAGGATGCGAAATACAAGTGGTTGGTTATTCAAGCGGGAGGGGGTTCTTCTTGGCGAGGCTATGCTTGTTGTTGTGCATCCAGACCTTGAGCACCCGCCGCTTCACGCCGATCTCCTGGCAGAACTGCTGCACGACGCTCTCCTCCTGCCGCTGCAGCCGCCAGCCGGCCTTCTCCGCGAAGCTCAGCATCTTCTCCTTCTGCTCCGGCGTGAATTTGGTCCTGAACCTCTTCTTCGCCGCGTGGTGAGGGAGCGCACGGCCCCCGACGCCGCCGACGACGACGCCGCCCTCGACGTCGTCGGACTCGGAGCTCTGCATGGCCCCGAGGGGCATGATCATGCCGACGTGGTGGGGCCGGGGGAGGAAGCTGTTGCCGGCGTGGGCCGGGCCGTAAGAGCCGAATGCGTGGTGGTGGGGGTGGTCCGGGCCTGAGATGAGGAGGCCCTTCTGGCCCATCAGCACTTTGCGGCCCCCCTTGTTGAGCGGGTGGTAGCAGTCGCAGGCGGCGGCGGCGGCCTCGCCTTCGGCTTCTTTCCGGTGGAAGTTGCGGTGGCAGCTGCAGGCGGAGCATTTCAGGGCTTCGAGGGTGCCTTCCTCCCCGCTGGGCATGAACTCCCCGCAGCCGTCGGTGGCATTTCCGCCGATGGAGGCAGCGTGGTTTTTGAGGCACTCCCTGTACTTGACCGCCGCGCCTTTCTTGGGAGCGTTGGTGTTGTTGTAATGAAGGCGGTGGTGGTGGTGGTGGTGGTGGTGGTGGGGGTCGTCTGCGGTGGCGGTGGAGGTGGAGGAGAGGGGTGGAGGTGGTGGATGCGGAGGAGGCGGGGGCCCATTTGATGAAGGGTGGTGGAGGGAGGAGGGGGTGCTCTCATGGATGATGCTGTGCCCATGGCCATGCCCGCCTCCTACATAGCTGCTGCTTATTGGGATTGGGATCTCTCCTTCATGCCCAGAAAGATCCATGCTTCTCTCTCTCTCTCTCTCTCTCTCTCTCTCTCTCTCTCTCTCTAAGTTTGGGCTAGTTCTTCTTTTCTACTGCTCTTTTTTGGCCTGCACAATAAAAGGGAAAAAAAAGAAAAAAAGAGTCAAGGACGAGAGGATTAGAGAGTGAAAACCACGAAAAAAAAAAAAAATTTAAGAAAAAAATAGGAGGAGAAAATAGAAAAAATGTCAGCTAGTGAGATTCTCAGTACTGACTCTAAATTGCACTAATAATGAACCCACTTGTCCATTTTCTTTTTGTATAATATATATATATATATTCTTTGGCAGAGGGATGGAGAACAAGATCTTGAGAGGTGCTAGAGAACCTTATCAAGATACTCACTTGCCCAACCTTGCGCGGAGCAAGTGTTAGAGCAAAGATAGAGGGGAAGAATTAATTAAAAAATGAAAAGAAAATTTTAAAAATACCAAGAACTGTGACCCAGATTCTTGGGCTTCTAGGGGAACTATATTAATGGACTAATTATAAAAAAAAAGAAAAAAAGAAAAAAAAAAAGAGACAAAGGTCAAATAATACTTAATCAAGATGGATTTAGGAGAGTGAGGAGAGAGACACCACCATGAAGATCGATGTATCAATATAAAGAGTCTTTGTTGTATATAATAGAGAAAGTAAGTTATTGACCTCTACTATTGGTAGGGAAGAAGATCCTATGAATATTGAGCCAAGGGGAACCTAAGCATTGTGTTGTGTGTAGGTGGGAGGGCCCAAGATTTTCTATGCAAAACAACAATAACTTGAACAGTGCCCAAAGGGGCCTCATTATAGACTTTAAATGTCCCATTTCATTTCTCCCAAAGTACAACATAAGAAAGCAAGAACAACTCCATGTGGTAGATGCAGTTTGTAGAAGAACCTAAGACAAAACAAACCCACCCCCCCCTCCTCTCCTCCCTCTCTCTCTCTCTCTCTCTATAGAAAATGCATGAGAGTGGGAGGAGGTTGAGAAAAATAAATATGGAGATTTGGTTCAAACTTCCAAGGTAAACAAGAGAGTAATTAAGCACTTTTCTTTAAAGGCCATTTTAAGGGTGGAAAAAGGACTATTTAGTGTAACACAAGAGGGAAAAGAAAAAAAAAAGAAAAAGAAAACTACATGGCTATGTATGAAGTAACTCACATGAGACTTTATATTAATGCTCAGTGACTCTCCCAAACTTGCATCCCATGGCAATGACAAGGCACTAGAAGGGGTTTAGAGAGGTAGAAGAGAAGTGAAAAAGAAAAAGAAAAAACAAAGAATAAATAAATAAACACTTGCTAGTCTAGAGAGAGAGTAAAAACAAAAACAAAAACAAAAACAAAAACAAAAACAAAAAGAAGAAGAAGAAGAGAATAAATTGGTTGAGAGGGTGTGTGGTTGTGAGGCACTAAACAAAGAGGCTTATAGTAGTGGTGAGGGAACACAAAGGGTGGAAGAAAACAGAAAGAGAAAAGTAGAATTTTTAGAGGACAAGATGAACAGAGAGAGTTTTTGGGGGATGTTGTATTTGTAATAAGGAAAAGGAAAAAAAAATAAAAATAAAAAATAAAGTGTGGGTGTTTGCTTTGCTTGCACTATCAGGAATCAAGCTTACGCCATAGATGGAGAGAGAGAAAGAGAGAGAGAGAGAGAGTACTGTAGTGTCAGAGAGGGAGACAAGAGAGAAATAGTCCCCACATAGAAATACGAAAAGTTTTTTAAAAATAAAAATCTTATACGTACAACTTAAAGGAAAAAATAATAACAAAAATAAAAGGAAATAAAAGAACTTAATTTGAGTCGTTTCTTGAATGGACCCAACATGAATTTACTAACTAATATATACCATTATAAATATTGTTTACTTTTACTGATTAAGAGGCTTTCACACATTGTACCATTTGATCGATGGTAAGGATCGATGTTCCCTGTATATTACATAAAGCAATTGTCTGAAATCATGTTGTACAGAAAAAAAAAAAAAAAAAAAAAAAAAAAAAACACAGACACACACAACAAAATAAACAAAACCAAGTTTGATATTTTTTTTGGTCAAAGTTTTTTATTTTTTTATTTTTTTTAGAGATAGGTAGGATGCTCGCTACCTGCTTCGTTTATTTTATTTAAAAATAAATTTAGTTGAAAATATGAATTAACTAGAATTTAAACTTTCGGATACCAACCACCAAGCTCTCCGCCACTTGCTTTAGATACGGATGATTTTTTTTTGGTCAAAAGTTATTTGACGATAATGCCCCTAAAGTTGACCATTTGATCTTATGGTGTGTTTGTGGAGAGAAGCATTAGCAAGAACATGACTTTATGTATAGTGGTGTGCAAGGGAGTCAAACTTGTAATGAGCTTTAGGAGGAGACTTTTTCTTTCTCCTCAGGCTTGATTAATTGCTTTCCATTTAAGTAATAAGTTTGTTTTTGTGGGATTTTCTTTCTAAGGATACCTAATAATAGGTTCAACTTACCCACACATCACATGTGAGATAGAATACATAATAATGTGATATATATATATATATATGAGTCATTTCACTTCATTGATCAAACATCTTATGATTGGTCTTGCATGATATTGGTGGCGTATTACCCACTAACTAGTTTTGAATCCAATCCTTTCAAACTTGAGTTTGAGTCCCACCCTAGCTAACTCCATGAAACAATTAGATCATGTAATCATGCTAGCCTACGCAAATCTTTAAAGGTTGAGCTAAGGGTAGCAAAGGTCTTAATCACTTTCTTGATGAATAAAGTGCAAACCATACAAAGTGTACATTGAATGATCTTTAAGGTACAATATACCCTTTAGCTTTATATCATCTGAATGCGCCCTTGATCTCAAGGAATGTTCAACATACCCACAACGTATCCATTCTTTAGAATATTATAAGCTTTGATCCAAGAATATTTCCTTGGAAAGAAGAGATGAAAAGGATCCCTTCCATCAATAGAACAGTGGCTAGCTTGTCGTGGATCTGGGTTTAACACGTCGAATTTTCCAAAATTAACTTGCTTTTTTTTTTTTTTTTTTGTTTGACATGCATGCGTTTACATCCACATCACTTTATTCTTCACTACCTGCTACTTTATTCGGATTTAATCCAATCTGTCATTTCCTTTCCCTTTCCTTTTTTTTTTTTTTTTTTGTTTTTCCTATTTCACTCTGGAAACTTATAATTCTCATCTCAAATTGTCATAATTAGCCTTGATGAGTATTAGAAACCACGAAGTTAATTTAGTGGTTGAAATTGTATTTACTTCTTCTTGATTGAATTTGGTTTTAGCTCTCGATCACTTATAACTCACATAACAAAAATAAATTAATAATACTAGCTAGCTTTACAACTTTTGTTTGTAAAACCGAACGAAAAACGGCATTTCCATTGAGAGAACTGTGAGCCTTGAATTACACGTACGGGCTCTCGAATCATATAAATTCGTAAGATTTTCGTGGGGAAAAAATGGACTCAACAAAAACATATTTCATCTCTTCACTGCTGGACGCATACGATCAGAATGCGTAGTAAAATAAAATTCTCATTGCCTCCTGATGAACTTTGGCGTCAAGCTAGTGATGCAGATGCAGGAACTTAATTGATCAGCTAGAGTTCTCTCCATCCATCAAAGTAGTCCCCTACAAACTCAGAGCAACAAACTGCATGCCTCTAGCCATTCAATAAATCACAAGCTTTTGTTGGCTTTACACATTAAATGCCATTAAAAAAGATGTGCTCTTTTGTGTGTAGAGAGAGAGAGAGAGAGAGAGAGAGAGAGAGAGAGAGAGATAATTAGGATAGAAAAGCATGTGGTGGGGAATTAATTTTGGGGGGAGAGAGAGGGGGAGGGGGCAGGGGTGGTGGCAGGGAAAATTAAATGGGATTTTGATGACACACTGATCACACACATGTACACTGTACATGCATGTCAAAGGCTCTCAAACCAACCCTGATTTTCTTAGCCAAATACAGGCCATCTCAATCAGTGACAGCTGAGCCCAAACCAACACAGGCATTACTGTTTTCATTCCCTTACTTTTTGTTAAGGGGTTGGGATACCTTATCCCTTCCCCCCCTTGCTGATCTTTTTGCTCTTCCACACATCTCAATGAAATATTATACCAACCCTTTATCCTCAACTAGAACCTGGTTTTTTATCCTTTATATATATATATATATATTGTTTTGTTTTACCACCATATATAAGCCTCTTATTTTTGTTACTTTTGTGTTTTGTGTTATGTGTTTTGTGTGTGGCTTCTGATGCTATTAGACCTATACCAACGGTTGCAAATTTATAAGACTAAGGGCTTGCTAATTTGGCGTCCGTATTCTTTTTCTGTTTCTATTTTCAGCTACAAAAGTACTCTCTAACAAATAATTTTATAACGAAGAAGAAATTGAAGCTTTGGAAACGAAGATGACATAGAGTCTCGATCGAAAACAGAAGGTCCAGTATGATTTTAAATGTTTCTAATTTTGTAGCAGAAAGAAACTGCTGACGGTATGAAAAAATAATTCTCATATATATTAAGCTCAAATGGTACTAAACCTTGCAACAAAAACGTACCGGCACTCTGTTTGCGCAATTAAACGGTGACTGCTAGCAAATATTTAAGTACTATCATTATGAAGGAAAAATGTTACTTTCAACGGTAAAATATAGCATAAACTAGCTATTGAGTCACTACATATATAATTATGTGTATGCTTGTCATAGTTTCTTGACAATGGCATGCTCAAAAACAATTGATCTATCATGATTTACGTGACTACTTTTGAAGTTTAATTTTGTTAGATATACGTCGAATTCGTGGACTTGCTATGCTCTATGCTGCTCCCTATATGTGTGTTAATTGTTGGACAACTACAACAATATTGTTTTTTTCTATTGTCCCATATATATTTTTAAAATTCAAGGGAAATAAGAACTAAAATTAATTAAGGGTCTCAATTACAAACAATAAATAATGGTCTTCTCAAGATGCCCTAGTTGACGAGGTTTCCATCAATTTTTTTTCCCAGTTTATGCTTCAACACAATGCATTCTCTAGCTAAAAGCTGTTGTATTTACACAAAATGGGGATAATTTCGCAAGCCGTTCGCGTTCTTTTCCCTAAAAAAGCATGGTGACAAAACAACTATTTGGACCACATCTCATGAGAACTACTCATGAAATGGTAGTGCTCTTTTTAATTAATGGTCCTGAATAGAGCAACATAATCCAATGCAATCTCCAATATTATCCATTAGTGCTAATATATATCGGGGGTTAATGCCGACGCCTTAGCATTGGATTCTGGGGACCGCGCGTGACATGGTGTGCTACATGGACCATTGTGATCTACTTGCACTCGAGAGAGGGAAAAGAGAGAGTGCGCGCGTATATTATCTGATTCGTTCACTAGCTTGTCCCCATCTATCTTTTGCTTCGTTCTCCTTTAGTATTTTTTGAGCTCTTTTGGTCGCACTCTTAAGGGATTCCCTTTCCTAATCTCCTCGACATGATTATATATCGATAACTCGCTTGAGAAAAGTTGATGTTGGGTTCATCATTTTTCTCTAGTTACAATATTTGTATGTCGCGATCGACAACAACAGGAAATGTTTGTTAGTGAATTATCAAGATGTTTAGCATTTTGCAAGCTTATAAATTTAAGCCAATAATTTTAAATTATTTGAGTGCGACAATAGATGTACATATATAAGATGATATATATATATAGCTAATTTCGCAATTAAATAGTCAGACGAAAAGGTACAATAAATGTCGTTGAGCATGTCACATTAATCACCATTCTTTCTTGCGTCCATATTCATCAAGTTGTCAGGAAATAGGACAAGGTTTGAAATATTATGTGAAGAAAACAAAATTGTTAATATTGAGTGGTTCGTAAAATTATAGCATTGATTATCAGCGACATGTAAAATTATTTAGATGAAATGTTTTCTTTACTTTTACTCTCCTGAAATATGATGGGAATTAAAAATGGTAGTAGTTATAAGTTTGATTTGTGAAAATCACGAAACACATTCACTCCAGGTGGGGCTGATCTTGTCGGTGAAATTTATGTAGTGCCAACCTACAGATTCAAGTACAGATTTCACTTAAATACTTAAAATGTACGGTAGATTTGAAACTTAAATTCCAGCGAGAGATTCATCGGCAAATTAAAAATACTCTCCATTGCGCTCTATTTTCTTTCTTCTCTTGCTCAATGAGCTACGTGAATCGTTAAGAACAAGGGATCGATGAGATCGAGCGAAGTATAGCTAGACCTGATATATACGTACATCACTAGCTACATTACATTACATATCTAACATTGGTACGTACTTCTTTTTAATCAAAAGGCTACGACCGCAAAACCTGGTTTAACTATATATTGTAGCTTTCTGAGAAAACGGTTCAACGATTCAGGTGTTTTACGAACAAAAATTCTTAATTATTTTCTTAGGGAAGACTTAAAATGACTCGTTATATATCTTATGTTAACGTGTTTGTCATGTTCAACTACAGTACTCGTTTGCATGCTTGCTCGATCCCTATAATTAAAAAGGGATCTAAAGCATTGTTTAAGTACAAGGGTAGAGTTATAATTAAACTACTAATTAACAACAAACTTTAAGTATGGTACTTAATTGGTTATTAAAAATGCCCTAGATAACTTAATTAATTGATACATTATATTTTAGAATGTGGCAAGTACGGGGGTTGCTTAAAAGGTAGGAAACAGACACTAAGTGCACTTTTAAAAAGGCTTTAATTACCTTCTCTTTAAGACACCTTAATCATTTTTCCATTGTGATTTAGGGACGCTTTTAGATAAAAGAGGTGCACATGTTGTGTTAAATAAAAGCTTAATCCCTTCATTGGGATTGCTTTTAAGTTTGTCTTAGGTACACTTGAAATATCTACATATATATAAAAACAATTGTCCCGTTAATTAGTGGAATATATATAAATTAGCATTGTTGTAATAAAGTAAAAACATGTTTATTTGGGGCGGTTTTGACTTGTCTTAATTATGTAGAATCTAAGCCTTCTATGTGTCGTTTACTAATTATTTGGTTAGTCACATCACAAGTGCTTTAAATTGAGAAAACACAACTCGGTACAAAATTTAGTCTAAAAATGTTTTAACTAAAACTGAGAAAAATTTTGATTGATTCTTGGAAAGGCATTCTTTGATCGGTTTTTTTTTTTTTTTTGAATCTTTTTCGATACCCGCTGTCTACCCTACTTAATCTAATCAAAAGAAATGCCACATATTCTTTAAAAAAAAAAAAAAAAAAAAAAAAAAAACAAAATATAAAGAGAAAAATTTTGACTTCGAGATATCGTATAAAGACACTTTATTGTTAACATAATTGCGTCCATAAAGTGATGTCCTGCTAAGAGCACTCGTACTACATTAATTACTGTACCTAAGAACTTGTTTACTGCATGGCATGTGACTTATGTTTCTGCATTAAAAAATATATATAGTTGATTTCAATAGAATATTTAATAAAGAGAAAATTTTGGTACTTAATTCTATATATTATAGCAAAACTCAGCAAAAAAAAAAGAAAAAAAATTCCAAGACCGAAAAACAAAAGCTTCAACCATAACCCTATTTTTACTTGTAAGAAAATCTATTAAGGACGTTTAAACATATCTTTTATTAATAACACTGTGCTCTATAGCTAATCAATCATATGCGAAGATCAACCAAACGATGGCGTGGAGAATGAATTATAGATCCAAAGCAGTCTAATGTTGATAAATAATTGAACTAATTAGTAGTTGATTTGATATAATTGATAGCAAGGGATATAAAAATGAACGACGCGCGCTATTTGTACATCTATTATAAAGATGCATATCTTACACCCTAGTCTCTCAAAAGTCAAAATTTACTTGTTTTGTTTTTTTTATACTAAAAATTGAAGAAAAAAAAATCTTTAAACCTTAAATGATGGAGTGTTATATAGATATATACTCTATAATAAAGTATGCAGCTGGTTTTTTTTTTTTTCATTAAAATTATAAATTAGTGGCAATCGATCGAGCATAAGATTTAAGTCCAAGTCCATAAATTAGTTCTCACGGACTTTGTGATCGGCGCAACAAAATCAATTCACTTGGAGTTAATTTAGGCTAATTCATTGCCAAGTTTAGTTGGCTTAATCAACTAAATTGGTTTCTATCTGGGTTCATCAATGGATCGTACACTAGTTCGAATCAAGTCAGGTTGGCTCCAGTACAGGTCTCATTTAAGCTGGTAGAATCGACTATATATAGTCGAGTTAAATTAGATTAAACTAGAATTAGAAAAAAGCTATTCATATTGATTTACTACACCCAAAATAAAATCTAATAAAATTTCTGTGCCGTTTCAGCGTTTCTATTCCAAACCTTTTTTTTGAGAACTTTTTTATTTTTGTTTATTTAAGCCAAATAAATTTTAGTGCCTTCTCGGTCCTGAAAAGAAATTTTGGGCTTTTTGTCGGTCGCTTTTCCATGGAGTAAATGCACCTTAATAAGTTTTCAAACTTACTGAACAAAAAATTAATTTGCTGTATCACTTGTACTAAACTCTAGCTTCTGTTTGCTTGGTAGCACACTTGATTTTCACAACCTAAGGAAGCATCAAATTCTTGGTGCTATCGATAGTATCACAGTCGGACTCTATATATAGAACTAGACTGAAATATTATTAATAGCACCAAACCATTAGTGTTATTAGTTTTTTAGCTAGTTTTTGGATTGAAAAATGTGCGATTAGAATGATATGACCCTCCTAAGGTTGAGTGGGTTGTTGGTTGAATAGTATAATCTAACGGGTAAAAATAATCAAAGAATTAAATCTAACGGTAAAAAACTCAATAGCACCAAGTACTTTATTATTATATATATATATATATATATATATATATATATATATATATATATATATATATATATATATATATATATATATATATATATATATATATATATATATATATATATATATATAAAATTGAGTTTCTATCTTTTAAAAGATCAAGTCATTGATGATTGTAAGTTTTTAGCCATTGGATTGATAGATGTGCGGTTAGAATGATGTGGGTCCCCTTGAGTTAAGTGGGTGGTTGGTTGAATAGTATGATCTAACGGGTGAAAATCATCAAAATTTGGATCTAACGGTGAAAAATTTCGTAATTTATATATATATATATATATATATATATATATATATATATATATATATATAAAATAACTTGCGAGGACAAACAATGAGTCAACTGGAAAAGCACTGTGGTTGAGCGTACATCAGAAATTCACGTGCCTCGCTCTTAGCACCAACGACGGAACGGCTCATGGCATGCACCTGGTGCATGCAAGTAATGCATCTTTTAATTTAAATTATTAATTGGCTAAGTTACACTTAATCTTAGTCCCCAAACTATTCTCTCCTTAAATGTTAAAATTATTTTAAATTATTATAAACCAAATCTCACAATTCAAGTTAAGTGATTAAATGAGAGGATTTAAATGTAAGAGGGCGCGCACAACATTGGAGCAATAAATTCTCATATAGAGACACGAGAAGTTATGAATTTTTTTTTTAAAAAAAGAGATAGACAGTATGTATGTTATCCGTTCCGTTTATTTCATTTACAAATAAATTTAGTTAAAAATGTAAATCAATTAGAATTCAAATTTAAAATTTCGAATATCAATCATCAAGTCCTTTGTCACTTGTGCTAAGCGCGGTCGGTGAGAAGTTGTGAATTCGACTCTAAAATTAATGATGGGACGAGAGTTTGCTATTACTTTTTGGTTGTTTGATACTTTGGTTTATGTCTTATATATCCACTGTGACTGAATTATTGTCATGTATAATCCACCTCATTCATTCTTGGTTCTTACTCCTGAGATAATTTGTCACCAAACTCATCCTCTCGTTTTTTTTCCCCCTCAACAAAGCAAAATAAATTATTTTTTCTATATATATCCCATGTGCTATACCACAGGGTGTGTCTCTCTAACGTGAAAGTCCCTGCCATGTTATTATACCAACCCACACTTCTTTTTATCCCAACCCAATTCACACTTTTTTTTCCCCCTTCGATCTCTTTAGATATATACTTTCCTTGGGAAGTAATATATCCTCCATTATGCAGTACTTAACCATTTTCAGGGTATGCTTCGGAAAGGAATAACTATTCTCCCCATTTATTCTCATTATTATATTATAATAATATATAGTAATAATACACACACTATAGAGCTCTATGAGCTGTTGTTTCTAGAATAACTGGTGCGTATGCATGTGTATGTATATAATTAATACTCTTTGCAGGGAATTCCACTAACATTGGTACTATTGCAATCGAGTGTTGTTCAGAGCCCTTTTTAGCTGAACATGCGTATTATTGTTGCTTCCTCTCCTCTACGCTTCTTGCATCCATCTATTTTTTTTGAGAAAAAGGTAGCATGCTACCTGCTTTATTCATTAAAATGGATGAACTAAGCATATAAGGTGAAAGCAGCTAAGGCTTCCTAGAAAAACAAAACAAAAATTGACGGAAAAAAAAAAAAAAAACGAGGAAACAAAATCAAGTAGCTAGGTCAAATGTCGGATGTAGTCGAGAATCACGTAATATCGGTCCAATCCTTCGACAGTGACTCAACGCGAACAGTGGCCCTACTTGCATTGGGATTGCATCCATCTATTGCAACAGATATTTCCTATTAAGCGAACAACAAATAAATAAACACGAATATTTAATATGTGGGAAATATTGAAGCTTGTTAATTATTTGGAATATGTAACGCACTATTCTGTGGTCAAGATTACTGGCTTCGAATGATAGCAACCGCCAATGTGTTGTACGTGCAGTAGCGTACGTAATTCGGATCAGGCCCAATTTGAACTGGATCATTTTAGGTCTCGAACTTTTTTTCTTTTTTTTTTTTTTGAGAGAGATAGATAGCACGTTATTCGTTTCGTTTATTTCATTTAGAAATAAGCTTAGCTGAAAATGTGAATCAACTAGGATTCGAACTCGGGTCTCGGGTACCAACCACCAAGCCCTTTAGAAATAAGCTTAGTTGGAAATGTGAATCATTTCAGGTCTCGAACTTTTTTACGCTCAAATAGTTTAGATCAGTATAGTATTGGAAATTGATATTGTCAAAGCTAGTTTTGATAAGACTCGAGAACAAATATATTCAGACATCTCAATTCTGGGAACAACATAAACTGTTTTAACACCGTCGTCGATCGATTTCCTATTATGAGAAAAAGCGTTTGGATATGTTAGTTTTGTATTCCATTTTCACTGAACTAATTATCAACAACAATCGTCGGAGTAGAATTTACGCTTGTAATTAATTTCAAAACAAGAGCTATATATGAGATTTTAGGTCGCAGTTTATCCAATTTTTCGAAAATGAAGCATCAGATTCTTGGCTAGCTAGCTGCAGGTTGGGGACCCATGAATGTGAGGGTTTTTTTTCCCCAAAATGGAAGGTATATATTCTGATCTTTTTCGTTTCTGCAGCATCTAGCTACCAATCTTTCTTCAGGCTCATACACAGGCCACTTGCAGCATTAAATGTTTTTACGTACTCTTCATCTTGATTACGAGGTAATTACATTTGTTTCAGGTCCGAAAATGTTTGGCTACATGCAGTTGCTCTGAAAATTAATTTGCATGTGGAGTTCAAATTCAAATTTTCAATTACTGTGTCAGTATTTAAGTGGCGAAATTAAACCCTACTGGGACCATTAGCTCTGCTGAAGTTATAATTAGTACGGTTCAATAAGACAAATAGAAACAGAGTTTTGATATTTTAAGGCATCGTTTGGGATTGCGGAGGAATTGCGTAACGTGCGGTGAGAAAGTACGTTGAAAAAATACCCTGTTTGTTTTCGTACATAATATTGCGTTACGCGTATTGCGATAAGTCGGTTATGATATATTTTCTGCGGTCCCACTGGAGAACGCATAAATATATTACTATATGCTTTTTTAACAACTTCAATTTATCTAATAACGTTAGATAGGGCTTAAAACCAAACTAAGCCTAAGTGGTATATAGCTTAAGAGTGTTATAACTATTTCTTGATTTGGTTAGGTGATTATATAATTAAATTAATATACTTATATATTTTGATTACCCTTTTCAATAGTTACAGTTGAAATTACCACGTATACTGTGGACCGAGCTGCAGGTAATTATCTTCCTCTGTTTGAAATGAATGTATACCACTTTCAGAGAATTAAATTTTCAGGTCCCCTTGTAGGGTTGGTTATCTTCCCCACTTTGTAATGAATGAGCATCTTAATTGCATGAGCAGTTTTCTGTGTAGAGCTATTTGTAATTAATAATGTGAATTTTTTTGTTAATATTTTTTAATAATGCAAATAATAAGCCAAATATATATATATCTATACTATATATAAAATCGTATAAGAATTTCTATAATGACAGACTGAATTCAAAATGAAATAAAATAATATTCCCTACGAATGGTTAATTGGTTATGATTAATTTGTTAAAATATCTCAAATAAAAACGAACGGTTATGATCAATCTATTAAATCTCCACTATATATAAAAATCTATTTCCTGCAAATCGTTATGATCAATTTGTTAAAAAAATATCTCAAATAAAAACGAACGGTTATTATCAATCTAATAATTCTCTAATATATATAAAAATTTATTCCGTACAAATGGTTATGATCTATTTGTTAAAAAAATATCTCAAATAAAAATAGTTTTGATCAATCTATTAAAAAAAAGCATTTTTATTCATTTATAAATTCAATCATGAGAACGATTATAATCAATTTGTTAAAAATATCTCAAATAAAAAAAAACGGTTATGATCAATTTGTTAAAAAATAGTATTTCTATTCATCTATTTTACATTAAAATTAAAATTTGAGTTTAAATTATAAATTAAATTAAATTTTAAATATCAAATTTGAACTAACAATTAAATTTTTTATTACATGGATCAAAATTAAATTTTAAATTTTGAAGTAGATGGAAATTAAATTTTGATGCTTTTAGTTTAAAACACATTTAAATTTGATTGATCAAAAATCAAAAAGTATATAAAAATGTTCGATGTATATAAAAAAAGAACAGTATAAGATATTATAAATATTTTCTAATAAAATATAACATATTAATTTATAAATATAATTTTTATTGTAAAATTTAATTTGGATATATATAATGTACAAATTTATATATTCTTATGTCTGTTTTTAAAATAGACAAGTTTATTTTGGTTTCATGTTGTATATATAAGAAGTATCTTAGATTCATTTACCAAAGGACCAAAAGTAGTGTAATTAAAGCCCAAATAAAGAGAAAAACTCGCAACCCATGCACACATCCTATGGGTGTGGTTTGAGACCCTCTCATAGTTACTAATAACCATTAGTTAATATTAATATATAGTTTTATTTGCTAAAAATAAAAAATATCAAATTTTGTAAAATTATCAATAAATTATATAAAATTTTAAATTTTAACTAAAATTTTAAGAAATTAAGTTTTGAGGATGTCTCAATCCAACAAAAATATATAGATGAGAGGTTTATCACAGAATAGCCTATAGTTATAACAGGATATATATCTAGCTCCATACACTTTTATCAGAAAAAAAAAAAAAAAAAAAAAAAGATGGTAAAAGAGTTTTTCTAAAAGAAAAAAAAAAAAAAATTTCTTCATTTTCTAATTAAACCGCATAAATCATATTCAACTGCAGTTATTGACTTATTAAGGCGATGGGACCATGAGAATTGCCCCAGTACTATTGGCCCTTTGACATGGAAATTTGTGCCCGTGATTCTTCGTGGACGAATCAAATCACGCCACCTGTCACGATGGTCATTGGGGAACCCCTTACGTTGTCCCGACCTTTCTGTATCCGGATCCTGTGAAAGTGTACGTAAAAGAGAAAAAACAGGTTCCCATTTCCCAAGCTGTATGCGAACTATTATATATATAAATTTTCATTCCCACACACAAGAGGAGTACGTGGGTCATATATGGACTCACAGATTAGACCTTCCCCTTTATAATTCACTGATTCATTGGCCCTTTTTAAGCAGGCATTGGATACGTACATATATACATTGGATGAAATAAGATAATAATGTTGAAGTATATTTAGGGCCTCTTGTACTAATTTTTTTACTTTTAATGATAGTAATTTTAGTACGGAGGAATGTATCTTGCACAATTAGCTGAGAGCTTGAAAGTTAGTATATATGGCAACTCCAACTACTCGCTGTAATTCTAGTAGAGCAGTTAATTTGGAGAGGAAAAAAGATTACTATATAGTATAAAATAAAAAAGAAATATTAGACAATAGTAGTCGGTCGTATTGTTGCTTTTTCTAAATGACGTGAAAAGTTGAATTCGCATTCCATGCTAGCCTCGAATACGAAAGTTTTAATATTTTTGTTTCTATCGATAAAATTACGATAAACTTGTAACACGAGAGTTGGAAATTTTGTGTGTATTATTCATCTAAATCCATCCTCTTATATAGAGAAGGAAAAATACTTTACATGGAAGTACAGGATTGTATCGTGTCATACAAAGAAAAAAACAAAAGGAAATAATACTATCCTAATGAGAAACTATCCTAATAAGAAAACAATATATATAGTAATATATACAATATAAATGGTAGTATATATATATTATATATGGTAACATATATAATATATATATGGTATGAAATATATATGGTAACACCCCTCCGCAAACTCAAGGTGGGTTAAACACCGAGAGTTTGGATAACAAAAACTGATGACGTTGCGTGGTATGAGACTTTGTGAAGAAGTCGGCAAGCTGAAGACGAGAAGATATATAAGGTAAGGACAGTGAGCCCTGAAGAAAATGATGCTGAACGAAGTGACAATCAATTTCAATATGTTTAGTGCGTTCATGAAAAACCGGATTGTTAGCAATCTTGATGGCACTTTGATTGTCACAATACAGAGGTGTCGGAGTAGAGCAAGTAATGCCAATATCACCAAGAAGACGACGAAGCCAAACAATCTCAGATGCTGTAGCAGACATAGCACGATACTCGCACGCCTTGGATTTGGAGACAATATTCCGTTTCTTAGCTCGCCAGGAAATAAGCGAATCACCAAGAAAGACGCAATAACCCGTGGTAGATCGACGATCAGTTTGATCCCCAGCCCAATCAGCGTCAGAATAAGCTCGGAGTGCAAGTTCCGAGGTAGAAGAAAAGAAAAGACTCTGATTAATAGTGCCACGAAGATAGCGGAGAATGCGCAGAACAGCAGCATAGTGAACAGAAGTTGGTTCCTGAACAAATTGGCTTACTATGTGGACAGCATAAGCAATATCTGGATGAGAGATAGTGAGATAAATAAGAGCTCCAACTAACTCCCGATAGCGTGTGGGATTTGAAAGTGGCTCACCCATGGCAGGAGTTAGTTTTTGATGAAGTTGCATAGGAGTCTTGACCGTGTCCTTGTCAGTAAGACCGGCACGAGAGATGAGATCCATTTGTATACTTAGTTGAGATAGTAAATAGCCTTTAGAACCGTAGGCTACTTCGATTCCTAGAAAATAACGGAGAAGTCCGAGATCCTTCATTTCAAATTGACGTTGAAAGAAGGATTTGATAAAATGTATAAAATCGGGATCATCACCAGTGATAATCATATCATCAACATAGAGAAGTAAAGCAGTAATACCACGAGCAGAAGAGTGAATGAATAATGCATGATCATTTTCACTCTGACGAAAACCAGCAGAGATAACAGCAGTCGAGAACTCCTCAAACCAAGCACGAGGAGCTTGTTTAAGACCATACAACGCCTTGCGAAGTAAGCAGACATGATCAGGTGGATGATTAAGACCGGGAGGTGGGCGCATGTAAACTTCTTCGTGAAGATCACCGTGTAAAAAAGTATTTTTAACATCAAGTTGATATAACGGCCAACCACGAGAGGCAGCAACTACAATAAGAACGCGAACAGAGGTCATTTTAGCAACCGGAGCAAATGTCTCCTCGTAATCGATGCCATACTCTTGAGTAAAGCCACGAGCAACCAAGCGAGCCTTGTATCGATCAATAGACCCATCAGACTTTGTCTTAACTTTGTAGATCCATTTGCAACAGATTGGAACCTTTCCTGGAGGAAGAGGAACAAGCGTCCAGGTACCGGTGTGATGAAGAGCCTTAAGTTCGTCAGACATAGCATCTTGCCACTCAGGAATGGCCGCAGCTTGGCGGTAAGTTCGTGGTTCCTGGTGAGTATGAATGGTAGAAAGAAAAGTATAGAAATGGGGAGAAAGAATATGAGGAAACACAACCAAAAAACCTTTTGGGCTGGCGCTCTCGAAGGGGATAGCGACGCACGGATGTCGGAGGAACGTCGGTTGGAGCTTCGACGGAAGGGCTATCATGAGAGGCATGAACTTCACTTTCATCTGCAGGAGAGGTATTAGGAGAGAGAGAGTCCTCAGGGGAAGAGGAATGCCCTGAAAAAGAATCATGCAAAAAGGAAAGATCGATAGGGGCGGATGAAGAAGATGTATTGGCTGGTGTGGGTTGGGCATAATAGAGAAGATGCTCAAAGAAGATCACATCACGAGAAATGCGAAGACGTCTCGTGTTAGGATCATAGCAACGATACCCTTTATGCTCAAGACTATACCCTAAAAAGATACAAATACCAATTTTAGGAGACAATTTATTTCGTTCGTGAGGAGGTAGCAAAACAAGACAAGTGCAACCGAAGACTCGCAAGTGATCATATGAAGGAGGCTTGGCAAACAGACGCTCACTGGGAGAGACACCTAAAAGGACACTAGAAGGCATAATGTTGATTAAGTAAACAGCTGTATTGACAGCATCAGCCCAAAATTGTGAAAGAACAGAACTATCAAAAAGAAGAGATCGAGCAGTATCCATGATATGACGATGCTTTCTTTCAGCAACCCCATTTTGTTGATGAGCATATGGGCAAGAAAGCTGAGGTAAGGTGCCGTGACTTGCAAGAATTTGTCTGAGTGCAGAAGAGATATATTCACCACCAGAGTCTGAACGAAAGATTTTAATATTTGTACCAAATTGGTTTTGAATCATAATTGTAAAATTTTTATATATTTGCAACAGTTCAGACCGGTTGTTCATAAAATATATCCAGGTAAAACGAGAATAGTCATCCACAAAGATCACATAGTATCGATTACCAATACGTGTAGAAATAGGAGCAGGACCCCAAACATCGAATGAATTAAATCAAAAGCGACATGAGAGACGATTTAATTACTAGCGGGGAAAAGGTCGAGTAGTATGTTTAGCAAGTTTGCAACCCATACAACTAAGATTATTGGAAACAGAAAAATTGCCTAAAACACCACGACGAACTAAAACATTAAGATTTTCAAAAGAAAGGTGACCTAAGCGACGATGCCATAAAGTAGTATTAGAGACGGTTGAAGCAGTGGTGGTGTTAACAGAGTTATGGTTTGATGGTAGATGCAGATGATCCATGTAGTACAAGCCATCTCGCCTATGGCCCTGTCCAATCAAAGTCCCTGTTCGACGATCCTGAACACGACAAGAAGAGGAGGCAAATGTAACTGTACAATCATGATCAGTAATTTGGCTAACAGACAAAAGATTTAAAGAAAGGGTTGGTATGTGTAAAACAGAGGGCACACAAAATTTGGCGGAATTACTAATGGTAGGTGATATGTTACCATAATGAGTAAGTGGTGTACCGTTGATAAAAATATTGAGCGGAGAAGACAATAGAGAAGGTGAAGAAAGTAATGAATCATGTGGAGTCATATGAAAAGAAGCACCTGAGTCAAGAATCCAGGAATTCTTAGAATTACCTCCAAAGCTAGGTGTTGAAAGGGAACCAAAACCTGGTGGTACTGATGATGCCTGAGGACTGGATTCTGGCTCTTTTGGAGTTGAGTTATTCAGGTTGCTCTGTTGCAGTAGCTGCATTAGTTGAGGCCAACTGAGTTGAGTAAAAACAGTGCTGTTAGGAGAAGGATGCTCGATCTGCAAAGTAGAAGTAGCAGCAGGATAACCACGTGGAGAATGTCGATGTTGATCAGCCCACTTCTTTTTCCTGCAATCTTGAATGGAATGCCCCCAGAGTTGGCAATATTTGCATTGGATATTGCGTTTGTTCTTTCGAGGAACAAACGAATTAGTAGAAAAAGGCTCAGATGACGAAACAAAGGGAGGAGCTTGATTTGGAGCAGCAAGTACAGTCGGTGTTGAGGGACTGGAGGAATGCAATACTCGAAGACGAGTTTCCTCGCAATAAGCTGCGCAAGTCTTTGCATCAATGGTGGGTAGCGGAGATCGATGAAGAAGTTGGCCTCGTAAGGCCTCGAACTACGGCCGTAGACGCATAATAAATTGGAAAAGGCGCCGCTGATCACGAATTTGCGTTTGTTTGGTAGCACAAGTGCAAGCCAAACAAGTCTTGCATAATGATTCTTCCATGATAGATAGTTGACGCCACCGTGCCTGCATAAAGCTATAAAACTCCTGAATGGAGCGTTCACCTTGATGGGCCGATGTGATCTCTTGGAATTCGATATGATTGAGCATGGATTGCTCATACGCTTTTTAAGATGATCCCACATTTGCCGAGCCGTAGTGAAACTCACAAACTGCATTCTTATGTCAATTTCCACAGACGTGGATATAATTCCACGAGTACGTCTGTTAGCATTCTTCCATTCTTTGAGTTTCTTTTCATCGTCAGGAGGGCTAGTGTCATTAATATGATCTTAAATCTAGGGCATCAAGTAAAAGTTTGACAGACACCGACCGCTCCCGGTAATTAAAACCAGATAATTTGACATCTAGTTGTGAAAATTGATTGGTAGAAGATGTCATAACTTAAATAAATAAAGAAAAGAGATAGAATGGACAAATCTGAAGAAGTGACTTGGTCAGACGTATGTCGATGTACGATGCGCAGCCACACGGACGTGATGATGACGATCGCAGCCTCAATTGACCACTCGAGCCGGATCGTGTCGTCCTTGGGCGTGGTGCTGATCTGGACAGACAATTCGCTTTCCGAGGAGATGAGCAAAAATGTCGTCGAAAGAAAATAAAACCCTAGAAGGTCTCTGATACCATGTAACACGAGAGTTGGAAATTTTGTGTGTATTATTCATCTAAATCCATCCTCTTATATAGAGAAGGAAAAATACTTTACATGGAAGTACAGGATTGTATCCTGTCATACAAAGAAATAATCAAAAGAAAATAATACTATCCTAATGAGAAACTATCCTAATAAGAAAACAATATATATAGTAATATATACTATATAAATGGTAGTATATATATATTATATATTGTAACATATATAATATATATATGGTATGAAATATATATGGTAACAAAACTGAAGAGGTTCTTAAACATAAGGGTAGTAGCTTGAAATGCCCGGCCAGAAAGCTTTTCTTTTCCCCAAATTTTAGATTTTATTTGATCAAGAATAGAAAAGCAGCCATGAGCTAGCTTGGATTTGTACCTTTACTTTTGTTTTCGAGGGAATGATAAATTTACATCATGCGCATTGTACAGTAAAATATATATGTTGGTTAAAGAACAATAATTTCACTCCCCCCTTAGCTTTTAATTTTGTCTCACAAGATAGAGGACAGTGTTGGGATTGGCAAGGAAGGGTAGGCATCACATTTCATGCCCATAAACACTTTTGAGTGCTTTTAAGTGAAGCATTGGGAGCTGGGAAGGGCTCTCTTAAACCATTCAAGAGAGAGAAAGGGAGATAGAGAGAGAGAGAGAGAGAGAGAGAGAGAGAGAGGCTTTTAAGCTGCAAAGAGGATGTTTGCATGCAGGATCCCAAGCTGCTTTTAGGAACGTTGAAATCGAAAGATCTGCTAGCATGCCAATTCTCTTGGGAAGCGTAATATTCAAAGTTTGAGGCTCAGGCTCAGGCTCAGGTGTACTACGTACCAAAGTTTGAAGCAGATCGATGTTGTATAATCTTAAAATGAGCCCATAGATCAATCTTATCTTAGCCATTTTACTTTGCAAGCATATTGGGTTTCTATCCTTAATTAGTCTCTCTGTCTTACGTGGATTATAAATTTTCTGTACATAAAATGATTATATATTATTCATGAACGTACGGTAGAGTTGGCTTATATTCAAAAATCTTTAGCGCACGAGATTAATTGTAGGCAAAACGTGCGCACTCACTCTTGATTTCGTGGATACCTGTTATAAACATATTTATTATTCAAACAAACGGATTTTGAAACATGTCTATACTCAATGATCAGTTGGATATGGATATATATATATATACACACATGAATTAAGGCGCACACGAGCTCTAGTACTCAAATTAATAAACCTGTTCTATTTAAACTACTCCACAGACAAATTGCACTGAGAAGCTAGCTATAAGAGTACTTCCTCCTTTCCATAGCAGGCCCAAAAGGTACTTAAAATCATGTAGCCCTGCTTGTTGGGCTGCTCCAGCATCTTCTACGTACGTACCCACTCAAATAAGCCGACAACTTAACTAAACAATAGTTCTAAACTAACACTCCGGTTAAACTTCCCTTACATTTGAAATTCAGTTAAGGAAGTTGCAGTTAGAGCTAGTCTCTAGCTATAGCACATCCACAAATTATCACTGAATAATTAATTTGTACCGAATCACTTAACCAATCTCTCACAAGGTGCTATCAAATTAATCGTCGATACTCTTGCTTCAGAAAAATGGCTTACCACAGACAGCATTGCTAGTCGGAAATAAAGAAAAAAAAAAGGGACATAATTTAAGGCGTTAATATATTTAATTAAACATGCATGCCCCAATTCAGTATATTTTTGCTCGATTTGTACATGTTTAATTGTAATAAATTTTAGCATGAAGAAAAAAGAGAAGCATGCAAATGAAGAAGAAAAGGACGGAGAAGGAGTACTAATGGGTGTGGCGGGAATTTTTTTTAAAAATACAGAACTTATAATATTACTAATGTGATACTCACAATCAATCAAAATATTCTTTTAGAATTCGCTCATCACGTAATATTTTTTTTAAAAAAAATGTTTTAACTGATTAAAAAATATGTAGTACTATATTAATATGATAAGTGTTGTATTATATAATATTTTATATTTATTTATTTTAATTTTATCGTTGGAAGCTAGGGCCGGGGGATTTGAGAAGAGTTGGTAATTATAAGCATGGGTGCGGTCGGGTCGGGGGCGGGGCGCGTGATCCGAGGCGGCGCATGCAACGCAACGTCTGTACGTCTGACCCTCCCCCCACGGAAGCCTTGCTGCCGGCCTCACCCGCGCTACGCGACAAAATCTTTATCGAGCGCCCGACGCCCCCTCCTTTCCCTCCCTGCCTGGGCCCCGCACCCTCACGTCCCGTCACTCTCGCCCTCCCTCCGCACCACTCAAATAATAACAAATATGCATCCATCCAAAGCTATTGTAAAAAAAAAAATTTTTTTTTTTATTCAGAGAGAGAGAGAGAGAGAGAGAGAGAGAGAGAGAGAGAAAAAGAGGGGGTAGAAAAGCTATGCATTTAGTTTATTTTTTATAAACAATTATTTATTTGGGCTTTTGTATCTTTTGGAAGCTTGCGTTACGTGCGGTGAGAAAGTACGTTGGGAAAATACCCCGTTTGTTTTCGTATATTACGTTCCGCATATCGCGATGAGTCGGTTATGATATATTTTCTACGTTCCCACCGGAGAACGCAGAAGTATATCCCTATATGTTTTTTTTATAACTCTATTTTATCTAATAACGTTAGATAGACCTCAATACCAAACTAAGCCTTAATCCTCTTAGAAGGCTAATATTTTAATCCTCTTAGAAGGCTAATATTGAAAAATTATTTTTTTTTTTACGTTTCAATCTATTTCAAATATATTTTTAAAGTTAAATTATATTAATAAATGGTTAGTAATACCTGTTATTTTTATAAAATTATTATTTTTTCCTTTCAAATATAACTTTCTATTACTACCGATTTTTTTTAAATTTGTCCTTAAATTAGGAACACAAAAAGCATTTTAATTTTTGATCTTTTCAAATATACTTTTCTACGTACCATCATCACCATTTCTATTTTGCCCTTGACTTTCGAGCAAAAGTGATATTTTATTTGTTTTTAACTTTGATAAATATTTAACTACGCTTAATCCAAATTAACTTAATTGGTAAATATATATATATATATAAATATATATATATATATATATATATATATATATATATATATATATATATATATATATAGAGAGAGAGAGAGAGAGAGAGAGAGAGATATTTTGGAATAATGAAGAAATATATGAGGGCGGGGTATATTGAAAAAAAAAAGAAGAAGTAAGAATAAATAAGGTATTTTCGAAGTTTTGAGAGATATATAGACAATTATTTTTATTTTTAAGTCTTTAAATTTAAAACCCTTGGTTACAAAAAATATTTATATATATTTTGATAAATTAAATATAGACACAGCTTAATATTATATAAGTTGACAACCAAATTTTCACCTGTATAATCTTTAATTAATGATTTACATAAAAAAATACAAAAGAAAAAAATTAATAGAAACAATAAATTAGTACTACTAGATAAGATTAAAATAATATTTATTGAATGATAGAATGGCAAATTTATAATAAAAAAAATGTTGAATTTTAATCAGATAACTAAAACTCTTTTGAAATAAATAAGCAATTTTACACTTATTATAGAGTCTTGTATGCAATTAAGACAATTAGTACTAATCAATCCCAACAATTAATGGCACAAAATGGACAACTATATAATTTGTCTCCATACGATACGTGTTGTCCTTTGCGTGTCATTTAATACTTTTAACATTCGAGTTATAAATATATATAAAAAAATAAAAAAAATAAAAAAAAAAACAATCGTATTTAGGTCTAAGGTGCACGAAATGTGCTAGTACATTAGGTGCAGGGGACAACTCTCCGCGTCGCGTCGCTGCGCTGGGGGGGTCAACTGTCCCTGCAGTGAGTTTTGCTAATCGCGGGCCCCACCTAGCGTGCTCAACTGCCACGCGCGACACGAACGGGTCCGGACCACCCGACCAGGCGCTGGAGCCAATGGTCTGGCTCGAGCCATAATGTTACCATGGTCGCACCAGCGATCTGGCTATAACTCATCCGGATGTTGTGGCGCGGATGGTGGAACGTTACCACGTGGATGGTAATTGGTACATTCGTATGCAGGGTTATATTCGTAATTTCAACCCTCCCCTCCGAAATTTTGGGAGTTGGACGCAGGCCTCATTTCAACCCGAGAGGCCTGCTCAGGCCCGCTCAGGACCAAACTGGGATCGGGAAAAGCCAACGACCACGCCCAATTAAATTGATGGGAATCAAACCCGAGGCCGCACCCACAAGAATAAAAGTTTCTTATAGCCCATGTTAATTTCAGCCCATACGAGAGAGAGGAACTCTAATGAAGAGTTATTAGGCCCTGCGCCTTCGTGAATTATATATATAAGAATGATTGAAAATTCCAATAAAACGTGTGTTTCGAGTATAATTTATTTTTACAAAAATTAAAATAATACCTAAATTTTTGGATTAGATTTATTATTCGTAAATAATTTGCGTATACTGAAAATTTTTTAAATAAAACTTCTTTCCGAATTATTGCAAAATTATTCCCGCGTTATTAAAAAAATTTATAAATTTTTGAAATATATAAATTATGAAAAAGATGAAGATATAGATGACAATAAAATTTTCTATTATATTTTTGACTTCATCTACTTTATTTTGTAACTTCTTTTTTTATATTTTTAAAAATCTATAACTATATAAACTAGTAGCATAAATCTGAAGATAAAAAGTATAATTTAATAACTGAATTTTTATTCCAAAATATTAATTGGTGGTGAACATATAATATCCGCATAAATCGCGTCTTCAAATAATTGGCACAACCGTTTTTTAAACCGTAACGAATTTTAAAATTAAGATGCAAATTTAATTTGAATTGTACAACTACCGAATTTTTTGTGGATCGGAGTTGAAATTAACTATGCTGCGCTCTGCACAACTCGTAATTGAACAGGCCTGTCCCGCAAAATCTGATTGATCATCATTAACTAATAATGTAGAATTATGCTTGATTTTGTGGAAGTCAATTATCCTCTTATTTTACCATCAACTTAACCACAGCAAAAGAATTAAACATGCGCACCAAAAGTACGTACAATATTCATTTTCCAGTTTCCACACACGCAGTAGACGTCCAAGAGAAGAGAGTACGTACAATATTCATTTTCCAGTTTCCACACACGCAGTAGGCGCCGCAGTAGACGTCCAAGAGAAGAGAGTAACTTCAACAATTAATTCGGCCTACATCTCGGCCTTGGTGGCCTGGATATCCTCGCCCTTGCCGTCGCCGGCCTCGGCGATGCTCACCACGCGGGGCTGGCGCTTCTTCTCCTCCGCCAGCTTCGGCACCGTCACCCGCAGCACGCCGCCCTCCAGACGGGCCTCGACGGCTTCCAGGTCGGCGCTCGCCGGCAGCCGGAACTGCCTCCAGAACTTCCCGGCCGTCCGCTCGGCCCGGTGCCACTTCTCGTCCCCCTCGGCCTCCGCCTCCGCCTTCCGCTCTCCGCTGATCCGCAGGACGCGGTTCTCCTCCACCTCGATCTTAATATCCTCCCGCTTCACCCCCGGGACGTCGAGGGAGATAACGTGCGCCCGGGGGGTCTCCTTCCAGTCGGCGCGTGCGAGGGCGAGGGCGAGTGGGGGCTCCACCCCTTTGGGGATGGTGAGGGTGAGGGGCGACTGCTCCAGGATGCGGAAGGGATCCTCCGCCGGGAGCAGCATCATGTCCCACAGGCTAGTCCTCGTGTACGGCATCAGCCCCGTCGCCTGCGGAGATAGCCACAATAGGACCGTTAACACACCCACCACTACCACCGCCATCACTGATAAAGGAGAAGAGGGCCTCATCGTCGTACAGATTATATTATTATTGGTGAAGCTAGGAAATATATATCGACCGTATTGTTTTGCTGTAAGCCGGGATGGTTCGTGGGATTTTATAGGGCTGCGGAGATGGAGGAGGAGAGGAGTTGTTTCGAGAGAGATCTATCGATCCATCTCTGTGAGCGTGCACGTATGTCGGCCGAATCGTGGGGGACGGGTTCTGGGAGCTTCTCGTCGGTACTGGAAAGGAGAAACTTCGCTTCAAGGTGATGTGGCAGAATATGAGAGGCTCTCGAAGGATCGCGAAAAGGGTGCAGGTCTTTTTACTTGTTATAACATGCGATCGAGTTAATATATAGTAGTACATCATTAAGAGACATTGGACAATGTCCAGCGGAGAGGAAACGGCACTGCAGAGAATCTACTTAAAGACAGAATGGGTTGGTAACACATGTTGTATTTTATGCAGAATGGAGGAGAAAATAATTGATCACTTCTTTACTTAGTGCGTATTCTTCAAATTTCTAATGAGGAAGATATTGGACAATGTCCAGTCACGAGATTTTGGTGAGGATGTGTTTCAAGAATAGGACTGTTGAAGATATATTATTCCTTGATTGAAGAAATATTATTCCTTGATTGGGATTTCCTGCAACCTTCCATATAGGAAAAATCCTATAACATAATTTGTGCTACTCTACTATGTATATGATTTTATTTCTATGATTAGCCAAGTTGTCATTTTGGGATGTAAGAATCATGTATATATTAGTGTTAATGGAGAATATAGAAAAGGGGGAGAGAATTTTTCTGCTCTTTTAATTTACTGTTTCTATTTGAATATTTTCAACATGGTATCAGAGCCACTCTTTTGAGGAGATAGTAATTCCTTGCGCACTGAAGATATACTTAGGTGGTCCGAGAGGATTTGTTCGGTGAGATTCTAGCCTTATTAATTTGCTCATCTTTTTACAAATTATCTCGTATATGGCTCAAGGGATATTGCACAACCTATACAAACTATTCTTGATGGATCCAACTATACTCTATGGGTTCAAGACATGCGACACCTTCTCAAAGGACGTAAATTATGGCGATATGTCACGGGGACATCATAGAACCATCAGTCGGACGAATGAAGGTGATGGTGCGTACGGGCTTAGAATAGAAGAATGGGACAAAGAACAATCATAAAGTGATTTCTTGGTTTGGTAACACATCCATCAAATCAATTCGTCAGCAATTTGGTAAATTTGATACCGCCAAAGAGGTATGGGATCTTCTAGCCAAGAGATATTCTGCTACTAGTAGTGCTTCTCGTTATCAGCATATCACTACTTTACATCGCATGCGTCAAGATAAAAGTCAATCTATATCTGATTTTTATTCACAAATGTCATATATTTGGGATCAATTGTCTTTATCTGAACCTCAGTGGGACTGCTCTAATGATGCTAAGAAATTCTATGAATATCGCGATGCTATGCATCTTTATCAATTTCTCATAGCATTGGATGATAATTATGAACAAGTTCGAACAAGTTTGTTACATCGTGATCCTTTACCAAGTATTGACAAAGCTGTAGCTGAATTGATTGCCGAAGAAACTCGGAAGAATATTTCGCATGTTTCTTTTGATAATGTGTTATCAACCACAATTGTGCCTACTAATATCGCCTTGGCCACTGCTTCTAATCCCACAATCATTAATTCCCGCAAATATTGCAAAAAGAAAGGACATACAATTGAGAATTGTTGGAAACTTGAAAGGAAAAGGCGTGACCAAGAAAGAACCAAGAATGACTCCGTCGTCGTCGTTAACACCAGCTCAAATGACGAAGCTGCTTCTACCACCCCTACTATTTCCGCAAAGGATCTTGAGGCAATAATAAATCAGGTGTTGTCCCACACAAACTTACAATCCTCTGCTCTTTCTGCCACATCAGGTAATTCTTCTTGGTTTTTTGACTCGGCTTGTTGCAATCATATGACACCCAATCGTTCCAATTTTTCATCGAAAAATATTGCTTCCAACACTTCTCCTATTCGAACTGCCGATGGATCACTTATGCATATTAGCCATATTGGATCCATTAAGACTCCAGACCTATCAATATCTGATACGTATTTTGTGCCTAAGTTATCGATGAATCTTCTTTCAGTAGGACAATTATGTGATCTTGGCTTTGACATTTGTTTTTTTCGTACTGGTGTTGTTGTGCAGGATTCACTGACCAAACGGATCGTTGGGACCGGGCATAAAATTGGTCGTATGTTTGAGCTAGATTCATTGCACTTACCTCAATCTTCATATGCCGCTGTTACGAACTCCGGTTTATCTTCTAATTCTCTTAGTCTTTGGCATTCTCGTCTTGGTCATGTCTCCAAATCCAGAGTCAAAGACTTAGCTTCTAGTGGTAAACTTGGTTCAGTTGATTCATCCGATTTTAATTGTATTTCTTGCCAACTTGGAAAACAATCACGCCATTTAGTAATAGTAAATCTTTTGCTATTGCACCTTTTGATCTTGTGCATTCTGATGTTTGGGGTCCATCACCTGTTACCTCATTAGGTGGATCAAGATACTTTGTCATATTTGTTGATGATTTTTCACGATACACTTGGATCTATTTGATGCGTCTGAAATCTGAATTGTTAGGCATTTATCGAGAATTTTCTACTATGATAAAAACCCAATTTTCTCGCACTATAAAAGTTTTCCGATCTGATAATGCTTCAGAATATAAACAAAAAGAGTTTTTATCAATTCTTAAGCAAGATGGAACAATTTCTCATGCCTCTTGTCCTGGCACCTCTCAACAAAATGGTCGTGCCGAACGTAAGCACCGACACATTTTGGACACTGTTCGTACTCTTCTCATCTCTGCATCTATTCCCGAACAATTTTGGGGGGAAGCTGCTCTCACTGCAATTTACACCATTAATAGGGTTCCTTCTAATGTTATCGCTAATCAATCTCCTTATGAACGTTTGTTTGGTAAACCGCCTGATTATTCCGATCTAAAGACTTTTGGGTGTGCATGTTTTGTTCTTCTTCAATCTCATGAACATAACAAATTGGAATCCGCTCTCGTTTGTCTTTGTTTTCTTGGTTATGGCATTGAACACAAAGGTTATAGGTGTTATGACCCTGTTAGTAAACGCCTTAGAATTTCTAGACATGTGATTTTTTGGGAGCATACAATGTTCTCAAGTCTCTCCAAATTTCATGTTTCTTCTTCTGATTCACATTTTTTTACCAATTTGACAATTGATCTCTTTCCTGAAATTAATAATACAAGCGAAGGTGATGACATGTCACCAAACAACAACCACAATTAACCCACCCGATGAATCCAGAAGGTCGGATGATTCCTATGAGCAAGCCATATATGAGTCAAGCAATGAAGATCTTTCTCTCATTGATACTACCACTTCTGTCAATGTTCGTCAATCTAGTAGGGTTAGAGCTCCACCGACTAAACTCAAAGATTACCATTGCTATTTTGCAATGGCCACTTTGCATGAACCCTATACCTTTCGTGAAGCCTCCTCTAATCCTCTTTGGCAGCAAGCAATGAAAGAAGAACTTGATGCTCTGCAGAAAAGAAGAACTTGGGACCTAGTTGATTTACCTTCGGGGAAATCAGCAGTCGGTTGTAAATGGATTTATAAAATCAAAACTCACTCAGACGGTAGCATTGAGCGCTATAAAGCTCGCCTTGTAGCCAAAGGCTTCACTCAAGAATATGGTATCGATTATGAAGAAACATTTGCTCCAGTAGCTCGCCTCACCACAGTTCGATCTCTTATTGCGATAGCTGCAAGTCGCCGCTGGTCTCTTTTTCAAATGGACGTTAAGAATGCATTTCTTAACGGTGATCTTGATGAAGAAGTTTATATGCTACCACCTCCTGGTTTGGATCATCCTCCAAATAAGGTCTGTCGACTTCGAAAAGCTTTATATGGGTTAAAACAAGCGCCAAGAGCCTGGTTTTCTAAATTCAGTTCTACAATCAGTCGTTTTGGCTTTTCTTCTAGCCCATACGATTCAGCTCTATTTTTGCGAAAATCGACAAAGGGTATTATCATTCTACTACTATATGTAGATGACATGATCATCACTGGTGATGATATACAGGGCATTCAAGACCTCAAATGCTCTCTTAGTGAACAATTCGAAATGAAAGATTTGGGCACACTGAGTTATTTCTTGGGCATTGAAATAACATCGTGCTCTGATGGCTATTTCTTATCTCAAGCCAAATATGCATCTGATCTCTTATCTCGAGCTGGACTATCAGATAGCAAAATTGCTGATACACCATTAGAACCTAATATTAAATTTCGTCCAACTGACGGAGAGCCACTCGCTAATGCTACTCTCTATCGGCAATTAGTGGGTAGTCTTATCTATCTTATCACTTATCATATATCATATGTGCATTTGGTTAGTCAATTTATGGCTTCACCACGATCAGTTCATTATGCTGCTGTTCTTCGCATTCTAAGATATATTAAAGGAACTCTCTTTCATGGGCTCAAGTTTTCTTCTTCTTCGTCTTTGGAACTTCGTGCATATTCGGATGCCGATTGGGCAGGGGATCCAACAGATAGGAGATCCACCACTGGCTATTGCTTTTTATTAGGAGACTCTCTCATCTCTTGGCGTAGTAAGAAGCAAAATGTTGTTGCTCGCTCTAGCACTGAGGCGGAGTATCGTGCACTTGCTGATACAACCACCCAATTACTTTGGCTTCGCTGGCTACTTGCAGACATGGGTGTTCCTCAACATTCAAGCACTCCATTATATTGTGACAATCAAAGTGCTATTCAAATAGCACATAATGATGTTTTTCATGAAAGGACTAAGCATATTGAAATAGATTGTCACTTTATCAGGCATCATCTAGTGCAAAGTAAACTCCACCTCTGCTCAATCTCATCAGCTAATCAACTCGCGGATATTTTCACTAAATCTCACTCTACTATGCGACTTAGAGATTTATTGTCCAAACTCCAGTTGACATCTAGTATGCCACCTTGAGTTTGAGAGGGGATGTTGAAGATATATTATTCCTTGATTGAAGAAATATTATTCCTTGATTGGGATTTCCTGCAACCTTCCATATAGGAAAAATCCTATAACATAATTTGTGCTACTCTACTATGTATATGATTTTATTTCTATGATTAGCCAAGTTGTCATTTTGGGATGTAAGAATCATGTATATATTAGTGTTAATGGAGAATATAGAAAAGGGGGAGAGAATTTTTCTGCTCTTTTAATTTACTGTTTCTATTTGAATATTTTCAACAAGGACAGATGGAAAAATAGAAAGAGTTCATCATCGTCACGTCCTGAACTAATCAGTTTGTTGGTGGGTTATTTGGGAGGTTCGAAACAGCGCAATCTTCAAATCAATTAAACCAGATCCTTTTGTATGAATCTACAAGATTAAACAACTGACAAATTTGTGGGAGCAACTCTTATCAATAGTTAATTTTACTAGGTAATCTTATATATATTTATAACTCTTTTTTTCTTTTTTCTTATTTTATTTTATTTTATTTTTCGTGTCCGTTCGAGGGCAACAATACCTCACCCATATAGCTTAATTTACTTATTTAATGGATGAAGAAGGTAGCATGCTACTTTTCTCTAAAAAAAAAAATAGTATATCATTATTGATACTATTAAATTTTTAAAAAATTTATAGGATTAAAATAATAATAGTTTTTCTAGAATTTAGTATATATTTGTTTAAAAAAAGTTAAAATTTAATAGGTGATTGATGAAATAATATAATGTAGAAAGTAAAATTAGTAGGTGAGAAAATTTAATAGTAAAAAATCAAAGTGCTAGCTTGATACTATTAAAAGTATTCCAATCAGACTTTATATATATATAATAAAAATAATATGAATGAAACGGGTAGTTTACTATCTATTTCTCAAAAAATAATAATATATATATATATATATATATATATATATATATATATATATATATATATATATATAGTAGGGCTACTATACTATTATGAGTAGTAGAGCCCTACTACTCATAAGTTGTTTTTCGATGATGGAGCTTAGAATCGACGATTCTTATATATGATCTAGAGTATTTAAAACTTCTAGAAAATAAATTTCGTAATTTTTCGAAATCATTTACCTTACGATCAAAAGCTCACAAAATTGACAATTTTTAACTACGATATGGGATACTTAGTAGTTTAACGGTGTAAAAGAATTGAAATAGGTTGAATTGTTGATAGAAAATTCTATTCACTACCTAGATAAAGATCAATAACTCCGATCTTAAATTGAAGGATTCGATCATCTATTTTTAGGACGTCGTTCAATTTCGGCCGTTCATTTTATGCCCATTTGATGGACTTTATTATGATTTTGAAAAATTATGAAATTTATTTTCTAGAAGTTTTAAATACTCTAGATCATATTTAATCTGGAGTGGATCGTCGATTCTATCATCGAAACAACTTATCGTGAGTCCTACTACTCATAATAAAGATAAGTTATATATATATATATATATATATATATATATATATATATATATATATATATATATATATATATATATATATATATATATATATATATATATATCCCGGTCCAGCCACGGGATCAGCGAACCGCTCGACGGCACCGCAGCCAGGACCAGTATGTAACACCCCAAGGCGACCAGACAAGCAGTGGAGGAAGAAGGGCGAAGGAATGGGATACTACACAGTAACACCTTAACGGCGCTGACGGCGGAGATAACGGACGCCGACGACCACATCGCCGTTCTCTTTAACTGATTAATCCGGGCGCTCATTTCGGGGGTACAACGGTAGGGGGTTAAAGCAAAACTTGTGCGTTGTGTCTGGTTCTTGAGCTGCTTCCGACATGTATGATTCGACACGTGGCGGACGGAGCGAGCCCCACGACGAGGACGCGAAGGTTCGACCAAGGGAGGGTTCGAGATCTCCGGAGGCTTCTTTGGGTGGGGCCTGGTCGGGCTCTCGCGATGATGGGCCTGTTGCATGATCTTGTGGGCTAAAGCTTTGCATTGTAGGCCTCTAATGGGCTCAAATGGGCCACTTTAAATTTTAAATACAAAATAATTAACAGTAATTACAAATTGAACTCCTATATTTTTAAAAGTACCAAGTTATTAGCTATAATAGTAATTATCTAGGATAGAATGAATGGTTGTTGAAATAGCATAATTTAAGAGATAAAATACTGGTCATAGAGACAGATCTAACGACGAAAAATTTACAAGCGCGATTAAATTAAGTGCTTAATACTTTTAAAAGCACTATAGCCGAACTCCAGTTTAACTATCAAAATATCTTGGGCTGGACACAATACAATCTTAAAAATATGAAAAATTTACAGCAGCTAAGCTTTTCTGTTATTTAACATCCATTTATATCAACGAGCATGCAAATACATATTAGAATATGGCATCTGTCACTGTCAAAAAGAAAAGAAAATAATAACAAAAATAGAAAAAAAAAAAAAAGCAGAGAATTTTAGGATGGTCAGGTAGAAGCTAGCAACAGATCCTCAAAATTCCTGGTAGTGTCTAACCTAGTAGCCATCGGATCTGGTTCTTCTTTGCCACTGAAAGTGGTGCAACCTTTACCCTGCATCTCTTTCTATCTCTCGTATGGCTTATAGCTGCGCCCATCTCCGTCGTCGTACCTCCGCCTCGACAAGGATATGTATGGCCTGCAAGGAAGAGATGATCTCCCACTTTGCGAGAAATATATAATTGCCCAACCATGGCTCACCACATCAGCTGTCGACTGCTCGTTTCGTCTTATCTTTATTTTGAATCTATGTGAATTTGCTGAGGAGCACAAGTTACTTGATGCGCTCCATAATAAATCTTAATAAAAGCTCTATCCCGTCGGCAAAACTCTGTGCCTGATCTGAGTATCGAGATCATATTAATTGAATAACATTTGCGAAAACGTTTTTCTCTTTCAAAACTTTTTCCCCAGTTTTAAATTTTAATGCGAGGGAGGTGATCCGTGGTAGCCTCGCGTGAACCAGGTGCAGGAAATAACGAATTCAACCTGGCTGGATCAGACCAGGCTCGACCCGTGCCCATAATGTGTCCCGATGTGGTCCCCGTTGCGCGAACCAAATTGCAAAAATGGTCCGGCCCATAACCTGTACGGGGGGCCAGATCGAATCTTTGCCCACTTGGTGCAAGTGCAATCCTATTGGCTCCACACCATTTAAAGATGATCGACCCATGACACCTTGTTTCTAGCCCAACATTTTTTTTTTATTTTGGTGTTTTTTAAAAAATTGTGGCATGCTTTTATATCTGCCACAGTTGTAAGTGAAAAAAAATTAAAGAAAAAGAAAATTGAAGGGCTAAGACGGATTTGAGATCCGCTTAATCCATATACATAATAAATGATAGATGAAATAGTCACGATATTTTTATTCATTGTGAGGCCTAACACATCAACTATACAAAAATGTTTTCATATTTTATGTGATATAAGAAAAAAAAAAAATACTCTGTTTAATTCTTTCAAACCATTAAAATATAAGAAAAAAAAAGAGATACTCTGTTTAATTCTTCCGAACCATTTGATCGACAAATGTATAAAAACAATTTAAGAATCCGTGAGGATTCTACAGTAAAAATAATAACTTATTTTGGTAGAGTCCTAGAGAAGCTTTTTGTTCTCAATATTTCATCAAAAAGACCGTGTGCCGACATGCATGCCGACTCTTTCCTTTTCTATAATAAATAATGTCTCATCCCAACTTCTAAGTTGCCCTAACAGTTGATAGGGTAAGTAGAAAGGTTTTTTTTAATTTTTTTTTATAACTAAATTGCAATTTTGGTCATCAAATTATGAGTTGTGTGACGTACAGTTCGGCCACCAAACTTTATTTTCTTTTTAAATTAAGCTTTATAATTTAATTTACTTGATGAGATATTGATAAACATCATAGTTTAAGGACCAAAAGTGCAATTTAACTTCTAATTTTTCGTGTGTGTATTTTGATTGAACAATTAATGCACTATGAGATAAACATCAAATTACACGGCGAAGGACTATGCCATTGCGCATAATATAGATTGGGACCACAAATGATTAAGACCTCCGGAGAAGATGATGTGACATTAAGATGATCATTATCTGGTGTGGTGCATACTCTATTGTGAGTTGTTACTTTCGCAATAATAGAAGATCACAAATTAAATAATTATTTTTAGTTACTTAGGTAGGTACACACATGATTACCACCATACTATATATACACTACAACAAAATTGAATTATAGGGACACATGTTTGAGACACTCTTGTATAAGTGTTCCATTTATGCCAAATTTTTTTTAAAAAAATCTACTAATATCTAAATATAAAGTACAATCGAACCAAAAATAAAATATTACTCTATTGAAGCTACCACACCCAGCCTATTCAGTCCGATTATAAACAGAAAAGAAAAAAAAGAAAAAATCGATTATCATATTCCCTTCTCCCCTAACTAAATCTACTGAAATTCTAGACGAAGAGTCCTTTCTTCTTCTCCTCTGCGACCGCACCCAACGAGGTAGGCTTTCGACGGTTGATAAATACTTAAATAAATGTTGGTAAATTAGCAACGTTCTTTTTAGGTTATATCGACACTTTTAACTGTCACTATATATCTAGTGATTCCACATATAGCAACACTTTTTAAAAGTGTCGGTAATTTAGTCAGCATTATTTTTTTAGATTTGTACCGATATTTAAAAGTATCGCTATATATATACTATTTTTGTTGTAGTAATACTTCCATGTACATGGATATTTTTACAGGACATAATTTTCTGTAGATTCTAAGAACAAACCCTTTGAGTAGGAAGTTTTCTACGCACAGGTTATTTGTTCCAGTATCGTAATGGTCTTTTTTTTTTGTGCTATCAATAGTATCCCAGCTGGACTATAATGGTTCCTTACACCAAATTCTTTTACACCGTTAAACTAACAAGTATTCCGTACCGGTCATTAAAAAGTGTCAAATTTATGACATCTTGATCGTAAGGTAAATGGTGTCGAAAAATTATAAAATTTGATTTTTAGAAATTTTAAATGCTGTCGATAACATTTAATGATATGAATTGTCGATTCGGAAGCTCTATCATCAAAAATGATTTATAAGTACGAGAGCGATTGTACTCATAATAACATAATAGCCGGACCCTCTCTCTGTCTATCTCTTTCTCTTTCTCTCTCTCTATATATATGGATATATATTCGAATTATACGGTGTCCGAACACGAGCAAGCTAGTTTCAGATCTTACTCAGATGGTGAAAAATTTCAAGTAAAAAATTTAACGTATATTTAAATTATTTTTAAATAAATAATTAAATTTTGAACTAATTTGGAGTGGAACACAAACTAACTTTTTCGATTTGCCAATCCTAGTCGGGCGAGCTCCGCCACCAATGGTTAGCGAACCCTCTTCCTTTCCTCCAGCTCAAGGAAATAATAATTAAATAAACAAACAGTGGCGTTATCCGTTTGGCTAATTAAATTAATTAATTAATCAGAGAAGCTTGCTTGTACCCAACAAAAATATCTCTCAGCTTCCCCCTTTTTCTCTTCTCCGACACACCCTTTCGCCCTTTTACTCACTTTTCCCCAACCCCACCACTCACTTCCCCCTCTTCATAGTTCATCCTCCTTTCTTTTTTTTCTCTTTTATATATATATATATATATATATATATATATATATATATATATATATAACCTTCGCAACAAACCCTTCTCTCCCCCTCTCCGGCGTGGTTCATCGATCGATCAATCTCGTGGCTGATTTTGATTTCTATATTGTTTGTAATATCTCTTCCTCCCACTCCTCCTCCATCTTTATCTTTAAAATAGAATTAGAGATATATATATATAAATAAAGAAATGAAGATACAGTGCGACGTGTGCGCGCGGGCGGAGGCGGCGGTGCTGTGCTGCGCGGACGAGGCGGCGCTGTGCTGGGGCTGCGACGACGCCGTCCACGCCGCCAACAAGCTCGCCGGCAAGCACCACCGCGTCCCCCCCCTCCCCCCGACCCCCCCCTCCGCCCCCACCTGCGATATCTGCCAGGTCAACTCACTACCCACTAGCTAGCGTTTCTCCCTCACCAACTACAACTACCGCGATTCTTTTTTGCCTTCGATATATCTTCCTGTATGAATATTTCTCTACGATTCTCTTTTCTTTCTTCTTCTTCTTTTTCTTTTTTTTGAGAAAAATCTTATCTTAATAAAAGTAGATTAGTACTGGAGAGGACTCATTCCACGCTGGACCACAATCGGCAGTCTTTACAGCTGAGCTACATAAACCCTCTTGCAGCTTTAGTCGATTGGCCGGCCAGTCTGCCCGAATCCCTGATCAACTGGCTCATGCCGGACTTGGACATATATATATATATAGTCTCTGCCCGGTGGTATTGATCAAGACAAATTTGAAGAATCTTAAGCGCTAATGATTACTTCCCACTTTTCCAATTCTATCCGGTGTTAGGGACGTTCTTTTGACATTAATTTCGTCAGCTAATTAGCATTGCAACGGATCCTCCGTATGATTTCTTGCCATCCTAGGTGGTGGTGTTCGCGCTTTCTGAGTTGATGGTGAAGTGAAACATTCATACCAAATGGTAGAAGCGTTACATTTACTCAAGTACGATTAAACCTGCTCTAATGTAGACCCCTGTATTAGGACCTTAATTAGAACAATTATCATTACGAAACATAATCAAACAACAATCCTTTCATGCATGGTGATCGAGCTTTTATTACGCACTCAACTCGGCTGATTAATTTGCAGGAGAAGGCGGGCTATTTCTTCTGCTTGGAGGACCGCGCTCTACTCTGTAGAAACTGCGATGTGTCGGTCCACACCGCCAGCCCTTACGTATCGTCTCATCAACGCTTCCTCATCACCGGTGTGAGAGTTGCCCTCCAACACTTTCTCACCGATGCCAATAACAATAGCAGCAGTAGTAACACTAACAACAGCTCCAGCAGCAACTGCGACAAACCTTTGAGCTCTCAGCCAAGAAGCACTTCTCTGACTGCCAAGAAGCTGCGCGGAGATCCAACGGCTAGTTTTGGTAGAGAGGAGGAGGTGGAGGCCCTTAGGCCACAGTGGCCATGGAATGAGATACTCGACAATGTCGACTTTGATCAGTACTATGGTCTCTCAGAACCTGGCTCCTCCAGTTGAAAAGTTGCCGAATACGCGGGGCTGGGTCTCCTGTTTCTCCTTCATACAGAGCAAAAGGAAATAAGGAACAAGGAAGAGAAATCAACTAGTGATCGCACCAAGTTGTCTTTCGGTTATTGTTGTTACATCTTTTTTTCCCTTAACTTTTTTTTCTTCCAATGAATTCTCTGCTAATTTATCAATGGATATGTCATTGTTTCAGTCATTCATGTATGTGTTTAGTTTAGTAAGGCGTATGTCATGTCACTTTGTCAGTTTTGTTGTTTTCCGTAGGATGAACTGTACGTGGTTGCTCATAAATTTGTGAATGACAATACTAATCCGATATACCTTTATATAGATTAACTTTTAAGCTCGCTATACTTGTCCAATGCCGTCTATGGTTTTATTTCTGTTTTAAAGTCTATATATATGATTAGCTAGCTTATGCGCACAGCACGCTTCAGATTTTAGAGAGCCATGATAGAAAAAAGGAACCAACAATGACATTATATGTAACTCTGGATGATTATATTGCTTAACTAAATGATTTTAAGAACTACTAGAATGTTTGCTTTTGGTGATCATATGAGATGCGCCGTTTAAGCCAAACTAATGCTTTTTATTTCAATGATCAACCAATGTTGAAAAAAAAAAACACAAATTGGTAAGAAAGAAAATGTGGAATTCAGTGGGGCAGTAGCAATGTTAGGCTCATCTGCAAAATCCCACGCTGATCAGCATATATCAGGCATCCATGGAAAATAAGGTTTCCAAACTGAATGTATTCAGCAAGTATTGAAGCATAGCAACCACAAGGAGTCAAGGACACAATATTTTGTATCGATAAGCGAAAAATGATTTTTCTATTGGCGTATAAAACATTACTATTACACACAAATTCTTGCAACAAAGATCTTAATCACCTATAGTCTTACAATGTTGCAGTCGAAAGACCCTCCCTCCACAACTTTTTCTTATTGCATTATCGCGGGAAAAACAAGAGTGATAACATCCATCACACAGAGGAGAGCAACTACAGTCACAAACATGTCTACTCTAACAGTGAAAATGGCCTATGAAATGGTAATCACCAGAAAAATAAAAGCACAATAAGAGAGCACACTGATGGTGGACTATCACATTCTGCTTAGGCTACACTATATCTTTAAGCTTAAAAATTATTAAAATTTAATTTGAAAGGAAATGGGTCGACTAATTCCTCAGTATTATGCAAAATTAGGAAAAACATTAGCACACCATATCAACAAAAACATCCTGCTTGATAGAACAATGAAACTGGCTGAGTTCAACAGTTACTTGTCCCGGATTGGGGATTATGAAGCCGGTTCACAGCAAAACGCTTAAACGAGTATAATTACACGGATAATGTTTCATTGAAACTGGAAAAAAAAACACCATGACCAGACAGGCCTGAAGATGCCAAACTTCTTGAGCTACTCCACCTGCAAAATTATATTCTTGGTAAACATCTAAGAATATATTACGCTGCTATTTTTGAAGATATAACAGAACCAAAATATAAAGAGCTAAATTTATTATCTACACAAGAATCTCTATTTAACAGATGCAAACATTGCATACAAAAGACCAATCAAAAAATAATAATGATCTTCAACAACGGGGTAATCATACAATGCACCCGATTCCCTCAAAATTTTCGTTGTCCCTTGTTATCAATTTCGAGTTAGATACCAAGTAGAAGCATAGAGGATATAGGCAAATGTGCTCCTTCACTGAAAGAAGCTGACTAATGGATGAGAAAATTCTTAACAAGCAAATCACATAACATGCATTTCTTCACCAGCCATCTCTTGTAAAAGTTTGGGTTTGAAAAAAAAAAAAATGAAAGACGAATAAGATAGTTCTTCACCAGCCAACTGATCTCATGCATTTTTGTGTTAGGCCACGTGCCTTAGTTTCTTCTGCCTATTAAGACTGTAATTCAACTAGAACCAACTTACGTGTGAAAACGTGTGATAATTTACTCACTTTTTCTTTCTATGGAGCCATTTCTAGAAAGTTTTCCTCGCAGATAACCCGCAGAAATAGTGAATTGATAACCTCTAAAAAAATAATTTTTTTCTTTTTTTATTTTCTTTTTTTCGAAAGTAAGAATGCATAGATCTAAGTTGTTAATAGCATTAGTAAAAGAAGTTAATCCAAAAACCCAGTATCCACAATTCACCACTGCTTAACACTCCATGTGTAAGTTACCAATCTATAACTCTGTAAATGCGGTTCTAACAAGACACCCTGCTTACTTGCAAATAAAACAGTTATACTGAGGTAATTCAAAACGGAACTCTTATAGAACAATCAATATAAAATAAATATGCAACAAACTTGGGATGCAGTGTGTAAAATCGGTAGCAAACGATGGAGATTCGGTTTTTTACTCGAAAATTAAGCTCTATTCTCACAATTCAAGTGGTCAAATCAGCTCCAGCAAACCAAAGTACCTAATAAGCATAGGCGATAGCTCAAATTATCGCAACTACTTCGGTTAGAACGGATCAATTCACAGATAAAATTCAATATGCCTATAGAGAAAAAAATTTCTCAAATATCATTCAAAAATGACAACCAAAAAAAAACCCTAAAAGCCGAGCCCAAAGCGATAGATCTAGAATTCGACCTCAAAAGAAATCCTATATTGGATCGTTTTCTTCCGAGAAAGAGATAGAAAAAGAAAGGGTTCAAAAAGGAGCGATTGGATTGGGTACCTCTAGGGCGGCGGTGAGATCAGTGATGGTGGTGGGATTCGGAGGAGTGGGAATGGTGATCAGGGCGATTGAAGCGGTTGTAGGCGGCCTCGCCGAGGAGGTAGATGCCGAAGGCGACGAGGGCGATGCCGAGGCCCGGGGTGGCGTGGCGGAGGTTGTTGGTGAGCATCGGGTGCTTCCTCCACTCGTCCCGGCGCCGGAAAAACTCCCCCGTCGCCCCCAGCGGCTTCCCCCCTCCACTCCCCATCTCTCTCGATCCTTCTCGATCTCTCTCGAAACAAAAATAAAAAAAAAAAGAGGAAACCCTAGATCGGTAGGGACGACGAGGTGGGTGCTGTGTTTGATCGGACGATTTTGCCCTCAAAGTTACTAGGAAATTACGTGGTCAATGGCCCTTATCACTAGAACAAGGGCCCGGCCCAATGAATACACCCATTATTGAAAATGAGCTAAATGGGCCAAAATGGGCCGTAAATGGGCCTAACGTACGAAATCCCCAATATGATATATTGGTGAAAAAAATAAAAAATTAAAAAAAATTGCAGCCCCCTTCAAATTATCGCCACTTCTTTAGTTTCTAATTGCCATGTTTTGAATATTTTATTTTAAACTCAATTGAGAAATTGTTAAGATTAATGAATTTTATTAGCTATCAATTGTTACTAGTTGATAAAATGTGCAGTTTTACCAGCTGAAAAAAGTATTCTATCTAGCTAAGTTTAGCAAAGTTTTTGTTGATTTTGATTTTTTTAAAAAAAAATTAAGGAAATACAATCGAAAGTTCTAAAATGGCCTACAGTTGCGATGTTCCAGTACATTTTTTTTTAATAAGCATACTATTTTTTCTTCAAGCCACCATAGAAACAAAGTTAGCTACCACATGATTTTGACATGAATATTCCACTAATAACACAAATTTGAATGGTCCTTGGACCTCATTAATTAATTAATTTTGTTGCACTCAAGCAACAAAGAATAATCCCAATTTTGTCCTCATCTAAGGAAGCAACTTTTCGTATCGATTCTCTACAATTAATTATTCCCTTTAATTAGTTTATACACATAAATTTCTGGATCTATGCCTAAATACTTCATGTGAGGGTTCACTTTACTTCTCAAGTTGCTAATCTTAACAAAAAAAAAAAAACTTATGTGTTGTAGAATGTGTCCGTTTCCTAAGAAATTAATGCAGGTTGAGCCTCCAAACTCATATATTACTACTAGATCTCTTGGATGTTGCTTAGATCTCAGTAAACCAATGTAGCTTTAATGCAGCATTAATTTTATTTTCGTGACCAATGCATATATCAGCAACAATTGACCAAAAAAAAAAAAGAAAGCTAAAAAAAAAAGAGGTAGATGGTTGATTGAATCACACGGGTGTTCAAGTGTTACTTTTATATTATATATTTTAACTTCTTCTATCGATCGTTCCTGAAGTAAGTGGCAAAGGACTTGGTGATTGGTACCCATGATCTAAGTTCGAATCCTAATTGATTCACATTTCTAGCTGCAACCTATCTCTCAAAAAAAAACTTCTTCTGTGAATTCACGGTTGTTTATGCGAGCCATTTAATTTATCCTGCATATTCGGTATTTTTCGTACCATTTACGTCGTTTGTAGATTCTTCGCTCATGAATATTGGTTTCCTCTTGATATATATATATAGAAAAGGTTCTAGTGCTAAAAATATCGTTTTGTAGGAACAAGAAAAATATGGCACTTGTGTAGTATATTAAATTGACCACTTGACCTATATATATATATATATATATATATATCAATCTCAAAGTCTTTGAGAATATATTCTCGCAAGGTGCGAATTTAATATTCTCGAAGAATCTACGAAGCAACCCTAATTGACTTCACGCTTTAATTGTTAATTGCAAAATAAAATTAAATCAAGGATTTCGACGCGGTTTGAATTACCATGGATTCCATATAATCTCACCATTAATTCCACTAACAAATGTTTATAAAACATATTCAAGAAGTACTCAATATTCTTGATTGAACACTTAATTAAGCAAATATACTTATATACTTTTTCTTTCTTTTTTTTTAATTAATCAAGGTGTTTATGTACAATGAACACTTGAATCTTTGTAAGGTACACATGATGATACACAAACCATAACAAAAATAATTAACATCAGAGCTCAAATCCTATCAATCTCTTGGAATGAATCCAAACGCGCCGACCATCTACGATTATTATTGATCTCACATGTTTAAGTTTAGGTGAGCCACAAATGATTGGAGCCTCTCTTAGAACTTGTTCTTTTGGTCTTGTTCATTCATCCAATTGTAGGAAAAGGGACAGTCCAAAAAGCAATTTTAATGTTTATGATGATGTCGGTTATGCTTTACGCGGATTGCGGTAACATGCGGAGCTTAAAGAGATAGGAGGGTCTGAATATAGTCCTTTGGATATCTGATCAAAGATCCATTTGTTTGCAGCCTCAGTATAATGCACTCCATCCCAGATGATGCTCTTCGTCGGATCCTTGCACGATTTACCGATTAAAACATCGATTCCATTCTTCATAGCTGTATCACCGCACCTCGCATTCGAATTGTAATTGTACTTGCTGCTGCCGTCACCGCAGCAAGATTGAAGCGGGTGCTCAAATCCTGCAATTATCTGCCAAATCTCAGCAAATGAATCACTACTAGGAATCCTTGTAGTTGGATTTTGGATAAACAGTTTTTACCATTCTTTTTGGCTTGGCTTATTAGTGAGTACTTGACGGAGAAAACATCGACTAATGTGAGCGCAGCGAGGGGTAGCTCCTTTCTCAGCTGGACCACTGTTTCATTGAGCAAGCTGTTGAATCTTCGCGCCAAATCATTGAACAAAATGCTGCATCCGGCACGATCGAACCGTGCCGCATTTAATGGCACTTGCACCAGAACATATGGTAGGCACCCCAGTGGGCCAGTATTATGAATCCAAAAATACCTCCCCCCTAGTCTGTATGTTCTCTGACGAACAAGCGAAGAATTTCAACTAATATCCTAAGATTTTGCACTGATTAGGACTGTAATTAATGTAGTTATAGTACCTTTACAACTGTAGAAAACTCCTTTAGAGCATTTGGGAGATATTCCTCTGCTGACATGTTGCTGAAATATAGTGCGGTTAGGTCGTTTTGTCCGATGTCGATCGTGTACAGTGCTTTCGCGATGTACCCCTCTTTAGGCACTAAATCCTTGTATACTCCACCTAGTTTGTATTCCAATTAATACAAAATAAGCCTTGAGAAAACCACCAAATTGCTTGTTGAAACAAGTTCAGATGAAAACTGAGACAGAAACTAGCTACCTTTCCTGTAGACCATTTGCAGCCGCGATTTAAACAGCAAGAACTGCTTCAGCTGCACATCAAGAGAGAATGGACTATACACACCTAGAGGAAGAGTTGTGTTCTGAGGTACGATCGTCGACAATGCGGTAGCAAAGTTGGCGCCTCGGCTAAAGTTAGAACACAAAGAATCGAGATAAGCGCAAAGTCGCGGCAATCCAAGCTCTCCAGCTGAATTTTTTTTGTTACATTTCACTCCATGCATTAGAATTACAATGATCGAAAAGGCTCGATATCATTTAAGCTACACAAATCTAGAGTAGCTAGGGGACAAGAGCTACACAACAAGTTCGTACCGATGAAGTCGACAACGAGGCGCCCGTCGGAGAATCTTCCAGAAGGGAACCCGAAGAAGGTCTCTCCATACGGCAAGTTGACGGGACCGATCGAAAAGGAAGATGACAAGCCACCCGTATCGGAGTTGGAGTCGCCGAAATTGAAGATGGCAGGAAAACTGCATGCAGAGGATGAAACAGGAAACAAGAGAAATGAGAGGCAGCTGAGGAGAAAGAGCTGCATGTCTCATTAGTTAGTAGTAGTTACTGGAGGATGAACCAAAAAGAAGGCAAGTTATTTAATTAGGTTGCTCCAGTTGAGGCTATGTATGTATGTAAGGGATAGGAACAATATTAATTGGTGCAAAGGGACAAATAATTCCTTTGACCTCTCCATGCAGTTGTTGCAGCATGTGCAGGATTAGGTGTGGGGGGAGCTACATTGGAGGAGAAAATTATATATAAACCTGCAAGGCTGCAAGTAGGGAACAAAGTTTCATGGTGCTAATCTCACCAACCCAATAAGTGCAAAAAAGAAAGGCAACCTCATGTAGTTTGAGTTCGTTGAACTCTCAATATATATGTCTCTTACTTTCCATTTTTTAGGGGGGGTTCACATGTGAAGAATAGTGGGCCCCAGGTCATAAAATTAAATGCCACATGATTGGTAGGTCAATGCACACTCTTTTCAACCTGAATCAAAATTTTTAAAACCTTTGGATTAAATGTGTTTCTCTATGATATTGAATTGGTGGTTGTGCCAGCAGTAGTTATTTTGATAAGAGAACAAATTTGTGGAAAAAGTCTAAATTGATACTTTCATTGCGAAATTCTAACAACCGGTACTGGAGCGAGTACTGAATCAATAGCGGTCGGTATCAGAGCAAGTTATGAATTCTCAAAATCTGGTACGAAGACGAGTGCTAAATTCCAAACAATTAGGTTTCAACATGGAATTAGACAGCGAGAGCGAGAGCGAGAGCGAGAGGTTGCTTGGGAGAAAAGAAAAGTGAAATCCGCGGACTTCAGTGTGCAAGCAATATAGGTTGACTAATACAAATTGAGCAAGTTAATTCAAAGGAAAATGATGGTACATGCACTTTTCGGTGCAAAGTATCTTCGAAGAACAACTAAAGGGTGATTGGGATTAAGAAGTAACTGTATCCAGCATTTGTAATGTTGTGTAGATGAGTTGTTGGTGCTTCAATTAATGAGAGCGCCATTTTATTTTATATTTTTTTTTAGCTTAATATATAGGAGAGCTAGGGGTTGCCAACCATGCATGGGGCTACATCTAGAATTAATTAGTTGTAGGGATTTAGTGGAAATAGACATGAATTTGTGATCCCAACTCCTAACGCATTCTCCCCTTCATCAAAGACATTCTCATCCGTCAAAAATTATGCAACCCAACGCTCCTGAATGGGACGCTGCATGTGTTTCCTCTAATTAAGATGGAGGAGGAAAATGATCAACATTTTCGGGAGAACAAAAAAAAAAAACAGTATAATGGAATGCCTTTAATGTGATGCAAGTTGCAAAAATAAATACATAGGGATATATATATACTCATAATAGTATAGTAGCACTACTCTATATATATATATATATATATATATATATATCTTGAAATTATCATATATATAATAGGATAGGAGACTTGTCTGATCGAGTTTTTAATCATGAGAAATTGTAGGGTTATGATGATATTTGTCGGTTAGAGTTGAATGGTCACTAAGGGTTGAGTGGTCCATGGGTTATAATATTTAATCCAATGGTTAGAAATGATAAAAAGAGTTGATCCAAAAATTTAAAAAATTGATAGACAGTCTTTCATATCCTATTAATAGGATAGTAGTCGGACTATATATATATATATATATATATATATATATGTATAGCTTGCCTAAAATTTTCACAAAAGTAAAATAGAGTAAATTAAAAAGAAATATTAACAAAAACATATTAATAGTTTTTTCTTTGTTAGAATTTTGCTAACAGTTTCTTTCCGCACCACTGTGCGGCTTTGGAACGCGGCATTAGGATTATCGGGGACCTAATTCGCCGCGGCGACTTCTCCAGCTTCTTTCTTATCTCTTGTTGTGTTTGGGTTATCCCTGCTGTTCCTTCCTCTCCCACTTCTGGGTCTTCTCTTTTGCTTGCCTTGTTTCTACTTCCTTCTCTCTCAAACAGGGTATATCCCTGTTTAATCAAAAAAAAAAAAGTTTCTTTCCACACCGCCAGTAAGAGGTTTCAATACAATCTCTCTCTTCTTTTTGAAGTTGGAAAGATTACTTCTGCATCATTTAAATGTCAGATTCTAGCAGCTGCCTTTTCAAGATAGAAATAAAAGAGTTTGTTGTTCCCGAATGGTGTTGAAAGTTTCACACAACGCCTCAGTTACAGTGAAACAAGATTATTCATGTTCTATATTACCGTAGAAGTAGACCTTTGAAGGAGGTAAGATCCTTCAGGCTTCTTTCACACGAGTGGAAAGGAGTCTTAAGCCTTCCTGAAATCTTCAAATAAGGAGCATAATACTATAAACTGGGAAATGAGAGTACTATTGAATTTTGATTGGATCAGTGGTGTGGGGAGAGCACTTTGCGACTAGCTTTTCCGAATGCATAAGACATAATGGAATGTAAGACCCTTAAAGTTAGGGATTGTTTGGCAAGCGATGGTCAGAACTGGAGCAAGATTCTAGGAGGCAATATCGCTTGTAGGCAGGATTTGAGTTCTAGCTTTTCTGCACTTAAAGAGCGGATCTCTGTCTTCAAAGTTGAGCAGAGTCCATACAGGATTCTTTGGCATTGGAATCCTGATGGGCATTTCACGGTAAGTCGGCCTACTCAGTATTGAGCGACGAGGGTACAAGAGACGCCTGAGCAAGCAAGATCTGAAGACTTCGTATACCCCTAAAAATTGTGTTCTGATCGCTCGTTTTTAAGAAGAGACCTCTCACAGTAGATAACCTATTGAAGAAAGGCTGGATCGGGGACAACCTGTGTGTGGTGCCAGAGTGAAGAGGAAAGTGTTAATCACTTATTCACTATGTGCATCTTTGCTAAATTCATATTAGTGATGGCCGTGAAAAATGTTCAGTCTGGAAATTTGGGAGTGGACGTTAATTCAGCCTGAAATATATAGATGGGTAGGAAAGATTGGCAACCTATGTGTAATAGGCTTTATGGTGGGTAATTTGGAAGATCAGAAACGCTACGATCTTCGAAACGATCCAGCCAGACACCCTAATTGCAATCTGCAAGATTAAACAGTTGTTGAACCCTTAGGAACAACTTCTCTCGGCTAATCAGCACTTTCACGAGCTGTAGTTTTTTTTTTTCTTTTAATCGTGTCATGTTTGAGGCTCTAAATGCCTCACTCATGTAGCCTAATTCATCATTTCTATAAATAAAACGAATAACACGGTATCTTTCAAAAAAAAAAAAAAAAAGAGAAAAATTGCCATATCATATAACCTTCAAATAGGTTGAACATCACATCTAGAACAACAAATAATTGGCCTACAATCACTACTTGCCTGTCGTAGGCTATAAATATTTCACGTGGCTCGGTTTTCAAAAGCCTACATACAAATTAGGTAGTATTTTTATTATTTCCATTCACCTTCCCTTTTTTTCTATTTTTGGAAAAAATTTGCCATTCACTCGATACTCCAGGTACTCACAAAAATACAAAGTTACAATTACCTCAAAGCACCTGACAATTGGTTTCTTTGGGGAAAGGAGCTTTATAATGATCTGGAATGAATTGGTTATGATCAATCAATCAATTATTAGTACAACACCCCCTCAACACACTTCATCTCCAATGAAAGAGACACAAGAACCACAATAAGCATAATTAACAGAAGCATTATTTAATAATTGTACCTGTGATGGCATCTATTACCAGCTTGCAAGTGTTCGTGCTCTCATTAGAAAACAAACTTGATCACCATAAGCACTAATATAAATCAGCAAGTTGCCATCCTATTTGCTTTCCAAATCTATTTAACAAAAAAAAGAAAAGAGAGCATACAAGCTCGGAAAATTGTAAGATTTTGGAGGCGGAGTTAATCTTACCATAGACTTTGAGACATGCAAGTCTTAGTTACCTCTATACTTGAGAAGACTGGGGGACTTTTTGCCGAGAAATATACAGAAGAATTGCAAGAAAAATAAGCTTTTCGAGCCCGCAAAACTGCCAGATTTGTTCTTCTCTCATGCCTTTGGTCTGCTTCTTGCAGCTTTTGGCTTTCCGCAATCCCCAAACAATGAGAGACGACCCGTCTTTTGTGATCTTACATGGACTCCTTGCTTCACCTGCTTTCAGCAAAGAATTTGGTGAAAGTTGAAACTTGCGGCCAACAATAAAAATATAAATGAGAAATACAAAAGAATTTCTACCTTCTTTCCATGTGAATTATTGGTTTTCCAACAAAGGAGACCGTTACAGTTAGGTCCAGACTCGTAACCCCTGTAAATCAAACCACAAATTAAATACTAGAAATCCCAACTTTAGATGAATTCAGTCTGAGTTGCTGAATATTCTTTAAACCTAAATAAATCCGGTAAAGTCAATTTGCTAAAATCTGAATGATGCTTAGGACTTAATAATCGATGCTCAATTTACTATGAAGGAATCGTATGCATCTCTAAAGCATACACCAATGAGCTGGTTAAGAATCAGCAGGCAATGAAAAACATGGTCTGGTTAGACCAACATGATAATGAGGATTTTATGGCATATAGTCCCCACAACATTGATCACAGTGTTCAAAACAAATTTGAATTTCTCAGCAAAACAGTGAGCAAAATAATGGATGGATGTAAAAGCTTTTGGTGAACAACTTACTGGCTCTCTTTATCAAAATTGGCCGGTGCGTAGTTGGCGCTGTGAAGCAAACTTGGTGAAATGGCATATCCGTTCCCTTTACCTCCCACATGATCTTTCTGGTGGCATTGGGTATTGCCGATTTTTAAAGCTTTGATCTCACAATCCTGCTCCTCTTCCCAACACTTCGAGGATACAGCAAGTGTGATCGACTTATTACGATTCTGACCTACACCATTTTGTGGGAGAACTTGGTTCTTCTCAGGTTTTGGATGACTTAAAAACCCAGGTGTGCATTTCTCCGCAGCTTGAAGCCATGCACTCTCTAACCTTTGCTCATCAACAGGTGCCGATTTTGCCCTTTGTCCTGAAAGTTCATTCTCTCTACTGTTGATGCCTCCTTCAGAATGATCAGAGTCTAATCGCCTTTCCTTAGCAAAGGATTTAAACTTTTCTGTTTGGTTTGTGGCACGAGAATTCTGTTCTAGGTTTTGCCTCTCAACAAAAATTTCAGGCATTAGACCTATTCTAACCTCCACAGTGTGTCTCAAGACTGTCTCTAACGAGTTTGTTATACTGCTCAAGAATCTCTCTGCTCTAGACTTGACATTATCATCCTCGAATGCTATGAAAGCGATCAAGACACCTGAAACAATGAACTTAGTAATTGAAAGAATTTTGAGATTGAAACAAGTGAACCGGCAGTCTTATGTCTAACAAAATAAGAAAAAAGCCACCCCAGGGAATAACAAATTCATTAAGTTAGGATTTGAGCAACAAAAGTGATTCTGTAAATCTACTAGAAATTAATTTAGTAGAAGGAAACTAAGAGGATATATTGACATGTTGATGGATTAGAAGATCACTAACAACAAAAATTCGTAATTCAATTATTTTCTGGTGCAGCGCCGTGATCAAATATCTAATTATTGATAAGAATGCTCTTATGTTGCTAACAAAGCTTGTATAATAACCAAAGCTTACCGTCACATTCACTTATCGATAGTAGCTTTCCATAATCAGAAAGCAACTGCCGCAGTGTCTTTGAATGACATCTATCTATGCAGCTTCTCCATATCTCAGCCAACTTGTCTGGGTTCACACATTTCAAAATTTTCTTTTCGGAGGTATCACTCGTCTGATAAAATTCCGGTAAGGGTTTATCAACAGATCTGGAATCCGCAGCCAAATTTTCACTTTTACTAGAGGTATCATTTAATCTTCTCCTATATGAGGGGAGGCCAAGAGGAGTGGAATGCCCACTAGTTGTTCTAGGACCCAGAGTAGATTTTGATTCACGAAAGGTGAGGAGAGGATGAGAAGTATTCCTTCCAATCGAGTCTCTGGCAGATTCTGTCGGCCCACTATTAATCTTTTTAGCACTCTGTTCTGAATTTTGGTTCGAACCAAGCTGTAGTAGCGCTGCGGTGAACCATGTAGAGCGTTCACTTGAAAGCCTAAGCTGTTTTTCGGCATCGGAAAGGATCCTCAAAGCTTGTTGTAGTCTCTCCAACTCAGCTTCAGTTACTATATGAGAAGAATAACAGGAAAGGAAATAGTGCCAGGCCTCAGAAAAATTAAATGAGGACATGAATAATACAAAATAAGAGCATATCATAGATTAGTAATATAAGGAAGTCCTCGTGGTAAAGGAAAATTTGTCCAATAGTACACTAGGTTTATTTACAGCTCGACATGTTAGAGGTTAAAAATTTGACAAGTTGTCCAAGAAGCCAAATGTTCAAAATATCAAAGGATAATTTACGATGATGTAATGAAGACCAACCTATTGTTTATGCATTTATAGCACTTTAGCTCAATGAGAAACTGGCATTTTGATTGAGGAGAAGGAATGAATCAAAGAGGACAACTGAGCCTCCAAGCGGCTCAGGCTTCAGACATTAACAAGTGAACTGATGTTACAAATGCCCCCAGGACTGCATTGGTTTGCTAGATTTATTTCCTCCTAAATGATTTCACGAATAGGTCAAAACTCATTAAACAACATTCAACCATTTACATACAATTTTATTCTGCAGACTATAATGCACTTTTCCAGATAGGAAACTAAACAACAATAACCACCACAAGCTGCCAAAAATAACAGAAAACATAAAATATGTACTATCCCTTTCAGTTTGCACACCCTTACGTGGTAGGAATCATGCATCAAAAAGTGAAAAAAACTGTCTAGAATCAAAAGCTCAGCATGCTATGCAATAAACCAGATATGAAGCCTTTCCTAAGGGAAACAAATGATAACAAAGTACTCACAACTTCGCCCAGTAAGAGCTGTAGCACTACATCGAGAGTTGGCTAGCTGATGAGTTCCAGCAATAATGTCCATTATCAGCCCAGCTAATTGAGACATCAAGGCAATTGGATCAACACCAGAATCCATCAGCTCTCTGGACTTCTTAACTGTCTCAGCAGTGTCTGATGACATAGCTATCTCTAATAGGTTGAGTAACTTCTCATCTGAGACAACCCCAACCTGGATATGCATATAATTTTTGAAGTTAAACTGCGACAGACATAGTAGCTAAATCTAATTAAACGATCAAAAAAAGGATGCCAAAGTAAATAGTCTGCTATTTCTGATTGATATGGAATACGAAGGGCTAACAGTGCACATTTCCACGAAGCAACTAATCAAAATGACCTTTAGTTTCACCTGTAAAGTAGCTCAGAAAACTATGAAATTAAAGAATCTACTTACAAGGAAATCAAAGAGCCTTTAGGAAAAAAAATAAAAGCGAGAAAATAGAGACTCTAACTAACTTTCTCATCACTTCTCACACCAGATCATTCTTACTTCGCTAGACCTAGTAAAAAAGAAAAGCAGGACTCTGATAAGCAAATCTGTAGAAGAATTTTTAGTTCAATGGTAAAAAGAAAAAGGAATCAGAAACATATGTAGACAAATAATTCAAGAGGCAAACTTACTAGATCATTCACAAGAGATGTGGTTATCTTTTTCCCCAACAAACTCAATTGATCTAACATCGTTTCTGCATCACGTAGTGATCCATCTGAGTTCACAGCAATTAAATCCAAAGCATCTGATTCAACATCAAGATTTTCTTCCACAGAAAGTTTTCTCAACCGACAAGCTATATCGACATCTTTGATCTTAGAAAATATGAACTTTTGACATCTTGATATGATCGCACGAGGCAAGTTCTCAGGATTAATTGTTATGAATATGAAGACAACATTAGCTAATGGCTCATCAAGAAATTTTATGAATGCTGACCACATTTTGGAAGACAACATGTGGCATTCTTCAATGACAAAGACTTTATACCGGGAGTGAGTTGGAATCGATGATATGTTTTTCAATGAGTATCTAACTTTTCCGAGGCCACTCTTATTAGTAGCATCCACTTCAATTAGATTCATTCCATATCCATTCAAAGAATTAGCACACTCTTTACAGAGCCCGCACGGTTTGTTTTCTTCGGTGGCAAGACAGTTTAAAGAAGCAGCAAATATTCTCGCCACTGATGTTTTCCCAGTCCCACGAGGACCTTGAAACAAATATGCAGGGGCTATTCTTCCCCTTATAATAGCATTGTTAAGTGACTGAGCAACAATGTTTTGGCCAACTATTTCGTCAAAAGTCTTTAGCCTGTACTTTTGACTTAAGCTTCTCTGCTCAGTAAGCTCCATATCTGATCCTCGACGTGAAGCTACTTCAATTCCCTCCTGGCTTCTACAGCTAGACCATCTCCTCCCATCCAAACGGCTTACAGCTTCCAAATCAAGCTCCCCAAAGTTAGCAGAAAGCTCATCACTTGCTGAATCTAATGATGAACTACCCTCGTCACAGTTATTCATCAAGAGAGGCAATCCTTGGGACGATTTTTCCAGATATTTTCCCTTAATAGACGATCTCTTCTTATTATATAATGACTGGCTCCCACAAAGAATGCTGCTGCCCTTTCTCCTCAGAGTATCTGATAGTGAAGGAGAATAACAACCGCCGCATCCGCTCTCTTTAGTCTTTTTTGACCAATAGCAAGGGATGCCACAACCCTGACGCCTTGCTAAAGCTAGTTGATCCAATTCATCTCCATCAAAAGAACCAATGGTGCTAGGGCATCCATAACGGTAATAAGAGTTAGTTGAAGCAGGCGTACAAGAATGAGAAGATCCCTCTCTTCTATTTCTTTTGAGTATTTTTGAGGAATTTGACCAATTCCCGCATCCCGACGCAGAGAGTAGTGGTGAAGCAGAGCGAGAAAAGTAAGCACCTTTTCGGGTGAGTTCATGAGTCAACCTCTGCAAATCTGCAGAGTTGCAGTTCTCTGTATCATCGGACTGCTCGCCTGATTTGGAAATTCCTAATGAGCTGGATGGGAGATCGAGCAGCTTTGAAACCATTGAATGTTTAATTGCTCCTTTTTTCGAAATCGAATTTCTTCTCAATTTTCTAACACTTGTTTTTACTGGAGTCACGGAATTTGACCCCCCAACACTGTAGATCTTCACCGGGACCTCGAGATATGTATCACTCTTGGATTCTACATCATGAGAGTTGCTTAAACTCGGGCTTCCCTCGACTGAAGCTGCCATACCATCCCCATTTATCTTTAGTTCACTATCGCTAGATTTATTAGATTGATTCCTCCAGTTATAGAGATATACTTTTTTCCTTCTGTTTTCACTTCGTGGAGGCAACGCGAGTGAATAAGCACCATCTTTCTGTGTCATGTAGCCTCCAATTCCATTTGCATAAGGAATATTAGAAGTCACAGTAAGTGATTTGGAACTCAAAGGAGACCTCCAAGATGAACAAGTTTCAGGGTCACGTAAAAAGCGGGCCTTCTGAAGGGCAGTTAACTCTTTCTTCAAGTGAAGCTCACTCGGACCAACACAGCCTTCCACCATTATCTCTTAAGAATTAAATAGCAGGGAGGGAGCTGCAGATCAAACACATAAAGCAAGCCGTTGAAGAAGATATATTTTGTGCACAGCAGTAACACCTTTACTCTGCAACAACAATAGACAAATCAACATCAGAAAACAAGTTAAACATTATAAACCAGACCAATAATATTAAACAATAGCAAAAGACGCATATCAGTAGCATGCATAATCACACTATATACTAAAAGGATATACAAAACCATTATATTAAAATGCTGAACACACTCTGAATAAACAATAGGGACCCAATGAAGAATATATATCTCTCCAATGGGCCATTGTCTGTCTAACATAAAATTGCAATATGAGAAATTGAGATAGAATGAGGCAACTTTTGCTATATGACTGCCCATATCAGACAAGCAGTGTGGCACAATCATCAAAAAATAAGCAAACCAAACTGAAGGCTTACATCTAGCTGTTAGTGATCATCAGATTTTATTGCGGTTTTATTAGCAATAACAAGGGATGCTGAACTAATGGAGCAAAAGTTGCTTTAATCTTCAACGCATAATCACATGGAAAAAAAAAGGTAAAGAAAAGAAAAGTTGAAATATATGTGCTTTCGAGCAGGTTGAGAAAGTTGAAGGAGACAGCTAACATTTGACTCAGAATGGATTCCGCAAATAGGAAATCGGATATCAAAATAAGAGACGAGTAACAATAGAGAAAAGATCCTATTGCAAGCATGAGCAGTAAAATGTAGGTCAAAGGAAAACAAAAAATGGGCTTTTTCCCTACACACAGGTATCACAGTGCAAACAAACGAAAAAAAAAAAATTCCAACAAGCAGAGATATCACAAAATTTTCAAGAAAGAGAAAAATCTCAAACTGCACAAATGATAACTTGCCAAATGCGAAGGAAGTGAACAGATATCTAGAAGCATCTTGACAAGCATGATAGCTCGCAGGGTAGATCAATGGAGAAAGCATGAAAACATAGTAAACCTTAAAAATGTGAATGTGCCCCTAAGCCCGTCTCACATAAACTATATGCAAGTGGACAATTCAAGTTGCATGAACTTGCGACAAATTAATCCGATACCATCAGTATGCACAGATTCAGTAACTTGGTAGATCCATTCACCCAATTGACTCAAAAATGAACAAAAATGGATAGTCACAGAAATGACAACTGAAGAACGAAAACTCGAACTAATAAGATTTGTTAGAATTTATATACAAAATAGATGATCATCTTAACTGATATTAATAGAGTAAAAAGTATCCTCGCAACCACGAACCTGCAAGAAGATCGAGGGAGACACACTAATAAACCAAAACTTCAGAAACCAAAAAAGGAGATCTTGAGGAAGACTAAAGATAAGAGAACTGGAGATATAGTGTGAGCAAGCTACAAACCCATTCAAAACTTGGTAATTAAAGCAAATCAATAGCTGCATTCACCACTATGATTTATCAGTAAGTACAATACTCGAAAAGCCAATTTCAAAACAAGATAACAAGCCCAGGAAAAGCACCAAAATCACAAAAACCATAGAAAATCGAACTTGAACTTATACAAGGAATTATTCGCCGATCATCACCATAGTACGACTGAATCATCGAAATTAAGCAAGAGCACACTCAAATCGCCTGCCGCATCAAACCAAAAACCATCACGTAGCCATATTTAGCCACCAAAAGCCCAAACGGTCTCCGATTGGTGCCAAATCAAGTCGAATATACCCTTCACGGAGCATCACGAGCAACAATACACATGATTGCGACAATGGAGCACAAAAAAGGCTCCTTTTTGGGGGAAAAACTTACACGAATCTTCGCGGATCCGAGAAGATGTAGAGGACGCAGCGGAGAATTAGGAAAGTGAGCAATGAGGGAGTGATTTTAGGGGTCAAATGTTGAGAGAGATAGAGAGAGAGAGAGAGAGAGGGAGATGGGGAGTGTATAAATTTTTTTTTTCTTTGTTTTTTTGACAGTTGGAAAAAAAGGGTGATGGGATTTATCCTTTTATAGTTGTAATTAAATTGGGTAATTATTTAATTTTTGGGGGGTTTAATAATTTAATTTAGGGTTTTTAGCTGGCGCCCCTCCGACTCCGACACGCCAAAATCGAAAAAGGGAGACCCCAAACCCCGCCAAGATTCCCATGTCATGTGGTGTCTTAAAAGGTGTCAAAATATTTGGAAATTTTGCACCAAAGTACGCGTTTAAGTGCAAAATAATTACCTGGCCCCCCATGCCTTTCCTTTAATTTTGTATATTTTGGACTTTTTTTGTTGTAAAATTAATAGTCGGGATTGGGATCAAAAATCTAAAAGTCTAGATGTTTTACTGAAAATGGCTCGCTCGTAATTTTCGCAATTCAATTCTTAGCTCTAAAATTTGTCGCAGAAATACAGTATTTGTTATGACACATACAAAAAATTTGTAACGTTTCATTGTTATTGTGTTTTTTTATAATTTTTTTCTACTCCATCGTCGATCACTGCTACTCGATCTCACATTTTGACGGACCTTTTAATTAATGGCTACTATTGTTGGAGATCAATCTCATCTTTTTGAATAGACAATCTATATCCATAAATGTGAGCTTCAATTATTAAGATTTATTCTTTAAAAAAAAAAAAGAAGAGAAAAATGAGAAACTGTTAAAAGTTGCTTCACAACTAGAGATATTCCAGATGATCATTTCTCTTCTGTGCTATTTTAAATGCTGCACCATCACTTTTGCAAAAGTGAGGAGGTTCGATTCAATGACTAGGTAACTAAATTCTAAAGTTCATGTATCTAAATGTGAACACATGAAAACTGTAAGATCCAATTTTACTTTTTGCCATTAATGAAAATGATTATAAAAATAAAAAAAATAAAAAAGGAAAATAATGGACCAACCTTGTGACAGCTCCCAGTGTTTAGTGTTTATTGCCGAGTATAGCCAACATATGCCTTTTTTGACTTTTCTACCAATACCAGGATGCTATATATTAATTCAAAATTTTGACAAGTTTTTTTTTTTTTTTATCTGGATCCCAATGATGAGTTCGAAAAAAATTTAGAGCATTTTAAATGAAATCGTTAACCTTTTAATTTTGAAACGATCGATGTTTATATTTTAATTTTTTTTCAAGAACAAGGATAGTAAACTAATTAGTGATAAAAGGAGATTAATTTGTCTTTTCACCAACAGTGTACGTAGGGTGATAAAGGGCAACAATTAACAGTGGAGAATCAATTCAAATTTATCACTCCAATTTATCAATAGGGACCAATGTAATAACTAGCACTGGTTTCACACTAAAAAAGGTGGGTGAGGTTACTTAAATTGATCAGAAATACTCGACACATGCATTTGAGAGTTTATGCGCTTTAATTAATTGATGGAAGCAGTAATGGTGGTGGCTGAGCTTACCATAAATTTCATCTGATGAATTCTTAATCTGTATAGGCTTTTAAATCATACCACCACGTACTTATCCATTTTATACGTTATTTTTTTTAATAAGTACCGAATCATTACTCTATACTCTTATGAGTACGATCACCCTTGTATTCATAAGTTGTTTCGATGATAAACTTTTCGAATCGACGATCTACACTGTTAAACGATATCTAGAACATTTAAAACTTTTAGAAATCAAATTTTATAATTTTTCGACATCATTTACCTTACGATCATTGCTTTTGATCACAAAATTGACAATTTTTAACGGCCAGTATGTAATATTTGTTAGTTTAACGGTGTAAAGTAATCGAAATCGGTTGATTTTTTGATAGAAAATTCTATTCACTACATAGATAAAAATCAATAACTCCGATCCGATCATCCATTTTTAAGACGTCGTTCGATTTTAACCATTCATTTTATACCAGCCTGATGAACTTTATTATGATTTTAAAAAATTACGAAAATTATTTTTTGAAAGTTTCAAATATTCTAAATTGTATTTAACGGAGTGAATCGTCGATTCGAATGTTCTATCAATGAAAACAACTTATGAGTTAGGTGTTATTTCAGTGTAATTGATTCAGATCAAACTGGGGCCAACAATGAAGATATAAGAAACTTATTATTAGGGGAAACATTCTTAAGTAAAGCATTTAATATAGGGCCTACTTGTTTTTGATCCATCTCCATCTTGTTTGGTGATCTAGGTCTCTGACCATGTGAGGGTTGTGTACTTGTGGTTGGCATTTATCTATCCCTGCATGTATCAGTTCTCATCAGTGGCAAAATAAGCACATGAAGCCATGCAAAATCACATCCCTTCTCTAGTTGTCCTCTCATGTATATCTCTCTTAACTTTGTTGGATTCGTTCTTAATGGGTCCCTTATTTGTGTTCCAAGTAAACATCCAAATCAATTTTCCATGGCTAAGCTTGGTGAGGCATGGTTAATAAGTCATATTAAGTTTCGATAAAATTCTATTCGACGTATAATTAATTGTAATTTACCAGTCATGCATCAAACCCACAAAATTCGATCTGTGTCCTGAATTTGATATGTTATAGTCGATTAAATTGTAACGCTCTAATAGTCCCATATCGGATGAAAAACTAATCTTGATTAGAATAAATGAGGCATACACTCTAGTAATAATAATTCATGGGCTTAAGCATTTTGGGTATGTGATTTGGCCCAACGAGTTATTGTTTGGCAAAGTGCTACACCAACGGATTTGGCGAGTCTGTGATCTCGTTTGGACCCAACGAGGACGTCCGTAGGAGCTACCTTTAGAATCTCACACCTGAATTGTCTTTCTGTGATTTGGTTTGGACCTGACGAGTACGTCAGGATCTAAATAAAGGAAGTTTGTAACGTCCCGATAATTCCACATCGGGTGAGAAATTGATTTTCATTTCGTACGTTGGTAATAAGAACTAAACTTAAGCATTTTGGGCCGATTTGGGCACAACGAGTTATTGTTGTTAGTGTATCAAGTCATTGCATAAATTCTCTATTGAATTTAACTTATTATTGATCAGATTTTGTAGATGGCTTTAGGTTCTATACTAAAAATTAGTCTTTTTTATCTATTGGTATAGTTCAGAAGAGATAAAATTTTAAGAATTTATACACATGGTAAAACCCTTCTATTTTGTCCCAGTTTTGCCTTCATATATAGACATACCTGTTGATGCATGTCTTATTTTTTTTCTGTTGGGACAAAATCGAGTAGATTTATCAATTGAATAGAGATGTAAATGGAGCTGTGCATACTCAAATGTAGACTCTCTTTATGTAGAACTTAGTTATACTATTTCGATACTTAATAATGCTCTCTCTCTACCGACCGTCCCTGTAGTGAAAAGTGGTTAATACCCGAGACCCGAGTTCGAATCCTAGTTGATTCACATTTCCAGCTAAGCTTATTTCTAAATAAAATAAACGACGCGGGTAGCGTGCTATCTATCTCTCTCAAACAAAATAATGCTCTCTCTCTCTCTCATTGATGGAACATCACAATGGGGGGAAAATCAAACCTAAAACCAAAGGAAAAGGACAAATTCATGAAACAACTTTTATCTGAATATATGTACATGGGTAAAGGTTAGTTATATGTACATATGTAGGATCTTCATTAGCATGTGGGGTATGTTCCCCTATAGGCAATCATGGTCTTAATTAATAGCGCCATTTGACTTCTTATTTTATAACACTTATGTCATATCCAAAGGCAAACCATGGACTTGAATATTAAATCCAAATTATTGGATTAAAATTATCTTTTAACTGTAGAGACGAGATCATTTTAAAAAGACAAGGGACCTTTGTGTTTAGCTTAGGATCTGTGTGCATGTATAACCTCAGCGGCACAATGCGAAAGCACCACAAAATTGTGCCTAACTATGAATATATGTACCGACCGTCCCTAGAGCAAGTGGCAAAAGGCTTGGTGGTTGGTACTCCTGACCCTAGTTCGAATCCCAGTTTATTTATATTTCTGGCTAAGTTTATTTCATTTACTAAATAAAATAAACGAAGCGGATAGCGTGCTATCTCTCAAAAAAATTATGAATATATGTATATATATATATATATATATATATATAGAGTTGAGCTAGAATACTCTCAAAAGCACCAACCCCTTGGTGCTTTTGAGTTTCTAGCCCTTGGATCTACTTTTTGTTTACTAATACCCTTGGATCAAACACTATTCCACCTACCACCACCTACCACCATTTATTACTACCTACCACCATCATCTCAACCCTACATCTCTCCAACCAATGGCTAAAAACTCAAAAGCATCAAGCCTTTGGTGCTTTTGAGAGTATTCTACAACTCTATATATATATATATATATATATATATATATAGAGAGAGAGAGAGAGAGAGAGAGAGAGAGAGAGAGAGAGAGAGAGAGAGTGTGTGTGTGTGTGTGTTCGGCTATAATGCTTTTAAAATCACAAGTATTCGGTGTTTATAATTTGTTCACCGATAGATCTATTCGTTTGACCAATTCCGTATTTTAGATTATGCTATTCCACTAACCACGCACTCAATCTTAGAGGATCATTATTATTCTAACCCTACAAATCTTCATCTAAAGGCCGATAACATACAAACACCAATAACTTGGTGGTTTTAGTTGACTCTTCTTTTTTTTTTTATTCTTCTTACATCTTGAATGGTGAAAATGAAGCATCAACTGTGATTAATTAAATCTGGATAAACAATTGATAAACTGGGCCGGGCCTGGATTCTTTCCGCTTTACGATTTGGATGGCCCAAATGTATTTGGACGGAGCGTGGGCTAAAAGTAATAATTGTCTCTAGCCAGGCCTGGTCGGATCCGAGCTAACCAAAAGACCAAAGAAAATTTTATCAGGCCCGGCCCAATTAGGATTTTATTAAATTAAAAATTCAGAAAATATGAAGAAAAAAGAAAAATTTTCAAGCCAGGATTAGAATTAGGAATCCAAGTTCAAGTGTGAGTACATGTATCATGTATGCCCCTCACCAAAAAAAAAAGACCTGGGATAGAACAGTGAGAGTTAATTCACACTGGGCTCAAATAAAATTTAACATCTTGCGAATATAACAAATGAGCAGCTATGTATTAAGGATCAGGGAGAAAGAAGAATTTAAGAGCCCGCTTAATCCGTGGTTATCTTAACATTGCTAATAATCTGATATCTGTTATTCAGACTACTATATACTAATGCTGCATTACTTCATTTGGTTCAGTACAATAATGTAATGTCGGATTACAGCTTATATAAGATTTTTTTCATTTGATTCATCTTATATATATTTCAATAGTTTTGATAGTAAAGTTAATACCATTCCAAAAAGACTCTTACAGAAGTTTATTTAAAATTTAACTGCAGGAACAACTCTCCTTTTCAGATCTTCCCATCAAGCTTGGTGGTTGTTAAATATTCTCGAATTCCGCTCGTTCCATATATAGTAGTTTCCAGCAAGCTGGGGCCTATTTGGCTTTGATCCATTTCTATCCTGTTTAGAAAGTGGCTTCAGGCCTTGTGCAAGGGTTGGAACTTTTTTCGAAAATGATCCTGTAGAATTTTATAATTGACAAAATAACTTTCTAAAAAATTTATTTGTAAAACCAACCCTCCTTTCGCCACCTCAGCGTCATATCAGAGTTTCTAAAAAAAAGGTAATTCGTTAACCGTCTTTTGGGTACTCTTGAAGGCGGTGAATCGTTCACCGTCTTCTCAAGAAATGAGAAAAGAAAAAGTTAAAAAATAAGGCGTTAAAAAATAAAGCGGGCGGGTTTTTCATTAAAGGCGGTGAACCATTCACCGTCTTTAGTGCAAAACCCGCTTATTTCCAACTTTTTCTTTTTCCACCCTTGAGAAGACGGTAAACGATTCACCGCCTCTATTAAGACGGTAAACAAGTCACCGTCTTCTCAAAAAATGAAAAAAAAAAAAAAGTTAAAAAATAAAACGTTAAAAAAAAAAGCGGGCGGATTTTGCACTAAAGGCGGTGAACCATTCACCGCCTTTAGTGCAAAACCCGCTTATTTCCAACTTTTTCTTTTTCCACCCCACCGTCTTCTCTAGGGACCCAAAAGACGGTTAACGAATTACCGTTTTTTTTAGAAACGCTGATGTGGCGAAAGGAGGATTAGTTTTATAAATAAATTTTTTATAGGATTATTTTGCTAATTATAAAATTCTACAGGGTCTTTTTCGAAAAAAGTCCTAAAAGGGTTGTGAATTGTGATGTGGGGATATTTAATCTTGCTTGTATATCAATTCTCAATATAAAAATAAGCATATGAAGCACATTCAAAATAATATACTTTCTCTAGTTGGATGTGTCCACATTCAGTTGGATTTTGGGGACCCCTTGTGTCCCAAGTGAGTATATTATCAGTATCAATTTTGAGATTGGTTATAAGCCATGTAAATTTCCCTCTCACCCATCCTTCTCAGCCTTTTTCTTCTTGGTTATCTTTAATGGTGAAGAGTATATCTTCTTGGTTATCTTTAATGATGAAGAGTATAACAAACAGAGAAGGAAAACAAAAGGGACAACAAAACAAGAACAAAACAAAGAAGAATTGGAGAGGAGCTAGGTAGTAAAAGATAAAGAGTTATTTATATACGCGGACTCTTTCTTTTTGTGAAACAACCGTTATATTCTAAAAACTTAAACAGTGTTTAAATATTTTTATATTTAACACTCTCCCTCACGTCTGGGCTCGAGACTTTTTTTAGTCAGCTCATGACGTTTCATCTCATGACGTGGGCTTGAATTAAATGAAAGAAAATTAATATTCTAGGAGTCTGGTATGACTCGAACTCAGGATCTCCTGCTCTGATATCATGTGAAAACAACCATTGTACTCTAACAGCTTAAGCTTTTAGAGTACAACGATTGCTTCCCGCTTTTGAACTCAAACAGCGAAAATTTATGGTTTGGAAGGACTTTAACATACATGATCCTCTTTCTGATGAAACACCATCATAAGAAAATTAAAACTATATTTACTTCAGAACTATGAGATGAGATTATGCCTCAGTGACAGCCTGTGAAAGCACCAACAATGGTGCCTCACCAATTACCATGCTGATATCATATATCGATTTAATTGCTTAAAATAATTTTTCCTAGCTAAATGATCATGCATTCATGAGTAAACACAATGGGTATCGCTTCGATGTGTTTCGCTAATCTTTATACATATATATATTTACTAACTCATGTGTGATTGCATTGGTTGATCCTCGATCACCTTCATGGAATTTCTACTACCTTATAAAAAAAAAACAATGGTGGCAAAGGATATATAGTGGGTGTCCAACAGTCCAAGGCTCTTCAAGGAGTGGGGGGCTTTAATAGTCTTTAGACCCTCCCAACATTAATAAGCTCTCAAAAAGCTTCTTCTCTGCTGTTTTGTGGATTGCTTAATCCCACAAGTCACTGTCCAGCAGGCTCTAGTGCAACAAGAACATTCCATTTTGCAGTAGAAAATTGGGTTGACATGACCAAAAGGGGAGGGGGTTCTTTGTTTAATTGATGGAACCTGGCCTAAGTGACCACCATTAGCAAATATTAATTAGTAGTGGACCCCCTTAGCATCATCACCATGACACCATAAAAAAAGTATTCTTGTGCTCAAGTGTAAATATTTGTTATATAAAGCACAGGACTACATGTACTGGTGCAGGGCATTTCTGCAAGTTGGTGCTCTACTTTTGTCAAAGCATCTGATTCAATGCAATTCAGTGTTACTTCCCCCCCCGCTTTTTTTTTTTTCACTGGTACATAACTGAAGTATATGTAGAGGTATATACATATATACATAAATCAAATATATATGTTGATAGTGTAGTACGTACACATGTTTTACACACGTACACTTTGAAATTATTGGGAGCTATATATGATGTATAATAACACCACTGAAAGACTTCAAGCTTTATCTTTTTCATCACACATTGGAGAACAAATGAAAGTAGCATCGATGTAATTAAAATGAAAGCAAATGCAAGGGGAGTCCTAATTAAATCATCCCTTTCATATGCATATATGCAACAACATCTTTTACATAACACTTTTCGCAACGTGATTCGTCGATCGTTCCGCAAAATCATTTGTTAACACAAGGAGGGGATAAAACTGGAAGCATCGAATGACAAAAGGTAGGGAAAAAGTATAATTATATTTCAAAATTAAAGTCTCTCGAAAAAGCGTGTTGGGCGAGACTTGATGTTTTCTAAGCATATCAATGCCTAGATTTCATCCCTCTTCAACTGTTCAGTTTGACAGAAAGTCTACTATTAATAGACCCAACCATTTCAATTCCGTGCCTGCAGATACCCACAGATTATCAGCAAATTTATCAATACAAGCATTAGCTAATCTTTCATATATACCAAAAAAATTATGAATAAAATAGGCGGATACCCGTCAACTTATGAGCATTTTGGGCAATTTGCGGGTCGGAATCTATGCCCGTGCGTGGATACTTGCAGGATACTTGCATATATATATATATATATATATATATATATATATATATATATATATATATATATATAATTGAGTAGAATACTTTTGGAAGCACCAACTTTTGGTGCTTCTAACTTTCTAGCTATTAGATCTACTTTTTTGACTACTAATAGCCTTTGGATCTAACACTATTCTACCTATCACCATCTATTCCATCAACCACCATCATCTTAACCTTACATCTCCTCATCCAATGGTTAAAAACTCAAAAGCACCACCTCAATGATACTTTTGAAAGTATTCTAGCTCAACTCTATATATATATATATATATATATATATATATATATATATATATATATATATATATATATATATATATATATATATATATATAGGAATATTATTAATAAGCACCAATGACTTTAGTAAGTTTTCTACCCTTGGATTAAAAGATATGCGGCTAGGATGATGTGGGTCCTCTAGGGTTGAGTGGGTAGTTGGTTGAATAGTATAATCTAACGGGTAAAGTTAATTAAAGGGGTTAATCCGATGGTAGAAAACTTACTAAAGACTAAGTTCGTCGTCTTATTAATAAGCATACCGACTCTATATATATATATATATATATAAAATTTGTGTATGGAAAGTATGAAAATAGAAAAAAAAAACTTTATAGGTAACCCGTATACCTGTCACCGGCAGGCGGGTATTGATAAGAATAATTGCTACCCAAAAATTTGTTGATAAATTTTACTCACTCCCGCATAATCTGTGAGCACAATAACCGGTCCACGGGTTGCTCAACCCGGTAGTTTCTTGGGTCCAACTATTAACAGGTCTAGAGAGAGAGAGAGAGAGAGAGAGAGAAGATATTGTGAAAGTGATTAGTATGATGATCACTAAGTTTAATGCAACTGCTAATCAAGTGGAGAGTAGAAAACACAAATAACTTTGCTCCCCCAACATTCCCCACAGGCTATTCGATCTTGATGTTGATGTGGGAATCCAGGGAGAAAAAGAAACATGCCCATGAGTCAAACCCCATTAGAGTTTACCAATAGAGAAAGGTTTTGATATGTGCATGAGAATCCAATTCTCCACAGTATGTGATTCTCCCCCACCAAGCCCACAAAAGCGTTGACCATGAAATTAACTACCATTATATCAAAGTGGATCCGGCCTTTAATTTCCTCAACCCACCCCCCCCCAATCCTTTCCAAAAGTCATAAGGCAATATTACAATAGTTTTAATATTGGTGCTCCAAAGAAACATGTACTTCTTGAGAATTCTAATCAATGTGCCATGAGCTCTCTCTCTCTCTCTCTCTCTCTCTCTCTCTCTCTCTCTCTCTCTCTCTCTCTCTCTCTCTCTCTCTCTCTCTCTCCTCAAGCAAAGCATCAAACTCTTTAATGGATGAGCAACACCAAACTATTCCATCTTTCCCCTAACACCACCTACTCCTCCTCTACACCTTTAAATGCCATAATATACCCTCCTTGTCTTTCAAAAGTGTATGCAACTATAGTGATGAAGTGATGAAGGTGAAGAGCAAGCTCTTCGCGGCCCTGGACGCGTTCATGGACCATGCAATACGTAAAGCTTCGACGGCCGAGCATGCCATCATCACCAGCATAGAAGCTACGATCGTGCGATGCACCAGCCACCACGATGCGCCTATAGACGATAAGTGCGTGCACGAGATCCTCTTCCTAGTCTCGAACGCTCCCGGCTCGATCTCCTTCTTGGCTAATCGGATTTCGAGCAGGTTCGAGAGCACGCGGGACCCCGTGGTGGCGCTAAAATCTCTTCTACTCCTCCACCGCCTTCTTCGCGGCGGCGATCGGTACTTCGAGCAAGATCTACGCAGTCAAGACCTTAGAATCGATCTCTCATGGTGCTTGGGCCGGCCGAATGGCTTGCACTCCTTCCTCCTCAGCTATTCATCCTTTCTCAGAGAGAGGATGGGGTGGATCATCAACCAAGCCGGAAATCTAGAGCCGAGCTGCAGGCCACCCAGAAAAGAGCTTCTATCTTATGAAGAGGATGCGATCGACTCGGTTATATTTAGACTTTCGAAGTGCCAAAGCCTTCTGGATCGGGTCATGGATTGTTTGCCCGTCGATGTTTTGAGCAACGGTCGGGTGATTCAGTCGGCGGTCAACGTTATCTTAAGAGAGAGTTTTCGGGTTTACGAGAGCTTCCAAGAAATGATAGAGGATTTCGCGAGATCCTCCTTCGATCTTAAGAAGTCTTTGAGGGTTTCAGCTCATGAAATCCTCAAGAAAGCATGCGCGCAAACCATTAGACTTCATGAATTCTATCAAAATTGCGAGAGAAGCATTTTAGGCAAGGGCTTGGACTATCCTTGTGTGAGAATTATTGCGCCCACCCAAATCTCGTCGATAGAGCAGTTTTTGCCCAGTTATTGTTACGAACGTGTGGCAATCCCTGAGGACGAGAAGAAGAATGAAACACAAACAACAAGCGAAGAGTCTCCGACCGAATCCAACGAACCGATCGGTGCTCTATTTTCTCAAAAGTTGGAAACAACGATAAGCACCGTGTGGGTCGAGTTCGATGAAGAAGATGTACAAACTTTGAGCTTCTCACTGGCATCGAGTTCGACAGATAGTTCGTCAACAGGACACGCAATGCAGAGGCTAGCTATGACCTAATTTATCGGTTTCTCTTCCGAGCTATATATGAGGATCGGCTCTTCAGATCTAGAGAGACCAAGCTAACTATTTACCTACATGATTACTAGTATATATATATATATATATATATATATATATATATATATATATATATATATATATTGTTTTTTTCCTTCTGGTTCTTATTTGCTTGCTTTAGTAGCTTGAATGTTGTCTTGTTGTGGAGGTGGATCTTGCATTATTATTACTGCTGCTGATATTCTTTGTTTTCACAAAGTTTGCTCGAGAAATGATGAATCCATATCTTCTGGGTGGATTTCAGTAATAAAAACCGCCAAAGTATTGTGTAATGTCTAATGTTTCTCTTGATTAAATCGACAAAAAAAAAAAAAAAAAAAAATAAGCATAATTTGCATGGAAATCGATGGGTTTCTAAAAAAGGTGACATATGATGCATGCAATCTAGCAAAATCCTGATTTGGATTGATTTTGAGATTTTTTTTTTTTTTTTTGCGTTTCAAATTTTGTCTCGGATTGATTTTTACACCTCATATAAACCAGTTTAATTAGAAGAGCACCACCGCCCTATGGTGTTTGCTGTTAAAAGACACACCAGCATCTTCACACAACACTTGCATTTTTTTTATTTAAGATTCGCTGTATTAATTAATAAATAAAACAAGATACGGGGTTCCTAATGATTGCTCCAGCACCATGAAAACAGAAACCTACAAGATTGTTCTGCTGCAGTGGGATCTCAACCTTCCAATTAGTTAATTTTTTTTTCTTTCTGTGTGGTCACCTGCAGGCTGCAGATGAGGACTAGAGCCAAAAATACATGTCATGACCTTCAGCAGTGCAGATGCTCTTTTCTCAGACCAAACGGCACTGTCACTGTTTCAGTCCACGTGAAGTCATGTTCCTTCCTGAGTTCAAGAATTTCTCATGTTTTAAGTCTTAACTGTGTTATCTCAATCCCTGTTTTATTCACAATATACAAACTATAAATGATCTGACATTCATTTTAGCCAAAGATTGAGATGCATGCATACATTACCTTTTTTTTCCAAATTGTTCCCAAATCCGACTCTCCCTCTCCTCATCTCTTTCACTCTCTCTCGTAACCCCGTATTACGAATATCTATCTCAAACTCCCGTAATGTAATGTCGCCCTCCAAAAATATTGAATGGAAATCACATAAACCTCTAATTTTAGCTAGAATTCATACAAATATTGCTATACTCCATTATCAGTTAATTATATAAAAACATCGTAAGAACGGGTTTTCAAATTGCTTGATTACAATACAGCTACCGACATGTCCAACTATCCAAGTCCTAGTTCTTACACAAGAAAAAAAAAAAAAAAAACAGATGGCAGAGTAACATGTGATCACTGAATCTCAAATACCACATAGAAGGATTGTGCACCAACTAAATCTCAAATACCACATGAAGGGATTCTTTCAATATATCTCATCCTCTCTATTAATTAAGAGCACATTTTAAGTTCAGGAAAACAGTCGAGTGTATAGTATATACCAACACATTACCAGACTAATTGATATACACCACTCTATTCCCAGCCGACGACACAACACACTGCTGCTAAAGCCATTAGGGCCCAAGTAGAAGAAAACGATGCGGTGAAATGCACTCCATTAAGGGCTAATTTGAGTAACTCCACAAAGTTAGGAAAGTACCTGGTATTCTAAATTGAAAACATGAAGAATGCGGCCATTCCATGCTTTTATGACCTGATGCGTTCATTTCTGCCACCACATCACAAAGCGCGGACTAAGAAAGCTGAAAAACTTCACTATCTGCTACAATATGTTAAAGCTGAGAAGTCACAAGCCAAATAGACGCCAATAATTAACAAAGATTAGACATCCAGTAAGACATAAAACTAAGCTTTAAACCGGTTATCAGCTGCATCGAAAATAGTCTCCCTTTCTGACATTTTCGACGACTTCATCTTTAAGGCCGACCACGAGCTTTCAAAAACCTTCATGTCCTAGCCCTCTTGTTACTGCAACCAGGACATTTGTACTGCTTGATGTGCTCAGCTCTGGCAGGAGTGATCTTAACACATTTGCCATGGAACCATTTCTCACACACATCACAGCAAATCCAGAACTCATCATTCGCGTAATTGTCCCCGCAGGCGCCACAGAGAGTGTTCCCGTGCTCTTCCTCGCCTCCCTCGCCCTCACCTCCTTCACTCTCTTCGTCCTCTTTTGGAGGCATCTTTGAGGCCTTAGTATGGGATTCTGAGTTCCGTGATGGCTGCAATAAGATTTCTTCTGTGAGTAATGGAAGGTAAGAGGTCGACAAAGATGGCATTAAGAATTGGATGAAGATATGAATTATGATGCAATTGTAAAGCATCTGAACTGAGCATTTGAACTAACTTTAGAGCCTGATTTGGTGTTCTTGATGCTGCTATTAGGGGTTTTCTCTTTTGATTGCTTCTTGGCAGTTCCTGTCACAACCTCATATATAGTGGGAAGACCATTAATCATGGCAAACAGCCGCTTCCTGCATTACAGTGTGATGAAAAACCCATATGAGCACCCAAAGTTCTAATCTAAATAGTCTGCATAAATGTTGAAAAAGAATGTATATGTCGGGCTTTAGCTGCATGAGGGAGTTTCTATGGGTTCAATATCTCGAAGTTGTGCAGTTAGCACAAGCAATACATCTCATTGTGAACAACTTGACATGAAACATGGAATACCTATGAAGGCAAAAGGAATGGTGTAATAGGGTAGCATTGTGAGAGAACTGTTGAAAGGCACTGCTTTATACATTGAATAGCTTTTATCATTCTTTAGCAGCCTATATAATATATGCAAGATGGGACCATTAACAGAAATAGGAGGCACAACAGTAAACAATAAATGCAAGAGGACTAACAGAGTTCACCAAGACAAGGCAAAGGGACAAAGGATCGCATTCACAGACACCTTTTTTTTTTTGAGAGAGATAGGTAGCATGCTACCCGCTTCGTTTATTTTTTTAAGAAATAAACTTAGCTAGAAATGTGAATCAACTAGGATTCGAACTCGGGTCTCGGGTACCAACCACCAAGCCCTTTGCCACTTGCTCTAGGGACGGTCGGTTTCACAGACACCTTATTGAAGTTGAGCACAACTAGTTTTGGGATGTGTTCACCAACTCGTTATCGAAGTTGGGCACCAGTTTTAGCGACCAATAATGGAATTTAGAGCAGCAAAAATAGAAGCCGTATGGTGATGACAAAGCAAAATAACTGTTTCAGTTGATTTTAGATCTATAAAAAATGGAGCATACGGCATGTCCACCATCTCCAACTGAGAGAAATCATAGGATTTTCTCATGCAAGATCCAGTCGCATTACATTCATCAACTTAACAAATGCAACTTCCATTTATGATTTTGTCCAAATCGGAACAAGATATTTTGAGACATGACGCTAAGCACATGGGTGAAGTTACAGGCCGTTCTAAGATATTTAACACTAATTTTTGGGACATCTCCAGTATGTGGTACATTGCATATCAATTGCTCAAAAGGGCTGGAAAAGACATCAACACCCAAAAGTGCAATATAATCAAGGTTTCTAAGAACATTTTTCATGACTAAAGGGAAAGAGAGTAGTCCATGAGAAAAGACTTGGACTCACAACTCGGAGGATAAAAATCAATTATGTAAAAATAATTATGGATGGGAAACCAAATTGAAAGAATATAAACCTAAAGAAATAGGAAACCCAAGGGACTGTTGTATAATGAAAACAGATGGGAAAAAAAAAAATTCATCTTCCAGTATCTAAGTGCAAGAGAAACCCCAAAATTTAGACTTCAATGCAAGCTTACAACACTAATGTGAAGTGGAACTAACAATATGACCCAAGTCCCTACCGTCAGTAATGAAAGCAGATATTTTGACCGAAGGCAATCAAACAATATGATTGTTAAGGAAAAGGGAATAAAATAAAAATTAGAAAACTCCATGTGTTAATGTCCAGTAAATAGCTGGCAAGTAAAGATATCGCAAGTCTTTGCGGCGAACACACTCAGCAAAGCAGCCAAGCAATTTCACAACAACACGTCTTACAGAGTTACAGTAGATAGAAATCTACAGATTGATATACCCAATACATAAAGTGCAATAATATGGATGCCAAAAAGTAGATAACTCCATCGACTGGTTTATTCAACCACACAGATTTGAGTATAAAAACACAGAAAAGGAAACCCCAAGCAAAGGCCTTGATATGCCTATTAAAAGCTTAGTGTTATTGTTTGGCAACATAAAGCCTATAAAAGAGAGAGCATAAACTGAATACCGACCGTCCCTAGCGCAAGTGGCAAAGGGCTTGGTGGTTGGTACCCGAGACCCGAGTTCGAATCCTAGTTGATTCACATTTCCAGCTAAGCTTATTTCTAAATGAAATAAACGAAGCGGGTAGCGTGCTACCTATCTCTCAAAAAAAAACTGAATACTGGTACATCAATGATAAATGAAAAACAAAATACATCTGCTTGTCGAGCGAGGAAATTAGGTTATAACTTTGGTAAAACCAAACAATAAAATAAGTACCTGGATTCCTTATCAAATCCGAAGCGCGCTCCAAAGTAAAAGCCAACAGCCAATAGCCACGCATCGCTATGAACTGCTACCAATGATAACCAATCCTTCTCCTCCATTCCATCACGAGCAAAGTTTATACCTAATGCCGGCTCTGGGAGTTCAGGCGGCACTTCCTCCGCAGGCAAGTTCACTTCCCAAGTCTCATTGGGATGTCCATACAGACATAAATTCTCCTTCTCTGCAAGCAGAGTTCCATTACCTCGGCAAGCCGATCAAACCGTAATAAAGAAGCGCAATTAAACATTTTGCTTATAATAACGGTAATCTATATGCTCAGAAATAGAATTAATTCATTAACTGCTTAAATGGGACCTTAGAATAATCTGTGTGAGAAAAGAAAGTAGCTAACAATCTCGCAAGTTACAATCTTTAAAGACAAATTAGCTAGAGAGCTGGGTATTCTCTAAGAATCTCACTCCACAAAAATCGGTAAATAATTACACTAACCTAAAGTAACTTTTCGAGCAATTACGACAAAAGACTAAGATCTAATTTTTCAAGTATGTCCCTCAAACAGAACTCCAATTCATGGAACACAGGTTGTGTCTAATTCGAACAAATTTCTCAAAGAGGGGGCGATTTTGCAAGCATGAGGTTAAATATGTAAATAACAAAACTCTTGAAGGGCATTATGATAATTCAGTTTTTGCAGGAATGTAAACGTATATAGCTAATTTTGCAGGGGTATGAATGTAAATATCTCTTAAATGGAAAAAGCAACACTTGAGGATTAACAATAGACGAGCGAAAAATTAAAAAAATAAAAATTAAAAAAAACTTCTTTTTTATCTATCAAACAACAAGAGCAAAGAAAAAAAAAACCCCTAATAGGAGAGAAGGACCTAAAAAGCCGGAATTTTTTCTTACAGAATCGAAAATAAAAGAAAAAGAAAAGGTAACAACTCACCTGGGTCGCACTGTTGGTGGAATTTCTCGACATCTGCACAAAGCGATAGCAAAAAAGAAGAAAAAAATCGCAAAAACGAAAACTTATCACACTATAAAATGAGCTGTATCTTTGAAAACTTCAATTTTTTTTGAAAAAAAGAAAAAGAAAAAAAAAAAAAAAGAGTAGGAGAGTAGAGACCAGTGGTTAGGGCTTTGATTATTCCGGCCCTCCTAGCTCTAAAATCCCTGAATACCTCCTCAGGCGTACGCGGATTATAGCCCCCACCCCCGTCCATGTCCCACAGCGTTATGGACCGATCACAACGCGCGCGCAAGAGAGAGAGAGAGGAGCTTCGCCGAGCTCTAATGGCGCCTAAGAGAGCACGAAGAGAGAGGAAATCGGGGAACTAGGGTTAGGGCTCGGGGCAGTGGGAGACGTTGAGGCCCCTCCGGCGAAAGGCGAGAGGAAGCAGGCGACGAGAGGGAGGGGTTCGAGAAGAAAATATAAAACAAAAAAGAGGGTTTTGAACGAAGGGTTTCTTCTCCCTTAACCTTTTCCTTTACCCCCTCATCTATACGTTATTGTCAAATCCGTCCCTAACTTTACTTTTCGCCTAAACGCCCTCTTAACTTGAAAAAGTACCTTGACGTACGTTTTATTACTCAATTAAATTACGCAATTCGATACTTACTAATTTTTATTTTACAAATAAAAATTAATGTTTCGTTTCTTCTGCTCGTTGGCTTGAACGTGAGCCACGTCTAATACAGACATGTTTGTATTCTTCGAACAAAAATTATACGAATATCGTCTTCAAATTATATAACTATTAATTTGGAAACGATGCTGATAGGCACTGCGCGTCATCGCATGCCCATTGCTGCCCTCCCTTTCCCTTTGTAAAATTTCAGATGCACAAAAATTTCTCTTTTTCTCATTTCCGTCGGCGGCGCGATGGGCGCCCATCAGTAGTTTGGGGACGATGCTCATACAATTTTTGTCTGCATTCTTCTCTGTAAATTTTTCACTCAAATTTGGTTTTTCCAATCTGCAGAGCACTTTCGTTTGCATCGGCATGTGGGTCCCGCGAGCGTCCAAAACCCTCTGAAAAATTCAATTTTTATTTTTAATTATTATTATTATTATTTTAAAGAGGATAAGGGTGATCTCTGTATAAGTATATATATAGGGCTTAAAAGAGATTAAACTGATAGTTTAAATAATTCACCACCGTTTCACAAGAGAAATAAAGAGAAATAACAATAATAATAATAATGGGTCAGGCCAGGTGTGGGCCCTACAAAATTAGGACCACCAGATCCATGAGAATCGCGGATTCAAATGCGACCCCGTGTGGGGCCTCCTTCGACCAATGCTTCTGTAGTTCATCACTACTTAAAAGATAAACCAGGATAAGTGTGAAAAAAACAATAGGAAAGATATTCAAGTATACAAGTTTGTTTAGGATCTTTATGCAGATTCATCAACTCGCAAATTAATCAATCTTCAAACAGCTTGAATAGAAACCGCGACAGAAAACACAACCGCGACGAAATTCACCTCAATTCTTCTTAATTTGCCGTCCTTGAGACCGTGCACTCAGAAAGAGCTCCCTGCAATGTGCCTTTAGACAATTGCAGCAGCAGAGTCTCATTACATACAAATCACCCACACATACAGTTCTGTTCGGCACACAAGCGCCGAAAATCAGGAAATGCACACAGGAAGCGCGATCTTCTCCCCTGAAGTTCTTAACTGATTTGTTATCACAATATACCGAGAGCATCTGTAATTCCCAGAAGTAATTTGATCAGTACATTCTTTAGGATTCTTGATCTTGTAATGAACTACATGGGTAGAACAACGGCACCTGCTGCGACGGTGAACTGGTGTCGCTATCTTTCACTTGCATGTGCCCTATGAGGGCTCACTTTGGAATGTTAGGCCTTCGTCGTGGAAGCCGAAAAATTTTGAATGATAGCTGAGACTTCTGATATTCTCGACCGGATGCTTCATCTGTAACCTCAATCGAGGATGATGTCAGGTTAAGTGAAAGGGAGGATTGCATACATGTTGAGGAGAAAACCCACTGGATACCACTACCAGAAAACGCCTGGGGGGGGGGGGCACACTAAGACATAATTATTGATGCATATTGATGGTCATATGTAAGCAAGCAATATATGAAGAAATATGCAAGAAACCACAACTAACCAACAAGAGGGGGGGAAAAAAAAAAGGAAAAGATGCCAATCCATGATTAATTTAAGTAAAAAGAAAAAATCTCAGAAGAGAAAAAAAGTTAACTTTAGAACATGCATTAAGCTAACTCTTACGCGATGACTCCACATTCAAGACTACTGGCACAAGTAGGTCGCCGCCAGGACATGCATCTTCATCAGTGGGAGTTATGAAACAAGCATCTCATCAACTACCTGATAGACAGATTTCCAAACAAAAATTTAAGCATATCTGACAGGTCGCAAGTCAGGGGAAAACTGCAAACTGTTGAACTAAATACTAATTAGAAGCAATTGAAGCCAAATGTGGTTATATCCTAAGTCAAAATAATAGTTCATATTAGGCAACAAAAGAAGACATTTGAGCCCAAGACAACACTTGCTGGGCATCTAAACTACAAAGGGCCAAACTCTGTGGATTAAGATTTGAGCAACATACTGGGGCCATAATCATACCTACTCCCATTAAATGAACAACCTTTCTTTGAAGCTAAGACTTCGGCGAAAGCCTTCTGCAACGCTCCCTTTGCAACTTTATAAATAGCTGCCGATGTGGCACCCTCTTCTGCAAACTTAATGGCATCGCGAAAAAGATCATTGGACCGCCAATTCAAGGGCTTTTTACAATTACTCGGCATTAGGGAGACGGCATCGCTCTTGGCATTCCTTGTCCACCTTTTTAATATATAACTATCAGGCAGCAAAAGAATACTCAGTACCATCATCACTCTGAAAACATGCCTGCATAAAATGCCCGAAAATTCGAACTTGCAGCAGCTACAGATAATGCTCTTTTCCGAATCATTGTATTTAACTACATGTGTTTTACTGGAATCCTCAACTTTAATCACCCGGAAGATGCTAGTCACGCCATCGTCAACTTTCTCGGTGAGAAAACCTGAAGCTTCAACCAATTCATCCTGAAACAACTCAAATATCGTTTTTGTATATATATCAGATGCCTGCTTCTCCAACGGCGACGGAGTCTTCATAACGAGTCTAGTATGAATAGTAGCAAAATCCGCCTGAATCTCCTTCTCGTGTTGCCCCGCCATGGCCTTATCGAACTGAGTGACCAAATCACGCAGCGTTGTCGTCGTAATAGAGTGCCTCTGAAAGAATTTTTGCATGGTCTCTAATTTTGTACCGCCAGAAAATTCACCGAAGAACTTGTCTTTGAAAAACACGGGGACCCATTTGTGGCGAATACCATATAACTTTAGCAGCCATATATTCTCGACCAAATCATATCTCTCGATCAGCGAATTCCAACTTGATTCAAACTCCTCGACGCTCTCCGACTCGCCCGCGCATTTCTTCAACTCGGCCTTAAAAGAAGGATGCGCCGAATATACATCGGCTAGCTTCTCCTTGCTCTTGCTGAAGACGTCCCCCTTGCAGAACCGATGCCAAACATCAGGAAGGACTTTCCGAGCCGCCGCTTCCGCAGCGTCACTGTAACCGGTGGTGAACGAGGCCGGCTTCCGCCGGCTCATCAGCGCGAGCCAGGTGTCGAAAAGCCAAGCGAACGAATCCTCGCTCTCGTCCGTCATAAATGCGCAGCCGAAGGCTACCATCTGCCTATGATGGTTCGTGCCAGTAAACGCCGCGAACGGCACCAACCGCTTGTTCTTCCTGCAGGTCGTGTCAAAAACAACCGCATCGCCGAAATAGCTGTACGACATTCTGGCCCGCGCATCCGCCCAAAAGACGTTCTGAACGCAGTTATTCCGGTCGAGCTGAATCGAGTAGAAGAAGGCGGGGTTTTCGGCCTGCATTTTCTTGAAGTATTCTAGCAAGCTCTGCGCGACGCCACCGCCGGGCCCGAGGCCGTTCTGGTGCGAGTGAGATTCGGCGGGGGTGAAGGCGAGGAGCTCCCACGGCCTCTTGGAGAGCTTCTTCTGCGAGGCGGCGGCGGCGGCGGCGGGGGGCGGGGGCTTGTCGGTGAAGGAGGCGCCGAGCGGGTGGCAGTGGTCGAGCAGGCAGCGGGAGATGGCCCAGCGGCCGGTGTCGCGGCGGTTGACCTGGAGCATGGCCTTGCAGCCCTCGCGGGAGGAGGCGCGGTTGCGGCGCTTCTTGGTGAGGTCGAACGGGTCCTTTTTCGTCGGGCGGCCCTGCTTGGAGCACACGAAGCGGCGCATGATCACCGAGTCGTCCACGCGGGAGGTGAACGACTTGCTGTTGCGGACGCGGAACCCCGCGCGCTCCGCGTAGCCCGCGTAGAACGCGCGCGCCGCTTCCGGCGACTCGAACTCCATGCCGATCGCCGGCTCCCGCACTTCCGGGGGAGGCGGAGGATCTCCACCGTCGGCTTCGCTCCGGACGTCCGATCGGACGGGTAGGAGCCCGGGATCGGCGGCGGCGATGGGTTGGTGGTTGAGGTGGGGTTCCTCGGACTGGATCGGGATTAGGGCTTCCACCTCGCCGGCGTCGAAGCCCATGCTCGGAGCTAGGGCTGTGATGTTCTCCATGAAAAGCTTCTCACCAAATTGGATCGAAAAATACGGAAAAAAATTACGGGAAAGAACGAATTGCTACACTTTTATTATCGTCGGAATTATTCGATCAAATTTGGGGATTCTTTTTTCTCTCTCTCTCTCTCTCCTTTCAATCGCCCTCGAATTTAGGAATCAGAAACCCTCCCTCGACTACACGCAGAGACCGCGAGATAGCACGCGTTCCCCTGCGCGGAGGAACCAATGGTGGTGCAAACTGTTCGACAATGGATCAGGGCCGTCGATTTACGGAGGCCGCGCCTTGGAAGAGGTCGATAACCAGCGCTTTTTTGAGAACTACAGCAGACCACAATCAGAAATCTAGGCTCGGTCCTCGAAATGATTTTGAAGCTCATTTGGAGGAATACGTCGGCTTTATCATCCATCGTTAATTTTAGATCGGAGCGTCATATTTGATGGACAGTGAACACGACGATTTTGTCGTGCGCAATACTGTCGGTACACCAGAATCCTCCACCGTCATCTATTTTTTATTAAACTATCTAACATTTAAATTTTTTATTTTAATGACTTTTTTAACCTCAATATTTAAATCCATCAGTTATTTTATGGTTTATTTAGTATATTTTAAGCATTTGTTTATATACATACGACGGCAATAATTGGTGAGGTTGTTTTTCCAGGTGTAGTACAGAGGAACGACTTAGTAATGGTCAATTGATTGCTGTCAAAAGAGCTGAACAGGGCTCCATGCAAGGTGAGTCGGAGTTCAAAACTGAGATCGAGCTGTTCACTAGGGTCCACCACAAGAATCTTGTCAGTCCAGTTGGTTTCTGCTTTGATCAAGGTGAACAGATGCTCGTCTACGACTCTACGAGCACGTCCCAAACGGTACTCTAAAAAGAATGCCTATCAGGTAATGTCTGATTCTTATTCGCTTCTCAGCATACTCTCATGTGAATTTTTTTTTTTTTTTTTTTTTTGAGAAAGAGGTAGCACGTTATCCGCTGCATTCATTAATCAGATGAATTAAGCTACAAATGTAGGACAACCGGGCCCCGAAGAAAAAAAAGTCAAGACGTGAGGAGAAGGTCCCACTCATTCACAAAGAGCTTGGTTCTGTGGACCGCTGGCCCGGAGTTAGGAGGGATATTTCGAAATAAAGAGTCATTCCTGACCTTCCAATTAATCCACCAGCAACCAACTAGATCAATAAGTCCGGTACCTTTCTTTAGATGATCCTTTTTGCCAAACCACCTATCCCAAATGAGGTTCATCTCCCTCCCTGGATCTTGAGCCTGGACCTCGACTTCTCCTAACACCAAGATAAATTTGCAGAATACGCAGGTAGGATCAACCGTCCATCCTCTCTTAATAAGGCGATCGCGTGTGAGAATTTTTTTCTTGAGAACATGAAAACTTTGACTTTAAGGGGGATTTTAAGACTCCGGATGTAGGTAGCATGCGCGTCTTGCGTTCCGTCCGTCAATACCAAATAGATCGATTTGATCGAAAACTATCCATCATTACTCCAGCGCCAAAGGATCGAATCTGGTCTATGCTCAATGGAGAAGCTAGAGACCCTTTCTTTGAGTTCGGATAGGTACGGTATCAGTCCTTGCAATTGCCCCACTTCGGCACCCAGTATCTCGGTCCAATTCCAGTTGCCTCTCTTCTGAATTTTACTCACCTCTCTGTCAGGTAATCTTTGATTCTTTTTTACGCCGACTGCTATTTGTGCAGGAAAATCTGGGGTGCGCTTAGATTGAAAAAGGAGACTTCGCGTTGCACTTGGTGCCGCTAGAGGTCTTACATACCTGCATGAGCTCGCGAACCCTCCAATAGTTCACAGAGGCATTAAATCAAGCAACATTCTCCTTGATGAGCATTTAAATGCCAAAGTTTCTGATTTTGGACTCTCTAAATCGCTGGGAGACAATGCAAGTGGTCATATTACCACTCAAGTGAAAGGAACAATGGTTAGTGGTTGTCTTTTGATGGTAGAACACACATGTATTTGCTTCTTTTTAGTCAAAAACTAACAAATATTTATTATGGATATACGCATGCAAAGTTAAAAATCTGAGTTTTGGTATATACGCTAAAAAATTTCAATTCTAGCGTGTATACCCTTCTACTTACAAAACCAACTTCCTTGCATGAAATTGGATTACTCCCAAATTAACATAAGCTATTTTTGAAAAAAAAAAAAAAAAAATTGCATTTTGAGGAGTATGCCCAAAACCTCAAATTTTACAGGGGTTAAAGATAGGTGATTTTGCCAGAATATGCATGTAGAAGTCCTTATTAGCAGCATGCTCTCTTGATGCAGGGATATTTAGACCCTGAATACTACATGACACAACAGTTGACCGAGAAGAGCGATGTGTATAGCTTTGGGGTCTTGTTGCTGGAGATTATCACTGCGAAGAAACCGTTAGAGCCAGGCCGATACGTTGTAAGGGAGGTTAATGCGATGATGGACAAGTCGAAGGATCTCTACAGCCTACATGAGCTTCTGGATCCAGCTTTAGGCTTAGGTACCGCACTTGGTGGGTTCGAGAGATATGTGGACTAGGCGATGATGTGCGTAGAAGAGTCGGGACTTGATCGGGCCAAGACGAGCGAGGTGGTGAACGAGCTTGAGAAAATCATGCAGATGGCCGGCATGAACCCGAATGCTGATTCTGCATCTACGTCGATGAGCTATTATGCCGAGTCGAGTAAGAGCCCCATGCGTCACCCTTACAGCAACGAAGGCTCCTTCGACTACATACAGTGGCAATGCGCCTTCACCAAAGCTAGAGCCGAAGTAATTAATTAAGTTCCGGTAACATTTCCTGTTGTTGTTCTTCATTTCGATCGACAGAAAAAAGAAAAAGAAAAAGTAAAAAAGAATCAGCTGCTTTGGAGATTGTAATTAAGGATAGTTTCGTGCAGCAGAATTTGATGTATACGTGCCTTCAATCAATGCCTACGATTGATACGTGTATCGCAAGCAAAACTTGACAATGTTGCAAGTGTTGTTGCTGTTCAATTGCAGACGATCTCCCGATCGATACCACTGAAAAGAGTATTTGTGTCGCAAGTAGATCAAAGAAGAGCAAATTGAAAAAAAGTGAGCCATTAAAAACAATAATAATAACACAACTCCTGTTTCCGGCCGTGATCCCAACTTAATTATTCTCGTCCGGAAATTAAGTACAAAGAATACCAAAAGTTCTGAATCATGCATTCATGCATGTGTGCTGGAGCGTCACTCAGTCAGTTAGTTAGTTTCGACCCTAGCTCCAGCTTATTTGCATCGATCGATCCTGCAGTGATCGATTAATTTGGTCTTTCTATTTTTATTTTTTATTTTTTTAAGTTAGGGGCTTCTCCAGCAGAGCGGAGACATACCACTCGTCCTTGTGGATCCCCCGGTCGAGCTTCCGGCCCGCGGCCCAGCGCAGCTTCTTGAACCCGATCCGGTCGAACATGGGCACGTAGGTGGCGTTGAGCTGCGAGCCGAGGCAGAAGAAGTGGTCGAGCCAGAACAGGCCCCCGGGGCGCAGCACCCTGTAGATGTCGTACAGCGCGAACTCCAGCATGACGTCGGGAATCCAGTTGCTGAGCACGTGCATGGAGTGCACGACGTCGAGCGTGTGGTCGGCGAACGGGAGCCGGTGGGCGACGCTGACGTGCAGGGGCACGAGCCCGCGCGACGCGATGAAGCTGTTGAACGGCCCGTCGAAGTTCATCGTGCTCGTCACCACCGTCACGTTGCGCTCCCGCATCCGCGCCGCGAACGTCCCCGTGCCGCCGCCGATGTCGAGCCCGATGCGCACCGCGCCGGGCCTGCGCGTCCGCAGCACGGCGTCGATGCCGAAGTCGAGCCCGCCCTTGTCGGAGAGCCACCGGGCCTTCTCCCTCCCGCGCAGCAGGTCGAAGCAGTCCTTGCAGTCGTAGGAGCCCTTCGCCCTCCCCCTGTTCACCAGGCAGCTGTAGTTCTTGCAGCTGTACGCGTCCCACGTTATGCTCGTGTCCGGGGGGATCGTCCACATGCTCTCCGGGAACGGCGTCGGCTCCACGTAGTTCGTCGGGGACCTCGGCCTGCACCGGCGCCGCGGGAGCGGCTCGCAGCCCCTCAGCATGAGCCGCTGCGCGGAGATCTCGTCGGACGGGCACTCCCCCCCGACCTCGTACGACATGTACGCGACCAGATCCGCCTGGTGGCGCCGGCACGCGGCGCCGAGCACGGGGTAGAGCTCGTCGCTGCCGATGTTCGGGGAGAAGCCGAGGGGGAGCTTGTGCGGGGACGCCACGAGCTTCAGCTCGCCGGAGAGCTCGCCGCGCCAGCCGCCGTCGCCGAGCCGGTCGGGATCGTCGCCGTGGAGGCGGCCGAGCTCGGAGAGGAGGGTGTCGAGCAGGGAGCTGGCGGCGGAGCAGCGGAGGCGCAGCTCCGCGAGCGCGACGTGCGCGCCGGCGAGCTTCGCGCGCGTGGAGTTGAGGTCGCGGCGGAGCGCGTCCGAGTCCCAGAGGTGGATGCGCGGCGCGTGCTCCGGCCACTGCACGTCGAGCGTGGCGCCGGAGAACAGGTACACGGATAGCAGGTTCGTCGATATCACCAGCAGCAATATCTTCAGCTTCGTCCGCTTACGACACATTTGCTGCTGATTCGATCTTCTCGAGTAGAGATGCTCGTGATCCTCCACGCCCCCCATTTTCCTCTCTCTGCATGCGATTGATGGAAAGTGGGGGTTAAGCTAAGCATGGGAGGAGGATCTTAATATTAATGCATGCATCACATCAGTAGTGCAAAACAAATAGTGGGGCTTCATTAAAAGGCATTAATGGGTGTTCACATATGCCTAACGCGCCGAGTAAAAATCTCGGTTGCTTGTGAAAAAGAAAGTGGGGGATGGGAAGCCCAATCTCTAAGATTCCGATATAATTTGCCCGAGAGTTTTTAAAACGTATATATATTATATATATATATATATATACATATTAATTATACTTGTCCTCAACATGTATATTGAAATTGTTAGTTTATTAGGTTGGGGTCCTCGCTCACCGTAATTCGGCGTTGGTTTCGTTCGAGACGGGTCGACACACCCCTTTAGTTTATGCAGTGTTAGGCGCAGATCCGGTCTATCTTGAGGAGTGTATATAGTTCCCTAAACTTGGTCCACCGTGTCATAATTAGAAGCTGAGGGGTGTGATTAGTTATTGCAGTACCGGAAAAGTAACTCACACTTGCAATCAACCGTTAGAGCAAGTGGCAAAGCAATTAGTGGTTGATACTCGAGATCCAAATTCGAATTCTAATTAATTCATATTTCTAGCTAAGTTTACTTCTAAATAAAATAAACAAAGCGGGTAGCGTACTAGTTATTTCTAAAAAAAAATAAAAAAATATCATGAAAATTATTATAAAAGTATTTTTTTATATTTTAATAATAAAACTATCTCTTAAATAGTAGTTTGACGAAAGGTGTGGGGAGCAACTTCTCCACCGCTTCCAAGGCGTGTATTATTATTACAAAAGGATAAAAGACCGCAACTTTATTTTTTAATTTTATTGGTCAAACGGTATAGATATATTTGTAAATTAATGGGAAAAATCAAGGCTATAACCGGCGCAAGTGGCCTCGGCGGCAGGGGCGCACGTTAGAGCTCATCCGTGCCACCGATTAATCTATACAATTGTTGGTATCCGAGACCCGAGTTCGAATCCTAGTTGATTTACATTTCCAGCTAAGTTTATTTTTAAATAAAATAAACGAAGCGAGTAGCGTGCTACCTATCTCTCAAAAAACAAAAAACAAAAAAAAACTGTATACATTGGCATTGTTTGGAATTTTTTTTTGAGAGAGAGATAGAGAATCCGCTTCGTTTTTTATTTTATTTAAAAATAAATTTAGCTAAAAATATAAATCAATTAAGATTCAAACTTAGGACCTCGGATACTAATCACGAAACCCTTTGCGTCTTGCTCTGGGGGGTCGGTGCATTGTTTGGACAGTGATCAAAGTTTGGTTCGAACCTGTACAAAGCTTGCTGATTCAGTGAGGCGAATTGGCTTTGAACTGGGGCCAAAATGCACGACGGGTCACTCTGCCTATTCGGTAACTCAAATCGGAAATAAAAAAGATTAGCATCTTCTTTTACACACAAAATTTTATGTTCTTGAGATACTCGCGTTGATCTCGCTCTCGGAATAGTGCAGGTTCGAACCAAAATTGCTTTTAAAATTTGAGTGCGATGAATGCTCCCTTTCTCTGCTGGTATGTTTCTAATAAGACCATGAGTTAAAGTTGTCGCACGGAAACGGGCTGGGCCAAGCCCGAATACATCACTTGCTTATCTAAGTCACTTTTTAACCCCAGCACGGCCCAATGATATTAAAATTAAGACGAGATTTGGCCCAGCCAAGTGAACTGGGTTGGGCCTATTCAACTTTGCAGTTACTCAAAATCCAACTGGCAATGGAAGGGCTATTTTAATTATTATTTATCATGAAACATGTATATAAGGTATTTATTTACTCATATACAATATATATGAAAATTTTCCTTTTCCCCCTATATGATGCTTTCATATTATTGCATCATTTGTTGGGCAAGTTTGTGCTAGCTTTTTTAAGTTGTCGATGATCATGACCAGCTTCGTGTTGAGCCGATTGACTAAGCACTTTGGCAACCATCCAGCTGGGTCTAACTGCAAAAATAAAAGTTCAAAATTTTAAAATAAAAAAAGAGGATAAATTCACTTGTTTATTTATAATATAAAAGAAAAAAAAAAGAAAAGAAAATTTTCAAGATTATTATTGCTTCATTGTGAAATATGTTGGAGAAATCAATACCAAAATGTGTAGACTAAAAGAATGCCATTACCTGAATAACGTAAGTCACGATGCACGAATCGTCGTCGAGCTTCTCGACCACCCATCCTGACTGCAGCAGCAGCCCGCGGATCGAATTGCTCTTCTTCGGCAGCAGTCCCGCAGCGATCTCCTTCGGTAGAGAAGCTACAGCAACTACCTACATAAAAAATGAAAATATTTCCAACATTTACTCTTTTCATTTCCAATATCAACAATGAAAATTCTTAACTAAAATAATGTTGGAGATTCGAAGCGCATCTTAGTTACCAGTGTTCCATCATCCATAGTCTCGCGCCGCTCGTAGACGATGAACTCTCTCTTCTTGAAGGGCGGTTTCGACGCGTCCCCGAACTTGAGGTGGATGATACTGAGGTTATCACTTAGGCCCTTTATGTACTTGGCTTCGACTAGGCCATGGTCCCATTGCTGTAAGATGCATATAGCTAGAAGGTTAATTACTATATAGCCATGTTTTAAAGGGCAAAGCAAATATAAAACATTGTTACAATAATACGTGGCTATGATCAACATTCATGATATATATCTTGGCTAAAAATCAAATGACACATGATATTTTTCTTTACAATTTATCAAATGGATAAGAAAGAAAGAAAAAAAAAAAAAGAACCGATGTAATTAAGCATCGTCTCCAAAGATAATGATTATTCGAATAGTCGGCGGTCATACCAAATCAATCTAGACTAATAATAATAACTAACAATTCTCAACCAAATTACAAGCCTTTCTACTTAGTGAAAGCACTAAAGACTTTTTAGACCATCATTAAAGACACCAGGTAAAAGGAATAGAGATTTTTCCAGTAAACCATTATAAGCTTTAACTTTTAAACCTAAATGTGATTCTTAATCCACATATGTCCCTCCATGTATAATTAATCCCCATGTGAAGGGGCACACACCCCTTCACTAGTTCACTCCCTCCTCATCCAGGAGACGCGTTTAGTCACGTGCCACCACTTCACTAGTTGCGTTGTTTGCTAGCGCGTCCTGCAGTAGCTGTTTCTCTGTTGATCCATTCCTACTCCGACAAAGCGCGCTGATGATACCATCAAATGGATCCATATGAACAGTAGTAACTACTTAACCAACTCGTCAACTTGCTCGCACGGTCAAAATCCCAAGTACTGGCTATAAATTTAAATCTGACTCTTTTTTCGGCCGTGGATATAGAAAAGCTGTTGATGTACTGACATATATTTATACCAATACTTATACTTGGAGTTTAGGACATTGTACAGGTTATCAACATAAGCCTAGATTCATTTCGCCTCGACTTTCAATTAAAACCACCAATTAATTAATAGTTACAATTTCTTGAAATTTACGAGTAGTTTTTGGAAGTGATCATATGGAGGTCAAAAAAGTAAATGAGTTTCTGATTATTAATAGTGAGAGCTATAATTTACAATTTCTTCTTTTGCATTATATACAATGTGCTACTTTTGTATGTAATATGGGATTATTATTCTTTGCATCTAGAAGTGAAATTTGTTTACCTTTGCAGCATCAATGGCATTGGCGACAGTGATGAACTGCTGGGGAGAGACGGACCGTAGCAGCCACCGGCTTCTGAAGACATGGAGAGATCCCGAGGACCGCTTCGATATCTCGACGCCATTCTCAAATGCCAACACCTTCCACCCGTCCCCGCCAGCTCCCCCAGCCGCCCGGCCCTCGTCCGACGCCGCCAACAGCTCCTGTATGCAGCTCTCGCTCGCATATGACACGTACCTTCTCAACGAATCATCGCTAACAGACCTAAGAAAGCAAAAAAAAAAAAAAGAGAGAGAGAAAGAGAGAGAGTTAAAGAGAGAACTAAAATAGATAGTGTAGAGTGTTCTAAAGATGGCAAATAATTATGTACCAGGAACGAGTGCATGGAGTACTAATGGGTGAAGTTGGGGTGCTCATTGTGGGACTTGGGGTAGTGAGTGTTATGGGAGTGATAATGTGTTATGCATACATACATATATATATATATACGTGTGTGTGTGTGTGTGTGTGTGTGTGTGTGTGTGTGTGTTTAAACTTTAAAGGGGTGAGGTGGGGGGAAGCAAAAACAGAAGTGGGTTTGTAGTGCTTGGAGCACATGGAGGGGGCAGTGGAAGAAGCCCATGAGATTGGGCAAGCACGTGCTCTATCCCACACAAGCATTAAAGAAGAGATTCTTTCCTTTAGAGAGGAGAAGGGGAATGAGAGGGAGTAGGGGAGGTAAAGCACATGGAGTGTTGGGTTCAACCACAAGGAAAGAATACGGATCATAATTCATAAAAGCAAATTAATAAAAAGCAAAAGAAGTGGTGTTTCAGTAAATTTGTTCGAAACTAATAGTATAACTTACCAAAATCTCCTCGTCGATGATGTTGGCAGCATAATCCTCTCTCATTACGAGCATGTGCTTCTCAGAAGGGCCAGGTCATCGGGCCCGCTGCGCTTTCGTGACATTTTCTTTAACACCTGCACTACTAATTACAGCAACTCATATGCAAGTTGTGAGTTTAAAGGGTTAGCAACTCATCTTTCTAATAGTGTTGTTTCTCGAAAGGAGTGGTGTATAAAAAGGATGACAATAAAGTTGATACCAACCACACCGAAATTGCATCAAATCGATTCCTAAAGGTTCTTTGAGAGGTGCATGTTGTAGAAGATGCTTATATGCCTGAACAAAGCTAAATTGTAAGCAATGAAGAATTCAGGCCTTGAGGAGCAGAATAATAACTTTCATGCACAAAAAGATTCCAACTCTTTTGTGAGAAACGAAAGAAGAAGATCATCTCTATTTTGTAACACAAGAAAAGCGTGAAAGTATGCAGGCATTTAGGAACTAGAACACGTATTTTCGGATAATCATGTTGAAAAAGTATGCACAAAATTTTGTGAATCATGATACGTAACATACGAAAGCCCTCGGAATCTTCGATTCTTTATTTTCTTTGGCTTCTTTACTGTAACTGTGTGCTGAAGAGAGTCCAAGCTGAGTTTGTTCTGCAAAACTGTCAATATGGATAGTTTACGAGTCGACGAGCTACTGTATTAAGAAATCTATTAAGAAAAGCAAGCAAGTAGTGGACACGCCTGCGAGTGATTAAGTATTTAATTAGTTGAACTGAATAATCTATCAGGATTCAGGACACTTTAAAGACAATGGAGGGTTTGCATTCACTGCATCTTGTACACTGCCAATGGGATCTCGACAATAAAATAGCAAGCCAACTCAGAGAACATTAGTTTTCATGATACTATAGCAGAAATGAAGCCTTCGGATCACATCACATAGTTACAAACGAGCATCAGATTCAATTGAGGGGCATTGACTCTTCATTAAGAATAATTAAGGATGCATTATTGACATAATATCTTCAGGATTTGAAATGCAAGGAGGGATTAAGTGCAAATCAGGATACATAAAATTAAATAACAAAACATTTGATGTTACAAGAGGAGCACTTCAATCATTTTATCTGATGTTCGCATGCTGTCACTCTTGGATCTTACCCAAATGTTAGCTGGAATGTCTGTCACTCTTGGATCTTACCCAAATGTTCGCTGGAATGTCTCTTATCACAAAAAAATATGATGAACTTCTTTCAAATATCCCTGAGGAAGTTCGGGAGAAAAAAGAAAAAGGTAGATGCTGAACAATAACCTGTCAAAAAATGAAGTTCGAACATGAAATTTTTCTAACTATAACCAAATTCGCTCACCAGAACTCCAGAACTGCAATATACGAACAATTTAATTTGCCTGAAAAATTATTTTCTGGTTGGCATTTCGTATGATCTATTATTTCTTTTCTTCAAAGAGAAAAGAGGAGATTCAGATGGAAGCTGAATCATGTGACATGTTAACTAAGTGTAGTAAGTTTTTGCACAAAAACAAACCCCAGATCAAGCTTTTTTTTTTTGCTGTAAAAGAATTGACAGACTAATTTCATTGTCAGTCCTCAGAACCAATGTTACCCCTGTCAAGCATGTTCTCATTTCATCTGATTCAAAAAACGGGAAATGTTGAACTTTGGGCTTTTATAGACATATACAATATTAAAGCTACGTAAATATATATAAACATGTACTCAAAATATATGGATGGATGGAAAGAAGTACACCATGTGGATCTACGCCCTTAGTACTCATTATATCTTAGAGATGGGACCAAATGTAGACAAAAAAATAGACAAGAATAAGGCCTGTGGACCATGTTAAGCATATATGAATAATGTCAGTCTATCGAAGGATAAGAACAAACAACAGAACAACGACCACATGTAGGAACAGCACCACCTTCATATGCTACTGCTTTCCTTAAACTTCAAGAAGCAGATGAGATCGAGAAAAGAAGAATAATATGTACATAATCATGGGTTCTCCGAGATCTAGCCAATGGTCAACAGGTAGTAGGACCTACGGTCATTGCAGTCAAAACTAACCTGAGGTCTACAGACGAAATTGTCTGAAGATTTCGCCGAAAGATCCAAATGCGCCATGTTGCCTGTCCTAGGGTCCTGTTTGTCACTATTAACTAACTAAGCTGGCCTCACATGAATCTTGTCTGAACATCGTGGTCCTTAAATGCGTTTGCATTATTTCTCGTTGACGGATGACTTGTAGTATGACTCATACCACAAGAATGCCCGCGAATTTTGTTCGACATAAGCTATGAAAATGTGATTTGGATAAAAAAACCACATGGCTACATACTCTGATTTTAGAGAGAAAATGATTAACCATAAGAAACAGGAAGTGTCTTAATCTTGTTTCCTGCAGTTTCTTTTTTTCCTTTTTCCTGAGGCCCTAAAATTACCAATTCTCAGAAACTTCTGGGCCATCTCCCAACGAACGCCTCAGTGACGCCACCTTTTCTCAAAAAAAAAAAAAAAGAAAAAAAAAAAAGAAACAGGAAGTGTCAAATGTTTCAAGTAAAAATAGCATATACTGTTCTATCGCTGCCCTCAACTTATCCAATCTCTTTTTCCTTTTTTTCGCCTACAACTTGTTGTAAACATCTGAACATTTTTACCTGAGCACTTCAGTAAACAGAAACTGTATTATTTCCTGTTTCTCTTTATCAATTTTGTTTTCTGAAGACCTTCTATTTCGTCCTCTGGTTTCTTTTTGCCACAATCAGAAATCTATCAGTCCACAAGAGGAAGATTTCCGAAGAGTTCAACTTAAACTACTCAAGCAGTTTCATTCAATCAAAACAAGCATAAGCTATATGAATTAACTGCTTAGTACTTTTTACATGACAACAAAATCATCTAATTTTTAAGATTAGGCCGGAAAACAATGAAAAACTAGAGCCTTTGGCATGAAGTTTTCCACCAAATACTCCTGGCCGTTTCAAATACAAAATCTCTTTTTTACTTTATGAAATTTTATTATGTTCTTTAGTTTTCCCATGATTTTAAAGGTTTAAATCTTCAATTATACAGTTTTGAGGAGTCCGACTACTATGCTATTAATAGCACGAAGCACTTGGTGCTACCAAGTTTTCCACCGTTAGATCTATACTTTTGATCATTTTCACCTGTTAGATCATACTATTCAACCAACCACTCACTCAACCCTAGGGGGCCCACATCATCCTAACCGCACATCTCTTAATCCAATGGCCAAAAACTTGGTAGCACCAATGACTTAGTGCTATTAATAGTATATTAGCCTAGTTCCAGTTTTGAGATCGACAAAGAACAAGTAGAACAATGTAATGTGACATATAAGCAACTAGTGCATCAAATCTGGCTAAAGGTTTTGATCACGTAGTCCAACTTGTAACAGGGGATACATGAATGCATACATACCAAGATTCTTCTTCCATACAAGCTATTGCCATTATAAGCATTTACCTCTTTCTGAAACCATTTTCTTTAGTCTTTTCGGTTAAATTGAATATTCACTTTATAGGAAAAGAGTATAGTTAGCTAGGCATCAACATCCGTTCCACGAGTTCAGAAAGATTGGCCACATACATCTTTCACATGAGTTTTAATATTATTATCAGGATAAAGAACAGAAACATCAACAGAGAATTACATGTATCATCTAACAACGTTGCCAACAAACTTGAACTTACATCTTCAAAGTTTCCAGTAGATTTTCAGTTTATGCAAGATTCCTGCAACAACTCCCCAAAACAAAATCTCAGCAAATATAACATACAAAAGGGTCCCCAATCTATCTGAAAGCCACACTCTAACAAAAATATGCTTGAAGATCCAGTGGACCTGCATATAGAAGCATACGCAAGCTTTATTGCATACGTGATTTCTCTAAAGACTCTAAATCTTCAGCTTAAAAAGTGATTTATAACTTACCAGAGAGTGATCAGGATTTTCGTAGTACCACCCATTGACAAATGCAGGAAAGATACCTTGAGCAGCCATAACAAAAACAAGCATCGCATTCATTCCGATCCACTCTAGAAAGAGGAATGGCATTCTAAGACCCCACACATCTATCTACACATCACAAAGACAAAAAATAGTTTAGATAATACTTGAGGAAACTGTAAAAATGTCACACCAAATAAAAGCACGGAGATCGTAATTACGGAAGTACCAATATATAGAACGCCGAGAGAACGATTCCTGCTGCCCCAGCTGTGAAACAAACATAACTAAAACTGTAGAGTTGCTTATTTAGAGGAATGGCTACAAGACAAAAACTAAGTCAACTAATGATGACAATATCAGAGTTTACATCAGTCCACAAGATACTAGGATGCCATCACAGAAATAAAGAGGATAGAGAATACCGTTGGTAGAATGAAGGACGACGGCGCAAATTAAGAGAGAAAGCCCCATTATCATCCAATGTTTAAGCCTCTCAGAATGACTCTATAAAAATTCAACAAAACCAATGAATAATAAATCATCAACTGAAATTTTTAGTCGCTAGTTGTAAAATTAATCGAATATGAGGATCTGATACAGTCATATCAATAGTCATGTAACTTCTTTAGATAAACTACTAGTCTATTGTAAGTTTGTGCAAGAATAAAGTGTAGCAGGATAACCTTGAAGTGAATCAGCACATGTCCATAGTGGATTCCGATGGTTCCTGAAAGAATCGCTGACACCGAGCTGGAAAAAACATGCATAATAATTTCATCTTGTTTGGTGAACTATCCGTACAATCCTGGCCGATAATAATTTATTCAGAATAAGTTTCGCTGGTTCAATTCTCTATTCACTTTAAATATCAGCTCGAAAGAGTCCCCACCTTGGATCTTATCCAAACTGGTTGAGTATAGAGATGGTTTATCCCCCATACTTGCCTATCCACATAGCCAACTGCATTGCAAGCAGGATCGAAATGCCCTCTAACACCGCACTTGACCTGAAAAACGCGATTAGTAGGCTACATATTCAATATAAGGCAATTAAATCGCTTAACAGAGGCAAAGTTCTACAAATGTACCGTAAATCTCTTCCCATCATTCACATCCCCATCACTGTGGAAAACGTAGCTCCAATCTGGAACATAGAGCGAGAATGTGGTGACCATGTATACGACAAATGCAACGAACCCACCAATCCTGGTAAATCAACAAACCGTAAGTCTACACTAAAATCAGATAGAAAAAAGCTTTTGAATTCCGTTAAACATTGAATGCGGAGTAGGGCGAATTGCGCATCAAGTAGGCCTCAGCAGACGGTGTATCCAATTTCGGGGTTTCAAATGTGCCGACGCAGAATTTGCGCGCCATAACTTGACCGGAACAACGACACGAACTTTGTTCTGTGATCAATCATACAAATTTGGCGGATAAGCGAACTGAAGTTTATACCATTGCCAGCGATTCGCATCGAATATCGCAATAGGGCCCGAGACGACGACGACGGTCGGCCGGACTTTTCTTGTTAAAGCCTCTATAAGGGCCACCGCCAAGTAAACCAATGCTTATACCACATTAAAGGAAGATGATAGAAATCAAACTAGAAACAGTTAGAATTCAATATAAACCTGAGCTTTCAAAAGTCTCATGTGACTGCCAAACCATTAAAGTTTGATGTAGAAAAGACCCCCCCCAAAAAAAAAAAAAAGGATGTGCAGAATATTGGGAGGCAAATCTGGAGGATGCCACACCATCTGATTTTCTTCATATCAACTTCATAGGAAAGGTCATCAGGAGCATGGGAGTACCCTCTTTCATTGCATCAACACAAACATCAACAATTTTTTTCAAAAAATACAAAAAGAGACACAAACCCATCATCAAATACTCCAACATGTTAAGGAATTCTAATAAGACACGGTTACCTTGGAGGAGTAAGGCCCAGAAGAGGAGCTTGAGTGTTATGAGGAGGATCTTTTTAACCGCATCACTATGTTTTGGGACCCTCTGCAGCAAACAAATTGATAGATAAAATCTTATAAATTTATTTTATATATTATATATATATATATATATATATATATATATATATATAGAGAGAGAGAGAGAGAGAGAGAGAGAGAGAGTTGAGCTACAATACTTTCAAAGCACCCGTCAAGGTGGTGCTTTTGAGTTTTAACCGTTAGATGTTGGATATGAGGTTGAGATGATTGTGGTAGGTGGTAGGTGGTGGTAGGTGGAATAGTGTTTGATCAAAGTTTCTTAATAGTAAGGTAAATCCCAGGGTTAAAAACTTGTAAGCACCAACCCTTGGTGCTTAAAAAGTATTCTAGCTCCGCTCTTATATATATATATATATATATATGAAATTAAGGTAAGGATCTTATCGATATACCATCCATTTGGTGCTACTAAGTTTTAAACCCGTTAGATTCCACCCGCTTTGATGATTTTCACTGGATTAGATCATCTTATTGACGATACTTTAATAACCCTTGAGGCCACATTGTCATAACCCACGGCGTCTCAATCCCGATGGTCAAAAAACTTGGTCGCCGATGACACAGTCTTTATTAATAGCGTAGTAGCCTGGTTACGCAAAGTCAGAATTTTGAGATCTTATCGGTAACCCTTCGAGAGACCACACTCAAATTATTAATACCCTTTGGATCAAATACTATTCCACCACCACCACCTACCATCATCATCTCAACTCCACGTCTATCCATCCAATGGTTAAAAATTCAAAAGCACTAACTCACTGGTGCTTTTGAAAGTATTCTAGTTCAATTCTATATTTTAATTTTTTAACTCGTTGTTTGTGAGAAGTGTGTTCGGCTCGATACTGTAACGAGCCGAAGGCACGTCAGCTTGCTCATGTTTGGCTCATTGACACCCTTGTATCAGACACATGTAGTAGGTATTTTCAAACTAAACGTGAGTTTTATAAATTAATAGATTTTTAAATTAATAGCTAAACTTAAGCTATGATAGAAATTTGAGGACTATGTTCTCTTAAAAAAATAAAATAAAATTGAGCACTAGTATAGTGCAATTTATTCTTTCTTAAATTCAAGCGTAAAACCGACCGGTCATAGTGCAAGTGATAAAAGATTTAGTGGTTGATACTCGAGATCCCAAGTTCGAATTCTACTTGATTCTAATTTTAAGTCAAGTTTATTTCTAAATGAAATAAACGTAAACGAAGCGGGTAACATATATACTTTCTATCTCTCAAAAGAAAAAAATTTCAAACCTTAATTGTTGAGTAAATTAGATTTTTGTTTTTTTTTTTTAATTTCTTTTAACCGAACTTTAGTCAACCTTATCGTTTTATTGGCCCGTGGGAAGTGTTGCAGCGGCAATTGCACATCACGATGCCCAAATAAAACTTTGCTACAGAGAGGTGTGTCGTGTGTGCCATCCAGGCCGGGCCGGCCCTGCACCTCCCGGATTCGGATCCGGGCCAGGCAGGAGCTACCAACTTTTCGGCCTAGCACAGTCCCCCGGCCCGGAAGGCATGGGCCGGCCGTGCGTCGGCCTGGCCCTTAAATTTTTTATTTTTAATTTTATTTCAAAAAATATATGAAATTTAAAAGTATGACTAATAATTTATTTTTATTTAAATTTCTATCATGGTTAAAAAAAATTTAAATTTTTTTTAAAGATTTATAAAATTTTATTTTTTTTTAGAAAAAAAAACTGAGAATTTGATCCATTGGATCAAACCCCTCTTCTTAAGGATTGCCACGGTAGACTAAATTATATAGCGGATGAATTAAACACAGTAATCTTGACAGGATTGTCTGTAATCCTGCCAAGATAACTCGAACCAAATGCACCGTGAGAGGAGAGCTCCTGAAGAAGTGGGCCATCATCCTTGGAGTTCTGACCCCAAGGCCTTGGAATCCGGACTGTGCTGGTCCGGCAGGCACGGCCGACTTCTATGCTCAGCACGGCTCGGCCCGTTTCAGGTTGGATGGTGCCGGGCCATTCGGCCCAAAGAAAGAGGCCGGGCCGGGCCGGGCCAGCATGTTTGCTACAATATCAGTGCCGTGTTGCAGCCCAGCCCGCAGCTGTGCCGTGCCGTTTGACATCCGTAGCTACAGAGGTGTCAGCGTAGAGAGTGTGGGGCTCCACTGAGTTTTTGAGTTTCCAGAGCATTGCAAAGATCAAAATTGAAAAATTAAAAGAAAAATGATAGTGAATTGAGCATATATCCATCCATTCTTTGGACTAGCCAACACACTTTTATGCTACTCTTTCACAGCTGTCCACGTGTCTCTAAGATCGTTGGCATGAAATATTTATTGTAAAAACTCGAGTTAGTAGAAAAATTCGACCAATTCATTTAAAACGAATGAACATAGCGTTTATGGGTTTAGATTGTAATTCGGTCTAACCGGCCTTCGCCATTTCAAATATTAATCGGCCTAACTCAACCTCCCGCCATTTTCAAATCTGACTAGGTCTAGCCTAGACAGCGACTCGGCACAATGGACCTCCCGCCATTTTGAACGAGACTCGGTTCAGTCTCGACTATGGCTCAGTGTAACAGGTCTCCTGCCATTTCGAACATGATTTAACTCAATTTGACCTCCCACAGTTTCAAACATGATTAAGTCTAATTTGGGTTCCTGTCATTTTGAACATGACCACCAGGAAGAATTTATGGACAATTTTGCAATATAAGATAGTGCGGGACTTTGAAAAAGAGATAGAGATATGCATGTAGTACAACCCAGTTTAACTAGTGCTATTATTCGCGGTTGAATAAAGTGGTACCAGTTGATTCACATATACATCTCACTCTCATCTTTCTGGTACATGCTCCTCGATCTTTCTTTGACTTGCTCAGATATATATCCACAGCTGTTGGCAGGGTACAAAGAATGAAAAATACGCATCCAAATCCCACCGTCCTTTTCACGTTTGGACGCTTAACATCATCGCACTAATAATAATAAAGAGTATACAGCTTGAGTTCGGGAAGCTTTAAGAAGAGTCTGTGCGTACGGGTGGTGAGTACTGGAACCAAACACGACCAGCTGGAACTCGCTTTCCTGAGGGGCTGACTACTGCAGGCTTTGATTGATAATTAACAATATATATCTAGACTGTTCGATCTACTGTTAGATAGAGAATGTCATTCTTTTCAGGCACACTGGATTGCAGATAATTTCGTAAGTTGGCTTCTCGCTATAATATCAGCAAATAGTGAAGAATAAACACTCTGGAAAACTCTTCTTTTTTTTTTTTTCTTTCTTCGCTCACAAATTCCCATCACCGCAAACCCAGGGGGAAGAGAAGAAAGACTCTAGCCGACACCAACAAGCGTGACCCCGTCTCATAATTGATATATAATTTACAATGATCTACTCGGACTTATAGTACTGTAAAAATACCAGTAATTAAGCAGACAAGCAGAAGGAGAGTCTACCGTATACAACATATATATATATATATAAAATATAATATACTGCGGGCGCTCAGGTGGGGAATTTTTTTACAGCCGGAGCGCGGCGGCGGAGTACGCGAACCCCGAGAACCCGGGGGGAGTATCCACCCTCGTCCACTTGGCGGTCGCCACGTGGAGCAACCACGCCCTGTGGCCCCCGCCCTCCTCGGCGGACCCCATGACGAACACCCTCTCGCCTCCTCCGTCGCCGCCGAGCGCCGCGGCCCTGGGGCTCGACCTCATCCCCTCCGGGGCCGGCGCCACCGCCCTCCACCCCTTCCCCCTGCCCTCGAACTCCCTCACCCCTCTCCTCCCGCACTCCAAGCTCCACACCCTGCCCCCGACCCCCACGCAGCACGCCGCCGCGGCGCCCCCGTTGCCGTCCTCCGCATCGGCGGCGGCGGAGGCGGCGGCGGGGTCCCACATCGCCTCCTCCTTGGTCCACTCCCCGGCGCCCTCGTCGTACCACTCCGCCCCGGCATCGAACCGCCCCTGCCGCTCCGTGCCGTACCCGCTCACCGCCCAGAACCGGCCCCCGCCGCCGCCGCCCCCTGGCACTCGTCCCGCTCCTCCCCCATCGCCGCCACCGCCGCCCACTCGTCCGCCGCGACGTCGTACGCCTCCGCCGCCCGCAGCGCGTTCTTCTGCCGGTCGTGGCCCCCGCCACGTACACCCGCTCCCCCCGCCCCGCGCACGCGAAGAACGACCGCGCCGCCCCCATCGGGGCCCCGCGCCGCCACGTCCCCGCCGCGGGGTCCAGCACCCGCACCTCCGCCACCGGCTCCAGCGTCGCCGGGTCCCACCCCCACCACCACCACCTTCCCCCCGCCGCCGCGCACTGCGCGAACATCGGCACCGCCCCCGCCGCGCGCCGCCACTCCCCCGTCGTCGCGTTGTACTCGCTGAACCCGTACGCCGGTGCCCCGCCGCCCCCGCCCCCGCCCTCCTCCTCCCCCTCCGTCGCCTTACCCTTGCCCTCGCGGGCGTCGGGGGCCACTAGGGTTTGGACGAGGAAGACGAGGTCCTCGGCGGCGCCGATCCTGTCCCTGCGGCGGTAGAACGCGGGGGACTCGGCCAGCTCCCGCCACCTCCGGCACACGCGCCGGAGCCCCCCGTGGTACCGCAGCGGCACACGTGCGAGGCAGTCCAGCGCCACGTCATCAGGTAACCCCGGGATCAGAACCCTCTCCTCTTCCTCCCCAGTTCCCACCATCTCCTCCCCTCTCTCCCTCTTTCCCCTCCCTCTCACTCTCATTTCCTCACTTGTATGAATGTTTTTCTGTTGACACTCCTCTCTAATCTATCTCTCTCTCTGTCTCTCTCTCTAGTCTGTTTTATTAGAATAGCAGCAGCGGCAGTAGCAGTAGTAATGGTGGAGATTGAGGGGCAGTTTTAAGGGACGGATGGGGATTGGGGGGAGTGGGAGTGAGCCTATAAATAGAGAGGGGCTATATATCAATTAGGGGAATAAAAATTATAAAATTATTTTATTAATGAACAAATTGAAACTATATTTATTTATCTATGTATATAAGAGGGAATTGGGATTCATGGGAATTGTATGTGGTGTGGAGTGTGGACTGTGGAGGACGAAGGAAATGGAAAATCAAATTGATCCTAATCTTTTTTTAAAGTAGGCTCCAAAAGGATGAGAAGCCTATCTAATCTAGTCTAGTCTAGTCTAGTGACTCTAGTCTAGTTTAATTCTGGGGCTCCACATGGAGGTAATCGGGAGGAGGGGGTTACAACTTACAAGTTACAACTTAACGGGGTATGTGTAGCTTTTAGAGGGGTAGGGGGGGCGTGGAGAACATCATAATAAAGGCTTCTAGAACAACTGGGTTAGGATGTGTAACTGTAGATAGATCATTGCCTGGACCTCGTGGGCCATAAGCCATTGATCTGATCTCCCAATCCAGCTCATCATGAGCTTCTAGAAGTAACAACTTACAGCCTAGCTAGCAGACGAACAAAATATTTATTTTAATATATATATATAACTAGAAAAATAGTAGCTTTCTACTGCCATAGCACAAGCGTAAAAATAAAAGATTAAGTGGAAGAGAAATTATAGATTGCAAGTTGTAAAAGATTTGGTTGCTGGTATTCGAGATCTTAAGTTCGAATCTGTTATATTTTTAACTAAATTTATTTCTAAATGAAATAAATGAAGCGGATAGTGTCATTGCCGTTGTATCTATCTCTCTTAAAAAAAAAAAAAAAAAAAAAAAAAGTAAAAGAAGAATTTAAAATGACTTTGATGTTGTAGGGGGGGAAGCGGAGGGCTTTAATTCATGGTCTTTAGTTGGATATATATCTAATCCTGTCTCACATGAAATTTATTGTTTCTGGGGCCCTACTTACGGATTTATATGAATATTCTTATCACAATTTAAAAGCTATTAATTTCCTTGCACATGAATTAGTCGAGAGAAGTACTATTCCTCTCCAAACAAACAAGTAATGAAAAGAATAATTCTTGAAAAATTAACGGTTCTTGTTTGCCAAAGCAAAGATTTTATAACATTGATCTTTCTTAGCCCCAATTTTTTTTTCTGCATGAAGGGGCGACCTTTCGTCGCCCCAATTTTTTTTCTGCATGAAGTAAGGGGGGACGAAATCATGCAGTTTTATACATGAATTTAGTTACTTAATAATAACAATTTTATATAGCACAGGAAAAGTCATCGAGAATTGAATTTGTCTATTTGGTTTAGACTTGTATGATCAAGTTGCCTAGCTCGTCTTATTTACCACTAATTATTGAATAATTTAACAACCCTTGTTACAACGGGCTGTGAATGCGTAATATAATATACATCGAGGTCAACGAATGTCACAGTCATTTAATTTGGCCGGTTAGAACATGCCAAGATACCATGCTTAGGAATGCAGGCACTCTATCTTCAGTCCAATTAACTCAATATTAAATTTGGCATAGGAGAACTAAGAAAACCGATTAACGGCTTATTTGGTTCCGCGCTACATTGTGTTTTTAGTATGAGTCAATATTTAATTCATCATAAAATAACCAAGAAAACTGAATTGGGTCGGTTTGAATCGTTTGATCCCGTACTACGGTTTAGTGTTTTCCCTTCTTAGATCTGTTGCAGAATTAAAAATATCAACTGGGAACTCCTCGGGTCTTAAAATTTTATTTCTGCTTCCGAAAGCAATTAACTTAGGTTTTATTTTCTGATCTCTCTTTGCTCAAGATGATTATAATTAAAATTAGAAATAGAAGCAGAACCTTGTTAGAAAAGGCCATTTATAACCGATAATCTTGTTAAGAGAGGGTGGACTGGAAATATAGTCTGTGTATTGTGCAGGGCTCACGACGAGTTTGTGGATCATCTATTCACTCAATGTGTTTTTATCAAGTACATCATGGTAATGGGACTCAAGGATGTTCACGCGGAGGAACTGGGTGACGATATACTGATAGTTTAGGATAAGTGGATGGGAATATCTGAGGTGCGAGATAGGTGTAATGGACTTTTCGAATTGGTCGCATTCTGGTGGACGATTTAGAAGGCCAAGAACAATCTAATCTTTCGTAATCAACAGCTCGACCCTGTTTTAACCGTTCAAAGGCTCAAGATTCTACTTTATTCGTAGAAAGATCTGCTTTGATTTTTATTTTTTATTTTTTTTAGCCCCTCTTATTGTTGTTTTTTTGTAAGCCCTCGTTGCCTCATCTCTGTAGTCAAATTCATTCATTTAATAAATAAAACAGATAGCGTGGTATCTATTCTCAAAAAAGAAATAGAAGCAGAACCAAACAAGAGTACTTTGATCTAACTTTAGAAAAGTAGGCTTAGACCTCTGCTTCGTGACAGGATCATCTAGACAAGCTAGCGGAAGAATCATCTAGGCTAGAGTAGAAATTTCAAGCAGAAAGTGATATTACGTCCTCCCTCAAATCTTTCTAGATTGAGTCTTTTAACAACTTGCTTGACGTGGAAATGCTTTGGCATAACAGTGATACACCACTGTTGCGCAATTGAAATTTGGATATCCATTATCAATTTTTTTTTTTTTTTATAAATTATTATTTGATAGAAAGTAGTAATTAATCGTTTGACAAGAAAGAATTTTAAAGTATTTATTAGGATGAAGAACTTGAAAAAAAAAAAAAAAATCAATTTTTTCTCCGCTAAAGATTGACTGTTGAAATTTTAGTTAAGCTTTATGTTAACTAGTCGAGATCTTCTTAATAGGGGACTACGTCCATTAAAGTGAACAACCTAATGAGGCCTCTATCCTCTGCGACTGCATTTAGTTTGACAAGGTTGTGTTGCTTATGCGCATGATTTTGAATATCTTTTTTAGATATTTTTGTTGATTTTCTCCCTTTAGTAATTAATGGAACTAAGCCTGATCGTTTTCTCCGAATCACGCTCTCAGAATCTCTTGCTCCTATTCCATTTGTCGTATAAAGAATTTAAGTTAATAAGTTGGTATCGAGACCTTTCTTGAAGAAAATAGTCATGAATAGTAATTCAATTCACCACCACAACGTATACAATTTTAGATGGATCGTGTCAGGTTAAAGCATTTTTGTTATTTCAAGTAGAGAAAGAAACCTGATCTCTCTGTATACCATCAAATTCAAACAGATTTACTATTTGGGCCCGTTCAGTTTCTGTATTATTTGTAAGGGAAAATTTCATAGATATCCCTGTAGGAGACTGAAATTTCATCAATAGTCCTATAAAATTCAAAATATCATGAATGCCCTTTTAAATTTGAAAAAAGCTCATGAATACCCCTACAGTTAATATGTCGTCTAAATCTAACGGAACAAATAGTAAATACCATTTCTACCCTTGACTCATTAACTATAGAAAGTGGTAACGAATATATTAATATTTTTCTCAAATGCCCTCATAAATTATGCAACTGTCAAATGGTTAGAGACTTTAAATTCTTCTTAGCATCTTTATTTCCATCAAGCAAATTATGCATCTCTTGCCTCTTCTACATAGCCATATATTCTTATCATTTTTGCTACTTATTCTCTCTAAGTAGCAATGAGCCAATTAAGCGGTCAGTCTTTTACAATACCTAATAATCCAACTCTTATTTGTGATTGTGGAAAACCATATCGAATTTGGATGTCAAAACAACCACACAGGAAAGGTCGACGATTTTATCGATGTCCAAATTGGGGGGGTAAGTTGATATGATGTAATAACCGACATTTTTATTATAATAAATAAATCCTTTTGTTGACGATGTTATGGTGTGTAATTTAATTACAAAAGCACTCGTCAAATTTCAGGTGAAAATGAGCTAAAACGAAAAAGTTACGCAATTTGAAATCCTGACTTAAGTGAATAGTAGCTTCGGCTTTTCGGCGAGCCAGGGAGTAGAGAAGGGTCCAGATGTGTACAGAACTCCGATAATAGGTCTTCAATAGCTCGTTTCGAACGGCTCGACTATTCTGAAACCAATGGCACTGACTCTCTGATGGTGTAGGCATTGGGAAAAGGAGAGTATTTTTCCAATTAGTTATTCCCGCCAAAAATACTATCATGACTTTTGGGGGGTAAATTTGTCATTATATATTTTAACTGCTATCTAACTACGTATTAACCCAGGTAGAGTAAGGCACGTTAACGGTAAGGTAACGATAAGAACATTTACAAAAATTTAATGTGTTTAAAGGGATATTTATGATATTTTGAAGTTTAGAGGGGTATTGACGAAATTTGCAAGTTTGAGAGGGGCACCTATGAAATTGCCCCTATTTGTAATATTTCGATAATGTTTTATATTTTTTTACTAAAAATATATAAATTATTGTCATTCAACGTAAGTTGGATATAACAGGAAATATGAAACAACTATGCTTGAAACCTGGTATCTCGGGTATCAACTACCAAGTCTGCGTCAAGAGAGAATTATTACTAGCCTGTATATAAGTAAGAATGTATTTGTTTTTAGCTACTTCTTAATTAAGCCAAATGATTTGGTAAGTTAGTAACAAACTTGTCACTTCAAATATAAACTATATAATATTTTTCAAATATTATGAATCTTGAGCAAGATGTTACTTGAAGTAATATACTTATTATGTTAATAATAAGAAAGATTTATCTATTACTATGATAGAGAAATGCACTGAGAGTGGCAAGAAGGGCCATGATGAAACTACATGTGTACGGTGAAGGGTGACGAAGTGGTCCACTAGCAGTTGTGTGGTGGCTGTAGCCCCCTTTCTTTCGCTTCAAATATCTTCACACCTTCTAGAAGATTAAAATTTTATTCCCTGAATCCAGTGCACCTCCCCTATTAGGGTTCGTGTGCACGATAAAGATCAGATGAATCACATCGCACCCATAAAAAGATATGGAAGAGGGGTATTTTTACTGGAAGTTAAGTCATTGGTTTAATGGCTTGATGATTAGATCTGATATAATCAATTTAGTACATAATAATTCAAAAATTAATAACTAAGCAGAAAAAAATCAATTTAGTACAGAACGATTCAAAAATAACCAATTAAGCAGAAAGAAATAAAATATACCGTGCACGTTGCATCTGACGCAAACAACTTTCCTTCTGGAGGATGCGACGTACCCAAGTGGTGTAAAAGCAAATATCATTTATAGGGGAAAAACTCGAAGAATTCTAAAGTGTTACACTTGCACTATTAAAGCATGATAGAACGGATGAATCTAAAGAAAGGAGCCACGTCAACAATATAAATAGTGCATTGTAGATATTTTTGGAAAATTTATTGTACATGAACCAAGCACTATTAATTAAAGTATGATAGAACGAATGAATCTAAAGAGAGGAGCCACGTCAACAATATAAGTGGTGCATTGTAGACATTTTCGAAAAATTTATTGTACATGAACCAAGCTTGGGCTAAAGGAGGCCATTTTTATCATCTATTTCTTTTTGGGTGGTGCCAAATATATTTGGACGCTAGTGAATTACGCCACGGAAGAAGGGGGAAATATACCACTCACATGCATGATGCATGGGCCCTACACTCCTTGTGAGAGTTTGCGGAAAAAAATGGTTCACTTGGGGGAAAGGTTACAATAAGGAGAGGTTTATCATCAATACCATATATACGAGTCGCTTTCCTGCAGTTCTAGTCTTCTCGAAGCCTTTTTTAGCACATTGGCGTGTGGTTTAGGAATTAGGAGTAGTCGTGCATGGCTTGACATAGTTGCTAATGCTTTTTAGCTTCTTGGATTAGTGAGAATTAAACTTCTCTACTATGATCTTAATTTGTTGAGAATCCATCTTAAATTTCCCACTAGTTTGACAGAATTAACATGTTCCTTCGCAGTCTCATTCGAATCTTGAAACAATAGCCATGTCCATAGAAAAAAGATCTAGAGAGAGACGTAGCACGTACTCATGGGTCTCACCACACAAACTAGGAGATAGAAAATGTTATAAATGCGGAGATAAGAACTGAGAACTACGGGAACAACGTTTGTTTCTAAAATTTTCTTCCGTGTGGGACACGCTTATCCTACTTTAGACGAGTGTATAAATGTTATCTAACGATTTATTAAATTTACCAATTTATCAATTAATGGTCGCTGAAAATACTCAAATATTTCTCTCAAGCTTAGGATTTGAGACCACTTTAGAAATCAATCTAATTAATTAATCTATAGAATTATATTTTCGCTGGTTTGAAAATTTTGAACTGAATTAATTAACAGTATTTTAATTAACAAATAAGCGCTATATGAATTTTTTTTTTTAGTTTTTTTATCTTTATATTTTTCTCTCTTTCATTAATCCCAGATGGAACACTTTAATAAAGGGAGCTTCAAGAATAAAAAGAGATCGAACACACACAAAATAAAAAGTAAATATTAAATAAATAAATAAACATACAGTTGCAATAGTTTTGAACTTTTTTTTTTTTTTTTGAAAAATAGATAGCACGCTACCCGCTTAGTTTATTTCATTTAAAAATAAATTTAGCTGAAAATATGAATCAACTAGAATTCGAACTTAGGTCTCAGATACCCGCTTCGTTTTGAACCCTTCTTAAAATGGGAAATAGAAGGGATTGAAATACTCTTGTAAACCATTTAAGCACCCTTATTTTTTTTTAAAAAAAATGAATTTAATTCACACATCTAACTTTAAAGTAACAAATTATTATTTAATGTCTTTTCCGCTATATAAATATTCTTTTGTGTTAATATGAAATCAATATTATACTCCTGTGATCATCTAAAAAGCATAGAAGATTAAAAAACAGAGGAAACGACAAGATATAATGCAACAAAAAGCAGAGTGATAAAGGAAAGAAGCCGAAAAAACAGGGGATAAAGGGGTACATTTTCTATTTGGAAAAAAACCAGCAAAGAAATCGACAAAAGTGTGCTCAAAAACAGGGAATCTGTGGGTGAAAAAAAAAAAGAAGAAGAAAAAATGCTGAACTTAGATTCACGTTGTGTTCTTTTCAAATTAATCCGCAAAAGAAAAGTTATGAACTAAAGGTGAAAACATAGTATTAAGTTAATAAGAATTTTCTTATTTGCTTGCGATCGATGTTTTGGGATCGTCAATTCATTGACGTACATATATTATACTTTTGAGTCTTTTACAGTAGAATAACTCTTTTAGTCCCATATGAAGCAAACTGCAATAACTCGGTGCGATTGACAAAAAAAATTAAAAAATTATAGAATTATAGAATTGAAGTGAAAAAACAAAAAAAAATTAGAAAAGAAAAAAGAGGAACTACCAATTGGCTGAACATATTAAGAAAACGAGAAAAATAATAACTTTAGCTGTCATTTTCCAAGTCATTAACAAAACAAAGAAGAAAAGATAATCTCAAAAATGCATGACTCAACAAACATTTAATTACAAAACATTTCTATATATCTAATAAACAAGTCCATTTAGTTGCCTAAGCAATTGAATTAGACCATATAATTAAAGGACAAAAAAACAACATGAATAGGCACTTGAGATGACATGAAAATGAGATGGAGACAAGCAAGGGGGGCCAAAGATAGCTAAAGGTGATTGTGGCCTTAGATGTATATGCATGCATGTGCCATTAATATAATAGGGGGACATTAGGTCATGGGGGGAAGGGAAAAGGGATAGGGTGGTTAATTAATTAATTAATTAATTAATTAATTAATTAACAATGAGGAGGATAAAATTAATTTTACTGTGAATAGATTGGAACTAAGTTTTATGGTGAAATATTTGCTTTTGATATGTGAAATATCAAATATATTGACGGATAACATGTTATTTGAGCCCGTCGTAATTCCACTCAGGTTAAGTTCGTGTTGGAAAGGATTGCTCTGATACTTGGTGTGGCAGAGAGAAGACGCCACAGCTCTGCTTCCGCCTAAAATGAGTAATCAAATTGGATTCGAACTTGGGTCAGTCACAGACAACCCCTTTCACTTAACTGCCTATTTCAGGACGGTCGGTGCTTTAATACCACTTGTTGAAAGAATACTAGTATAAAACTAAAACTGTATTAAATATTTTTAAACTAAATTTCGATGGTGGATAATTTTTTTACATGTTTATAGCAGTCTATATATGACATAAATCAAAATCCTAATAGTGAGAATCGAACAAGATTTAAATTTATCTCTTACGTCTAACCAACAAAATATTAAGAAATAAACTTGATAGAAATAAATCCAAAAATTAGTTTCATTGTGAGTACGGAAAATTACTTTTAATTCATCTTTATTTTTGGATTGCTACAGGTTGTCTATTTAATCCACCATATATAACAGCTAATATTATATTACTAGATTGTGTTAGTCTTGAAAACAAAACAAAAAACAAAAAAAAGGTTATGGGTCCGGTCATAAAAGGGGGAAAGTTTTTTTTAGCTTATTTTCTACTCAAAATGTTATTTCCATACATATATAAGAAGCAAGGGATGCAAATGGGCCCACCCAGTCGGTGGAGCTCCCGTCTCGATTCGCCTAAAAAAAAAAGTATAATTCGTTCTGAATCTATTCCAATCCGTCAGATAAATGAAGCAGAAGGCGAAAATTTTCTTTCTTCCTTCAATTCGTCTTGATTTATCAAAAATTCATATAAAATTTACTCTTGCTCTAATTTACCCCAAATGAAACTTTAATAAATAAAGGTCAAAAAATAGAATTAAAATTTACCCGCCGGTTTGCATCCTATCCTAAACGAATGAATAAAAATATGTATCAATCGTTATAATAAATTAATAAATAGATACTTCGAAAGGTATACTCTCATAAAATATTAATTTGTTAGCAGTTGAGTCTCTACACGGCATCATGCTTTTTTGGATAAGTCTACGCGATGCTGCAGCTTTTGTCCCTGATGTTCTCGGCACGCAGATTAATACATTAGCCGTATACTCCGCCGACCTCTTATCTTAAGCCACGCATTTGAATTCAATTGGGTGCAGCACAATTTATAAAATGCTTTTTTGTAATCCCAATGTGTAGTTTTGTATTTCTCCATTTCTTAATTCGTGTTGAATTGTTTGCGTTTATTTTTTTTTTTTAATTCTTTAGCACCTATATACGGAGTATAGATAAGGTCGCTGTTTCGCTTATCAGATTATAAATTAAGAATCTACCTATTTTATTCATTAAGTAATTTAAATCGTGAACAGTAGGCGTGATGAAAAGCAAGGAAAATGAAAGAAATCGGAAAAGGTTCAGAAAAGTTACAAAAACAAGAGGGAACAAGAGAGCTGAGGTTACGAAAATGAGGCATGCCTTTCGAAATTCGTAAACTAAAAACAAGGCGCCGACGCTTCGCAGGCCATGGGTTAAATTTGATATTTTCAACTCAAGTTCAAGATATACTTGAAAAAGATTTGTATTCACAGCATAATAGGTTAAATTTATTCCAAGACCATCATCTCCATCATTTGCATTGAGTCGCAGCAATGATCAATCCAACACTGCATAAATTTCCTGTGTTCACAATGTTCATGCATCACCAGAACTTCCTTTTCCCTTCACTGCCTCAAATACAGCTGAAAAATCAAGGTCCCCCAGCCCAAGGCCCCTCGCTTTCTTGAATGCCTACAAGAAAATACGAATGCACAGTAGTAACAATATATCTTTGCGCGGATGTCGCGAGAGAGAGAGAGAGAGAGAGAGAGAGAGAGAGAGAGAGAGAGAGAGAGGGACCTCATTTGCTGTAGCAGCAACAGGCATTGAGACAGCATGTTCATCGCCGAGAGCAAGGGCCAATCTCATATCCTTCTGCTGATGTTTGAGAGGAAATGCCGGCGCGTAACTGCCCTTGATCATCGCAGGCCCTTTCAGCTTAAACATAGGATTTGCCACCCCACCCAGATCCTCGACGCCCACAATGAAACCAAAATTAGTAACTTAACATCGGAAATATGAACTGAATCACTCGTGAAGCACCGTATAACGTACCAACACGTCTAGCAGTGTCTGTGGATTCAATCCGCTTTTATCGGCGAGACAAAGCCCTTCAGATAATGCATTCATCATACTGTGGAGCAAAAACAACCAGGTGAGAGAGTTAACAAGCAAGGACTGGCAGAAAATTTCACCAACTAGAATTAAGCATTAGAAGAAGGGAAGTTGTAAGTTAGGCATGAAAATATCAGCAATCAATCATATCAATTCAAACAGGATAGAGACTCGCGACCATCAGCAACCAATTCAATTCCACGAAAATATAAGGTCAGCTATAATATATCACAAGCTATAGTTGAGAAGGATCCACAGGAGAATTGGAAAAACTTCACTACTACCATAGATTCTCTACAGGATAAGTTCCGGTCACTCCGTTCCTTCTTCAGTCGGTTGCATTCCAAACACTTGCTGTTTTTGGCCATCTTTAGCAAACTAAAAGAAAAATTAAATGGAACCGTCTAGTACTTCACTTTTGGGATCTCTGCGGCTTTATTACACTGCTGCTTTAATCTATGTTTTATCAGCTGTGCACCAGCCTAATACCTGTTTCTTTTCATCATCTTTCAGTGAGTTCAAACTCTACATAACAATAACTTTCTTATTTTATAGTCCAATAATTAGATAGGGGACATTTTAAGAAGCCTGATAATATAATATACAAGAGAATGCTAGTCACCTGCCCATGATCATGTTGACCACAAGCTTCATTTTCGCTCCGTTGCCAACTTCTCCCAGAAAGAACGACTTTTTCCCCAATACGTTAAACGCAGGAGTTATTTCTTCATAAAGTTCCTACATTCACGACACAAATAGAAGCTGTAGTAATTGTGACAGCAAATAACAACCAAAAATACATAGAGAAAGGGTTAAATTAGTTTACCTCTAACCATTGCAACAATCATAACAGTAGAGAAAGGAAGTTATCTTCAAACTAGTATAGAGATCGCTTTAACTTGTTTTGAATAGAAAAGAAAGATAAAGAAGGAAAGGCTACAGTTTTTGAGAGGTAATATTAAGTAAAGAAGAGTGACAGCAAATTTTGCTATCTAAACTCAGAAGTTAGTCCTTTCAGTGTCCCAAAGAAGAGATAAGGATACATCTAGATATGTCGAACTTCCCAAAGTGGATCAAATTAATACGATATGCGAAATGCGATACACAGCACAATCTAAAAAGCCTCTGAATAACCAGCATACGACACATTACCTTCTCCCCAGCAGCAAGTATAACCAACTGGCCATCTTCAGCAGGCTTCTTGCTGCCCGAGACTGGAGCCTCAAGGAAGTATCCGCCTTTTTTAGTAATTGCCTGCGAAAATTAGTTCGGAAATTTTTTAGATAAAAGGGGGATGTCCATCATAAACATATGGGTTTATGGGTCTTTTAAATTGTAGCAATTAAATCTACAATAACTTTTTTTTCTATCACAATTTAAACAAAGTCATGAGCAGGAGATGCAAAATTTTTAAATCAGTGATTGAAAGGTAATATGTAATCGTATCCAGTTAGGAAAGCTTTAAATTCTGAAACAAAATGTACACAAATCATTAAGTCATACCTCACTGATCTTAGATGAGGTATCGGCATCGACGGTTGACATGTCAATATAGCCTTTTCCACTAGAAATCTCCTCAAGCACCCCGTCTTTGTCAAAAACTACCTGAATAAGTCAAAAGACGTTTCTTAAAGAAGCGTAGGACAAAAATTCATATGACTAGCAAACGGAGGTTTCCTAACCGACAGAGCTGCACTGGGATCAGAGAGCATGGCTATGGTGTACTTGCACTTCTTAACCACTGATGCTGGAGTTTCTCCGACAGAAGCACCTTCGCTCACTAGTTCTTGACACTGTTAATAGAAATTCAACTTAACCCAATAGTTCTTTCAAACTGATAGGTTTACAGTGCACTCTTGAAAATCAAAATGATATACCAAAGTCACTATACTAGCAATAAAATTTATTGCTAAATGAACGGTGGCAAAGCAGAAGGATGGTATGACAGCAAAACTTGATTTTTCACATTATCATATATAAACACCGCCGTTACATACTTGTGTTGTTCAAAGTATCAAAAATATAGGAACAAAGTTCCGTGAGTACCGAGTGTTTGCATTTCGAGCATAATATGCTACGCTAGAGCTGTTGACAAATGACCGCACATCAAGACAGCGATTAGAAGTTATCAAGAACTCATATAGCTTAAACGGTATAAACTAGGTTTACTTGCTTGAAGATTGAAACTTCTCCAGTTTGTGATATTATGCAACAGAAGAAAACTTTAGCTGAAAAGTTTTTGATCCATTGTAGGAAAAGAAAGATCCTAACCACTCAGTAAAGTTTTGCGACTTCGGTGTAACAGAGCAAAGGAGAGAAAATCGATGAATTTCTTTTGTTTATTCGAGGGGCGTGCGGTAGTTGGTCAATGCGGATTGTGAAAAGAGAGTTCAGCTACTATTCTTTTAGGAGGACGGAGGCCTTCGTCCTTCCAAGTCGTTTTAGATGATAGGGATTCCGAATCGATCGGAACCGTTAAAGTTGATCTACAGTATTTGTAACGTCTAGAAACTAAATTTCATAAATTTGAAAATTCGTTTTCAAGTTCATTGAAGAGTCGAAAAACAAACGGTCAAAAACCAACAACCTTGTTAAAGTAGATGTTAGACTTTTTCAATTCATGATCGGAGTTATCAAACACAATCTAAATAACATAAAGAATTTTTATAAAAAATTCAAGCTGCCTGGATTGTTTTACATCGTTAAACAATCAAACGGCTTATATGCCGTGAAAACCTGACGATTTTCTGATCCTTTGATCACTACGTAAATAATCTTTAAAATTTATGAAATTTAGTTTGCAGACACTTTAAATACTCGAGACCAACTTTAACGATTCCGATCATCAATTCGAAATTCCTATCATTTAAAAACGACTTAAGAGGACGAAGGCCTCCGTCCTCCTAAAAGGATATCAACTATTCTGAGAATGCGGTTATAGGCATCGTTTCACGGCCATTTGGATGTCGGAACAACTTATCCGGTGACAATATTTGCAGTATCTTTTGTCATTGCAGTATAAGAGTTTGATCTAGGTCAGATCACCGTTAGTTCACCGCATACTGGATACATAACTTGTTATAGGATAATGTAATTTGACCAACTACATACCCCATACATATTTTTGGTATAGCCCTAATTCTATTATTAATGAAGCCCATAGGCCATAGCCATGCACAACAACCAACTAATTCCGACTAATTTTCAGCAATGTTCATCCATCGACAAGGAGCAAAAGCAACTCTAACTAAATTAAAGTTACTAATTATGCAAAAATTTAACAAAGAGGGGTAACAGGGGAGAGAGAGACCTTGGAGAGGGTGCGGTTCCACACGGTGACCCGGAACCCGTTACGGAGGAGGTTTCGGGCCATGGCCTTGCCCATGATTCCCAGGCCCAAAAAGCCCACCTCCATCTCTATCTCCCTATCTCCCGCTTCTTCTTCTTCTTCTTCTTCTTCTTCTTCCTCCGCTACTATTTTTTCTCACTATACCAAAAATTGCTTCACAGTGCTGATGAAGTGGGTGGGGCGTATATATTATATATATATATAAATATTTTCTTTTATTTTATTTTATGGGTGATTTAGCAAGTGGATGTCTCCACGTGGCCATCTGCTATTGGCTTTTCCGACAATCGATCTCTCCCCCCAATGGCGCCTTTCGCGCGTCGTACGCGATCACGGTGCAGGCCGATATCTGGTGCTTTTGGTGGGGAACAGGGAACAGCATCATGAACGAATCGGAAACTGACGCGTCACCGGACTTGTCTGGGCCGGGCCAGCCCAACTGATCACAATGGCTCCGGCCCACTTCCTTTCTCTCTACCCACAAAACAAGGAAATAGAAAAAGAAAAAAAGGAAAAAGGGCGCAATCTACGATCTTCGTTTTCCCCATTTCTCTTTCGTTTTTGCGAAACCGCTTGAAGAATAAGCACGGCCACCGCCGAAGCTGCGAATCTTCGAGTTCCCAACAACTCCTCCCATGCTCCGCTTCCTCCTCAACAAACCCTACCGCTCCGCCGCCGCCGCCGCCGCCGCCGGATTCTTCGCCGTCGCAGCCTCCCATTCCGCCGGTGATCACCTCCGATATCCCCTCTTCTTTTTTTTTTGTTTCCCTCTTTCAAACTCTCACTTTATTCGCTATAAACGTCGTAATTTGATCTCCTTTTTGTGCGCGCGCGCGCGCGTGTGTATGTGTTTGTTCGCAATACAGAGGCGACTGTTTCCGTCTCCCTTCCTCCGCCGCGCCATTTCTTATCCTCGCCAGCTGAGCTGATCTTGGGAGATTGTCGTTTTCCGTCTCTCTTCCCGATTCCTACAGCAGGTTCGTATTTCCAGTAAAAGGATCGCATTTCGTTACCTTTCGGAATTGGATTGGATTGGATAGAGTAAGATGGAAAAGCGACAAAAGATGGGAATTATTAAACCCTAAACCCTGTAGTTACGCTCGCTCCCGCTCCTATCCAATCCAATCTAGGGTCAAATTAATGTTCTGATTAAGGAGTGATGATTTTACAAATGATTATCCAAAGAGCTTTTTAATTTGGATTACAGATGTAGGTTTTCCGCTGCGACATTCCTTTGTAGATAGCTCCGTTCCATCCACAACCTTAAACAAGGAAGCTTCGGGCAAGAGCCAGGATGATTCGAGGTGCTGCCCGGGATGCTTGGGCAGGAAGTCGATCGTCAGGGCAGCGGCCACTGCTGGTCCCGCGGTTGTAAATATTTCCGTCACGCATGGTTAGCAATCTCTCAATTTTGACCAGATCAATTTGAGGTCTCCGTGCGTAGAAAGCACTTTTGCATATCGACATGGTGAATTTTGGTTATTTTGTAGGTATTCATGGATTAATGTTTGGGAAAAGCATTGGGTCTGGAACAATCATCGATCCCGATGGAACCATTTTGACCTGTGCCCATGTTGTGGTAGATTTCCAAAGCACAAGAGGTGTTTCTAAAGGAAAGGTTGGGATCTTGACAAAAAGTTTTCCTTTGATAGAGCACTTTAAATACGTAATGATATATTATCGTTACATTTTCTTTACTTACCCCTTTTGTGTCATTTGTTAATAACACTGAAACAGGTTGGTGTGACTTTACAAGATGGCCGTGAATTTGAGGGCACTGTCGTCAATGCTGATCTCCACTCAGATATTGCTGTTGTGAAGATCAAATCCAAAACTCCTCTACCAGTCGCAAAATTTGGCTCATCCTCAAAGCTTCAACCTGGTGACTGGGTTATTGCTCTCGGCTGTCCTCTTTCCCTGCAAAATACCATTACTTCTGGTATTGTGAGGTGATTGGTTATTAGATATACTACACTCAACCTGCTTTATTGGCATAATTTCCTCGGTAAATAGGCTTAGTCACGTATGCTTGATTGTTTTGTAAAGGGTTTTCAGATTATTGCCTTCATATTAATAGTGAAATGTTGCTCTAGAATAGTCTGCTTGCAATATTAATGTCATGCAACTGTATTTAACAGACGAAGTCTATTGACGCGTGTTTGTATTTTTAGCTTACTCTTTCTTTTTGCTTCTGTATGTAGCTGTGTTGACCGGAAAAGTAGCGATCTGGGTCTTGGAGGAGTTCGAAGAGAGTATCTACAAACTGATTGTGCAATCAACGAGGTAAGTTTTGTCTTTTGAGTTATCTAACAGATCCTTATTTCTGTTTAATTTTACAATATTATGCTTTTATATGGCTTTCGATTGTTAATCAGTATTACATCATATTGGCGAGTTGTAATCAACTTTATTTTGTCGAGTCATATGGGTCCAATAGTGTGTATAAAAGCTTTATATATATATATATATATATATATATATATATATATATATATATATATATATATATAAAAAAGAAGACACTCTTTGTCAAAGTTGTTTCTCTATTTTGGGGAGCACAAAGGTATTCTTTTTCCTGATCAAGGACTTTACAGAGAGAACGATGAGCATTTTACCCTGCAGAAATTGCTATACAATTTGCCCTCTGATTTAATATTAAGCTAAAATGCAGAGACGCAAGATGTGCAGAAAAACTATGTTGTTGGCTTGATCATCAACCTATTTGGAAATGCCAGTGATCTTACTTAACCTTAGATACTTTTAACACTACCTTAAGTTTTTTTTCCTTGTTTTTTTTTCTTTCGTTTTGTGCTTTAGGGAAACTCAGGTGGCCCTCTTGTGAATCTGGATGGTGAGGTTGTGGGAATCAATGTTCTGAAAGTTGCAGCTGCTGATGGTTTGAACTTTGCTGTGCCGATTGACTCGGTCGTCAAAATTATAGAGCACTTCAAGAAAAGAGGGTAGTGCTAGATTTTTAACGATTAATTTTGATTGTTCTCTATTCTTCTTACCTATAAACTACTTTCTTATTGTTCACAAACAGATAGCATGGCCTTTGTTTCTCTGTTTGCTTGATCCAAGCAATATGAAAAATCTATTTTAGAATAACTAAGGATTATACTTTAGCAAGCAGTACTTTCTTCTCATTGAGAAGCAAAGATGATTTGGTTGGTTGTATGTACAGTTAGATGCTTTGAGCTTTGCTGGCCTTGATTAGTCATATGGCTAAGAAATAGAACAACATACGAAGTCATTACTCATCTAAACATCATACGTTCTAGATGTTACTTATATAAATCTTATTTTAATTTAACCAAAGTTGATGGTATAATTCTTTCTGATTGTTGATCTAATTAAGAACCTATTTGTTGCAACACTCTTTCAAGTGTAGTGGACTTTGTTACACCAGATTTATTGCATATTGATTCTTTATTCATAGACGTCCACTTAAAAATGCAGAAGAGTCGTGAGGCCGTGGCTTGGGTTAAAGATGCTGGATCTTAATGAAATGACTGTTGCTCAGCTCAAAGAAAGAGATGATTCTTTTCCAGATGTAAGCAGAGGTGTGCTTGTTTCCATGGTAAGTCTTTCAGATTCAACATATGCTTTCTTAGCAGATTATCTTTCATGCTTGATCAGACTCCAGGGTCTGCTGGTACGTTTGGGGTGATATTAGGAATTGAACAACAGCGTGATATTAAATGTATTATGCCTTCACTATGACACCTAATCTGCCCGAGTTTAATAATTACATAGTTTGGCCCCTAGATTCTTGCAATCCAAAGAAAGCCTCGTCGACAAAAGAAAAGTAAAAGCAAAAAGAAAATAAAGAAAGGGTCTCAAAAACTAAATTTTTAATTGGTTCCGAGTGTTGTCATCACAGTTTGGCATCTCCAGTGCCACGGCATGGGCGTTCTTGATTAAGAATACATTGAATGTTGTGTTTGCAGAATATGTAATTATATTATCATGTGTATTGGATTGTCTGCAATTAATTTTTAGTGCATATTGAACTATATCTGGCATTTTCTTAACCGCGTCAATTAGTTAAATCTAAATCTTGGCGTATATCCATATTCCTCTCTTTGTTCTTGTTGAAGCAACAAATATCTATTCATATTAACTTCTGGTAATGCCTAATTTCACTTGAACTTTTCATGGAAACTGGAGCTTCTTCCATTTTTTGTGTGTAGTGCCTAATAAATAATGTATTTGGATTGCCAACCAGGTTACGCCAGGATCACCAGCTGATCATGCTGGATTTCGCCCTGGTGATGTAGTTGTGGAATTTGAGGGTAAACGTGTTGAAGGCGTCAAAGAGGTATTGCACTAGCTTCAATTCAAGCACTAAGACCACAAGTCAGAACAAAAAAAAAAAAAAAAAACTAAAATGGAAAACCTGTAATTCGAAACAACATGTCTTTTTTTCGTCTAAACAAACTCTCATTACATATCTTGCAATTCATTTTCAGAATCACTTCTTTCCTTTAGTAAAAAAAAAAATTCATTTATATTTATAAGCATATCGATTTATGTTATGCATTGGAGCATGCTAGTTTGTACCACTGTTGGTGTAGCTTTTTGTCCCTAGAGTATGCGTATAACCTCTTCTCATGTTGTAGTATGAGCAACAACATTGTTGCTGTGTAAAGCACTAGTAACTAGTTTTTAGTTCATATTTGCGTGAACACCTTTTTCCTAATCTCATCTTGCCATTATGCGACTGTTGTACCATAATCCGTAGCTTAAATTTGATGGCAAAAAAACAACTGAGAGTTGTGTTACTGATCGAAGCCATTGAATTCCCTAATTTTTGCGGCATTGCAGATTATAGACGTAATGGGTGATAAAGTTGGACAGCCTTTGAAGGTGCTTGTCAAACGCGCGAATAACAAATCGGCAATGCTGACTGTAATACCAGAGGAAGCCGATACCGGCCGGTGACGCCATTCATATGCGAAAAGGCGGGAGAGAGATTCTGCTAGAATACACTTGGAATTAAGGGGCGGGGGAGTGTTTTTTTTTTTTTTTACTAGGCAGACGATTTTGGTTAAACAACTTCGTGGACGATTTTGGTTAAACAAATTTCAGATTTATTTTTTTATTTTTTAAATTTTTTGGGGGGGCTTAGATACCTGCATATGTGAATCAGGCCTGATTTGTATCTAGAAACTACTGTGTTGACAGTGCGTACATTCCTCTGTTGTTAATCTTGAATCTGTCATCAAATAGATGCGACTTTATGACGAAATAATGATACCCTGTCACAATCTTGTAAATAAATCAAATTTGGCTTTGGTCAGCTTCTTTCACTCCCCTCTAGGCTTCAGCAGTTCAGCATCTCCTGTGTTTCAGATTTATGCCCTTTTAAATGTTAGGTATGTTTGGTTTAGCTTCTAGAATATCTTCTCTACTAATCTCGTCAGTCGAAATTACGACATTTTGATGGGAATACTACTTGCAACAAAATGCTGAGCTCTTTTCTTTCTTTCTGGCGCGTTTTCGCTTATTAACTCCTAAATCACCAAAGAGGACCAATGGAGAGACATAACATCTGAAAAAGATCTCAATTCAGTAGTGATTTCCCCTGTTCGTGCCCCACATCCGTATCGCGAAGCACTAACCGAAAACCGCAATAACGGTGTGGCTAAACACCATAACGGTGACGGCCGCCCGCCGTGAACCGGAACGGACTCTTAAACTTGCAAATCCTCACCCATTTTTAATGTTATTGTATAAAAAGTAACGTTTATTTCAGGGGACAAAGGTGCAATGCGTCCGCTACCGAGTCCATCTCAATTGGCTGTTCAATGGTGACGCGTTACTTTTTTGGTTTAGAAACCCAATACCTGAGTCTCAATTATTGGAGAAATATCAAATTGATGCTGAAACCTATTCCCCAATCCCCACCACGTTGGGTCCAGGCTCGTTGCAAAGTGTAAACTTGAACTGTTATCGAGTTCGAGTCCACTCGAGAGAGATGAGACGATGAAAAAGAGAGGAGGTGGGAAAAGGGCATTTTCTTTTTCGTTTTTTTTTTGAGTAAAAATGTAATTGTTCAATATATTTATTAAGGCATCACTAACAAGTAACAAGGCTAAAGAACAATTTTAGTATGAGAACAAGAAGTAGAAATAAACAATGTCCAATTATTTTTGCGTGGCAACGAAGCATCGAGTAATGTGGGTCTGAATGTTAGGAAAACATAACTTCTGTCGAGTACGTGGATCTACGCGCGCTCATTCACGGCTACCCGACGCCAAAAATGTATTGAGACCCCTCAACAACGGCACTTTCTGAAAGGGACCCCTTAACTACATATATATATATATACATATAACTTTTGAAAGTTTAGGGTCTATTTCATAATGGCATATAGTTGAGGGGGCAATCATTCATAAATTTGTCTGAAGTAGAATGATATGAGAGAGAGAGAGAGAGAGAGAGACTACATATTACAGCAGTGTAGCATGCCGTTCGCTTTATTCATTTTTAGTCTTAGTGTTGTTTCTAGATCTTCATCTGTTAGCACTAGATGATAAACACGTCATTTCTAGAGTAGGTAATCGATGATCACAGTCCTAATAACTAAAGAAGTGTTTGTGGAGCTACTGGTGTATGTAGTAATTAATCTTCAAAAAATATAAATGAAACATAAAGAATGGACACTGAATAAGTGAAACATAAATATGGCAACTTTTGACTGGAATTAGGAAGTGGGGCTTCATGTGGCATCGCATCATCTTCACATCTCAGCACGATTTAGTTGTCTTCTAATGGTTGCACCAGTCATTTCCTAAGAAAAATCAATTCAATAGCAACACCACAAATCTTACACTCTAGTCTTTAAAATAATAAGATTTATTCGCTTATTTTACCAACTTTATTTTAGTATTAAAAATTTAAAAGAGATGTTTATTATTTGTAGGTGTGGTTCATTGGCGACTCTATGAACGAGACCACAGAAGTAGCATCTCAAGACTTAAGAATAGTCCCACATTAAATAGTTATCGCTAGATGTTGAGATATAAAAGTTTGAAACTAGAGACAATAACTGAATTATAATATTTTGGACTAGAATAAGTACTTAGTTAATTGATCCCTGGGCTTCCTCACTGGTGAAGGGTCCTTTTTTAGGAGAAATTATTGCTTGCACCTTGTGTTTGTGCATCTCATCTAATATTTTTTATTAATCAAATGTCTTAAAATCAAAAAATTCAATTTGATAAATGCGATTTAACATAATTTAAAAGCCCTCGATGGAAAGAAAAAAAAAAATACTAGATTTGAAGAGCTATAACTAAGAAATCAAGTACACTGATTAGTAATCAGAGCAAAAGGATTCCAATTAAATCTGTAATTTTTAGCTTGTAGAGTTTTTAAATATTGTAGAACCTGTTCAATAAATTGAATTTGAACTTTAAAATTTTTGTTATAGAGTTTAGATATGCATACTTATGCAACCGAGAAAGGCAATAGTTTCTTCTATATATGTTGAGGTTCTATTCGTGATAAAAAAAAAAATAAAAAACAAATAAATAGCCTGGTTCACAGGTGACTCTGTGGACCAAGACCACAAATAAATGAATAACTCCCACCTCAGGTTTATTTTTGTCCAGGATCCACCCACGTGGCACGCCCATCTCCTCAGGTGCACCAACGCATGCACCCCACACGCGGGAAGGTGTAGGTGCACATGACGTGGGGGGGGGACCACCACGTGGCTACACGTGTGGCGGGGGCTGGTCGTGTCGTTTGGTTAACTTTATATATTTTTGATGTATATTGTCGAACTCATATAACATTTCGAATAATATACCGATAAATTTGATATTAACTATTAATTTCTCAAAATTTTATATTGTTAGAAATATATAATTAATTTATTTAAAACATTCAAATATACCTTCCTCTCAACAAAAAAAAAAATTCAAATATATGTATTTATAGATATTGACTGTGACTCGGTCAAACCAGCTACATGCCACTTGGAATATAACTCGATCTAACCCAACCTCACACTTTGAACTTGACTCGGTTCAATCCAATCTCCCGTCACAAGACAAAATGCTGGTCTAGTCAGTCCAATCTAATCGATCACGCAATTTCGAATGTGACAGCCCGACCTAATCTCTCAATACACGGTAGGATGCGCACCTGCACAAATTTTCTATATGCGAGAACCGAATCTGCGACTTCTGACTTTGATATCACTTGTTAATCGTTTGTGCTAACCATTAACTCCAAAAACGTACAGAAATACAAAATTCATTCAGACGTGATCACAAGATTCACGGATCTTAATTAAACAAATTAACCAACATCACTCTACTTCAAACATAATTTAGTCCAATCCAACCTCGCGATATTTCAAACATAACTTAATCCAATCTAATCTCTGGCAGAAAAGCAGCAAGCAGGCTCTTTCAAGCCTACGTTAGTAACATAATAATATGAGGAGATTTACAAGGGAAAACCCCAGGCATTTCTCTATTCTTTTTTCTTTTTTTTTCTTTTTCTTTTTCTTTTTTTGGCTCCTTCTAATTCCACGGAGACAAATGCGTGGGGCCCACGTGTCCCGATCGAGCTCGCGACTCAAATCCATCCACGTATCGTAGAAAGAGAAAGAGACAAGTCAAGTTCTGTGTGTCCTATTATGAATTTGTATGCATACATGATACATTAACTCCCTTTTTCTTTTTTTTTTTAATCCTTTTTCTATGTAAGGATTTTGATGCCACTATTGAGGTTGCATGCAGTGAATTGATGAGAAGAGAGTACAGGTTAAGATAGAGTCGCATTGACTCAAATCCATCCACGTATCGTAGAAAGAGAAAGAGACAAGTCAAGTTCTGTGTGTCCTATTATGAATTTGTATGCATACATTAACTCCCTTTTTCTTCTTTTTTTTTCATCCTTTTTCTATGTAAGGATTTTGATGCCACTATTGAGGTTGCATGCAGTGAATCGATGAGAAGAGAGTACAGGTTAAGATAGAGTCGCATTGATTTAAACTCTTGGTATCACGGTATTTTATAAACAGTAGGTGCGATCAATTGATTAATTATGTAGCTTTTTTAAAACTGTTGGTAAAAAGACGTTAGAAGTACGCGAATAAAACTGATGAGAATTTTCAGAACAAAAGTTTACGGTGATACTATGTGACGATTTAGTTTGCTAAAAAAAGTTAAATGTATATACAAAGAATGAGCTAAATGATAAGAACATTTGTGTGGTAATTAAAACAAATTTTATACATACATATATATATATATATATATATATATATATATATATATATATATATATATATATATATATATATATATATATATATATATATATATATATATATATATATATATATATATATATAAGTTCAACTGCAGTATTTCTGATAATTAAATAATATGAATGATTTTAGATTTAGGAAGAGCGAAGAGGTATTCAAGTAATGCATGAAAAAAAAAAAAAAAAAAGAGATCAGATTTGACTTATGGGGCAAAATTGGATGGACGTTTGTGCGTATACGTAAAGAGACAAATTGTGAGACATTTATGAAAAACAGTTATAGATATATAAAATAATAATCAAGAGATCACCGAAAAATTAATATAGAACCGAATATATATATATAGATTTTTAGCTTAGTGGGTTCAAATAGACAAAGTTATATATATTCTAGGTTTTCATGAGAATTGGGCTTCTCCATCTGAATTTTTTCATATTAATTTAATATTTTTTGCAACAAGCAAATATTATTATTAGGAATGTGTATTGGTTTTGGATAGAGGAGAAATATATAAGTCATAAAAATGTCAAAAAAGGAAAAGTTATTCTGGTTTTTTGGATATTTTTATTTAATTAATGATCATTTGTAATACAATATGAAAATGACACATGGGAGTATTTGATCTATATAAGTTATAGAATTTAAAAATTATGCAAATAAACTATTTGAAAATTACCAGTCAAAAAGGCTACATTATTTTAAAATTTTATCAGCATATTGTTTGTACTCAGTAGAATATAAATGATATTTATAGTTTTCTTAAGCTTCTTTATTATTTTCTTAAAATATTTTTAAAAAAATTTGTTTCAAACAATCTATTTAATAAAATAAAATAAAATCATTTAGCTAAGAAAGAGATGGCTTCCGAATCAGACATTGACTTGGCGTCGACTCATCCGAGTCGAACGTAGCATTCTGACTCGCGAGCCCATGGAAAGTAATATTAATAATCTCTTTTTTTTTAATTTAATTATATGAATAGTAATAAATTTTAATGAATATTCTGTGGCCATATTCTGTTAAAATATTAAAGTTATTTTTTTCAATAATATTTTATTATTGGAAATGTGCGCTGAGAAACTACTCAACAAATTTTTATTATAATAATTTAGCAGTTCATATTAATTTATCTTATATTTAAATATTAATAATTTATTCTAATCTAAAAAATATTTTCGTGAGTCTCAATATTATATATATATTGGATAATAGTTCTGAACATATGCTCCTTATTTATTTATTTATTTATTTTTCTCAATAATATGGCCAGGCAATTTATGATTCAAATCAAGATTTTAAGTCATTAGAGATATTTAATCGGTTTAAACTGTTCATTTGGAGCCTTTTTAACTAAAAATTGTGGTTTAATTACAGGTAATTACAGTGAGTGGGTTACTAAATTTAAGCACAATAATCTAAATCAGGGAGAGTTGGGTGGGATTATGTGGTGTGGAAAAATGGATGGTGGTGAGTGAAAGAAAGGTCCATGTTTTTTTAGAGAGAGAGAGAGAGAGTGAGAGAGATAGAAATGAAATGATTGAGCTGGGGCCCAGAGAACCTAAAGAGTGGACCCCACCAATGACAAGGATGTGTGTGGGGTGATGGGATCTTGAAAAAATTCTAGAATACAACCTGTATATTAGTGACGCGCCGTAACAAATCAATTAATTTTTTTAAAAAATATATATATTACATTATGATTATAAAAAAATATTTTTATTATAATTTTTTGAAAAAAAAAAAAATGATTGATTTATCACGATGACGTGGTGCAAATATGATAGTGTAAAATTTCTTCTTATGTTGCGGTGACTCTCCCTTTCGTGTGTTTAGTTCGGTTATGGTGCTTATAAAAGCACCAAGTTTTTTGTGCTTGTGATTTTTTTACCATTAGATCTACACCTTCGATCATTTTTATCCGTTAGATTATACTATTCAACCAACCACCCACTTAACCCAATGTGACCCACATCATCCTAACCGCACATCTACTTACAATCCAAGAACTAAAAACTTACAAGACCGATAACACTTGTATTTTTAAAAGCATAAGAAATTTCAATTCTATATATATATATATATATATATATATATATATATATATATATATATATATATATATATATATATATATATATATAAAAGTGATTTTATATAAAATAATTTTATCATAATATTCTCATTCCGAAGAAAAAAATTATTGTGTGGATGTTGGGTATCCATAACTCAATTATTAATTAATTTAGTGTTTTTTTTTTTTTTTGGGAGAGAAAGAAGACGCTACCCGCTTCGTTTATTTTATTTAAAGAATCAACTAGACCAGCTTCGTTTATTTCATTTAAAAATAAACTTAATTAAACGCGAATCAACTAAGATTCGAACTTATCTCGTATACCAACCATCAAGCCTTTATTATCTGGGTTTATGATGTCAATAATTAATTCTGTAGTTTTTCCCACTGCTCCAGCACGGTCGATAATTTATTTAGTGTTTTAAAATCCAATATAAGACACTTTTAGAAGTACAAATTTTTTGATAATTTTATATATAATAAGTAAGAACCTTTTTGATAGCATTGATTCTACGATTGTAACTCCCTAAAAAATAGAACTTTGTAAAGCTTGTGAAATTTTGTCTTATATTATGTATGGGATTAGGATTCAGATTTTATCACTTCATACTTAAAAATCTGCAAGCATTCAGCTCCACGTTTGAAATTTTGTAGATTGCAATCAACATGCTATGACTGTTTTGTGTTTTCTTTTTAAGCATTCCTAAGTTTTTTAAACTTTAATTCATTTTAAATTTCTCTTATAATAGATCTCATATTTCAATCTAAAACTTATTGCTTCTAACTGAATATTTATTATAATCCACTCAATCTATTGTGAATTTATGATTTGATTTTAATTTTAATTTTAAGAAGATAAAAATAGAATAAATCATCAAATACCTATCTATCAATCTATATGTATCAAAATTTTACTAATAATAATAATTATTATTAGTACTAGCGTAGCTGATTGGTATTCTGAATGGCGCGATCAAGATATCAAAAATTTTATCTTCAGCATACCAACTTATTAACAATTAAGATATATTAAAAAAAAATAGAATATCATATATCATATATATATATATATATATATATATATATATATATATATATAGAGTCCTATATGAGTACGATCGCCTCGTACTCATGTTGTTTTCGATGATAGAGCTTCCGAATCGACGATCCACACCGTTAAACGTTATCTAGAGCATTTAAAACTTCTAGAAATAAAATTTTATAATTTTTCCATATCATTTACATTACGATCAAGATGTCACAAATTTGACAATTTTTAACGGCCGGTATGGGATACTTGCTAGTTTAACGGTGTAAAAGAATCGAAATTTGTTGAATTTTGATGATAGAAAATTCTATTCACTACATAGATAAAGATCAATAACTCCGATCTTGAATTGAAGGATCCGATCATCCTTTTTTAGGACGTCGTTTCGATTTTGACTGCTCATTTTACGCTCGATAGACTTTATAATGATTTCGAAAAATTACGAAATTTATTTTTAGAAGTTTCAAATACTCTAGATCACGTTTAACGCATGGATCGCCGATTCGAAAACCCCAACATCAAAACAACTTATGAGTAGAAGCGCCTATACTCATAATAAGATAAGAAATTTCTACTCTATATATATATATATATATATATATATTACTATAAAAATAGCATTTTTCCTCCAATCAAGAGGCTCCTCAATACCACAGGGGTTGAGAGGTTCTCACCCCCCCCTCTCTCTCTCTCTCTCTCTCTCTCCTTTTCCCCTCCATTAATGCAATCTCAAGGTTAATTTCCATTTCCATTGTCTCCCCTTTTCTCTTTCCCCTTCTCTTTCCCCCTTAGATTCCCCCACCACTCCTCCCTGTCCCCCTCTCGTTGTTTTCTCCTACACCCTACACCATTCCCTTTCCCTTCACCCCACTGTATATAAAAATCCCTTTTTTATTTGTTGTTTCCTCTTGCCCGGTACGATCGTGGTGTCTTTTTTGAAAACAAGCCCCATTTTTTATAGTTTATTTCGACGTATGGTGGTTCGACTCAGTTGGGTTTTTCTCCTTTTTTCTCCGTTTTAATTTCAGGGTGCCCATGGGGATTTAGCTTGGTGGGTTTTGATGTGTGTCTAGAGCTTCCTCCGCTATATGATTCACAGATCATTTTAGTTTCATCTCCAGTAGAGCTCTCTCCGAGCCCATTTGGTTGCGATTTGATGAGATATCGGAGAAATTTTTGTGTTTGAATCATCCACGATGGAGGAGGGTGGAAGCAGCTGCTAAAGATTGGATTTTTTTTTTCAACGTTTTCGGAGGTGGGTATCGATTTTTCCCCTTTTATTTGTGATTTTTTAGCCAAAAAATGGGTGCAAAGTTCCTTTTTGATTCAGCTTTTTCGGGCTTTTATTTGGCTCTTTCTATTTAAAAAGAAAAAAATATATATTTTCCCATTTGTTGCAGAAATTGGGTTCAATCCAAGATGGAGGATGAGAGCAAGACCATGGTGATTAGAGAGAAGGATTGCGTGAATTGGGTGAAAGAGAAAGAATCAGAGGTGGAAAAAGATGGTAATGGTGAGTTCTCAAAAGAAGCTCCCTTTACGAAGAAGCCGAGGTCAGGTGCTTCTGATTTGATCGAAGAATCTGATATCAAAAGGAAAGATAAGGATAAGAACAGAGAAAACAGGAAGCTCAGTCGGCAGGACCGAATCGAGCTCAGCCGGCTTTTTCAGGGCGCGGTGACGTCTCACGATTGGGAGCTCGCGGAGAGCTTGGTTCTCTTGGCTGATCTTCAGACTCTCAATGATGCATTGTGCGTGGCGCTGGATTCGATATGGTTCTTGAGCACCAATGACGAATTGCGCGGAATCACGGGGCTGATAAAGAAGATCATCACGAATGGCGCGAACGATTTCACGAGGGCGGCCCTCCGGACCTCGTTTCTTGCTTCGTGCGTCTCCGCCTGTAAAAGCAAGACGATGAGTTTGGCCGAGACCGTGAATGTCATGGCTCAAAGGTGAGCCTGCCTCCGTCGGTATTCTTGTTATGTAACTTTTCAGATTCTGCATTGGCTAGTTTGGCATACTTCCTATTGTTTACCGAAGAAAAATTTGTTACTTCTTTACTGAGAAGCATGAAAAGATGCCTATAAAATGAAGAACAAGAATTAATTAATCCCAATTTATATGAATATGATAGATTACCTCAATAGGTGGAATGCATGGAAAACATGATTAAGACCTTCCATCTAACGCTTATGAACATTATTGACAAAGACAAACCCGTATGTAGCGCAAATAATCCGTGTACAACTACTTCCGATTTCCGACATCCATATATGTCCACATGGGGTGCTAGTACCACAATCGTACAACCTTTTATTTTACTTTTTTCCGTCATGAAGATCGATAGAACTTAAGGTTCCACTTGAATGTGGGAACAGGCTGTACTATGATAACCGCTGTTTGATAGAGATCAAAAAATTTTTGCCATTGGAGTTAACTTGTCCTCAATTGTACTCTCAGTAAAACTAAATTTTCAACTCTGAGAATTATTGACTTAGCTCATGAGGTGGTGATTTATCAGAAGTTCTACAAAATTTTGAATTTTTTTTCTTTATTACTCTTTTCAGATATCAATTAGGATTTACTTTTCATTACCAAAAGTTTAATATTCTCCTAGATGTATTTCAATTGCTCATTGTAAGTTCTTTTTTTGGCTTCCTAATCAGACTGCAAGAGCGTCTCCAGGAATGCCACGGCGATGAGGTTTTGAAGGCAGAAGCAGGTGCCAAAGTCCAGAAATTCACAGAATGGGCTTTGAAGTGCATCGGCTTCCACTCGCGTTCCCGAGAGAATAATACGGATAGTAGAGGGAATCATGGCACGATTCTCGAAGTGCAGCGACAATTATCGGCATTTAAGGCTTTTCTTGATCTCGCAGGCAATCATCTCACAGGGAAGGACTTCACCGAGGCCTTCGATGCGGCCTGCTTTCCTCTTACCTTGTTTTCCAGCTCGTTTGATCCCGGTTGGGCTTCTGGGATTCAAGCCACTGCTATTCAAGGTCTTTTGGGAATGCTTGTAGAGGGGGGTGCGGATAATGTCAACCAGTGCTTTCTAGAAGCTTCACGATTTGGGAGTACTGAACTTGTCCGCATCTTGCTTCAGGTAATCCATGAAGAACTTGTTCAATTTGAATATGTTCAGGAGTCGTGCACATTCTTATTGTTGTATGTGCCATCCTTAATGCTATCTGAATCCTTAAGGATGTATTACTGCTCCTTCGTAATATAAGGCCTTTCAATTATACAGGACATTTTTTCCTTTGATGATGTATTTTATTTGATATTTTCTACAGTATATGTAGTCTTGTTGCGCTGCATAATACATGCATTCGTGTTTCGGTTGCTCTATGCAGGTTTAATTTGGCCATGTTGTAATGCATTGAGCCATTGATTAATTCTGATATTCCCTGTTAAGCAATGTGTTATATTTATTTCAGAAGTTTCTTGGAGCATATTTCCATCTTTTACTATTCAGTCTTTTATGATGCCATGCATTCAGTTTCTGAGATAACTTAAGATTATGTTATTTATCGATAATATGTCCTGTTCAGAAGAAATTTCTCGTGTTTAACGACTCGTGGATCATGGTGGAGTGAAATTCACAATCTCATCTATCTAATTGTAAATAGATAGGTGAAGTTTGGTGTTGCCTTTTTTTTAACTCGCCTGCATATGCCATCTGCGATCGGCACCTTTTTTAAACTCGCCGGCATATGCCATCTGCGATCGGCAAATGGATGTCACAGTTCACAACTGCTTATGTTCTTAAGCTTTGCTTCTAGTTTAAACAGTGAATAGGATGTTCTGAGCAGAATATGTTTCGTTTTGTTAATGCTATGCTCTACCTATTTGAAGTCCGTGCCCTGTTTAAATGAATAAGAATGCTTGATGGAAATTTTTTGTCTTTTTCTCCCTCCTACAATGTCTGAGCAACTGATTGAAGAACATTTAATGGTAGTATTTCTCTTTATCAAAATATGCATAACTGAACCCTGATGGTTTCTTTTGTACATTGTTTTTCATATATCTGTACAATAATGCCAAGGTTTTTAACCCTTTTTTCTTTCTATGTAAAATTCAGATTGCTCAGAGGAACAGCCTGGATGTGGATGTCGACCTTGCCCTTGGCTTTGCATCCCACTACTGCAAGATCGGGACCATGGAGTGCCTTGTTGAGGAAGGGAACGCTGCCGCCTTTCTGGGCCCACTGATGCGGGCGGCCGAGCGGGGGTGCATGCCTGTTGTCCGGTGGTTTGTTGGCAGGGGCTGCCGCGACATGGAGCTCTGCCTCGCCCTCACAGCCGCCACCTCCGCCAGCCAGGTCGACATCGCTGCCTACCTCCTCCCCCATGTCCCTCGTCATGTCCTTGCGGCCCTCAGCGTCGAGATTCTTAAGGCCGCCGGCGAGCGGAGCGGTGGCGGGTCCCTAGACGGTGTCGCCTTCCTCCTCCAGTCTGACTTCTTAGGTGACCCTGCTGCGACCTATGCTGTGGCCAACAGCATTGCACAGTCGGAAGACGAGGCAGTTGCACCAGAACTTAGGGCTTTTCTAAAAGAGCACTGGTCGGAGGCGGCGTTCACAGAGGGTTTGAGGTCAGGGGAGGACCACTTCGTGAATTTCATGAGGGTTTTGAAGAATGGGGGCTCGCCCTTGTGCCTCAGGTTCTAATGATTCCTTTCTTTTTGCATGTATATACCCTTGCAAATGCGTAAGATTGCACAGATGGCCTCGCAAGTCGGTATTTGCGTGTCAGCTTCTGAAAACCATATTTATTCACATTTATCCCACTGTTAAGAGTATAGCTAAAAAAATTCATTTTTGCGTAGCTACCCCGAAAGGTCACACGCGGGCAGATGAATAAGGTTTGAGGGGCACAACCATTATATGAATTGTTTTATATATATTTGTAAGGGTATATAAGCAAATGAACTCTTTCCTGTTCTGAATCTTAAATATCTAAATATCTAAATGCTGGTGAAATTCCAGGGACCTGCCACGGCCGCTAGTAATAGCAATGGCGTACCTGCCGCTCTATAGGGAGTGTTTAGCAACTGGGGCCATGTTGTTGCCGCAGAGGCTGAGAGGGCGGCTCGCGGAGGCAACGAGAAGGCTTGGTGACAGCAGGGAGGTCGATATAAGTAGCCAAGGGAGAGAGCTCCTGCTGATATTGGAGCAGCACCTGCCGACCTTCTTGACCAGACATATATAAAATCGTCCGCTGAAAACAAAGAGGAAAAAGAAATTCCGGGCTTCGGTACCGCGGATAACATTGTTCTCCCTTTGTGTTGAGGGTAGCAGGGCTAGTTGGTGTACGGGGATGAACTTTTAGAAACTTGAGGGTTTATATTGATCACTGCCTAGAGGAAGTGGTGATGAGAGTGTAGTTTTGGGCTCTTATATGTTTTCAATTAATGTAATCTTCTCTCCATGTACTTCGGATCGTCGTCGCCCTCTTTTCATCGATGAGATATAAGAATGTGCAGTATCTTATAACCAGTCTTATAGATGGCTATGAAATTGTAGAAACTTTACGGCCCATCGGAATTGCATTTATCAGGCCTGAGCATTTCTGATCATTCGCTTTTCTTCTTAAATTTCCTTCGACCTCCCTCCGGGGCCTGCTGGTTCCGTTTTTCTGTAAAATTGTGAGCTATCATCCTGCTGAAACAAAATGTTTTTGTGATAGTTCCTGTTCTGAGTTAGAAATGTAACGGAACCACGAAAGGTTAACTACTCGGCGTTCGATTACTGTTTCTTCTTATTTTGCTGGTTCATGGTGCAGCAGAGCATTTTGTACTTGAATTTTTTTGGAAATAAATCCTTTTCTTTGTTAGGTATGTTTATTGTCATGGTACAGTAGTGTGGGACCCTCAATCTCGTGCCACCTGTTTGCGCCGAATCATGCAAAGTTTTGAGTTACTTGTCAACACAGAAAATTAATATGAACTGTGTCAATATCATGGTAGCTTTCTCTGATAAATACATTCACTGCCAACTTTCAACTTTCAATAATACCCTCAATATGTCACGTAATTATGTTCCAGCCACGTTCCACAAATATTACTAGAAACAGCAACTTGGAATTAAATTAAACAGTTCATCTTGTTGTTCTCTAGTCCTACCAGCATAAGAAACACCATTGAGAGAAAATGAGAAAGCTTTCCAGGCTCTGCACATATAAAAAAAAAGAAAAAAAAAAGATAGAGAACCATAATTCTTAAGTGTGTACTTTGAGCTTCTAAACAAGTGTTGTAAAGCTGTTCGAAAAAGCATTATCAATTTTGATCAATTTCCCTTCACCGAAAGAAGTAAAAAAATTGAGACTGAAGCTTTTACTTTCGGAGCTTAAAAACGTATTTTGACTGCATAAAACAATAAAATTAGCAATGTATTTTTTGTCTGTAGAATATCTTCGTCAGAAACTAGAAAAACCATGTGTAGGATCATTTCTATATTGTTATCATGTTACAAGAGTTACTTTGATATTCTCATATGAGCACACAGATAATACAAAAGAACTGTAAGCCATGCATGTGGATGATACAAATTCTGCAAGGTAAAACTGGAAAATGATGGTTCCATAGAAAGACTCTGCATCAGTGAAGTAGTTAGAGAATTGATTTAAAATATGGGAAGAGATAATAACTTGTAAAACACATTGCATGCCTTTTTATGTCCTCTGCAATGGCCAGCAATCATTATACTATTCATTTAAGGTTGTTTGCAGTAGTTCATCACCATTAATTCACACCCATGGGTAGTTGTATTAATTACTTCAAAAGACAATATAACAGAAAATGAATGCGCTGCATGTGGAGACATAACTGCACAGTAATTTTGTACACAAGTAGTAAGTTCTAGATGCATTATAGGTACTCCAGATCAAACCATTCATTTTTACCAAGAACACCAAGAAGTACAGAAGCTTGAACTGCGGAGCACGAATTACGAATAGCAACAAAAGAAAAGTAGACTTGCTTGCAAAGAATACTGAAATCGTAGGAATGACTAAATAGAGCACAATAACGTTTCTGAGTCTAACTTCATTCAAGAACGTCGTGTTTCACATTCATATCACGCACGCCAAAGAAGACACATATGATACAGAAAAATGATCGCTGTCGGTTAGGAAAGCATCACAATCTAATCTTTAATTCTTGTCCAGATGCATTGTGAATACATGATGACTCAGAGACGCTGCTGAAGAGATGTACGCATGCGATAACATAGCTTATCCACACAACGGCATCGAGAACAAAAGCAGTAATTCCACACACTATTTCCACAAATGCACCAAGAACAAAACCAACAACTGAAGCACCAAAGATCTTCTTTAATTAGTCTTCAGATACTAATGAATCAGGCCTTCAAGTACTCTTTTTTCTTTTATAAAAGCCAAGAGCACTGAAGCACCTCCAAGCATTTTAAACCTGATTAGTAGCTTCAAAAAGCTGAAACAACCGACATCAAGCACATGCTTCTGTAACTTGCTGCAATAGTTTTATTCATAATTTGATTCTTTTTCCATGTTAGCAACATGTACAATATAGGATGGAAATGTAATCGGGCCAGGAAAATTGATGATCGAAATCAACCATAGCAAATTTAACTTCAAATGTACTGATTCTGCACACTGTTTCAAAGGAATGAAACTAGCTATATTGCAAAGCAGCAGCTTCTATATAATGTAAAATCGATTAATTGATAAAAGTACATTATAAGCAACAACCATCGACAACTCAGCAAAACAATTCATCTCACTGATCTCATCCTGAAAAATGAAAATTTTCACAGGCTTATTTACAAGTAGGACGACGCAATATTCCGGACATCGGATGGCATAAAAGCCAAGACCATAAGCACGACAAGCATGCCTATCGGAAGTAGCAATAGCATCGAGGGCGGCGGCGGCAATGGCGGCAAAATGAGCGGAAGTATCAGCAATGAGACAGTTAAGCAGAGAAGCAGAAGAAATGATTCCATGCCGAAATAGTTTGGCGGAAGAGCTTTCTTTTCAGTTGCTACCAGTTCTCGTGTTCTCTTAACCGCGCTCGGACCGGCCGGTACAGAATTCCTCCTCCCTCTGCCTTCCATTTCACAATTCTCGCAAGCCTCAGTTTCAAATCTTCCTTTCCGTAATTCGCTCTCTAAGCGAAGAATCTCAAAATACATTTAATATGGCCCCCTTGTGTTTGTTGATTTCGTAATTCGGGTACCGGAACGAAAGATGCGCCGTGGTCGGTATAGTTTTGAACTGTTAAACTGATTAAGAAGTGTTCAGTGGCAATGTGAAGTTTGATTTGGAGAAACAAGCCACAGTGGGATTCAAAGCCAATCTGAGTACATTGAGTAGCAATATCTGTTGCAGATCAAATCACAGTTCACCCTGTCAAAATTGTGGAAAGATATTGTCATCAACTTAATGATATGTATAAAAATTGAAAAAAAAGAACTTCAAAGATCTCTAAAAAAAGAAAAGTTCAACTTACTCGATTCAAACAAACAAATAATCAACAAATATAAACTTTTATTATGCTCTTTTTTTTTCTCTCTCTCTCTCTCTCTCTCTCTCCTATGTACCAACTTGACCAAAAGGCAAAATATGTTCAAAGGATTATAAGGTACCAGCTTCATTTATTAGAATAATGAACTACCCAACAAAGCTGATCCTGTAGGGCCTTGAACTCACAAATATTATTTATATATATATATATATATATGTAGAACACATTTGAAACCTTTTAGTACATGAACTCAGTATTAGACAAAAAGTAAATTTTGCATAAACAAAATTTAGAAAACTTATATATATATAAGAGACAGAAAAAAAAAAAAGGGAAAAAAAAGCAATACCTTTGCTCCCACCTCAACTTTGTTAATGAAGAATGACAAGTGAGATCAAGAGCAAGAGCTCATGTGCTTAAATTGATGAACAAGGAGGAGATGTTGGGATGGATAGATAGAGCAAAAGAGAGAGAGAGAGAGAGAGAGAAGGAAACAAAGGAGGGAGGATATGAATATATGATAAGTAAAGGGTTGTGCTATATTGTGCTTTGATGGGTGGTATGTATGTTTCAGAGATCTCTGAGAGAGCAAAAGAAAAAGAAAAAGGAAAATACCTGTGATGGTGAAATGGGCCCTTTGTTGCTCTCTTTTTAATATGCTGGTATATATGGGGAGGAGGGGTATGCTGTAAAATTGTGTGGGAGGAGGAGGTGGTGGTGGTGGTGGTGGTGGGGGAAAGCAGTTTGAGAATTTCTGGGTTAGATACACTGCATTCTAATTCTAGGACCCCCAAGTTGTTAAGTCACCCCATGCAAAGTGGGGAACATTTATTTGGCCTTTTATCTATTTTTCTTTTTCAAGTTTTTGATTTTTTCTTTTGAAAGGGAAACAGGTTTGGTGATTAAGGTTCCTCCCCCTTGGCCTCTCCCTGTCCCTCTCCCTCTCCCTCTCTCTCTAACTCTCTTGCTCTTTCTCTCTCATCCCACCTCATTGTCTCAGAGTTTTCACCCTAATCTCAGTCAAAAGGGACTACTGTGCTCCTCCTCTGCCAATTTGCCATGTGTTGAGCTATAGTTGTTCAACAACAGTGACTTTTCAAATAATAATAATAATAATAATAATAATAACAATAACAAATCGACCGTCCCTAGAGCAAATGGCAAAGGGTTTGGTGGTTGATATCCGAGACCCTGGTTAGAATCCTAGTTGATTCACATTTCTAGCTAAGTTTATTTATTTCTAAATGAAATAAGCGAAGCGGGTAGCGTGCTATCTATTTCTCAAAAAAAATAATAACAATAACACCAATCCCTGCCATTGTTCAATGTTTTTTTATCTAGCCCCAAACCAACATTGTCACCTAAAAAGGAAAAAAATAAAATAAAATGTCCCCCTTTTTTTTTTTTTTTTTTTTTTTTTGAGAGCAAAATGGTCCCATATTGGTCAGGGAAAATCTTGGGGGGATTTTAGAGATGCAGCTTGCTCTTGTTATTTGTTGGGATGTCGATGTGTATGGATATCTGAAATTCTATCCGAATATGAATTTGAATTAAGTGGATATATCTAATGTTAAACGGTTATGGATTATGACTGTACCCGACACAAACCTGATCCCGATCCAAATCCGAATTTATTTTGCATTATATATATATATATATATATATATATATATTTGATTTATATTTGAATTTGTATTTTCAAAATTTAGATTTAATGTAATATATTTTAAAATATTGAAGAAAAATAATTGTTTCGGGTTCGAATTTTTGGATTCAGGTTCGGGTTTTAAATTTTTTGTCGGGGTTGGGTTTGGATATTGATTTTAAAATTTGTCGGGTCCAGTTTTAGATTCATGTCTCGGGTTTGGAGTCGGGTTCGGATTTTTGAAAATCCACCTCAAATCCGACCCGTTGACATATCTAGTTATGTCCCAACTGGATATTGAGTCATTGAACCAACATGTCGGGTTCAGGTTTTCGGAATTTTCTATAAGACTGCTCGAAATTCAGTTTGGTAATTTCAAATCCAACAATACTGAAATAATTCGATTTAGTTCAGTACAAAAATTTTGATCAACAAGTGACAGAAGAAATTACCTGTAAATAACATTTTCCTTCTACCGACCGTCCATAGAACAAGTGACAAAATGCTCGGTGGTTGATACCTGAGACCCAAGTTCGAATATTAGTTGCTTCACATTTAAATTTAAGTTTATTTCTAAATGAAATAAAGAGAAGCGAGTAGCGTCTTTATCTATCTCTCAAAAAAGAAAAAAAAATTTTCTTCTCTTGACAATAACATTTTTATTTTTAACAAAAATATATAAAAACCGTCTGTTTCTAGAGCAAGTGGTAAAGGGCTTGGTGGTTGATACCCGAGACCCAAATTCGAATCCTAATTGATTCATATTTTTAGCAAAGTTTATTTCTAAATAAAATAAACGAAGCAAGTAGCATGCTACCTATCTCTCAAAAAAAAAAAAAAAAAATCTGCTTCTAACTTTTGCATGAAGATTCTTGGTGTAAAATCTAGTTAAAAAAGCTACCCTTCTTTTATCGATATCCAATCTCTCTCTCTCTCCCTCTCCATTCAGTGCATTCACTATATCACATATTTTATTTATTTATGTATTTTTTGTCTAAAAGTGTAAATTTGAGGAATTCGATACAACAACAATCACAATTTTTTTTCTGGAAAAGAAAAAGAAAAAGAAAAAGAGTAAAAGTGGGGGAAGGAATAATAAAAAAGAGGGGGAGGGGGGATGCATATGCACATAGCTGATAGCTGGAGATTCAATGGCCCAAGTTGCAGCATGGCATCTCTTTTTCGTCTCAGAAAACCTGCAGCCCCCTCCGTACTCCCAGTTGCCCCTTTTTTTCTTTTTTCTTTTTTTTTTTTTTTTTTTTTTTGATTATTCATATCTTTATCTTAAACAGTATACAAACGAAGCATCTTTATTAATTGCGTAGTAGAGTAATCCTCTCCCAGCAATTGGCTAATCATCTTTATCATGTGCCGCACGAGAAAGTGCTCTCCGTATCAAACTATTTCCCCGTAAAAAAGTAAAATCAGGTGATCTGTGATCATCTTCCCTAAAATGATGAGCAAAAATATTTAAAAACATGTTTTTATGCTTAATTACTTTGGTGTTTGGTTTAAGACACTATTTAGTTGCATATAATTATTATTATTATAACTATAATGCGCGCGGTTGTATTTATATACAGATCCAAGTACGATGCTTGGTTGATTTAATGCAGTATGAACCCAACTATTGTAGTTGGAACTGTATAAGAAGAGGCCCAAACTTTTAAACAAAATTAAGATAAATATATATTTTATATTATAGATAATCTCATCATTATTATATATAAAGTGATAAAATTTTAAAAATACCGGTCTCACTTGCACGCAACCAAAACAAATTATTTATACTTACAATATCTTTTACTCCATCGAACAAAACAAGATGTGTATAATTATAATTACAGTATTTTTTTTTTTTGAGAAATAGGTAGCACGCTACCCGCTTTATTTATTATAAAGATGAATTAGGCTACATGGATGAGGCAACGACGGCCTCAGGAATGAGCGTAAAAAAAATAATAATAATAAAATAAAACACTTGGACCCAAAACTTAATCCCAAAATACTACAATCTACCAGCCAAAATTTGATCCCAACACTTCGTTATCTGATTGATCTTGTGGACTGCTGGGAGGGGGTTCGGTTGACTTTTCCTGAAAATCACATCATTCCTAGCCTCCCAAATGACCCACCAGCAGACTATTAGTCCGGGTATAGTAGTACGTAGCTGCTGTGCTCCCTTCCTCGTCATCTCGCGATCCCAGACTGCGGTCACCTAATCTACCCTATTCCCAGGCGGGACGTTCTCCAAACTCATCACCATTAGGAATCTTGAGAACACACACTGAGCGAATAAATGGTCGACCATTTTCTCTTCACACCCACACAGCACGTATACAGTATTTCCAGTCTAGGGTCGCTTCTTAAGTACGATCCATGTAAACACTTTTACTTTTATTGGAACTCGAAAACTCCCGATTTTGCTACTTCAATCATCCCAAATTACTGTATTTTTAACTACATATATTTTTGAATATATTGTAGTTCTAACTTCACCCAATCAAATCCCATACAAAAATATTTGACATAGATTATGGCAAACTGTATTTCACTAGAAAAATATTTTATATAAAATGAGATATTTACAAAACTCCTTTTCAATCTTTCATATCATATCTGATATATCCAAACACCGCCTAACAAGCCAAACCAACCAACCAACCAATCTCTTCCTGCGTGTCAGAATAGAAAGAGCTAACCAAAAAATATTATCAAGAAAAAAAAAGCTATTAATTAACTTTATATTTTAATTTAATTTAATTAAAGAATTTTTTTAATGAAATATTATTAATTTTATTTATGTGAAATAATCATTAAAAACTTGTCCACGTCCTATCCAAGCAGCAGCCCATATGATGCACCTTCCTTAAACAGTAAACATAATTTTTTATTCAATATTTTAATTAACCCTTCCTTATATATTATATATATATGGTGGGCTTTGGTTCTTTGGTTTATGAAAATCCACGGAAACAACCCAACTTTTATATTGGAGTGGATTATATTTTTATTTTATTTTTTAGAGTATAGTTTAATTTTATTCTAAAAATTACGTTATTTTTTTTTTCTCACAAATGTTTTATAGGATATTTTTTCTATCGATGTGCTACGTTTTCAGGAATATCCAAACAGGCCCTTAGTAATAATTTACAAATTGTAATTACTATTTATGGTAATGGATTTATAGGATCCACAATTAATTTTTTAATTTTTTGCCCTTTTGCTCTTTAAATTAATAAATACCTCTTTCTAATATTAGATTTACGTAAAAAATGTATAGTTCATTCTGAAATAGATCACTCTACTTTTTTTTTTAAAAAAAAAGAGAAAATTTGAACTTTCTTTAACATCTAAATTTTTATCTGAATTTTTTAATTAATTTATTTTAGTCGCTACAAAAATATTTTTAAAATATTAATGGCGACAGAATTATAAATCAATCTAGGAAAATATCTAAAATTATTTTGCTAAAATTATTTTATTTCAAAAGCTAGAAAAAAAAAAGTGGCTAATTTCAAAAACCCTTGATTAATTTAACTTAGTTATGTGGTAAGATTTTTTTTAGCTTACTTGATCAACCCACTTAATTGTGGGAAGTTGATTAACAATCCAAAGCATTTTGATGTGAATAGAGAACATGAAAGATGTCTTGGATAAGTATAAGTTGATTAACATTAATTCCAAAGAAAATCTCAAAGAAATAATCTTATTGTGACCCTGTTTGTCTCCACATTTAGCGTTGATTTCGCGCAAGACGGAACGGAACATTCAAGTATGTAATTGGTGACTATAAGTGCAATTTTTTTTTTTTTTTTTTTTGTGAGAGATAAGTAGCATGCTACCCGCTTCGTTTATTTCATTTAGAAATAAACTTAATTAAAAATATGAATCAAATAGGATTCGAATTTGGGTCTCGGGTACCAACCACCCAGCTCTTTTGCCACTTGCGCTAAGGACGGTCGGTGGAATTACAAAAAAATTGACTACGAATAAACTCAACGCATAAAGAACTCAACTTGTCTTAAAGTCATATGCCAAAAAAAAAATGCTAAGAATAAAATTAATCAAAGTCAACCAATTATATATACATTTTTGGGGTCAAAATTAGCTGAATTATAAATAAATTGCATCCAAGGCTTGGATTATACCCCTGTTTAATCTTAAAAAAAAAAGGAAAAAAAGGAAAAAAAACAAGAAAAAAAAAGAGGAGGCTTGGATTGTGGCATGATTCCCCTTCTAATATATATACCTAAACATTCCAAATTAAGCATGGTTATATAAAATTAACCTACGAAATTCAGTATTAATAACCGACCATTTCTAGAGCAAGTGACAAAGGGCTTGGTGGTTGATATCCGAGATCCAAGCTCGAATCCTAATTGATTCACAGTTCTAGCTAAGTTTATTTCTAAATGAAATAAACAAAGTAGGTAGTACCTATCTCTCGTAACAAGGAAATTGGGTATTAATCCAAATAGAAACACCAATTTCTCTTTTCTCATGTGCCATACATTGAACCTAAGAGGGTGCCCAAAGAATAAAAACATGGGTCAAATGCATACAGGTCCCTGCAAATATAGTCAATTTCGAAAATATCCCTGCAAAAGCGAAACTAGATGAGATGTCCCTACAAAAGTCCAAAATTATGCAGATATGTCCCTGCCGTGCCTTTTGCAGGGACATATCTGAAAATTAATTATGCAGATATGTCCCTGCAAAAGGCACCGCAGGGACATATCTGTATAATTTTGGACTTTTGTAGGGACATCTCACCTAGTTTCGCTTTTGCAGGAATATTTCCGCAATTGACTATGTTTGCAGGGACCTGTATGTAAATAATCCTAAAAACATTGGCTATACAATGGTCAAAATGTTTAGCTGGAGAAGAGTAGGATTAAGATGCATTAATTTTGGTAACTTTTTGTTTGAGGATCGACTTAATTGCCATTTGGAACTACTGATCACTAATTAATTAAGAATGTGGCTGCCATGTCTAGCTTGTGTCTTGATACTATGAATTGTTGACTAGAATAATATGAATTTTGAGGCAACATAAATGCATCATTGGCTTGAATATTTGAGTTAATTAGGCAACTACCTTATTAGATACTAAGGAGAATTTGACCTCATACGAAAATATAGAAAAAAGAAAAGAATATCTAATAAGAAAAACAACAGTGCCTATAAGGAAAGAATTTGATTCTCCATAATTCTGGGGCATTAGTTATAGATTAGTTTAAGATGAGATAATATTATGTCCCCTATGAGTAGACCTGGCAATCTTGATCCAAACTCACGGGTACCCGCGGGTTATCCATAAATTTGCGGGTATGGGTATGAACCTTTTCAACCCAAAAAATTACGGGTAAAACGGGTGGGTACCTATTAAGTAGTGGGCATTTTGGGTAACCCGCGGGCACCCACGGGTACCCGCACATGTATTTTTTAATTACAAAATATATTTTTTCAATTAATATATATTTCTTATTTACCTATTTTACAAATTTTAATCTTAATTTTTTATTGCATGTCTTTCATATTATGAAATATTTTTGCTCTAAAACTTTAAATATTTTTATTGTATGTTATAATATTTTAAGCAATGAGTTATATTACGTTTTTAAAACTTATATATATATATATATATATATATATATATATATATATATATATATATATATATATATATATATATATATATATATATATGTTTTGCATTTAAAAATATAAGAGCAAAAAAAAAGGAAGAAAATTACGGGTAACCCACATACCCACCCGTCCACCCACGGGCGGGTATGGGTAAAGATGTTAGCTATACAAAAATTTGCGGATAAATTTTACCCATGCCCAAGTAATCCGTGGGTTATCCAATCCGCCCGTTTGCCGGGTCTACCTATGAGCAATGACCGGGAAAAAAAAAAAAAACAATTAGAAGGAAGATGCTTGTCCGTCTCTCTTACTCTTTTGCTTATCGATTGTTCGCCGAATTGATTAAATCCCCATAGTGCACAAATTGCCTAATGTTTGGTACATCATTAAAATCGGCTTTTGGCTTCTACGAGGAATTGATTTTTTTTTTTTTTCAAAATTTTAAAAGCAAAAACTACAATTTTCAGCGAAGGCCATAAGACTAGTTTGTGAAGTATCTACAAATCTAAGCACCTACTAAAGTTTAAACCTGATTGTATGCATAAAAAAATCTTCGCTACTTATAATTAATTAAAGAAAACCGGCCGTTCCTAGAGCAAGTGGCAAAGGGCTTAGTGGTTGGTATCCGAGACTCGAGTTCGAATCCTAGTTGATTCATATTTCTAGCTAAGTTTATTTCTTAACGAAATAAACGAAGCGGGTAACGTGCTATCTATTTCTCAAAAAAAAAAGTTATTTAAAAAAAAAACTTCACATACCACTCGTGTGGTTTTACACTTTCTCCTTTTAATGACATATGGTTTAAAGTGTATCAATTTAGTGTCATGCGGTTTCCTTTTTTCCTTTTTTTTTTTTCTTTTTTTGAGAGAGAGAAAGATAGCATGCTACCCGTTTTGTTTATTTCATATAGAAATAAGTTTTTATTATTGATTCTACAAATTTTTCTCGTTAAATTAGTGATAGCGTTAAAACTAAAGAATACTAAAGTGAATATTCGATAAATCTAGCTAGATAAAGTATATGAAGATTTTTGTATATAATATAACGAAATATTAACGACAAAACTGACGAAAAAATAAAAATAAAAGCATAGGACACTCACTAACTTGATACTTTAAACCATATGGCACTAAAGTGGAAAAGTGTGAAACCACATGAATGATATTTGAAGTTTATCCTTATTTAAATGCAGAACAATTCTTGGCGAGCTCAGCACGGTTTCAATGAGAAAAATAGATTTGTAAGCTGTACATGTGGTAAGTATAAAAATACCAATTGTGTACGTCAATTAATATGGTGGGGTCTTACGAACGAAGCTTCCATCTTGGTTTGCTTTTTTTTTTTTTTTTTTTTTACAACTTTGAGCTTCGTGAATCAACACAGTACACAAATTGAATGGTTCACCTTAGCACTCATCAATATTGAGGGCAAATTAATTGCACACATAGGTTCATGCACTATGGTACAAAAAGTACCTTAATAAGTTGCGGTTTCACCGTCCAAATTAAAAAAATATTAAATAACAACAGGTGTATTCGTGCAACATATGCCCCCACGAGGAAACTTTACATCACATACACTAGATTTCCGGCAATCGCATGTGGCATTGCTGACATTTTTGTCCTACCCCATGCGGCTGCAAGTTTTGTGCCCAGATCTCTGATATTTAACAAGAGCTGCAAGTTTTGTTTAAATTTTAACTTTCAATCCGGCCTCCTATGCCTTCTGCTCTAATATCATGGGTTCCTAAGGCTTGCTTGCCTTGTGATCATGTAAGATCAGCATGCCATGCGAGAAAGATGCTTTAAAATAATTCGTTTGTTTCCCCGCGTACTTAATATTGCGTTTCCGCATATCGCTAAGTGCATAGCCTTATATATTTTCTACAAACTTCCTATCTTCGTTATATCAATACCAAACTAAGCCCTAAATCAGCCATTCAAAAGAGACAAAAATTCTCGTTTTAATTGAAATTTAAATCGAAAATCTAAATCGAAGACTCCCACGAGCATCAAATATCCACAAACCATTCACACATTCCCGATTCTGCACAGAAAAAACACGAACCAAACACGCCCTTAATTTCTTCACGGGTGTTGCAAATAGGTACTTTAGAAAATATCCAATAATATTACAGATCATGTGACGTTGTTATTATTAAATTTTTAAATCCTAATCTCTCAATATGTGTTAGCCAACATATCAGTAATATTGCGGGATATCCCAAAGTGGAGTACGCAAAACATTTCTTTTTCTTTCTCCATTTAATTAAAATCCATGGTAAATTTGTACAAAAATATTATTTGGATACATAATGTTTCAAATTTTGATTATTAATACTCTTTTAGTAGTTTTTATTTTATATCGCAATCGAATCAAAAGTTTCGAACTAATACTTTGCTCTTTTGGCGCAAAGGTGTCATCTCTTAGTCCTGTTGCAGCCAAAAAAGCAAAAAAAAAATGTGAATCTTATGTTGCAGAACACTTTCATGTTAATTAGAATAGGAAAAATATTTAAAAAATTAAGATGAGCTTGGACTTTTGTACTGGTGCAAGTTAGAAAAGTCAAAACCAACTTGTTTAGCCAAAAAAAAATAAAAAATGTGTATTTGACCTGAAAGGAAAATATTGAAATGAGCTGTTGGATTCAAATAATCAAAGATCCATTTTTTTTTCCTTTGTTTTGTTTTTTTTTTTAAGAAAATCTAACACCATAGGGTGATTCCATATCAGCTCTTGCAGGATACTGTTTGGATGATTTCTACTCATAACTTATATGACATTTTAAAATAACTCAAATTACACTTTTGTAGAAGCGCTATCAAAATCGAACATAACTTCTCCACTCCAACGTGCTTAGATTTATCCTCTTTGTCAGATCCTTTTTGCGATGATCAAATTAACATGCAAACATGATTCCACGCAAGTTGTAGTTGGAAAGGTTTTGCAAAATATAGAAAAATCCTCTAAATTAATCAACTTTATCTTGGTTCAAACAGAAAACTATACCTATCTTTTATTTGAGCAGGAAAAAAGAATCCATCAGACTACTGGTAATCTAGTTGTAAGGTGTCTGACAATATATCCTTATATATTAAAAATTATTATCTTTATATGTACATGTACATTACGATCTTATTTAATTATATGATTTGCAGTCTATGGGCTTTTGTTAAAAAAAAAAAAATGAAAAAAACTTTGGACCCTGAAAAAATAAGGGAAAAAAAGATGCAGATATGAAGTCGGCAATGGAACAAACTGTGTTGCCGACACTGGTATATGGAAGGCGAAACAGTTCAACAAGTAGATACGGCGACGAGATCCTTGAGAAACCAAAAGAGTCCATTCCATTGGTCGAGCCCATTCGCCTCTTGGACCTAAGTTCGGCCCAATTACTCTCTCTTTAGCCCAAACTTGGGCCTTTAATAAACCGGGCCATTAAACTAAGTGGGCTCGGCCCCACACGGCCACGGCCCAAATCCAATTCCCTGTGGAATCTCCCTCCCTGCGCTACACTCACCAGTGCTTAAAGATAAGTGACCTCTCACCTCCACTAAACATCACTATTTAATAATTAGACCGCGTTAATTAACGAATAATTCCCGTCTAAACTAGGGGTTAATCAACAACCCGTGGGGAGCGTGACAAACGCGCGAAGTTTCCGATCCCTCCCTCTTCCCTTTCGCCCTTTTCTCCCTCTCCCTCTCTCTCTCTCTCACTCTCTTTCTCTCTCTCTCCGACGAGCCCTCGGCGTGGGAGACGAGGAAGGAGACGAAGAAGAGGAAGGAGACTCCTCTCTTTCTCTCTCGTCTTTTCTCTCTCCAGGGAGCTGAGGATGATCGAGAATAACCCCGAAAGCGTCAAGCGATACGCTCCTCCCGTACACAGGTAGGGTTTCTCTCTCTCTCTACTTTTTAATCGCATCGTATTGCTTAATAATGCGTTTTTGATGGAATTAAAGCTTCGCGATTCATGTGTTTTTGGAGAAATTACCAATTTGATCTGAGGCGTTTGCTATATACCCTCTTTGGATTGTTGGATTGTGTAAAGATTGCTTTGTGGGGTTTTTTTTTTTTTTTTCTTATTTTAACTGGAATTGCTTTTTTGTTTGCTCACTGCTTTGTTTACTGGTCATTGCTTTAGGAATCGGTCGCTCAACAGGCGCAAATCGGGAGGTAATTTCTAATTCGACTCATTTTGTTGCAGTGGAGACTGAGTTGTTGTGAGACGTGTTGATTTGTTTGATGCTCTATCGTGGCATTTACTTCTGTGTCTCAAATTGGTAGAAACATGTGGTATTGTTTCCTTGGACCTTTTCGATTTCCAGCTTTATTTACCACTGTCTTATCATCCCCATGATTCATCTTAAGAGGATCCCGTCCCTTTTATTCAGCTTTCTAAATATGTTAGAGCATGAAGTTGAAGGGAGATGGTTTGAACTGGTCGGCATTTTGAGTTTTTAGAGTTTTAGGTGGTTTGAGTATATTCATTTTGCCTAGCTTATAGCCGATTGGGAGGAACTAGATATTGTAGTTGAGGTTGTTCATGTGTTGTTGTTAAATCATGATTGATTGCGCTAAGCAGGGAGAGCTTAATGTAAGATTTCCTCTTAAAGGATTGCTGATGTGTCTCAATACGATATTCTTTTAATTTTGCTATTTTATCCAATTATAATTTTCTAATTCATTTGTAATAATAAATACCATTTATAACTATATTGTGGCGTTTGTAACGTAATGAATATCAGTTGGACTAGAAATGTTTCATTTTGGTCCTTGATAGCGTATATTGAAACTTTTCCGCTACCTGCTGTGTTCCTATTGTTTGAAATTCCTGGCTCTGTGTTTGTGTAAAGGGGAAAGGGCAAGACAGAATGTGGTAGGTTGGTGTAGGGAATAGATGGTTGCTTTTGGATTGTGTGTGCGATCCATGTACTGCGAATTGATGACTAGCTACGAAATCAGGTATTTATGCTGTTGTTACATACTAATGGATTGCTTTAATATCCAATGTAAAATGTTGTATGGTAAGAAAAGGGTAATTTTTTCAGCCATGATACACATCGAAGATGACATGTGTGCTGCCTTCAATTTCTATTATCTTTATGTAACTCTTAAATTTTCAAAAAATGGAGAGGATGAGGAAAATTAATTTTTTGAAATTACAATTGCACATTATCACAGTGATTACATTTCTACTTCACTTACATATGTTTTGTAAAAATAAAATTTCTGAAGTTTTCTCATTTGTCCATGCAACCATGCAAATGAGTCACAACTCTCTATCACAAAGTGCTGGTTGCATGTAGCAAAAATCTGCAGTTGGCTATATTTCTATAAAGATCTCTAATTATTGACAATGAAAAGCTGTCTAATCCACTCGCTGTTAATGGGGTTAGTATTCCATCGTGTACCTTCTGTTCTACATATCTCAAACAAGGATGCTTCATGTTAGAAAGTCAAACTTTCTATAGCTATCTAACGGTTGGGCTTACAGTGTTGGTTAATGAAATGATCAATTGATATTTAATAGCATGCCCTCGTGGATGGATGTGCTTGAGTTTATTAGTGGTCATTACTAATGATTCATATATTTTCCTTTTTTATGTGTGTTACAATGTGGTATCTTGTTTTGAGAGCGCATAAACTGCAAATTAAGATACTTGTGAATTGCTTGCATGCATAAAGGTGGCAATAAGGTTCAACATTTTTGTGACATACTTAGACAAGGTAACAAATACCAGTATATTTCTGGTTCTTGTGATATCTTCTTTGATCTCCGTGATTGGTTCGTGTACTGTGACAAATTCTAAATCCTCAGACCTGAGCCATATTATTGGTTTCACTATTTGTAGATCTAGTTCACAAATTTGCTTTTATTACTATAGCACAATACTTGAAAGGAAGAAATGTTGTTCTATTGATCATAACCTCATCTCTTGTAATTGAAAATTCTCATGCAGATAGATTTGAGAAAACTAATAACTCATATGGGTCTGATGGGGAGAAGAATCAACCTTCTTACTCAAAAAATTTAACTACTGTAAATCATGGAGATCCTGGTGTCAGCGGTATTCGAAATGAAAGCACTCACTCTGGATTAATACCCATGGAGGGTTGTTGTACCAGTGAGGCTGCACAACTTCTTACTGAGCGTACGTATCTGGTCACAAGAGTTATTATCCACCTGGTTTCATTGTTTTTCCTGCTATTTTTCTGGATGGTTTGGTTTGACTATGGTGCTAGATTAACTATGATATTTTGATTCTTTTGTTTAAGCTGGTTGTGAGCTGCAGTTCTTTCATTCTCTGGTCTTTATGTAGGTTGGGCAGCTGCTATGCACTCTTGCAATGATCCACCAACTGATTCATCTGGTGAGATTTGTGCAGTAGTTTTCTATAGTTTTCTTTGATCCAGGACACGGGAAAGTTGTTGTGAGACCTTGAGTGGCTAAAATTCTGTGTGTATTATGAAGGTTGCTTCTAGTAAAGTTAGCCAAGACATTTTTAATATCTGTTGAAAACTTGAATTTGTTACATGTTTAGTGTCCTCCATATTATTATATCTGTTACTGATTTTGAAATTTCACAGATAATAAACAATAGAACATATTGTGAGTGTGTAAATGCCCATTTACTTATCATAACAATCACTCTCAGGGGGGTTATTCTGTTCTTATCAGAATTAGCCTCTTATGTGCCTAAGGTGTTCCTACAAGAGAGTGATCTCGTACTTGTAGTATGATCAATCCATGATGATATATTAGCTGTGGTACAAACAAAAGGTCATAGTATAATTTATTTAACGTGTTTAGCTTTGATAAAGAGTTGAGGAAAGTTCTAAACTTTGACAGCCTGCAAGGAAGTCTTTTTGTTTGAATTGAAGGACATTAATAAATTGCTTACAGTAGGACCAACTAAATTCAGTATATGCACCTTTGTATTTGCACCTTGTACATATTGGACGCTAGAAATGGTTATTGAGGGCATCATTGAAAAGTAAATATGTGTGTAAATCTTTGTTGTAGGATAATTCCTTCTTCTGATTAACAGGATTGTGTTCTCGTTTGTTTCAATTGTTTTATGTGACCAGAGAAGCCTGTTATATATTCTGGAGCTAGTGGGTCATCATGGGGTCACCTGAAACTTCCTCATCAGGTATATAATAACTTGATCGACAACCTTCCTTCCGTCTCTCTTTTTAGTTCTTTGGTCTCTCTCATTTACCGTTTTCCTTTTAATCACGTCAAAGCATTTTCTGGTAATCCTTGTTGGCAGATGGACTTCCTAGGGGAACTACAACGAGCATTAAGTGCTCAAGCCGGTGCAGTGCCAACTACCGGGAATACTAACTGATTCAATAGAAAAATCTTGTAGTTCTAATGTACTGAAAAATTCTTAAAAAGGGAGTCCTTTTGTGTGTTCATCTTCGAAACTTTCACGGAGATAATTCTCTATCTGTATCAAGCTGTTCAATTTAACGCATCGTTCCATGTGTTACTCTTTGCTACTTTTACATGGATTATTCTCTCTGTATCAAAAGCTGCAGCTTAACAATACACCAATGGCATGAAGATGATTGCCGCGTTGTAGTCGGAACAAGAAGAGATGGATTACAGAAGTTACACTTTTACTTCATTGCAGAAGTTTGCGTTTCTCGTGCCCGCCCCACACATGAATGGTTATGTATTTTGATCAATATAATGGCTCTTGTGGGGTTTTTTTTTCTAAGAGATAGGTAGCAGGCTATCCGCTTTATTTATTTCATTTAGAAATAAATTTGGCTGGAAATGTGAATCAACTAGGATTCGAACTTGGGTCTCGAGTACCGGGCACTAAGTTCTTTGCAACTTGTATCGTTTGGTTGCTGACAGTGGGTTTCTATGTCTCTCTTTAATTTTTTGCTGGGTTTTTTTTTTATATATATATTTTGTGTGTGGCTTTAGGGTGTGTTTGTGTATTTTGTTTTTGTTTTTTTTGCCTTTTTCCGTTTTCAAAGCATGCTTAGAAACTCATTTGGAATCTCTACTTTTAGAGCTGCTATTGGCAGAGAAATTTCTACCCACCTTTATTTGCTGCAGATCTTTATTGATCCGGCTTTGAGAACTTTATAAAGAGTTGCGGGAAATTATGCAACTCTCTTGTGCCTATGGGTTGGAGCTGTTTGAAGTGTTACATGGAACGTGCCTACCACATCATTCGTGGACGCACGGGCGTAAAACGCATCGGCAATGGGTGTTTGGTTTTTCAAAAAATGATGAAAAATTATATTTTTTATATATATATAAAAAATTCACGGCAAATATTTTTTCTTATTTTTATTTCTGACTTTTGTTCCGATTTTTTTTTTTTATAAAAATCTGAAAATCTTTTTTAAAATTTCTGTTCAAGAATTAAACAGGGCTAAAAAATACTTTTCCAACCTATAGCTAATTTTCTATGATATCTTTTCGGAGAATCAAATGCCTCGTAACTCGTAAGACAACACTCTACACGAATCAGATCAAAAGTGTTATGTTTTATTTTCATTTTTTTTTTTAAATTGGTGTACGTGCGGCGACAACGTGGTGGACCCGATCCATGTTTTTTTCATGGATCTTAGGCTCTTAGCTACCTGTTATTGCTGTTTTGTTTTTAAACAGCAGCAGCGCCCAACACACCCCTCGGATTCGTCACTCGCTTCTTCCCATCCTCCTGTGAAAAAGCTTCTGAGCGGTCCAAGGATACAGCGGCGCGTGCTAAATAAATTACTTACAACAATTGCGATCTTAATCTCTGTAATCTTTAAAAAAATTTCGTGATCGCCATTTCTTTTCTCCATTTCCGTTCAACGAAATCAATTAGAGGAATTTATTACTAGATCTAACACTGCTCTGATGGATTTTCTTTTCTCCCCCCTTGTTTTTGTTTATGAGATAGGTCACTCACACTGCGTTGAGGCATGGACTCCTCTGTGGCACTTTTCAATCAGCTCAAGGTAAAGCCCTAATCTCAAATTTCTCGATTTAAATACGAAGCATTTTTGTTGTGGCAATGTCTCGAACATCTTTCGTGCGTTACAATGCTCGTCGTTTGTCTTCTTCTTTTTTTTTTTAAGAGCAGTTAAAAGTTGTTTAGTAGTAATAAGTAATGCGGATTTGTTAGGATATGGTAAAATTGTTGTCTACACTTCCGCTTGCTGTAACCACATTTGCAGTAGTATATTTGTCAGGATTATGTTTCCGTATGTTGCCGTAGAGCTATTCCCTGCAGCGATTAATGTCGCAGCATTTCAGCGCACATTGGAGCTCTCTGCATTTTGTGATGCTCATAAATACCGGCCCGTTAAAATCTCCTTTTGTTTCTTCTGATAAGGTGAATCAAGGGAAAAAAAAAAAACGCAAGTGAGATGTTTGTGAAAATGCCCCAAAGAATGCATTTGAGCAAATAGCCCATTGCACTTTTAAAAGTTTGCATCCTTGTCTCTGCGGAGGTTTCTTTTTTTTTTTGGTCCTTTATCGGCACATTGATTATATTGCTATCTCTGGCAGGCCGCGGAGCCCTTTTTCTTATTAGCAGGCCCTAATGTCATCGAATCTGAAGAGCATGTTCTAAAGATGGCTAGACATTTAAAAAGTGTCACATCCAAGTAAGTAGACAACTACTTTGGTTAGCTTCGGATCCCTGCCTTTCATTTGATAATATTTGTTACCATTTTTCGTTTGGAATATTAGGCTTGGATTGCCGCTGGTCTTCAAATCCAGCTTCGACAAAGCTAACCGTACGTCTTCAAAGTCATTTCGAGGCCCCGGGTTGGAAGAAGGTTTGAAGGTATTAGTTGATGTACTCATGATAATTTCTCATGTTAATTAGTGCTGTGCTTGACGAAACGTAAGATGAAAAAACTAATTCTCTTATGGGAAATGCGACTGCTGCTGTAACTTGACATCTGCTTGAAGTCCTAAATTGTAGAAAAACTTCTACATGGGATTGCTCCTAATTATAATAACCTACATGCACTTGTTTGGAGATAAACTTGTGCTAACAAAACAACCTTTTAATAAATCATCATAGTCGATAAGTTTCAGTAAATTCGGTATCTTAGGTGCATATGGTTTGTTAACTTGTTTTCACCTTTTAACTGCCTTATAACATCTTAGTCAGCTGATTCAACCGGCAGTGTACTTAAAAAAATTTTATTCTCCACTGAAAAAATTGATTTCTCATCTTCTGGATGCACCCTTCCTGTAACGGTAATCCTTTAAATTAGCGTGAAACTTTAAGTTTTTGCATTTGGAGCTGACCAAGTGCAACTTACTTGGGGCCGGCTTCTGCCAGACAATATGTTTTACCCTTTCTTTTTAAATTCATTGAATCTTGAAATTGTTTTTTATTTTGTTTGGATCAGATCTATTTTTTATGTGAGGGCTTTCTGGTTATACATCATCTGTGCTTGTGAATCTGGATAAATAATTCCTTCTAGATCAGGCTTAACTGAACGTATTCTAATTCTAATGCAGATCCTTGAAAAGGTCAAAGTCACATATGACATTCCAATAATCACTGACGTGCATGAAAGCTACCAGGTGATCTATTGCCTCTTACCTCTTTGTGCATTGCATGATAGAATATCTGCATTTTGGGCCTACAGCTTGCTTTGCTTCTTGTCTGATTCTCTTTTAAATCTACATGATTATTCATGTAGTTTTTGTTGTCTTCTAATAACATTTTTCAACTTTTCTTTTTGAAAAATATAGTCTTATTAGTTATAATTTTCTGGACCTTAAATCTCCATACCAGATCATATTGCGGCTGTTATTTTAGTCATGATCTATTTTGCTTCCTCATCTATCAACTCCAATTCCTTTTGATCTTCTGCTTTGGTCGTACAGTGTGAATACTATTTCTCATTTATCCGTTACGACTATTTGATTACCATAAATGTTGATGGTCTCTCATGGTTTCTGACCCTATCTTTCAATTTAGTGTGAAGCTGTAGGAAGAGTTGCTGATATTATCCAAATTCCTGCTTTCCTCTGCCGCCAGGTATAAATTGAATGAGACTACTGTTTCCTATAGCAGACTATTTAGCTGTATAGTTATTGAAAAAGTATACATCACTTGTTGATTTTGTGAGTGCATTTTGCTTCTGCTTGTCTAATATGAGATGTTCTACTCAACAGACTGATCTTCTAGTTGCAGCTGCTAAGACAGGAAGAATAATCAATATTAAGAAAGGCCAATTTTGCGCTTCTTCTGTAAGTTAGATGTGTAGTTTTATTTGCCTGTTTCTTGTTGAGACTTGATTTGTTAGTCCTGGTCCCAAATTATATTCATGATGAGTTTTTGAGAGCAGCTCTTAAATGCAAAATTGCATTAAGTACTATTATGTGGAATTAGAAAGAAAATGAAAAAGTATTCATGGTATATACTTTTTGTTTTAGAAATATTCCTATATGTTGCAACCATCTAATCTGTTATTCACATTGGTCCTCTTAATCCTACGCTAGATCATACTTTGTAGATTATCTATACAGGAGGATTAAATTATTCCATCTTAAAACGTACTCAATTCTAAATTATTTTAAATTACAACATTCTGAGGACCGGATAAAGTATGGGCAAATTTCACTTTGAACTTTTCAGTAATGTAAATATCTGGCTGTTTCCTTCTACGATTAACTTTGTTTTACTGCTTCACACAGCACTTGTTCTTTGTAGTACACATCATCTAATACTTGCGTTAGTGTGTACTACACATCATCTCATAACCCGATAGTCTATACTGTTGTTTACTATTGCATGACATGCCACCATATACTCTATACTTCATACTGATATTTCAATATTTCATTCATGCTTTACTTCTGTTGTCTTTTTTGTCAAATTTTTTGATGACTTCTGATTTGGTAGGTTATGGTAAATTCTGCGGAAAAAATCAGACTAGCTGGGAACCAAAACGTTATGGTTTGTGAGCGTGGCACCATGTTTGGCTACAGTATGTTTATCTTGTTATTGTAGGATGTAGCTTCTTTGTCTGCCCAAAAGTAAAATACCATCTCCATCATGATTTGTGACTTTTATGTTGAATTGCATCCCACAATAAAGAGCCATACTATGCAGTGTGATTATATACAATTTGTTTTTTCTCAAAAAATTTATTTCATTATTTTAATATCTTTAAAATATTTGAACTTTCAGATTTATGTCAGTTCATGGTAGTTTCACATAATGCTTAACAAAAGGAAGTTTGATATCTATTCGCTGATATTATCGTTTACCTAATACTATGCGGTTATATAAAGTTGAGTATCACATTTCTAGCGAAAATTAATATTTGTCTTAATTTCTAGATGATTTGATTGTCGATCCAAGGAACTTGGAGTGGATGAGAGAAGCAAATTGCCCTGTTGTAAGTATCTATTTTGCTCGTAGGTGCTTGATTGGCCTTGAACAATGTTCTAATATTGAGTAATTATTGTCATAAGGCATTAAGACACCAAGTGAGTTCTATCTAACAACTTATGTTGTCTTTTGTCATGGTAATTTCTGTAGTGCTTATGTTTATTTGTTAAGTTTCTTACTAAAGCATGTGATTGACGGAGAGTTTAATATTACAGGTCGCAGATATTACACATTCACTGCAACAACCTGCTGGGAAAAAGGTTATGATTTGCATACTTCTCGAATAGCACGCTAGGCTCAGATACTCAAAATTTAATATTTTCTTATCTGTAATTTTGGTGTACTTCAATCTTGTAAATTAGGATGTTTAGTGTGGATAGACTTGGGGAAAAGACATTTAATTTCCATGCTCTATCCGGTTTCAGTCAGCTTGTCTGAAAAAGAAGTGTGAACTCTCACTTGAATTAAAATAATGGAGATAAATGCCTTCAAAGGATGCGTGCCCTCTAGATGTCTATGTAGATAAAACATAACCATTAGAGCAACACAAAAATATAAATTAAATCCTAACAACTCCAAATAACAGGTAAATTATGAGACCATGAAAAAAAACTGAGATATGTGCAGAGATAAATTGAGAAGGGAGACACTCTGGAGAGACGTGTAACTAGAATAAGAGTAAATATGTGTAGGAATGTCACAGAACAGGTATTAAAGATGGTTGTCCCTTCAGACTTTTTCTGAATACTTCAACTTTTATGTTAGATATAAGATCTGGTTCTGTTCTACTAACTCACACACAACTGCTATCCAGGGTCCGTAAAACTCATAAAGTTTGAATATTTATTAACTAACGTGGTTCTTTTTTTTCCTTTATATAGCTTGAAGGTGGCGGCGTGGCGAGTGGGGGTCTGCGTGAACTAATACCTTGTATTGCAAGGACATGTGTTGCAGTTGGCGTGGATGGGATCTTCATGGAGGTAACATTGATGGTGCTGTTTTGTCAATTGTTAGTCATCTGCTATTAGGTCTTTTACTTTCCGGTAAGTTAAAGAAGAGGAGACAGGGAATATTTATTTACCCTCATTCTGATTCCTGTCTTTTATCTGTTCACTGTAGGTACATGACGATCCCCTAAATGCGCCTGTTGATGGTCCAACACAATGGGTGAGTATCCATCCTTTATTTTTAAAGATATTTTCTATTAATACGAAAAATGCGTACATATTGATCAGGAGTTGCTTAATAATGCACAGCCATTGCGCCAGTTGGAGGAGCTTTTGGAGGAACTCATAGCTATAGCTGTAAGATGTTTTTTCTCATCCTTTTCCTCACTTTTACAGACTTTTATCACGAGCAGTCATTAGTCCAATGCTGATACCAAACTTTCTTTCGTACATGAAGCGGGTCACTAAGGGGAAAAAGCCATTCAAAATTGATCTCACACCGTTTCGTGATTAACCTGAAGCGGCCGACAACAAAAGCGCTGCATCTGTGCTTGCAGATCTGCCTAGTCTGATGTGAACCAGTTCGGTCCAAGTATCTGTAGTGTTAAATGTCTTCTATCGAACATTTAGTCATCGGGCATCTACTTATCGTATTTTAGAAGCAGCTTCTGAAGACATCAGCAAACTGTAGGTGTCTACTGGATCTAGTTGGAGATTCTGGTAAAATCGCTATTCGAATGAAATGGTCGAAACAAGTTTTGATTTCCAATAAAACTTCCTCGAGTGCTCTTTGTTGTTGCAGTTATAAATTTAATTGTGAATTCTCAGGTATGGGGTTTTGCTTTTGAGCCCAGTACATTTTTACTTCCATTGCACAAGCTTTTTAACTCGAGTGGAAGTTGCTCTTTTACATTACTGTGTGATGCTGATTACAACAGATTACAGTTTTAAAAAAAAAATAATTAAAAAAAATCTGTCATTAACTTGTTATTTAAGTGCACAATAATAATAAAGAAATGAAGGACGAAGTAATGGGATAATTTTTGTTCCAATTAAACTATACATTTGAATGTAACCCTTCTTTTATGTACTGATAAAATTTTCTTCTAAAATAGATAAATAATGAAGAACACATCTGGGGAAGAGTAGTTTTTTTTACCTTTTTTTTAAGTTAAAAGCAGAGCAAAGGCCCATTTACGTAGTCGGCCCAAAAATTAAAGGGCCGTAGGGAGTTGTAACTGGCCCCATATATTGTTTAGTTGGGCCGAACTAGCTTGGGGGCGGGATTTGTCCTAGCCCAAAAACTCTAATTGCTAGATATTTTCTCAATTTTTTTCATTTTTTTCATTTGTGTAAACTTCACTTAATCTAAAATTTTCAATTTTACTTAAATGAAAAAATAAATAAATGTTATAGAACAAAAAGTTGTAGGGCTTAATTAAAAATTAGTAGACGACCTAGGTTCGTTTGAATATTTGAGTAATTTTGGATTTTACGCTAGTAATAGCTTATGTTATCAGATTGTATATGTGAAAAAAAAGTCTTATTTTTTCACTTGTCATTCAACATCCAACTTTCACAAAACCTATACATAACGATGACAAATCGAAATAGCAATTTATAGGACTACATTAATCCTAAAACATTGTCTTTACGCGAGTAATAGCTTATGTTACCAGATTGTATGCTCTCATGTCTTTACAAAATATGGCCCAGAACTACATTTTGGCTTCCTGACATAGCAAAAAATCTCCAACTTCTGTCCAATGCTTTGTTTCTGCTCCACTGGCACCGAGGAATCGACAACAGCGCATCACACCATTTCGGTTCAGAGCCCTGCGTCGATAGCGAACAACAAGTAGCTCCTGAGCTGAGAAATATCACATTGCTTTCGCAGGTTATCTCAATATGCTGATTCAAAATTGGGCACAACTCATGAAGAACACGGTTCAAGTTAATTTAGCACAACTCCTGTAAGTTGATCAAGATTTAATAATTTACTTAACCGACGAAACTACTGGGCAAAGTAAGCAATGCATTAAGTGGTATCCTTGTGACATCTTCGATCATTCGCGGCTCATTATGACTATAGTCTTTCGATCCTTTTCCTTGTTCTTCTTGTAGGATGCGATAACTTTTTCTCCTTGATACCCTTAATCATATTGTAAACCTGAATTAGGGTAAAAAAAAAACATTAATCTAATATTTATGTTAACATTATAGCGGAGATAAGTAGAAGTAAATATTCGAAGCTGAGCTTATTTTTGAAAAAATAATTTGACAACAAAATGCATTTAGGATGCTACCTTTCGTACTCCAGATGTCAATCCCATCGTCTCGATCAAACTTACATCAACGAATTTCCATGTTAAGTTGCATTGCTCCTCACTTTTGGCCAATTTATCCAAATTACCTTCATCACAGACAGAAGACTACATAAATAATAGCACATCTAAAGCAATCAATACAATGATTCTGAAGAAAGAAAATCACAGTGGCTAAAAAGAGAGATTTCGGACCTTTAATAGTCAAAATCATCAGCTCAACATACATGCGCAGTCGAATGTGAGAGAAAATGTGCACATCCTCACCAACATCCTCTCTAGAGACCACCTTGCAGTTCCTTCTAATATCAAGATTAAACGACTCCTTCAAATACTTATCCATTTCTTTTCTCCTTACGCTAACATCGACTTCATCTTCATCTAGTGGAACAGATGGGAATTCCCAAAGCCCTGCGAGCAGTCCTTCTTCTGGCCTCTTCACTAGAAGAAAGACATGGTTCTCGTCCGCGCCTTGCATGATTTGAACAACACAAACAGCAGCAAAATCATGGCGTTGTTTTGCCTTTAAAACTTTTGCGGGGAAATCTGTAACTTCTACTGATTTAGTATCTTTGGAGAGTGAGAGCGCCTTGCACTGTTTAGAAATAGGGCATGAAGAGCAACCAGGGCTTGTTCGGCTGCATAAGGTTGCACCAAGTTCCATTATGGCTTGATTGAAGTCTCCCGGTCTCAAAGGATCAACCAACTGGCCAGCTAGCTTCCTATAGTGCTAAAACATGAATATTATTAGTAAAACTCTGCGTAGCTTCGAATCTCAAGTACATTATGCAAGAAAACTATATTACTACTAATAAGAAAACAATAAATCAGTTGTAAGACAACGGAAATAATTTGCATTGCAAGCTACATAAAGCCAAAAAGGATTGAGAAAAAAACAACAGGGGGGGAAAAAAAAGAAGGCAATATATTTACATGGTTAAGGTTTGATCATGGTTCATGGGTAAAGATAAAGCAAACATTTAACTGTACCCTGATACATCCAAAGCTCTAAGAAGTGAAAAATAATGGAAAACCCTACGGTCCTCACAAAGGAATATAAGTGTTCATAACCAAGTAAAGGTAGTTACCATCATTCCTCTATAGTCACAGTGACAACAATGATATAGGTTACTCACCAAAACCTCTTCACAGTTGCAGTTTCTTTGGGGTTCGCAGAGATGGCTTTAAGCCTACTGATCACTCTCACTACATTCCCATCGACAACAGGTGCAGCCTGAAATGACAAGAACAAGGCGGAGCTAAACTTAGAAACTATTGTATGAAAACCATGGCGGAAGAGAGACCACAACACTTAGAAATGTTGACCTCATTAAAAGCTATAGAAGCAATAGCCCCTGCAGTGTAATCTCCAATTCCTGGAACCCTACGAAGCGCAGAAGCTGTTCGAGGAAACTCCCCTTTATCGACGATACACTTGGCCCCCTTAATTCACCAAAAAAAAACACCAATTTCTCAGTCCGTTCTAAAGCTTACTAGTAAATACGAGGAAAGAAATAATAAGCGCTTCAACAAGCTAATTCAAAATCCTTCCTTTTAACCCACTCTGAGGAATAACATCAAACAGGACACATGCATCGCTAATTGGGTAAATTGGTTTCCTTTTCCGTTTAATCTTGCTAACTAGGATGAGCAATATAGGGTTTTTATACCTCTAATAGAAAGCGAGCCCTTCTGTAGTACCCCAAACCAGCCCACATCTCGTTCACTTCCTGCATGAAAACACAAATGGCTCAAGATTGTAACTTTCTTTCTTTTTCCTCTCTCTCCTCAAGCTTAAAGCGGAAGTAGAAATAGAGCTTCTTCTTTTTGAGACGCGCAATCTCATTTCAACTGTAACTGAGAGCAGAAGCAGAAGCAGAAGCAGGAGCGGAAGCGGGGCTAAATAGATGGGTAACCTCTTGCGAGGCGGAGGCGAGGCGGGGGAGGTTGGGCCACCTCTCCATCCACCTGTTGTAGTAATCCACCACGACCGCCACCCTGGTCTGCTGCAGCATCACCTCCGACACCCACACCGCGTACGCCCTCTCCGCCTCGTCCCCGCCGCTCGCCGCTCGCCACGGCAGCGATCGCCGGTGCTCGTCGTACCACCGGAGCAGCGACGCCCTCATGCTCTCCGCTTCCCCCTTCGCAAAATCCTCCATATCTTCAACAGCGGTTGCGGCTACGGCAGCGCCAGCCCCGGGCTCTCCCGGCGCCGCCGCAGCCGCCCGGCGGCGCGTTCGCCTCTTCGGGTTCTCCACCATCGCCTCCATGGCTGGTGAAAGAGAGAACGAGGAAGGGCTTGGGACGTTTGAATTTGGGATTAGGGTTTTCCCCGCCATTTTCAGGGTTAGGGATTGGTCGAATGGGAGGGCGAGAGCCCAAGCGCTCATGCGAGTTGTGCGATCGTTGGACCTCTGGGTCTCCTTTTATAAACCGTAATTGGGCCGATCTCATTGGGCTGGCCTATTACGAGGGCCCAGCCCATTTGCATCCATCTTCTTCCCCATTATTTTTCCTTCTTTTTTTTTTTCACCTTCTTCTTCCTCCTCCTCTCTCAAGCGAAATCCCACGAGCTCTCTCTCTCTCTCTCTCTCTCTCATTCTCTAAGATGCTTCAAATTCCGTAGGTTTGATTCTCCTCTACCACCTCCTATCTATGTTGCTATGCCGTGTTCAATTCATTATTAAGCTTTTGTCTTAAAAAACCCATTTTTGTTGAACTAGATGGCTTAGTAATCCTGCCATAATTGATTAGCATATGAAATTATTAATTTAGCTGCTTTTTCTTACACGATTTACTAACTTAATTTTCCTCTCTATTAATAAAAACGGGTTAAAAAGGGAGGGAAAAGCAAAAAATGGTTTACTAACTTTTTTTTTTTTTTTTTTTTTTTTTGGGGTAACAATTTTAGGCCTATTAGACAACATGGGAAGCTCTTGCTTATGGAATGGAACTCTATCACCAGATGAGTTCAACACTGCCGCAACAGCTCTTGCTAAGAGGTGGAAGGAGATCGATTCCACTCTTCCTGAGTGGATTTGGATACCTTGTCAAAGAATGGGTGTTTCATCATCTAATGTCGGTGGTGATTCGTCGCGCGTCGCTGTTTCTGCTCTTTCCCTTACTGTTGATGCATTTGTTCTTTAATATTGAATGCCTAGTTAGTTGTTCATTGTGCTACAGGTGGAGGGATACTTGGCCCTCGAGAAGGTTTATCGTCGCGGTGGCAGCGAGGTTGATATCGTAGTAGTTTGCGGTTATTGTATATAGGGATGGTAATCTTGCAATCACTAAGTCTTTTATTAATCCGTCTTTCCAGGAGGATAAAGCTGATGACAATTGTTCTGTGGATGAGGAGCCGGTCGACGATGATGCCACCTTGGTATATTATCCATTGCGTAGTTTTCTGAATTCTGTTTTAAGGATGAGTTGAAGTTTCTGAAAGGCCTTTTTTAAATTCGATTAAAAGCTTGTCGCCATAGCCAGAAACAAGGAGCAGAAGGTTAAAGTTAGGCACTCCAGTTTTGGTTGTCTAAGAAACCATCTAGCTAGAAGGAAGAAGCGGAAAACTCAAATGAGAGCTTCTATTTGGCTTCCTAGTCAAGCCAGAAAAAAAATGGTTTTTCATAAGCTGTAACTATGCTTTGTGAGTAGAAGAGGCAGTAATGAGGAACCTGCGCAACTAGCACTTGGTTCTGCCGCAAAAGATATATCACAATGTTTGGATTCTTGTTGTTGTCGATGGTTTGGATTAGCGTAATGGACAGCTTTTATTTGTTTGCTAATACATCCAATTTTTTCATCTTTTGCGACAGCAATGTTTTCTACTTTCAGGCATTCTAGAGCCCATTAATTTGTTTTTGTAGGTTGATAATAAATTAGAAATCATTATCATCGTCCAAGACTCTGTCCGGCAATATGAATTCCGTAGGTCGGTTTGTCAGAATATCGTGCAGAGACCTAATTTACAAACATGTAATTTACGATGCGAACTTCTGCTTTTCTATATCTTATTATTTGCTTTCTCTATCTGAAGTTCTGAACTGATCCAGCTTTTGTTCTTTTCTCAGGTCAGTGGCAACAATGATGATTTGCGTGTCTACGACTTTCATATTGTTTACAGTTATTCTTACAGGGTTCCTATTTTATATTTTCGTGGCTATCGATCTGGTATGTCTCTTACAAGAACACCCATGTTTTTTAATCTCTTATCTTGTTATTGAAACTGAGATCTCTGATTGCATTATTTCTGTAGATGGCCATCCGTTGAGCTTGGATGAGATTGTGATGGATCTTCCTTCTCATTCATCCAATACACTAAAGGAATCTAAATGGACATTTCTAACTCAGGAGGTAAATGCACTTCCAGCTTGGTTTCTTTGATATAGAAAAGCTGCTTTTGTTTATATTGCTCTTTGCATCTGGGGATTTTATCTAAACATGGCATGAAGAATATCGACAAAAAGAATAACGACTATTCTGCTTGATCAATATTCTTGCCGTATAAACATCGCTCACGTGACACACTAATCCTCGGTTGGTACCGCTTACCTAATTCTTTTTTGATCTTTTAAAATCCAAATCTGTGGTGGCGGATGGACTGTCGCAATACACACATCTGCGGTGCCCGGTGATGGGGTTTTTCTTTGTCCTCCCTAAGGAAAGATGAGTTTTGAAAGCTAACCAACAATAACAAAAATGAAAAAGCTCATCACCTACGCAACGATAACAAGAACTAATTTGAATGATGCGTGAAAACTCGCAGGAGCATCCTTACTTGAATAGGCCATGGTACATGTTACACCCCTGCGGAATAAGTGATTGGATGAAGTTGCTTCTTGTGGATGGTGCGTCGAATGAGGGCAGCGAAACACCGCAATATTTACCTGCATGGTTATCTGTGATTGGTCAGGCGGTTGGATTAAGAATTCCCCTTGAACTGCACCATAAGCCCTAGAATTGCATTTTCCTTCGTAATTTTCGTTATTTCAACTGTAAATCAACTGTAAGTCATAGCTATTGTCAGGCCATTTTTTCAAAGGTTTCAGCCTATTAGTTTTATGTATTATTTAACAATCGTAGCAATTTACATCTTATGTATTTATGGCCAGTGAACTTTTTGTTCAATTTTCATGGGTGTTTAGTTAGTTGGAGTTCGTTAGATTAATAAAAGTCAAAGACATACCAGAATTGCTCTTCTGATGATTTAATTGTCAATAATATTTGGCTTAAAACGGTTAATTATAAGGCTTGTCATATGAAATCTTTCACATGTTGGCACTGGTTCTTTTACAATGGCCCCTGAAAATGAGATTCTATAAGAGAAGTGGAATTTTCTTAACAAAAACGAAAGCAAAGATGAATATAAGATACGTTACAGAATACTGATTAAGATTTATGCACCGAGTAGAATTGTCTTACACAGTGCAATCTCATTAAAAATTTTAAAAAAAAAATCTCTGTAACATCAACATCTTACACATTTTCCTTTTACAAGGCAACATAGTGTTTATAGTTAGTAAAGAACCACAGAACAACAGCTGATTGACATGTGTCTGAATGTGTCAATTCTGAATACACTTTGATCACAAAGAAGTTGAAGAACTAGTCTCCTCTACAAAGGTATCCTCAGTTAAAAGGTAGGTAGGAGCTACTCCAATCCTTCAGATGCTGCAGCGAAAATCTATTAACTACGTCGCCTTGGGTATTCTCTGAAAGCAGACGAGAAATTCAGTGTTCCCTTCGGCGCCCTTAATTGGTGACTCTATCCATCCTTTGCTGTGAAATCCGAAATCTTCTACGCCCTTAATTATCCTGTCGAGAACCTGCAATGGCCAATTGGTAATCTAATATTCAGATTCCCATAGCTCAGCTCTGGATATATTAATATGAAATCAAAGCTAGTGATAGAAAGTATGGTATTATAATTCCTTTGGCCGCGTGCATACTACTAATATGTTCATATAGCACTAATGAATGTTATCACTATGTAAGCAGTGTCCATTGACAGGATTTAGTTATACAGATTAAAGAAAGTTGATCAAGGAGAAAATATTAGCAAACAAGGACACGAATTAACGGAACACCAAACATAAGACGAAACAAATACATACTTCTTGATGCACCTGAGGATCTCTCACAATACCACCACCTCCTACCTGAAAAAGACCAGATATGAAGATTCATAATGTGATGGCTGTCGACAAAATCATAGTGTAATTAGATCATAAACAAGATATTCATAAATAAATTTCTCCATACGGATATCCTAAAATCCAAGCAGAAAGAAAATTCTGCGTATAAATAAGATTTGAAAGCACAAGGAGCAGCATAAGTGTTCAGGTATTCTGCATACAGCTGGAGTTGCAAACCTGGGATTTACGAGCCTCAAACTGCGGCTTGACCAATGTTATCAATGTAGATTCCGACTTCATAACATTGACTACTGCAGGCATAACCTACAGTTTATAAATAATAGTTAAGCAAGCTAGAAGCAAACAAAAAATCTTCAATCATAATGCATTATGCTTCACTCAAAAACAAAATGACAGCATGTATCAAATATATCTACACATACACACAACCTAAATCTTGCATTACTTGAAAGGGTAATAACTCATCGGAAATAAGCTGTTGCTGTCAAATGAAATGCAACAAAGAACAAATTGAGGAATGCATGGTTGTAAGAAACGGCATAGAAGTTCAGCTGTTGAGGCTTAAAGCATACCAGAAGTATAGAGATGAATGATAGGTCTAGTGTCACCAAGTCAACTAGTTGCGGTAGCTCAGAAAGATATCTTAAATTTGTTCGCTCAATCACACCGACACGCTCGTCCCGGCGAATCTTTTCAGCCACCTACAGAACCGATATATGTGGGATTACTAGAATCAGGGCTTACTAGAATAAGACAACTGATTTTCTAATGTACATATTAAAACTAAACGATCTGTAATGCTGCTGTAAGTCGCAGACGATAATTATCAACAATCAACAATTCTAATGAAAAGCCAACTACAGCAATAAGCACTTGTAAAGAATAAGCATACCTGTCCATAGCCAACATCAACACCGTAAACATATGACGCGCCGTGCTGAAGTAAACAATCAGTAAAACCACCTGTGGACAACCCTGAATCAAGCGCTACTTTTCCGACGACATCAACACCAAATTCTTCGATAGCTGCCTCGAGCTTGTATCCTGCTCTGAATCGGAAGGAAAAAAGTCAGATCTTCACTAAAAAACCTTCTTATATGCGAAACGATAATAGGCTTTTCCGCAGGAGCATCACCTACATACATATTTGGGGACCACAGCCTTAATCTCGACAACCGACTTATCGGATACAGGTGTTCCGGCTTTGCTTACAACTCTTCCATCCACAAGAACTTTGCCTGTAACACGCATTAAAGAAAACTTTTACGCAGGACGATGAAACATTAGATACTGCAGACAGATATGTCGAATCGTTGGCGCTAACAATTAATCCAAAAAAGCTCGAGCTATTAGAAATATACAACTAATTCACGAAAAATGTACAGACACAGCGCCACGGGTCTCGATTGTGACTCGGCCCAACCAGCCTCACGCTATTTCGAATATGACTTGACCCAATCTAATCTCACGTCATTTCAAACATGACTTGACCTAACACGGTCCTCGCGCTATTTCGAATATGACTTAACCCAATCTAATCTCACGTCATTTCAAACATGACTCGACCCAACACAGTCCATCACAGGGCAAAAAGCTAGTCCATTTAAGCCAACAAGATATATATAAAATACAGAGTAGAACAACAAACCTTGCAGAATCCATGACTGGATGAAGGTTCGGCTGTACTGCTGGTATCTCTCAAGACAAACCTCATCCAATCGCTTTTTTCTGAATTAGCAAGAAAAATAGGGCGTGATGTAACAGGAGAGCAAAGCCTACATGTTTTGGTGAGTGGAGGAACATGTAAAAGGAGCAAGTGACTACAGCTTACTTCTTAGGCAGGTGAATTTTTTCAGATTTTGCTGCCACTGCAAAAGTCCTGAGGGGGCAATAATTCGATCGCTCGCTTATTCCTGTGAAAAAATCATAATGAATTCGAGGAATGGGAGTTGATAATTTTTTTGAAAAAGAAAAAATAAAAAAGAAAAAGAAAAGCAAAAGCAAAAGAAGTGGTACGCAGGAATCTTGTGGTGGAGTGAATCGAAGAAGAGAAGATGGAGGTCGCAGAAGAGCGGGAGAGGGGAAGCCGTAACGCCATCGCTTCTTCCGCCGCTTCAGGTCGGCGGATCGGATCGAAGCGCAATCTCTTCTCCGCCGGGCGAGTAATGGGTCGGGTAGGATCCGATTACGATCCGTTTATATTTGGGCTGGGCCCTGAACCGCTCACTCGGGAGTCAGGGGCCGTTTGGTATGCTCTTACCGTTTCCGTTAAACTTCCGCCAATAATAATCTTATTATTATTATTATTATTTAAACTTTGATTTTTTTTTAAAGAAAAATTAATTAACTTAAGACGTTGGACTAGATATTGCAGTTGTAGGAGTATTATAATTTTATTTTATATCTTACTCGCAGATTTAATATTTCTCAATTTATTTGTGGCAGCACTAGGGGTGGAAACGAGCCGAGCTCGAGCGAGCTTACCTCAGCTCAAGCTTGGCTTGAAATTAATTTCGAGCCTAAATTTAGGCTCAAGCTCGGCTTGAAATTAATTTCTCTCCTAACTTCAAGTCGAGCGCTCGCAAATAATTTTTATAAAACATTATCTCAAATTTGATACAAAAAATATCTAATAGTTCAACATATAAAATAAATGCATAAAATAAGATATTATAATATTATAAAAATTAGAAAAAATAATTCTGAGCAAGTGAAAAAGAGAGAGAGAGAGAGCAATTAGAGTAGAATTTTCTTGATTTAATTTTGTGGGCCCAATAATCTAAATTCTATATAGATATAATTAAAATACATAATATACATTATTTTATATAATTAAAGTATATATTATATATAATTATATATAGAGAGAGTTAAATTTCTTATATTGTTTTGAGTATAGATCCATTTATACTAATCAGTTTTCGATCGTTGGATTTATTCTTTTAACTATTTCAATCCTAGGGGACCACTATCATTCTAATCGCACATCCAACGACTGAAAATTTATAAATATAAAGAGATCTATACTTATAAGAGTATAGTAGTCATATACTATATTATAATATTATACATATATTTAAACTACTATATTATATTAATAGTGCAAATGGCTTGCTATTAGGTTTTTGGCCCTTGTATGAAGGGATGGGCAGGATGATAGTAGCCCCAGGTTGATGGGTAGGTAGAAATAGTGTGATCTAACGAGATAAAATTGGCCAAAGGGGTAGATCCAACGGAAGAAACTCGAGAATACCAAATACTTGGTACTATCGGTAGTACAGTAGCTGAACTATATATATATAGGTAAATCTAACGATAGAAAACTCGATTGCACAAAATGCTCAGTACTATCAATAGTATAGATAGTATAGTAGCCGGAATATATAGAGAGAGAGAGTCTGGCTACTATATTATCGATAGTATAAAATGCTTAGTGTTATCGAATTTTGTACCGTTAGATCTAACCCTCTGACCATTTTCACCCATTAGATTATACTATTCAACTAATCTCCCACTCAATTTTAGAGAATCACTATCATCCTAACTACACATCTCATCATCCAATGACTGAAAATCTAACAGCAAGTGGTTGGTATTATTAATGATATTGTAGACTATATATATATATATATATTCGAGCTTTCGAGCTTTTCGAGCCTATTTCGAGCGAGCCTAGTGTTACTCAAGCTCGGCTTGTAATTTATTTCGAGCTGAGATTTAGGCTCAAGCTCAGCTTGGAATTAATTCGAGCCGAGCTCGAGCGAGCCAAATATCGAGCCGAACGCGAGTCGAACACGAGCCGGCTCGCTCGTTTGCCAGCCCTAGGCAGCACTCAGCAGACAGCAGCCAATTGTCAGGAATCACATGTCATCTGATTCCTCCTTTGGTAGTTCGCTGATACTTTCTTCCCTTGGCCGCGAGATTGGGTCCCCAAAAAAATAAAAAAATAAAAATAGTGTGATTTGCACGGCAAAGTCCACGTAACATAACAATCCCATAAAAATTAAAAAAAATTAAAAAATCTTACACGGTTCGGATATAAGCAAAAATTAGTTATTATAGGAATAGGTACAAGTATAAGGATAAAAAAAATAATATTGGGATGAAAATTAGGTTATTTTCGAGAGTAAGAAAAATATTAAGTAATTTTATATAGAAAATGAATGTGTTGATGGGAATAACCAAAAATTATTATTCTCAAATAAAAAATTAACGTTTGGATATAAATAAGGATAAGGGTCTATCCCTATTTTTATTCCCTGACCAAACGAGGCCAAATTCCTTATTTTATTTTATTTTGTTTGTTTTTCCAACTCACAAAAAAAAAAAAAAAAAAAAAAAAATTGTTCCTTTCTCTCTCACCAACCACTAACCAAACACAAGTTTCTCCTCTTTCTCCTCCTCCTCCTCCTCTATCCAGATCTCAACTCTACTATTTTGCTCTGTCCATGTCTAAGATATACTCTCCTTCAGAGGTCTCCCTCCACACCTCAAAAAAAGATTGCTGGTTGATCATCCATGGCAAGGTCTGAATTTATTCCCCCTTTGTCTTTAATTACCTGTGAGATCAATGACTTTTGCTCATCCTCTTGCTGTTATTATTAATTTCTGGGTTAATATAATTTTAGGTTTATGATGTGACCAATTTCTTAGAGGATCATCCAGGAGGGGAGGATGCTCTCCTCCATGCTTCAGGTTTTTCATCCTTCTCCCCACCTCCCTTCAAATAACAATCAAAATAAACTAATATAATCAAAATAAATCATGCGTTATTTATAAAAATGTTTAAATACCGTTCTCTATCGAAGATTTGAATTTTTAACTAACAACGATTGTTTCGCATAGTATTAGAGCAAAAGATCTTAAGTTCGAGTTACGTCAGACTTCTAGTATTATTAACTTATTTTTATTTAATTCAAGTTCATGTAATGGGCCTACGAAAAGTTTCGAGTCCAGTGTCAAATGCAAAAATATTCAAATGCTATTTTTTATTCATTTAAGGGTTTAAAGTATAACGATTGTTTCACATACATCATGTAAAGAGTAAAGTTAGTTCGTTCCAATTCTATGTGAAGTTTCCGGGGACGCCACGGAGTCATTCGAGGACGTGGGCCACAGCTCGTCGGCGGCGAGCATGATGGAGAGCTACCTCATCGGCTCCGTTGAGGGCTACGTGAAGGCGGATAAGGTTCCGGCGGTGCAAAATAGCATTCAGAAAGCTCCTGCTGCTGCCGCTTCTCCGTCATCGTCAAGCTTCTTGGACTTCCTCCTTCCCGTAATCGTCCTCGCCGTCGCATTTGCAGCCTGGTACTATCTCACCTTCCAGGCCAAAGCCGAAACAAGGCATCAAGATCTCTGAAGGGTTTCAAAAGGTAGAACGCGTGTTATAGGACAATCAGAATACATAGTAACTATCAACTCTCACTCAGTCTTGATTTGAAATTTGCAAAAAATAGATCAGTGAGTATAATTCGGTAGATCGTTAAGCGGTCGCACGCGAATCGTATTTTGAGTGACATTCCTGCAGGCTTGGTTTCGCACTAGGTGCACTAGACCTGTTCCTGTTACAAGCATTTCCTAATATGTATGGTAAAAACGTAGTGTCATGCTCATTGTCAAAAGCTACAAGAGTGACTCTTGGGAGATACAATTCCATGGAGTGGTCCATCTCAAAATCAAACTAATGTTATTGAATGCAAGATTTGAGAGGGATCAATTTAACGCGAAGCGCGACTTTTAAGATTATCTCAAGCAATTATCTCGCGGGCTCTTGAGATTTCGCGATTCTGTGTTTGCGCTCGCTGATCATTTGCGTTACAGCTTCTGTTCGAGAAGCGGAAGCACGGAGATAGTATGAGCTTTTGAGATCCAACAGCAAAAGCTCTAATTTGATGTGCTTTTGTGACAAGGAGTACATGCATGCCCGAGGCCAATATGACTGATTATGTAAAAGCTTCTTCGGTGCGGGTCAAGTCGTGCCGAACTGGGGCAGTTGCCGTTTTCGTCAGGCTCGCCGTGTAGAGTTGTGCTGGGCCAGAAGAGGAAACGTACAGCATTAGTGCATTTTATCTCCTCTTTTGAAAACATTTGCTCGTTTGATCTGCTAATTAAAGCTTGTGTGGAAGTGCTATTTGTAGAGAAGTATTATTATACATGTTAATAATCTTTTCATTCGAGTCCCAGTCAAAAGCTAACTTGGAACCGAAAAGATAATGAAATTCCGTCTCCAAAAGCTACTGCTTTTACTTCGTCACAGTAAAAGATGATTACTGCTGCAGCTCTGTAAGCAGAAGCAAAAGCTAAAGCTAGGCCAGTAGAGTCGTTTTTCAAGATTCATAATGTTTTCCTGTAGCATTGAAATAAAAAATTTATAAAAAAAATATGCTATCTAATATTTGTTGAGGTATTAAAAAATTCAATTGGGATCGGTGTGATAGAAATTCAAGGTATGTAAAACAAATCAGAAATTAAATACATACCTAAATTCAGGATCAAAATAACTCACAGAGCGCCGTAGAGAAGAAATCCTTTGATCAATAAGCGGAAGCGTAAAGTCCGCTATAACTGTAAGTCACGAACCGAACTTGGGTGATTTGGTTTCTCCCCTATCTCATGCACTCTCCCGTATGGTGTGGAACCGATGGTAATTCTTCACCGAATGCGTATGAGAAGGTGGCGGGACCAATACCCCTTTATATAGTAGTCCAGATCGACTTCCCATCAAAGTCTGATTAGGATTCTATTTTAAATTAATTAGATGGGAAAGGGATAAAAATATACCATATCAAGTAATTCTATATCTGTTAGGATTGACCTTTATTTATAGTAAATCCAAATTTGAATATGATTAATTGGGCCACAATATATGGAAATCCTAACAATCTCCCACTTGGCTCATATTAATTATATTCCATGAACGGATTTTCTATACTCCAAACTTTATTAGCATTATTGGAAACTTTATGGTCAAATACCATAGAACTCACTTGATCTTTAGCTCAAACTAAAAAACTACAATGATAGGAACTATGGCGGTCCACCTCTTCATAACGAAATTTTCCTTCCATAATTACCGTATCACTTTCATCTCCTAGCCGAGTACTTTATATGGCACAACTTTATGAATGAACTTAAACCGTATATTCATTCGTTCATAGGCTAAACTTTATGCCTATTAAAAGGTCCAACACAGCTGCATTAAACTTTAACTTTATTGAAAAGGATAGATGTTACAACCTTATACATCAAAAGAACTAATCAAACCCATAACTTTAACACGATCTGTATATGACCCAGGTGCCGGCCCCTTGGTCATTGGGTTTGCAATCATACACTTGGTACTGATGTATTCAATTTGTAACATAACCTTCATCTATCTTCTCTCTCACAACAAGATATTTGGTGTCCAAGTGTTTACACCCCGCTGTAATCTTGTTGTTATTGGCAAAGGAAATTGCAGCTGAACTATCACAGACAATCTTTATTGAATGAACACCGAAGTCCACAATTCTTCAGTCTGTGATAATATTACTAAACCAAATATTCTGTAGTGTTGTCTCGTCACATGCAATATTATCCAAAATTCCTTTCAAATACCTCATAACCCTTTTAGCAGCCTTCCAATGCTCAATGCTTGGATTACTTTAATACCTGTCAAGTAATCCAACCGCAAAGCAATATCCGGACGTGTGCACGTCTGTGCATACATAAGACTACAAACTGCAGAGGCATAAGGTATACCTTTCATCTGTTCAATTTCTAATTGGTTCTTGGGACACTGAAAAGCATAAAGCTTATCCCCTTTCTGAACAGGAGCAACACTGGGCTTACAATTATGCATTTCAAAATTTTCCAAAACTTTCTTTATGTAGGCCTTTTGAGATAGACCGAGTAAACCTTTATGTCTATCCCTTTGATTTCAAAATTTTGGAAAAGAAATTCTTTAGTGTTATGCAATAGCCCAAGATCATTACTGGCAAGCAAAATATCATCAACATAAAGGACTAAGAAAATTATTTTACTCCCACAAACCTTTAGATAAATACATTGATCAACAATATTTTCCTCAAAACCAAATGTTAAAATAGTTTGTTTAAATTTTAAATACCATTGTCGGGAGGCTTGCTTTAGTCCATATATTGATTTCTTTAATTTGCATACCAAGTGCTCATTTTTCTTTTGCGAGAATCCTTCAGGTTGATTCATATACACCTCTTCATAGAGATCCCCATTTAAAAAAGCAGTTTTAACATCCATCTGACGTAGCTCGATATCAAAATGAGCAGCAACCAGAGCCATAATAATACGGAAAGATTCCTTTCTAGATACTGGAGAGAAAGTCTCTTTATAGTCAATGCCTTCTTTCTGAGTAAATCTTTTTGCCACAAGACGGGCCTTGTATCTCTCTATGTTACCTTTGGACTTTCATTTAATTTTATAAACCCATTTGCATCCTACTGGTTTAACTCCAATAGATAACTCAACAAGGTCCCATACCTCATTGTGGTTTATGGATTCAATCTCATCCTTCATGGCATTGTACCATTCCATAGAATTACTACTATTTATGGCTTCGGAAAAACTAAGAGGATCATCTAAACTCTGGTCATTCTCATAAAGATAGACAATATAATCACTGGATATAACCGGTCTTCTCTGTCTTGAGGATCTTTTTTAAATCTATCTGATTATCCACATATACATCCTGATGTGGATTATTCACTTGTATATCTTGATGTGAATTATCAATGATAGGTTCATAATCACTTTGTGGTTCCAAAACAACTTGTTGTTCTACTGGAACAGGAACCATTAAATCGTGAGGGACAATAGTGGGTCTGTCATGTACAGAATCCGTATGCTCTTGAATTTCTTCAAATTCAATGAACCGAGGTTCAGAGCTCCCACTAATTGCACCATCCTCAATAAACCGTGCTGTTTTAGTTTCTGCAATCTTTATAGAAAGTGAGGGACAGTAAAACTTATACCCTTTAAACCTTTCTGAATAACCAATAAAAGATCCTGATATGGTTCGAGAATCCAATTTCTTTATTTGTGGATCATACAATTTGGCCTCAGCTTGACAACCCCATGTATGAAAATGTCTTAAACTGGGTTTCCTACCTGTCCAAAACTCAAAAGGAGTCTTAGTGACAGCCTTAGTAGGGACCCGATTAAGAATATACAAAGCAGTTTTGAGTGCCTCACTCCACAATGATATCGGAAGGGTAGAATTACTGATCATACTCCTGAGCATATCAATTAATGTGCGGTTCTTTCTTGCAGCAACACAATTCTGATCAGGTGGCCCTGGCATGGTGTACTGTGGAACAATTCCGCACTGCTCCAGAAACTTAGCAAAAGGCCCAGGGATTTGGCCCTTATTTGTTTGTCTACCAAAATATTCACCACCCCTATCTGATCTGACTACTTTTATCCTTTTCTCGAGTTGATTCTCTACTTCAGCCTTATATGCCTTAAAGGCACCTAATGCTTCAGATTTTTCTTTAAGTAAGTAGAGATAGCCATATCGAGAGTAGTTATCAGTAAATGTGATAAAATATTTATGGCCAGTAAATGATAAAGGAAGAGGTCCACATATATCGGTATGAATCAACTCTAATGTTCCATCAGATCTTTTAGCACCTTTAGAAGAGGTTTTGGTCTGCTTTCCCTTTATACAGTCTACACACATTTCAAAGTCAGAGAAGTCCAAATCATCTAAAATGCCTTCTCTGATTAATCTTTAAATTCTCTGTTTCGAGATGTGTCCTAACCTCTTATGCCATAACATGGATGACATTTCATTATTAATGCCACGTTTTGAACCAACATTTTTGTGCATGGTGAGAAGGATTTCACTAAATGAATCATCTAAAAATACTTTATATAGATTATTTTCCAAAATACGAGCCAACTATAGATTCATAGGATAAAGAAAAAGCTTTATTATCAAAATTAAAACTATATCCCAATCCAACAAGTTTCGAAATAGAAGTTAAATTCTTAGAAAAATTTGGAACATAAAATGTATCAACTAAATTCAAAATGTAATTAGTAGAAAGAACTAATCTAAATGTTCTTACAAATTTTACTTTAGTTGGATTTCCTTCAACTGTATAGATAGTCGCTTCATCTTTACTGGGTTTTTCTACGATTCTGAAATCCTTGCACGAAATTCGCCACGTGGCATGTGGAATCCATAGTCAATCCACTAAATATTAGATGGAACAGAAAGTAAATGCAACTCATGCATGAAAACCAAAATTTATTCTTCTTCTGGAGCCATTTCTGATACTTTTGGCAATTCTTCTTCATATGACCCTTTTCTTATAAAAGAAGAACTTAGGAGTCCAATTACTTGATTGGCCTTGAGAACCAGATGGAACCTCCTTACTCTTTCTTTTTGAGTCATTCTTGCCCTTACCATTCTTAGCACGTTTTATTTGCCTCTTTTGAGAAACAAAGTTAACTGCATTTTGTTTCTCTTGAATTAATCTGCCTTCCTCTTGCACACACGTGGTCAATAATTCATTAATTGACCATTTATCTTTATGTGTGTTATAAGAGATCTGAAATGGTCCGTATTCAGATGGCAAAGAATTCAAAATAAAATGCACTAAGAATGAATCAAGATGGTTACTTCAAGTGCGGTGAGTTGCGCTGCAATATCTCGCATTTCCATAATATGCTCGCGAATCGAGCCATTTTCGAAGTACTTCATGAAAGACAGTTTATTCATTAAGGTGCTCGCCAAAGCTTTATCGGAGCAGACATAACTATTCCTCAATGGCTTTTAGATAATCCTTTGGCTTTATCACATTCTGGGATTGATCCCCTTATGCTTTTGATACCCCTGACTTCATGAGTATTAAACTTAAGCGGTTGGATCGCTCCCACTTTTTCTGCGGAGATTTTCGCTGTGGAGACATTGGTCCCACTACCTTAGGCGGTTGTTCAGCGCGCAGAGCCAAATCTAAATCCATATAGCCCAAAATAAACATGATCTATTCTTTCCACTCCGAATAGTTAGAACCATTAAATATATGAACAGATTCACCAATAGGAACAAAGGATGAAGTCATAACTGAAATAAAATGCATGTTTTATCAATAAAATACCACATCAAAAATACCACACCAAAATTAGAAAAATACACTTTATATGACATCACAACCCCTCATTTGGGAGCCGAGTTATGAGCATAAGTATTTTTCATTCCTTATGCATATGCTTTATATGACATCACAACCCCTCCTTTGGGAGCAGAGTTATGAGTATTAATATGCAATCTCTTTATCAGAGACTAATTTAAATTTTCTGTAGGTCGTGATAATTTCAAATTTCCCATATGAAGAAATTGTCAGCTTTGGCCAGGCAAATTTCTCCAAACGAGTTATAAGATAATTACCATCCTACACCACCCATTTACCTTCATGTCTAGACCTCCTTTGGGAGCAGACTAAACATAATATTAGGGTGCAATTTTCGCATGCACTTCTTTAAAGCAATTAATTTATCTTTTCTTCCGGTCGGGGCCGCTTTGGCTTGCACCCGAACAGTTGAAGCAATATATTAATCTGACTTAGTGCTGCATGATTATCATGAAAATTATCCGGAAGCGCTACTTTAAAGTAAATTAAATTATTATTTCTTTTAATTAGGGCCGCTTTGGCTTGCACCTAACCAATCGAAATAAAAATTAATTTAACTTAGCGCCAAACATTAAATAATCGAAAAACAATTATGATTATTTAATTTTCATGTTCATCCGGTCAAAAATAAGAATATAGATGCGATAATTTAAAACATAATATCGCAATCAAAATTAAACTTTATATATTCTAATTTGACCATAAATATAAGTAAATTTATGATAAATTAAATATTGTATGCAAGATTAAAACCTTATATGAACAGATTCTTTATGTTCACAACACTTTAATAAGTACGATGATCAAATTTTGATGAATACAAATTCTGATGAGTAAAGGTTAAACATATATTTAAAACGGACCCTTAAGAAGTCACAATTTGCAAAGAAGTCTAACAATTAATTAATGATGCTTTGAGATCCGATTGCGAAACCAAAAGAAAACTTTGAATTGCATGGACACGATCGACTCCCTTATTACTCGTCTAATTAAGAAATCGTCAAAACCAGGTTCTTTGCCAGAACCGGTCAAAATTTTAATGTAACCCCAATAGAATCCGTAAAATTTAAGCCAATCCATATTTGGATTACAAGTAAAACCAAATATAAAATTCTAATTAATGGGGTACAACCAGATCCATGCAAAACTACAACTAATCATCTTCTTCGTCTTTTTTGACGGTCGGGTTCATAGCAGCAGCAATTAGTCTTCATGTGCTCTAAGACCACTAGGCTACAAAAAACCAAGGCGATATTCATCCCGTACCTTGAGAGGTCTAATAACATGACAAGACCAAAGGCTACAGGGATTAGCCTAAAACTTAAGTCATAAAAGAGAAGATGACCTTTAATTGATAATTAGTTGTAGTCCGTTAAAACGAGATTCAATTGGGAGATCATAATCTAACATGCAGATTCAAAGTTATAAAACCCTTTTATCATATTACATAAAATTCTAAATTCATCGTAATGTTTGATCCTCATACTTATTACATACCATATTTAATTTATCAACCTTGGCTCTGATACCAAGTGCTAGAAATTCAAGGTATGTAAAACAAATCAGAAATTAAATACATACCTAAATTCAGGATCAAAATAACTCACAGAGCGCCGTAGAGAAGAAATCCTTTGATCAATAAGCGGAAGCGTAAAGTCCGGCTATAATCTGTAAGTCACGAACCGAACTTGGGTGATTTGGTTTCTCCCCCTATCTCATGCACTCTCCCGTATGGTGTGGAACCGATGGTAATTCTTCACCGGAATGCGTATGAGAAGGTGGCAGGACCAATACCCCTTTATATAGAGTCCAGATCGACTTCCCATCAAAGTCTGATTAGGATTCTATTTTAAATTAATTAGATGGGAAAGGGATAAAAATATACCATATCAAGTAATTCTATATCTGTTAGGATTGACCTTTATTTATAGTAAATCCAAATTTGAATATGATTAATTGGGCCACAATATATGGAAATCCTAACACGGTGTTCATTCAACTTGATCATAAAGCATTTCTTTCTCTACGAACCAAAGAATCATCAGACCCAAATTAATGTTCATTCAGAAATCAATGCAATATCCTTTTACAAGGTGAGCTGATTTAAATTGCGCGTTCATGCTGCTTAATTTAAGATTGCAATGGTGCACGTGATGGACAGCAAGATTAGTAGGGTCATTTCAGGTGCCTAGGAGGAGTGCTATTCAAGATATCTTCGTATCCGAGTGTCAACAAATTCTACCCCACATTGTTCGCAAAATTTCGGGTATATGAATAAATAATGACCACAATTCACCATCTAAATAGTACAACTACAAAAGAAAAAAAAAAGAAGAAGAAGAAAGAAGGATGATACTGACATAAATATTATTCCAAATTGTGGGGTGGAATGGATTAAGTTGAGTGGGGAGAAAGAAAAGAAAAATACTCTACCTGCTTGCCTTGTTGAGTTTCTAGAGAAACATTGTTCGAGACTTGGAGAATTTTCTTCATGTTTTTATTCCAACAAGTAAAACGGAGTTTATGAAAATTCGAAAAAACAACTAAAATCTGCTTCGTTTATTTCATTTAGAAAAAAACTTAGTTAAAAATGTGAATCAACTAAGATTCGAGCAAGGGTCTCGGATATCAACCACCAAATCCTTTGTCACTTGCTCTAGGAACGGTCGGTTATATATATATATATATATATTGTTAAAATACCCAATAGAGATGGTTGTAGCCGAGAGCAAAACCAATGGAACGGCCAAACAAAGAAAAGAACTTTCGAAGTAATCCGTAAAACTAAATAAATGTTGGAATAGAGAGAAAATGGATTTGTTTTGAACAGAGCACTTTGAATTATCCATAAATTCTTTAGGAAACACAAATTACACATCCTTCCAACATTTCTGAATATGCACAAAAATGATGACCCAAATTAATTTTCCTTTCTGAGCATTATCATGAATAGCATGCAAAGTTTACAAAGTCAACAGATGCCAATAAAATAAAATGAGAGTAAGAAAATTTTGAGAGGAATAAATGCAGAAGCAAACTCTTCCATAGGAACATGCATAATTTTCTCTTCTTAATAAGATACTAAAAGATTCAATGGCAAATCTTTATGTGTAGTTGTGCTAACTTATAATACTAAAAGAGACTAATTCAAATCAACTTTTTTAAGCAATAAATAAATCCTCTAAACTCATATAATATACATGTATCCAGCTGTTGTTGATACTGATAGGTACAATATTGAAAAGTCATGGCATATTTAACCAAATTACCTACCCCTCAAACAACCTGCTCTCACTCCCAAATCCCAATGCTCACCACCACAATTCTCAATTAATTTTATAAAAGATCCAACCAAATCACAACCTTCTAAGCCTTGTTTATCTCACAATTGACCAATTCAAGTCAACCCTCATGTTTTATTCTTATATCATGTTTAATAAAATCACTGCGCGGAACGTTTTGTCGTAGCTAATCCAAAACCTCCCCATCTACTCCCCTCCTCTCCGCAAAACCATGGAGGGGTTGATTCCTTTAGTCTACAAAGCGATCAAGAGAAGGAACACGACGAAGCACTACCGGTCTCTCTCGACAGGAGGGGCGCTGAACAACGAAAGTGAGCTCAACTTCAATGACCGAGCGTTCGTGGCAGCGCCTTCTGAGAACCAGAATGCGGTGTTCGAGATGAACGACTATCAGATCTTCATGACTCCTCAAGGAGAGAAGCTCGAAGACTGTAGTAATGGAAAAGGCGACGACGGCCGACAAAAGCAAGGGCCAATGCAGGCGCTTCCTCGCGAGACCTTCTCTCCGGTGAAACAGGTCGAGCCAGTAGGGAAGGGTGGTTATCGCGGCAGGAGTAAGTCACTAGCATAATAGAACTGTCTGTGTGCTTGTGTTTGTTGATGAGAGAAGATGCTTGTTTGGAAGTGAAGGGGATCTAGAATAATTTTGCAAGTGATGTATAATTGTTTCTGCACAAAATTTTTCAGAAAGGAGTAAGACTCTATTGGCGTACTGGCCTGCTGCAGCTTGTGTAATTGAATAATTTTGTGGTGTTGTACGTATGAATTTGATTCTTGAGTGAACTGCTGTAGAACGGAAACAACTAGATTTAAGGAGGGGTTGAATGGATGACTAAATTGAGGGAAGAGGGAAAGAGTGACAGCAGGAATTGAAGACGGCTGCAGGTCATGAAAAATTTCATTAAAAAATTTGATCCTTATTTCTATCTGACATCAAGGTTTAAGGGTTTAAAGTTTATTGTAGACCAAAAAGTCTGTCTGTATAATACAGTATAATTTGAACGGTGATTGATTATGGAATAGAGAAGGAACCCCTTTTCTCTAGATAGTGATTCAATAGGGTAAAGCAGTTTCCTGGGAATGGATTGGGATTATACAATCCCATGGAGAGCACATAATAAATGCAGCTGCTCCCTATAATCAAACACACAAACTCCAGCAGCATTCAAGAATCCTCCAACCAAACAATACAGCAAGCTAATAATTGCGTTATTACTGAATGCTTGCCGAATTCTTCTCAGTAAGCATTCAGCATTCAGCATTCAGCATTCAGTAATAATCCAACCGTTTGCTCAGCATTCTTACTCATCCGATGCGTTTTTGTTTCTGCGATGGATAAAAGGTCAGATGCTTGCTGACGCACGAATTTGTTTCAAGCATGCAGGTAACAACAGAGAATAAATGGTAACGACATAAATGACAAAAGAATAGAATCACTGATAATGCATTTCACGCCAAATAGAATCCTTTCATAGCCACTATTATTATTTTCTTGAAAGCTCTAATCTCTACATGTTACAAAATCCTGCTTTCTCGCAGGGCTGTTTCTCTTCACCCTATTTAGTAATATACTCTGAGTGCCGCCATCTAGTGTGAACTAAGCCTCTCAAAGCGTACGAGCAAAATTTCCAAATCCATACCGTGTAAGAACCCAGGAGGAAGGGTTCACTGTTAAAAGGGAGGAGTGACTCACCACTTTCCCCTCCGTTGGTGTATAGATGTACAAATCCTTTTTAGGAAAAATATAAGTATCTTCTCTTGACTCCCCTTTATCATGACCAAGTATACAGTGTGAAGTACGAGAGTATGTATGCTGGGTTACAATGCGGGTAGTCAGGCCGAGAGACGAAGTGCTATTTGCTGGAGAAGTAATCTCTTTTGAGAAGCATTTATGAGACCATTGCATTCTGCATTCACAAGGACATCACTCATGATTGCAGCCGCATGCCCCGTGGGCTCCTCAGATGCCCTCCTCAGCATAAACATCTGCTTCCATGCCAAGGTATAAAAAAAAATGGTAGTGTTACTAGTGTGTCAGTTGAAAAAGATATTAGAAGTGAAACTGCAATTACCAAAGCCTATTCATCCAACATCAGAAATGAGATTTTTTTAAAATAAAAAAAAATTATCTTAGAACAAAGAATCAGCGTCATTGTGCATGTCTGCAAAGAAAAGGTGTGTGAACAGCATGATATAGATTTTGAGAAAGAGAGCAAGTACCTGTCCATGATGAGTTATTTCTAGGCAGCCGGGTTGCTGGATCCATGGTTCACCATCGATCTGAACTGGGAAGGGACTGTGTATGTGTAGTCTTACAACTTTTCCTTGAGCCAGCCTTTGAGCCTGTGAAAGTCCTACCTGTTGACCACAGATTAAAGACATCAACACCAACAACTCTGATGCCTCCTGAATTTATGGATCATATCCATAATCCTCTTTGCTTTATGCACCTTCTTAAACTAGGTGAAATTTAACAACTGCAAGTGAGAACAATAAATACTATCCTGAAAAAGGAAAATAAAAGAAAGGAAAAAAATGTACCTGAAGTTTTCCAAGATGCCATGTTCCAGATATGCAAACGACTTCGAGTGTTTTATCATGCATTGATTGCAGATCAAAGTCGTCATCGTGGTCATAGTCATTTTGCCAAAGATCAACGCCTCCCATGTAGCTCCCAATATTTAGGACAAGCACGCCTTCAGCATTCTGGAGTGAATTTATCAGATTAATAGAAAAACCCTTACACAAAAAAAGCTCTGGCAAATTGAATCAGGAACAGACAGAAAAGAGTATGGATTTACCTCTGGGATTTCAATGTTTTTACCATCAACTTCAAGGCTTACTTGCCATGGTAAGTCGGCGCAAGTTCTGTCTACAATATCCTTGACGCCCTCTTTAGCATATAACAGTTTGTTGACAAACTGCATATTGAAACAACCAGTCAATCAAAGAAGCGCCCTTATGAATACATTTAGAACTCAAATGAGGATAACTCCTATAATCTACAATCGGCATGATACAGCTTTTGCTATTCCTTCTAGTTTAGAAAAGCTGTCAGAGGCAATTAGAGTTTGAAAGTTTTCCCTCAACCCTCTACGGTTAGGCTGTTTCGAACTGCCCTAGGAACCTCTGTCACTGACTCTTCAGTTATGCGAGGTTAATTTGCCGAAAAAAAGAAAGTATGACTTCAACTCACAAACCTGTGCAGGGGATGGTGTATATGGAAAAAGAGAACGTACAGATCATTAACAAAACGTGCTTTGCCCTTTCAAGCAAGAGGGACAAATTTAAATATACAAATCTAATGAAGAATCTCACAAGTAAAGTTCTTCGATAAAATAATAAATAAAAACTGGAAAATCATTCCAAAACTTGCACAACTAGTAAAAGCAGTTGACAGAAAAAGTAAGTGCAATATTAATTCAATAGCTACATAGAAACATAATTACTTGGATGATTTTTAATATATAAGGTTACCTACCATAAACCAAATATAGAAATGCGCACAAGAAAAGAAATAAACAAATTTTACCTGGCTGAAGAACTTATCAGGTCTTTCTTCTCGAGTCATATGGAAGTCGTAAGCAACCTTTGCATCACATCCAACACCTAAAAAGAAGGGATTGAAGAGAATAAACAGATGGAAGTTCAGTAGAATTTTCAACTTTCATAAGTCCAGTACAAGATAGAAGAAGCGGACAGTAAACAATCCAGCTCACCTAGATAATTGGTCATAAATTTCACTTGGGTTGCAGTTTGACCTTTCTCTGCGCCACTTTCCTTGATTGCAACACTCCAGCGATCAAGCATTGTAACTGCTGCGTTATCAATATCATCTAGTAAAGCATGCAAACCACCTTGTCCTTCAACAGAAGACAATCCTCCACCCCATTGTAAAACACGCGACAAGTCATTCCCTGTTCCAAGAGGAAGTATGGCGACTGGTGGAGGAGATTCAAAGTTTTGCTTTTCAATGGCATCAAGAACCCAGGAAACAGTACCATCTCCACCACAGACAAGAACTCTGAAGTATTGCACATTACGAAATAGCTCAAGTCCGACTTCAGGACCCTCAGAAGCACTGAGTTCGAAAACCTGGGAAAAAAAAATTACAGTTGGTGAATCAATAGAAATGAAGCATGTATTATAAATATGGTAGGTTGATATTCTATCATTTATCTGTAATACAGGAAACACTTATATTGGATAGCCTATTAAGGTAATATAGTTATGACAATTGCATCTTGGTTCTGTAGCGTAGTAACATCCAGGAAATGTGCTGCCAGGGAGGACTTTAATAACAAAAATGAGATGATTCACCACTCCCAAGGAGTATTTGTTGACCTAGTAACAAATGTCCTAAATTCTAGAAAATGCCTCATTTATGTTGAGAAAATACATTCTTGAGGACTTCAGATTAATTACTTAGTAGAGTATCTTATATAATCATCTGAGATACTCCACAAGGTGAATTTTCAACAGACAACAGATTGACATGAAAGAAACATAGTTTTCAAATGCAATGTATGTTAAGACAGCAGACCATGTTAGACAACAAAATATAAACTAAAAGCCTTCAAGCTGGAGAGAACTGACCTGTACTGGATTCAGCAGCATGTTCAATCTCCTTCTAAGAGAAGGGCCATATTGAGCTCCACTCTTGGCATTAATAAAAACAAGAAGTGGTCTTGCATCTTGCTGTAAATCTACCAGTTTATATTTCTTTTTGTCCCCAGTCCCAGCGGCACAACCATTTTTCTGTTTAAGAGCACTTTCAGTCAACTTCAGATTTGCCAACCCACTATCATTCTTTGGAGAGGGTACAATGTTCTTCTGGTTCAAATTCTGCAGTCCAACAAATCCTCTAAGCATAGAATCAAGAATTGAGCCTTTGCCAGAAGTCGGCGGCGATTTACTGCTGGCAATTCCATAAAAAGAAGAATGACTTTTATTCCGGTTTTGTCGCCTTCTTATCCGGCCTCTAACTGACGAAGCAATTAACCCTTCCTTTATAGAGGTCAGCATTCCACCATTTGCCAGTCCATCATCAACTTCTTTCACAGAGAGTGGTGGAAGAATAAGCCTGCGTAGTGGACCCAGATCACAAATATTACCTGCCTCCTTCAATAGTTTGGCATGACAATCGACATGAATCAGACGCTGGCACCATAGGCAACGCCATATAGGAGAAGCACTGAGAAAAGGGATACCACATGGTTCATCACAGTAATAACAAAAGGAAGACATCTCAAGGCTCCCATCCAGGTCGACACATCTTTCCGACCAATGATGAACCAAGTGTGGTGAACCAGTTTGCGCTACACATTTGCAGTCCTTCGTTGCATTCGGAGAACAACGAAAATGTGCAGCAACACCACATACAGCGCAACAATGAAGAGGTACACTGTCCGCACCATTTACACCAGGCGTTTGTGGAGAGACTAGTGATGATAGGCAAACACAACATGTGGAAGCCTGACCACTACGAAAATAATCCTCTTTCCATGTGTGATGCGAAGTGGGGCACTTTAACTTCTTCCATACTTTCTTCTTTTTTCTAGCAGCAACCTTAACCCAGTTAAGGGACGCCTGCTTTTGCAATTTAAGAAAAGCATAAAGAAGAGCAAACAACCCAAATGATCCGGCAGTTAGAAGACATCCAAAAATTTTCAGGCCAGAAGAATCAAGCCCGTTTACAAGCTTGAAAAGTATAGAACCCAAATCCATAGCAACTAGCGAAAGTTTATCATCAACGGTGTATGCTGCTATTTGGAGAACTCAACACTGCCAAGTCATTTGAGAAACCTGGGACCAGAAACGAACAGATGTAGGAGCATATTAACATTAACCAAAAAAAATGCAGATGATGATGAAATAACGACAATGATCTAATTCCAAAAACACTAAAATCAACAGATACAGCAAGAAGCTATATGACCTTTTTTGAAAAAAAGGGCATTCTACAGTGTACCATGGAATACCAAATAATGGCCAACAATCAGAGGAATTAAATAGCAAACTACACTATATAGACGTCAACAGAGGTGTCAATTTGCGCCTGGGTTGAAAATTGATTGCTGATTCGTTCTTATTTACAACATCAGAAATATTGGGAGATAAAACATATACATGAAGTTACCAATGATCAGCTATGCTGAAAAGAGAAAATAACCGCTAAATTCTTCTCTTATTAAGTGAGAAAATTTCACACGTTAAACCAACTCAATGGTCACCGACGGAATAACAATTTCCAAGTAATTCAATGGAAAAAGGAACACACCCGATAAATGCCTAATCCATGCTAGCAAAACTAGATCAACAGATCATAAGAGAATCAATCAAAATAAACACATCAGAACGCATTCTCCGTCCAGAGAAATCCAAATTCTCCCAGAACCCAAACGAATCAAGCAACAGAAACCTCAAAGAACCGGAAAAATCCCAAACAATACCTAACCGCGTACAACTTCGATGAAAACAAAAACACACCGACATATCCAATCAAATCCAGCTGAGATCACCCACAGATCTCGCGATCGCGATCGCGATCGCGATCACAAAATTAGCCAAAAATAGAAGAAGAAAAAAAAGGCATCAAGAGGCTCCACATTACACAAAATTATTAGAATTAAAAAGAAAAGATACGCACCTTCGCGATCGGATCAAGGGAGATAACGGAGCATTGGAGACCTAAATCCCCCCTAATATTCCTCGATCTCTCTCGATCGATCTCTCTCGAAGAGGTAGAGGGAGAGGGGGAAGGAGAGGAAACCCTAGCGCGTCGTCTTCGTCGTCCACGCCGAGTCGTCGTGGGCGAGGGATTTGCTTTTTAAAGGGGGGGAGGGGGTACGGCGGGGTTTTAAAGGAGGGGAAGCCCCGTAGATTTGGTATCCCGCCGTGAGCGACGCTTCGTTTCGTCGGTTTGCGGAGCCCACCATCTCCGACCCGAAACCTTTTCGCGTAAACTATTTGCTACACCCGTCCTACTCCCTATTTCGTAAACCGGACGAGTCAGAGCGCGACACGCAACTTCCCGGGAGTTCTTTTATTCCGATTGGGTGGGTCTAGGACAGAGGAGTCCGTAGAATAGGTTCTTTGAATTTCTTTCCGAAGTGTCTTGTTGTTGTGGTGCACCGGATTCTGTAGCGGGGGGCCTTGGACCCGTTTATGAAGACAGGAAAAGATTCGGAAAAGGAATCGGGGAAACCAATGGGGAAAGGGACTCGGATGTTGGAATGGAGGGTAAAAGTGGAATTTGATAATTTACTCCTCCTATATTTAACCTAATTAAAAAAAAATTACATAAAAAAAATTCACTAATTATATACCTTAATAAGTTCTTAATATCACCAAATCAAAGATCACCTCTTTTTGGGTAGGTAGTTGTGTAATTTGTTCGTTATTTTGCCTTAGGGATGTCAGCGGAACGGATTCGGAGCGGAATTTTAAAAATCCGAATCCGACTTTAAACCCGAAATCTAAACTCGAACCAGTACCGACACCGACGGATTTTAAAAATTCATATCCAAATCCCAACCCGACCAAAAACCCAAAATCCAAATCTGAACCCGAACTCGAACTCGAAATAATTATTTCTCTTTTCAATATTTCAAAATATATTATATTAAATTTAAAATTTTAAAATACAAATTCAAATATAATATTAAATTTTTATATACATATTATATATAATGTATAATAAATTCGGATTCGGATCTGGTTTTGGTTCTGGTCAGGTACGGGCATAATCCATATCCGGCGGTTTTTGTTTTTTATATCCATATCCGAAATCATATCCATTTCAGATAAATTCGCTCTGTTCGAGTTCGGGTTCGGATAAAATTTTGGATATCCGTACCCATTGGCATAAAATATGCTGGAATAGAGGTTTGCCCAAAAATTTTAAGTTTCTGAATAATCCTCGACACAAGAAAACCTGTTTTTTTTCATATATTTTTAAGCACCGTTTGGTTAGGGGATAGGAATAGGAATAGGCCATTATCCTCTCTTTATATTCAAACGTTAATTTTTTACCCGAGAATAGTACGTAGTTCTCGGTTATCCTCGCCAACACATCCATTTTTTATATAAAACTATTTAATATTTTTCTTATTCTCGGAAAAAATCTAATTTTCATCCAAACGCTATTTTTCTTATCCTCATATTTGTATTTATTCCTGTAATAACTAGTTCTTGCTTATATCCGAACCAAACGGTAGGGATCCAATCCAATTCTTAGCCACTAAGATACAATTTGTGGGTACTCCAGGTAACTATAATTTTTTTATCATGAATCATGTAGCTTTTGCATCTCGTCCTTTTCTGCGGCTCTTATCAAAAGTGCTGGGCCCAAGAGTTCATATTCACATACTGAAGTAATCATACGAAATTAATAACCGCCATAAATATATTTTCAGGTGCTGACCAAATACTTACATAGATTTAAATGTTCAAATTAAGAGTTCTAAACTGGTCTTATCGATTCCACTTCTATCAAAACATGCAACAATATTATATCTTGATTTTTTTACAGTTTACTGGCTTCATATATAGCAGTGTTATATTAACCACTGCTAGGATCCATGCGATTGATCCCAAAAGCTCGGACAATTTGCGAAAATTAAAACCGTGAGCTTTGTCTCTGATATAACTTGTTAGATCGTTGGCGCTGATTAACCATTAATTTCAATAACTCAACCTATTATAAATATACAATCAATTCACTTAAAATGTACAGATATGACGGCACGATCTTGATTATGACTTGACTTATAGCTAGCCTCACGCTGCTTCGAATACAACTCAGTCCAACACAATCTCACGCTATTTCAAATATAATTTGATCCAATGAATCCAGTCTCATGCCACAAAACAGAAATCAGAATGTTGGCCCATTTAAGCCACCATTGTCAAGCACCAAATATTAATGAATCCGATAATGCATGGACAATCGATGTGGAACGCACAGTATATATACCCAATGATATATCTTAAAAAAATTTAGGTGCATCATGTTTGTTTAATAATTAGCTAATAAGGGGAATTATTATTGCCACGCGCGTGACAGGTCACATGCATGCATGGGCTTGTGAAATAATATGAGTCCCACTGATACATGCATGCACTTTTCTCACAGCGTGACACCCCATGCCATATGTTTGCGCCGTACGTGAATGAAAATAATAATTAAAAAATTGTATCAAATTAAGCAAAAGATCAATAATGTAGTGGACAAACACAAATGGGGACATTGCTTAGAGATGTTGATGGACACGTGACACGTGTCGGTTGCTCGTGGAGTTAACGGCGCCTTACCCACCGCACAAGGAATTGCACTGTGCTAAGAAAAGCATGCGTGCCATGTGCTCCTAAAGTTTAGTAACATGTCTTAGATGCTACAACAAATGGCTCTTCAAACTTCTTAGTTCGCGGCAAGTTTTTTGTACTACTATTTACGATGATATTTGAAATAACACAGTTTTGGTGGATAATCTGGACAGATAGAAACACACAATTTTCAGAGAACAGCCACCTAGCATCACCCGATCTCTTGAACGTGTCAAACTACTGATCACCAGTTGGACCACAATTCTTTGATGTCACTCCTGCACCACCACCTCCCTCTGTCCCTCTTTTTTTTTATCTTGTCTTTTTTTTTTTCACTTTTCAATTTTCACATTTTTGATATTTTTTCGGAGGCCTAAGATTGCTTTCAACTTGTACACTCAGTTTATTTGACTTAATGAATAAAGCATGTAGCTTGCTATCTATTTCTCAAAAAAAAAATAAAATATTTGGAATGTAGTTTCTACTTTTCTTTCTACTAACACACTGTCAAATTAAGCCGTCGTTTCTCTCATTAATGACTGTAGAAATTTATTATGATTGCAATCAAATATTACTCTCCTATGTTAGAAAAGATAAAAATATAGAATCTCATAGTCTTGCCAATGCAACTTAAACGATTATATTCTTCTACTGTCTAATTTTTTTTTATCATCTTTGATGTACGTTCTTCTAATTTGCTAATAAAATTGCCTATGAATTTTATCTCTCTCTCCCAAAAAAAAAAAAAAAAATCAAGTTAGGAGTATCCCTAAAAAAGAAAGAATTTAGTGATTTCGACAAGACTCGGGAGTAAAATGGGATCTAGAGTAGGTTAGTGGAAGATATATAGAATATATTTCAGATGGAGTTTAATAACTCGGGATCAAGAATTATTTGTTGTAGTAAAAATTTGATGTAACTCTTATACATACTCTCTGATCCAAAAGTTTAGACACTCTTCAAAAATTTTAAATATAAAAAAATAAATAATAAACTTAAAATTTGAAATTAAAGTATTCTCAGCTAACTCAAATTAACTAATTTGAAAGATTCTGATAGCAAAATTAAAATTCTAAAAAGTCAAATAGTATATTTAAAATATACTATAATTAATTTTGATAAATTTCATACATTTTTACACAGCAAACGGAATGGAGTAAAAGTAGGGGTAGCAATATATAGTTACCATGTCATAGCCTTGGCTAACAAGTATTCGAGTACAAGCTCGTTTAATAAACGAGCTAATCAATTAAATTAACTACCATTGATATCTCGGTCATATAACAACTCAAATACATATATTTTATATTTATATAATTTATTTAATTTATATTTTTATTATTTAATTTTTAGCAAAATAAAAATATAAATGCTTAATTATAAAAAGACTCATTTGTATATAAAATTTTAATTATTAGATCAAAGTCTAATAAATAAGATTTTATAAATTTATTTTTTTAATATATTTAATTAATTTTTTTATTATTATTATTCGTTGATTGGTTCGTGTTCCGCTCGTTTACACCCCTACGGAACAGTACCCCAAGCAGTACGTGATGTTGACTTTTTGGCGATCGCCGGGTCAAACGTGCTATTCACGTCGGTGGCGTATCCACCTCGCGTTGACCAAAAATCCGGCCACAACCCCCCAAAAGTCAATGCACCATACCCCACGAAAGGGGGGCTGAGTCAACTTAGTCGACCGGTTCAATGGACTACATAAAGGTTCGAAAAAAAAAGAAAAAAAAAAAACCATACCTCACTTGTATTTGATTTTGAAATAGGCATTTAATCAAGCTGGCGGCTATTTGGTGGGTCCTCTAGACCGAGCGAAATAGTTTCGTTTTTGGTACGAACCCTCCCAACATTGTCAGAGCCTTGGACAGAGTTTCAATCCTCTTCACCTCCTGGAACACGCTCCAGTAACTCGTCGACCGGCTACATTCCTCTGATCTTCTCTTTACTCTTTTTCCTTCCTTTCTTGCATCTCTTCCGTCTTTTTTACTCTCTGTACCTTCGGTTTGATTTTTTATTAAGGAAGCCTAAGTTGCTTTCATCTTGTCCGCTTAGTTCACTTATCTTATTGAATGAAACAGGTATCGTGCTATTTTTCTCTCTTAAAAAAAAAATAGGCCTTCAACTTTTATTTTTCCAGCAATATCTTTTTTTAAAATTTGTATGTAAGTTATTATTTTGAATTCTTGCTTACATCTATAAAGTCCGAGGCACAAGTCTTTTTTACTTTTGTAATTTAAAAAATACGAACCCTCCCTGAACTCTAAAATGGTAATCTGAATTGTAATTGCTAAGCGAGTGACTTGCTAATTTTTAAACATTCATATAGTTTTATATTTTCTCAGTTTAATAATACTTTGTGGTTTAAAGTAATATTACTTTAGTAATCTATGATTTTAATTTTTTTTCTTCCTGTTATTCTCTATATTAATTTTTTTATTAAATCAGTGACAAAGTTAAAATCACAATTAATATACTAAAATAAAATTTTAGTATATCATCGAATACTAAAGTAAATATTCGATAAATCACATATGAGGTATCTAAAGTTTTTTTTATATATATAATTTAACGAAGAGTTAACGGAGGTATTGACAAAAAAAAAAAATCACAATAAATAATATGATACTAAAGTAAAAAGATACGAAACTACAGAGATGGTATGTAAAATTTACCTAAAATATATCTATGCGGCGACAATATGCATTGGGCAACCAAATAGGACAATTGGTAATTACAAGGTATCGTCGTGTCTTGGTCGGAGAGGAAATTGCAGGCAATACATATTACATGTTTCCTTAAAATACTAATTTTTAACACGTCATGATCTTCTTCTTTTTTATTTTTTTGAGATTAAGGTAACACATTACCCGCTTTATTTATTAAAATTATAAATTATGCTGAGTGAGGCAGTTGGGCCTCGATAAGGATAAAAAGAAAAAAAAAATAGCAATTAATCCACCAACAGACCGCTACTTTCAGGGTCCAATTACACGTATAGTGCGGGCCCTTCCTATCCACCCACCTATTCCCAACCGAATGAACATCAACTCCCAAATCCCAAGCCTGTACACCCTCGACAGTCATCACTAAGATAAATTTCGTAAAAACACAATTCGTGAACAAATGATCAACGATTTCATCTTCTGACCCACACAGTACACACAAGCCGTATTGCCGATCCACTCTCTTTTTTTTAAGATTATCTGCCGTGAGAAGTAACTTTTTGAGGACGAGCCAACAGAAAATTTTAACTTTAAGTGATATACGTAGTCTCCATAGCTTGTTACTGCGGCCATCCCGTATACCTCCTTCACTCAGCGCCGAGTAAGCCGACTTAACCGTGAAACGCCCCCTAGGGTCCCGACGCCAAAGGATCCTATCAGGAGTTACCTCCGCTGAAAAGTGTACTAAAAAAATACCATGTTTATTTCTGTAAAAAATAATGGATCATATAGAGTAAGCTGGTTTAATTAAGATGTAATGGCAGTTCTTTTTGTACTTCCCTTAAATTCTTTTTGATCTAATAGCATAACATGCTCGAATTACATCTTACTACTCGAGAATTTTAAAATTTCTTTTGAGTTTTTTATTTATCATTAAAAACAATGTTCGATAAGATGGAGAGTAAATCTGGGCCTTAATAGAGATTATTAGGGTGTAATAATATTAAACAGGTGAAAATAATAATAATAATAATAACGCTACTCTTTTCCAATTTTTTCCTCTGGATTTTGAATTTTCTCCCCCTCTCTCGTTTTTTTTCCCCTTTTATTATCTTGCTTTTGATTTTATTTGTTTTTTAAAAAATGTCTCCTGTTTTTTAAGGGGTAGGGAATGTTAAAGCCATTTAGGGTATCTTTATCAAGGAATGCAAATGGGCCGGGTCGTATGTGGGCCAAGAACAGCCCAATACTGATGCAACGAATCTATGGGCCATGATTTAGAAATTTGGCCTCAGATTGGCCCAATAAACAAAAATAATATTTAGGTGAAACTACTAACCCCAACCCAGCTTAATGTGAGATTATATTATTATTATTATATATTTGAATTCGCTCTACATTTTGTACTTCTTCAAAGATATTAGCAGAAACATGTAAAATGCCAAAGTTTTCATATGGTTGAATCCACGAATAAAGTAAAGTGAACATCTACGGTATCAGAACTACAAACTTAAACCTGCTCCAGATGCTAATTCAAAACAAATCTTACCACGAGAACGCGAACCGGAAAGTCCCATTTCCTCCCTGCTCGCATTTGCCAAACTTTAACAGCTCTTACCAGAAAAAAATAAAAAAGGAAAATGTTGTTAACAATGATTCCGAACCTATAAATACTAGAGTACACACCAGATTAATCCAACACATGGATGCACAGGACATAAGAGTGCCTAGCGAAAATTGAGAGAGTTGTTATGAAATTTTAGAAAAGTTTGCGAGGAAATGCGGTTCTAGTCATACATGGGAAGTTAAAGAATCGATTTTGATCCCTCTAAAGAGGTAGAATCAAAGGGCGTAGTTGCGGTTGTACATGTCACAAGTAAATGCTTGTCATACCACAAACAAATTGTTCTTGTAGAAAAGAGTCCAATTCGAATCGTCGGAAGAGATCAGCTCAGCTCCTTCTGTGCTAACGGAGTCCGAACATGAAATTGGGCCCGAAGAAATGATCTCGGCGCCCTCTTTGTGTCCTCCACTTCCACTGCAAGTGAATTCAACGGACCCGAAACCGCATGCCGCCTCTCGGTTCCCTCCGTCTTTTGACAAAGAAATTCTCTCATGATCAAACTCATCCTCGCCATCCGATAGCCATTGGCAGCAATCCAACTCGCCCATCTCGAAGATCCGACTAACGAGCCCTTCTCGCCAGGAGATTCTCGTCGCCGAACGAACTTTTCTGCCAGAGATGCTGTTATCACAGAATGGTTTTCTAAAACAGCTCAAGTCGATCGACTCGAAAGGCGTTTCCTGGGGTCCAAACTGGAAACTGTGCCCCGACAATGCTAACAAGCTAGCTTCATCACTGTCGATTCTCTTCGAAGACAAGCTAATGGATCCGAGAACTTCTGAAATAGCATCCACTTCATGTACCGAAAAGTTGGGTGCTTGTTTTGTTGTCGAATTGATATTGCAAGTGTTATCAGTCCACGACGACTCGCCGGAAAATGGCGACCTTTCCGCATTGGGGCCGTAGCGGTAGCCGCCGCTTTCTTGCTGAACTCTAGGAAGCTTAGGCATAGACGATTTCGACGCCCTTTTCAATATCATTGAGAAAGGACTGAGACTACTATCGGTAGTAGGAGTTTTCTGAATAGCGAAACCCGAAGATGGTGTTGTTTGTAATGGCGAAGCGTCGCCGTGAGAGAATCTCCAAAGATCTGCGGGAAAATTGGCGGCCGCCGAAAAGGAGCACTTTGGTAAGGTTAACTCTTGTTCCTTGTGAATACTCTCTTCTCCATCCTCACAGGGAGAGAGGAGCCAATTTACGGAAGCTTCGGCTTCGCAGTGAGCTTTAGAGTATGAGCTGAAGCTGCTACTTGGATCCCCAGGGGAAGAGGAGAGCCAGTGAATTGAAGCCCCAGCAAGCGGAGGCGGTACCGAAGAGAGCGGCGAGTCGTCGAAGTGCTTCTCGCGAGGCTCCGCCGATTCCGCGGGCTCGTCTCGGCCGACGGCGAGAATCCCCCTCGGCCGGCACTTCCGCCGATCGTGGACACCGGCGACGACGTGGCCCGCGGCGAAGCACACGGGCGTCGGGGCCACGGAGGACGCGCAGGGGACTTCGGGGGAGATAGAAGCTTGAATCGGGGGCGTCGTGCTCGTACCTGATTTGGGGCTAATCAACGAGGGCTTCGCCTCCGCCTCCTTCGTCTTCTCCGGGGTGGTGGTGGCGCCGGTGCCATGGAACCCTACCTCGAAGATGAGCTCGGGAGATGGCTTCTTCAAACCGCTCGGCCTCGTCGTCTTCTTCGGACGGTTTCTAGGGTTTCCGGACGGGAGGGTTCGCGGATTGGGAGGGGCCGATCTGGGGGTCGGTAGGGTCCGATTTGATCGGCCGATCGGGTTCTTCGAGGAGGAGGAGGAATTGGACAAGAGGAAGCGGAAGCACCCGGATCGCGGGGCCTCACCGGAGCCGGAGAGGGGAGGGCGGGAGCCGCCATTAATGTCGGTGAGGGGGCTTCGTCTAGGGCTCGGCTTCGTCTTCGTCTTCGTCGTCTTCGTCGTCGTCCTCTTCATCTCCACCTCCGCCTCTGAGCTCCTCCTCCCTCCGAGCACTCCGAGCTTCGATGGCTTGTTCATGGCAGTGTTCGCTCCGCCTCTGTTCGTACATAGATCCGTTGAAAAAAGGAGAGAAAAAAAAAAAAAAAAAAAGGTTTTTTTGAATTGAGATGGAGAGGAGACACCTCGAGATTCGACGAGCTTCGCTCACTTTGTTTATAGCGACGAAATGCAATACGGTAATTGCATGTTAATTCCTAAACTTTCCTGGAATTGCGATATAGTCCCCCTTAACTATTTACTGCAACCCAGGGATAGGAAAAAGAGTGTTTAGCTAAAAGTTCAGGGACCAAGTCGCAATATGTCGGGAGCACGTGGGCTAATCCATACATTTCCTTTGCGTTTGTGATGGGATGCTAATCTCGACGGTCAGATCAACGGCGATCCACGAAATTGACGGCGAAGATCACTCGATACCGACCTTTTAGCGCCATGTGGGAGTGGTTCGATCATCGCTAATCGCATCTCTTAATTCTCCTCGTTATAAAATGAGAACAGGAACCAACGAAACTACCATTTTTACTCTGTTTATTACTCTGCTGTTTTTATCTCATCTTCGCCATGGGAGATGCGGAGACGAAGAAGAAGAAGAAGATCATCATCGACACCGATCCCGGCATAGGTAGGTTACCACAAAACCCTAGTTTTTGCACTCAGAGGAAACCCTAACTTGATGATTGCGGGGGACTATTTTTTTTGTTTTTTTTTTGTTTTTGTTTTTGTTTTTGTTTTCTCGATCTGAGATCCATTTTGCTTAATTTTGATCAATTTTTGGCGGTGTGTGTGGGGGGGGGCTTTTGGTCTCAGATGATGCGATGGCGATATTCGTAGCGCTTAATTCCCCGGAGATTGAGGTGATTGGGCTCACGACGATATATGGGAATGTGTACACGACGCTGGCCACGAGAAATGCTCTGCATTTGGTAAGTATATGTGGCCTATATGAGCTCGTAGAATCGTCTTATTGGATACGGTTCAAATTTCAGCTCATTCTTTCAAGTAAAACATAAGATCTTAGTTAATTTGGTTGTTATAAGCTAATTGAGATGTGAAATAGGAAGAATTGCTATGTTCAAATTTGTTAACAAATAAGCACTATAAACGCTAGAAATCATCTACTCATGTATATATAATATATCTGAGTATACACATTTATTGTATGCCTTAAAAAAATGAAATTGGAGGTAGCACTTATTTTCCATGCTTGTATATTGAGGATGATAATTTTATATTAAGGCCATGATCTTCAGTCTTAATTTTCTCGTTGACGTGATTGGTTTTTTTTAGTTGGAGGTCGCTGAAAGGAATGACATTCCAGTGGCCGAGGGATCTCATGCAACAATCATGGTATCTACTGATTATTACAAGACCTGATCTTTTACTGTTAGTCACAATGTTCTATTTCTTTATATTTTTTCTGTAACTTTATCTGCCATAGCCTATAGAAGAATTCTGGGCAAGACGGTGGTGTAGATTTTAGAAAGTTTGTTCATCAGAAATATTGCATAGTATGATAACATGTTACTTGTTTTCTTTATATGGAAAAGAAAGCTACAAAGCTTCGCACTGCTAGCTTCGTTCATGGTTCGGATGGGCTTGGAAACCAGAACTTTCCTCCACCAGAAGGGAAGGCAATCGATCAGTCAGCTGCTGCTTTTCTTGTTGAAAAAGCAAATCAGTATCCTGGAGAAGTTACTGTGGTAGCACTTGGCCCGCTGACAAATATTGCTTTGGTTAGTTTCTCTATCGGTATATTGCACCATCGGTTCGCCATCTTTCAATTGTTACAATTGAGACCCTAACATTTGCATTTAGTTGCCACCTTATCCTCTCGGTTATTTCCTTCCTCTAATCAGATAGATATATTTGTGTAATCAACATCTAAATGGCACACTTGTGATTGCTGAGCTTCTCATATTTAAATTATGTGGGAATTCCCCTCCAAGTTTCCCAAAGAACTTGACGGAAATTGTAAGATTTGCAATGTTAGGAAGTATTAGAAATCCAATTGTAACAGTTGAACGGCCTGAGACCAAACCATAACCTCCAGAAAAGGTTGAACTTTTCGGGAGACATCCTAATACACTTTACCCATATCTCTTTCGCAGCTTCTATGCCAGATATACTCCATCTTCTGACCTTTTTAAGTTGTTTCTGTATTCTGACAGGCTATTGAACTTGATCCTGCATTTCCAAAGAAGATAGGGCAAATTGTAATTCTTGGTGGTGCATTTTCAGTAAATGGGAATGTTAATCCAGCGGCCGAGGCAAATGTATGTTTGCTTTCCCAGTCCCATGCGTTTACTACCTCTGAATTCTGATACTATAATTGTGTTGTTGTCTTCTCTTTTTCTTTTCTTTTTTTTTGTTTTTAGAATCAAATATATCATTATGGACTACAGCCTGTAAATTCAATTGTTATCGTTGAATGTTTGATCATATATAGTAGCTGCATGAATAGGAGTTTCTAGTTGAATAAAGGTCCCTATTTGCATGAATCATTTGGCAATTGAATTTCTTTTCCTGTCAACAGACACACAGTTGCCAGTTTTTGCAGATAATCCATTTCTTTATCTTTTGTGGTTTTTTTTAAAAAAAAATTAAAAAACCGACAAACAGATCTTTGGTGATCCTGAAGCTGCTGATATTGTGTTCACCTGTGGAGCAGATATCTTGGCTGTGGGAATAAATGTAACACATCAAGTCATTCTTACAGGTATTTACTAATTAGTAACCATTAATTATCCTCTAACTTATGATATACATAAGCATGAAAACCCATCCAGAGAAGACCTAGTTTGCTTGGATTTTTCAGCTTCTTGCTTGCTCACATGCTTGCTTGCTTACTCTCTTACAGAACTAGAGTTTCGTTGAATTATATTTCTTGAATTTGAAGTGATAACTATTATTCTAGCTCCCAAGAGCCACTTAATTTGGTCACGCAGCAAACAGCCTTATAAAAGTTTACATATCTATCTAATAGAATTTTGAGTTTGGCTGTTCCCATGTATCAGCACTATTACGCAGGATAGATCCTTTGTATGAAGTCATGTAATAATATGTTATCTATGAGAAGCTAGTTGTTTTCACCATGCACTCCCTGACGTCTTTACGATGCCTTGCAGAAGCTGATCGTGACAAGCTTGAAAATTCCAATGGCAGATTTGCTCAATACTTGTGCAAGATCTTAGGGTTTTATTTTTCATACCATGAGGAGGCCTATTGTACAAAAGGTTCATATGGGACTATATTGTATCTAAAATGCTCATATCTCCAGTTTATTGATTCAATGTGTATGGGTAAATGCAGGTGTTTACCTTCACGACCCAGCAGCACTTCTTGCCGCGGTCAATCCTTCATTGTTTACTTACAGTGAGGGTGCTGTGCGGGTTCAAACATGTGGAATCATGAGGGGTCTTACTATATTCGATAATATGAAGAAAAGGTAGGCAGCTTTCTGCCAAAAACTGGCTGCTGACAATTTAACGTGAATACAGTTCTTAGGCTGAAATTGTGTTGTCATTTTCACGTTTTCTCATTGATTATTTGCTTCTGTGCGATCATTCAGTGGTAAAGATATGACTTGATATGGTGCGCCACTTGAAACATTTATTCACGTGGCAGGTTGACCATTCTCATCAATAACACCTAATTGAGTTTCGTATCACTAATTATATCATAGTTTTGCTCGTCTCCAAATACAGTCCCACTCATTCATGTCATTGATTCTCTCCTTTGATGTTTTGATGTTCACATTTTATGTTCATGCCGTTGTATGTCTACTTTTATTTATTCAGTTGCAACTTCCAATCAGTTGAGCTAAAAAGAATTATGAAGCTTTTTCTCTGATAGTCCCTGTTTTGGACTAGTATAAAGATTGATTTACTTTACACACGAACTGCCAAACATAATAAAAACCGCTTTTCAAAATACATAGGATGGTTGTTGGATGTTAGATTATGTTTATGCAATTTTCTGACTGTTTGAGTCAACATTATTCCCACACCGACACCCACATCTCTAGTGCATGCAAATGTTTGAGTATTCTTTGTCGATATGGGCTGACATATTGGTCTTCAATCCAATCATAAATGTTGCAACTTCTATGACCCTTTTTTCTCAAAATTTTGCAGGTACGCAGAAGTCACAGAGTGGACCAATAAGCCCACGGTCAAGGTCGCTGTCACTGTTGATGCCCAGGCTTTGGTAGACTTGGTGATGGAAAGGCTTACGAATTCTTAGTGGAAATCCTCCAAAATTGCCTTAAACTGAATAAGAAATGTGTAAACAACCTGGTTCTTCGCGAGCTCTGCCTTTTCATACATGCGATCCTGCCGCTAAAGAAAGGTTGCCTGGATCGTGATGGACCGGCGCAAACTGTTAGCATGGCTCTTGTCTTTAAATCTTTTGCGAGGTGGAGAGCGGCCAAATCCTGTAGTTGTTGTAAACTATGGAGAGAGGCTTAGTTACCTAATGTCCAATTGAATAAGATTATTGTTGTGCCAAGCAAAGCAAGATGTGGTTATTTGCTTCAGTTTTTTTCTGATCGTTTTCAAAGTTTCACCTATACTGTAAATCCTCTCCTCTTCCGCGCAAAGTCTCAGCCGGTTAATGCTCATTCTAAATTTAGTTTGCATTGCTCGGAGAACTAGTTTGTTTGTGTGAATGTTTGATTGTGTAAAAGAAGAAAAGGCCAAATGCTGGGTTTCTGAAGCTCGATCACGGCCAGGTGCACTAACAATGATCGGTCCCTTTTTTTTATTTGGTTTTCATCTTTTCCTTTAGCTTATGCTTGGTTGTATGTATGTGAAAGTGCCTGGAAATATTTTTCTGCCGGAAAAAGATTTCATCTAGTGTTTGGTTCAACCTGCAGCTTCTCTAATGGCTAGCGTTCCGAAGATATAATAATTTTCTTTAAAAAGGGGTGGGGGAAGTTCCGTGGGACACTGCAATACATCAACGAAATAAACAACGCCCTTGTTGTTGTTCTGAATGATATTGAATGAACCTACACTCAGAAGTATATTTTTCTCAATTGAAGTTTCTCTAGCAAAGTGGGACGTAGTCTAACTAAGCAAGGAAAGCTACAACCACCTCGTTATATAACTTCACTGTATATGTTTCCTGCTTTCAACCAACCAAGCATTCCCCTCCACTAGTGAAATGCAACATGGGCGAGTAAATTCCATAAATATGCACCATACACATAAACATATAAGTTTTATTTGTCCTTCATTACAGTATTACACCTCCCTTCAGGAATGTTTCCGTTTGATAGAGGAATTGATTACAAATAAGCTAAGAATTGAATCCGCTGTTAACTGTGTGCATGTGAGAGGAATTTGTTTACTTCGCTGTATTGAAGTTCAACTTTAAGACTAAATATACGTGAATCACGATGCAGACAGATTAGAGCAATCGCCGCTTCGTTTATTTCATTTAGAAATAAACTTAGCTGGAAATACGAATCAACTAGGATTCGAACTTGAGACCTCGGATACCAACTATCAAATCTTTTGCCACTCGGTCGGTATTAGAGCAATCGGTTGATATCGCATTTTCTAAGCTTCTGAGCGAATTTTGAAGGTGGATAAGATATAATTGGCTGGTCCACGACAGGCGGTGGACCATGTCCACGCTACAATTTCCCCGTCCCACAAATCTAATCTAATCTAATCTAATTAAAATATAATTAATTAACGCTACTGCCGCAGCAGCAGCAACGTGTTCGCTTGTTCCCTGCTGTAGACGTAATCTGCTGTTATCAATCGAGTTATCGAGCTTACGTGGATCGGACGGCGACTCGAACTCGCGAGTGCAAACGGACGCTGATTAAGAAAAAACGCTCACGATCACCCCCCCACCCACATCGTAAATTCGTAACGCACCAACGCTGTGTCGGAGAATGAATATCCAAATAATGGCATTCTCGTAAATAACCCAGAAAACTCGGGGCTCTTTTCGAACGAGGATGCGTTCTACACCTGCTATTCTTGCCCCCGGGGGTGGATCGGCGTCGCCCCTGCCTTTCCCGCCTCGGGACTATAAATAGCCGTCGGAGCTCACCCCTTGCCTTTTCGAGAATTCTCCTCTCCGCTATTCTCCGCCCTCGCGGGCCCTTATCGTAGGCGAGTGAAGCCGGCGCAAAAACCCTAATTCGTGTAACCCTAATGGCGCAGGAGATCCCCGATCAAACCCTAGAAATCCCCGAGGACCCGATCGCGTCCCCCGGCCCCGATCCCGCCGAGCCCGCGCTCGCGAGGAGCGGATCCGCGAGCCGGCTCAACGCCCGGGCGCCGGAGTTCGTCCCGCGCGCCTCGGCGGCGGCGGATCGGGGGGAGGTGCACCCGCCGGCGCAGCCGCCGCAGCGGCTGGTGCCGATCCACCACCACCACCCCGGCGCCGCCTCGGCGCCCCCGGCGGTGATCCACGTGTTCCCGGCCGCGCCGCCGAGCCCGACGTTCTTCGCCTCCGGTGCGGTCCCGGGAGCTTTCGAGTATTATGGGGTCGGAGGCGCGGGGTTTGGGGAGCACGAGGTGGTTCAGGGGCCGGTTGATCCAGATCCGTCGCCGGCGCCGCCGACCGTGCCGGCCAAGGATGGTCTTTCGGATGAGGTTGTTCAGAAGATCACCAAGCAGGTTGGTGCCCCTGGTATTTGTAAAGTGTTTTTTTTTCTTTTTCCAATTTTTTTGTGCTTCAGATCTCGTTTAGCGGATGGATTAGGCAAAAAGAAGAATTTTGGTAGGTAATTCATCCGCCGAGAGTGTAATTTGTTTAATTTAGTAGCTAATTCAGGAACATAGCATGATATATCCTAACGTAGTAGTAGTTTTTTTTTTTTTTTTTTGGTCCTTTGCGTTTTGTTAGTTGGAAATCATAGTAAAAAAGGATGATAAAACAGGCAGTAGTTTTGTGCTATTTGACGACCTTAAAATTGATTGTACTCTTGGCATCGCCCCATTCTTATTGATAGATGGAGTATTCGAGCGAATAAGTTGAAATTGAGTGATGGTATGGTCTACCGAGACAGACAAGTCTAGCTACTGCAAGGCAAGTGCACTAAACTGGGAACCGTGATGCAGGGCAATCGTTATTTTGGCGGTGATCCTAATTAATTTCTTTCACTAGGAAACTTTCTCTCAAACTGGTAATAGAAAAGGTGATTCTACTCTTGCATTTACCATTTGAGCAAGAAGAAGAATGCCGTTTCATGCCAGGTGAAATTTTTGCTATCGTGCAACTATCTGATTCCGCTTCAGGCACGTACAGCATGTTTAGATTTCTATATTCTGCTGGACTTGTTCAATTCTCGATCTTTATCAATAGGGAGATAGTTAGAGATTGCTAAAGTACATGGTTAGAGCATAGATGATACTGAAATTGTTGTTTGTTATAAGATGTGATTTTAGAAGCAGTTTTGTAGTTCTACAGATTTCCCTGTGCAGACTATTTGTAGGAATATGATTAGTATACGGTGGTTTCTAGTTAAGAATTTTCTACAGCAGTCTTATTAAATGTTAATGAATTCGGAATTACCTCCTGTAACTTGCCATAGTGGTGCAATGTTCTTCTTAGAAGATAAATTGATGGTTAAGGACCACTATACAATATTTTTCTAAGTAATGCAAAATTCTACTGCTTGTTTTGAACTGGCATTTCTACTATCTAGCTGCTTGATTTACTAGGCATGCCAAAAGTATGAGCTGACAAATTTTTGGAATTATTTAACACAATTCTCTATCTAATGCTAAGGCTTGACAAGTCTGTTGAGCGTCTGCTTCTTTTAGATCTAATTTATTCTGGATTTCTCCCCTTTTTTTTTTCAATTTTAAGTTGTTCTAAATACTGTGGTGACAACTGATATTGATTTGCTATTTTATGTGATGATCCCTTGAGGTCTGTGTAGCCTATTACTTCTCTTAATATTTGTCTGTCCTTGTTCACTCGAGCTGATAATGTCACTTTTTGTTCATGAAGATTAATGATTGAATATCCTTTCGATCTAATTTCTCATGGTCTGTTTCACTTAATTTGACAGGTGGAGTATTATTTCAGTGATGCAAACCTGGCAACTACTGAACACTTGATGAGGTTTATTACTAAAGATTCAGAGGGATTCGGTAAATTGAAAGATCTCTATATTTAAGTATTGGCTGGCATCTAATTTCTGCTCTGTATTGGTTTTTAACATTCTAACTTCAGATCTGACATCTGCATGATCCCTTTTGAAGTAAAAGTATGTCTATCTGTAATTTCTTCTAAAGAAATCTCAAATTTTAAATATGAATATTTTCGTGATGTACAGGGCTGTTTTTTAACTTATGGAGTTTGTTGGAATTAGGGTTCCTTTTTTTAAAATGCTATTAGAGTGGGCATAAATTATCCTAGGACCTCAGTTTCTTAAGCCTCCTTACATTTATCTTCCTCTCCTCTGTCCTTCCATAGCTTTAATGATTTGTGGACTCGATTTGGAGATGAATTTAGACAACTGGTGCTCGTTTGAAGGCATGGATCATGAAAACAGTATGGATCATGAAAACAGTATTTCTGCCTTAAAAGCCAGCACTTTCATAGTCTTACATTGAGTAGTGCTGATGTTCATCTTCTTGAGTCGTTAGAGCATTGATGTAATTACTAATCGGCAATATCATGCTCTTACGCACAGCAAACAGTTGATAGGTTGAGCTTCTTTTATAGAAAAGAAAATTTCATTACTCGTTTTTGTTGTTTAATAAACTAATCTTGCTTGCTCCTGTTCTATGCAGTGCCAATATCAGTTATTGCTGCTTTTAAGAAAATCAAAGCTTTAGTCCACAACAATTCCTTGCTTGCTAATGCTCTCCGGACATCCTCGAAACTTGTAAGTCTTTGACATGATTTCATTGGCTTCAGTACACTGCTGGTTTGACTTATTCTGCCATCCTTTTTCCTCGTTAGTGAAAATGGTTGACATTGTTCTGCTAATACAAGTACTTGTTGAATGCTTCATTGCCTTCAATCTGGGCAGGTTGTTAGCGATGATGGGAAAAAAGTCCGGCGTCAGCAGCCCTTTACAGAAGCAGATGTGGAAGAACTCCAGGTAACTTTCAGCTATTTCCCAACTAGGTTACCAAATTGGAATTATGAACCACCATTGTCTGATTTTCCTTCTTGTAGTCACGCATTGTTGTTGCTGAGAATCTACCAGAGGATCATTGTTACCAGAACCTTATGAAGGTTTTCTCTGCTGTTGGCAGGTAGGTTTCTTTGCAATATCCTCCTTTTCTTTAGTAAAAAATGAAGGCATAAAAATTAATTGCTTGAATTAATGATGTTTCAGTGTCAAGACAATACGTACCTGCTATCCTCAGACTCCCAATGGTACTGCTCCTGTAACTAATAGGTCTGCCAAACTGGATATGCTTTTCGCCAACAAGGTAGGTATTTTATAATTCTACAACTATCATGTTATCAAGGGGCCACAAGATTATAATCTGCTATCTGTGTATTGTAATTCCAATTTGATGTCATACTAGGGATGTAAAACACTTGTGCTGGCTCATAAGAAGCTTTTGCCTGAGAATCATGTCTAAGTGCTAGGCTGGTTGCTTATTAGAACGACCATTTATGCCACTTTTACTCAATATTCCAGCCAACTTTCTGACTGATCCCTAACATCACAGCTGTATGACAATGAAGTTCTAGATTGATGTGGTTCTCTTACATCTTTTCTAAAGGACTGTTTTTGAATAATCCTAATTTATAATATTGAACTTCAAAAAACTGTTCAGTTTGGTGTTGCTAATTTTAATTATTGTTTTTGCTGAGCCTCTTGATACACACATTATTATGGTGATACTATTCAATGAAGTATGGAGAAGAGAATGTTTGTGGAAGGAAGTATATAGTTGATTGTGCAATCTCCTTATTTGTTTCTTTCTTCGCAACTACCATTTATCAATGAATTATATAAAGGGGTTCATTTGAAATTGCAGAACTGGTTTAGTTGTGTCATTTATGGATGAAAAAAGTGCAAACATTGTAGTTGTTAAAAGGAGCCTTTGGATTATCTTTTATCTGCCTTAAATTTAATTGAGTTTGCGAAACAATATAGAAGAACATGCTCAACTTGCTCAGATTGACAGAGTTGGGTACAGCAGTTCCAAACACATATTATATTGTTTACTCTGGTTGTACTTCCAAACAGCTTGATCTTGAAGCGCCTTTGTAGTCTAAATCATTTTTATGCATTTATTTATTGGTTCTGGAACTTAAAAGTTGGATATTTATCGGTATTGAATTTTTTTATCCTTCCGAAAATTTTGATGTGTAGCTGCATGCGTTTGTGGAGTACGAGACTATTGATGATGCTGAGAAAGCAGTAAGTAGCAAAACATAGATTTGAAGTTTTATTTCATATGTTGTTTTATACTTATTCTAAGCTTTTGGCTAATATTTCTCTGGATACAGGTTGCTGAGCTAAATGATGAGAGGAACTGGAGAAGTGGGCTCAGAGTTCGTTTACTGAACAGATGCATGGTACCAAAGAATTTTTCACTTATAATCAGTTTCTATTTCCTAAACCATGATCTGTTATTCACTAAATATTTTACTAAGCTTTCAGATATTGTTGTCTGTGGTATTACACACATCTCATCCATGCATTAGGAATGTTAGATTTTTTTCTAGTAGTAATAGATAAAGGATCCTAGTATGTTCATTCTTTATTATTATTATTTTTTAATAATGCAAAATACCCTTCTAAATCCAGTGGTATATTATTTGTTCGTTCACATTGTTGCCATTATTAACTTTACTGTTTTTTTCTCTTTTTTTTTTAAAAAAATTTTGGGACCTTTCATGGCTGTAGCATATGTATTATTCTATGTTGCTTGTTCACCTAAAATTTTTCTTGTAGTGCAATGCCTCATTGTTTCCTCTCTAAATCCAGACAAAGCAAGGGGTAGGGCGAGGACGAAAGGGAGGGCATGAAGGTGATGGGAACGGAGAGGAGGAGGATGTCTCCACATCAGACCACCCACATGAGAAGCATCTAGAAGAAAACTCTCAAGTATCTGAACCAATGCATGAACATGTGGTAAGCCACTGAGTTTTCTATTTCTCTCTTCCATTCAGCTGTTTTTTCTTCCCTTCCGGTCTGCTCTTCATGAGCCTACTGTTGCATTATTTATTTTATTGGGGGATCATCAAATAACACTTAATAGCTGGATCTTTGGCAGCAGAAACAGTTGTTTAGTTCATTAATTGTAAGAAATCAAAGTTTGGTGGCCTAAGTGACATTTTGCGGTAAGTTAGTGACTAGTGAGGTCATTTGCCTGTGAATCTGTTCACCTGAGCCGTTGTTAAATTTCTAAAGACCTTGTCTAAGTTGAAGATTTTCTAAAGAATTCAAGGTTTTCCTTGGACAGGCGGAGGAGAGCTTCAATGAGAAGGAAACCGGCATAAGGCGAGGGAAAGGCCGTGGCCGCGGGAGGGGACGAGGGCGTGGCCACCACAATAACCGCAATGGAGGGAACCACCATGTTGGCACTCCGCCCTCTAGCCACCCGATTCACAACGAGCCACCAGCTTGTGCAAATAAACAGCCTCCCGGACCTCGGATGCCAGATGGGACGAGAGGATTCACGATGGGCAGGGGAAAGCTGCTGACATCTACCAGCACCACTTGAAGAAGATTTCGCAATATTTAATATTTGTATGCTGCTTATCATGTTTGTTGTGCTGTTGATAGAGTGATTTTAATATGCATGGCTTGCCACTGGTTCGCGTCCGTCCAGAAAAGTGTTATCTTATATTTTGGGGATTAGAGACTGTGTGTGTGCTGTTCAATGTGTGCTTATACTTTGGCCCTTTGAGGAGCATTTTGGTTTCTCTTTTTTTTTTCAGACTATATATTTCCTTCTTTTTTTTTGGCCTTTTCTTATCTTTTTTTATTTTTTTTTCTTTTAATATTCTACAAGTCTGGTGTAGACAAAGAAAAGATAAGGAAAAAAAAGGGATACAGTAGGACTCCATGGTATTTAGTCTGTTATGTATTAAGGAACTCCTTTCGTTTACTTTTTTTCATGGCTGTTTCTTTCTTGGTTTTATTAACGTCACTATAAGATATTGTATAGCCCAAGTTTGATTGAGAAGTTTCGTAGATATTTGGTGAGTTCTCCTGATTTTGCTGTTTTCTGCGCAGATATTAAAACTAGGCAAAAATGTCCAAGCATTGGTTGTCACTTCGTGCTGAGATGAAATGGATGTCTAAACCTTTTGTCCTGGAGAAGACGTGATAACTTTGTGTAGCATTGATATTCTCTTCTTCTATATTTCAGTAGTTATCCATTCATTATTTTCATTTTTCTGAAAAAGTTTTATTTATGATTGCTATTATTGAACAAAATATTCTAGTAGATTAAAGAATGTTCTGTTGAGTAATGAAAGACAGGTTTAATCAAGAATAGCAAGATTTCATAAACTGTATTTAAAAATTTGAAGTCAAGGTATCCATTTCACTGTGCACTAAAAGAAGCCAAGAATCATGAACACAGCATTGGACCAAGAAAATTTAGCAGTAACACTTCACTCTTTTATTATTATTAGCAAGTATTTTAATCTGCAACAATCCATTGAACTCAAATACTTGGAAGTTCTAACCCTCTCTATTGAAAATGCCGGCAATCATCGAAGCAGAAGATGCATTTCGGCCGAGTACGGTAGTAGATGCAGGCGCAGCAGTTCTTGTCGCAGGGCGCGGGGCAAGCTATGCAGCAACAAAGAGATCGTCAACCAAAGCAATGGAGAATGAACACAGAAACGAGTAGTAATTAGCTTAGACATAAATCAGAAAATTAATGTTTGGTTTCTTTTCAGGGTATTATTATTCTACTTAGCTAGTCTATGAACTTTTCTCTTTAGAAGCCCCTAAAATTAATCAATGTTTTAAGCTTTTAAACAGGGTAGAATGTTTCAGTTTACAAGATTGAAGTGAGCAGATGTTGTTGGCGTCGAAATGTTGCAGTACTGCGAAATTACATAGACCAGTACATTTTCCGAATCCGAAGTGAAACCACATTCTACTATCCAAACATAAGATGGAACTGAAAATAGCATCTCACCTACTGCCAATCCATTCTTAGAGTACTCAATGTATTGCAGCGGCTTGCGCACTGGCGGGGCGGCCGAGTGCGCTACCGCCGGCGACAGCAGCAGCATTGCTACTACAACCGAGAAATAGGCCACCAATTTGAGCCCCTTCATTTGTCCTGAGAATTAATGGTTGTGTTTTTGGAGAAAATGCATGAGAAATGCGTGAGGGATAGCCCTCCTTATATTGTGAAGTGTGTAGTGAAATTTCTCTCAAAACAAAGCAAGTGTGCAGAGTAAAGATACGCAGGTGCATGAAATTAATATCAGCGAATAATATGAAATCCACATATATGCTGGGTTCCTTCAAAAGGTTACGACATTTAAATGGTTCGATAGTATATTTTACTTACAAAATAACATATCTTATTTGGAAAAAATGAGTTACAAGTTAGATATGCCTTTTAAACATTTTATTGACTGCGATCACAATTTTATTTTATAATATAATAAAAGTAAGAACACTCTAAATTTTTTATAATATAAAATAATTCTTTTAATAATCACCGTGCTACTAAATTAGGCCATAAATAGGCCCACTAAAGGATCTAATGGGCCTTGAAAGCCCAATTATTAATATTGGGCCTCCGATATCCCCTTCCCTCGTCTCATGTTCCCCACCGCTTCTGTAGAAGAGAATCCAAACCTCGTCGTCGTCCTCTCTCTCTCGCTATCTCGCGATCTCGCCATGGGAGACTCACTTCCTCCAAACCCTAACCCTAGCTCACCCCCATCGCTCCCTCCACCACCAACATCTTCTCCTGCTCCTCAGAGCTCCGCCGCTTGCGGTGGCGGCGGCCGCGGCGGCATCGTCGGCCTGCGCCGCCCCCCGATCCGGGTGACCTCGGAGTTCGACAGCGAGAGCTCGCTCTTCCTCCACAAGCTCTCGTGCAAGCTCTTCGACGGGCTCGCGAAGCTGAAGCTCTCGTTCCAGAACGACCCCAAGGGCGGCGTCGGCTTCCCCGAGCTCGGCTTCCTCACGAAGCACTTCTCCGTCCTCTACGACCTCGAGTCGCGCAACGCGCTTCTCAAGGGCTCCTTCGACCTCGCCGATTCGTTGCAAGTTCGAGCCACCCACGACGTTAAGGTCCGCTCCCCAGCGCTTCTTCCTCTCTCGTGATTAAAAATCGCTTCTTCCTGCATGTAATCTAGCTGTTCGTTTCTAGCTCGGTTCGCCATTGATGCGCTCTTTGAGTTGTCTAAGATTCGATGGTATGCAATTGGATGTACGAGTTAGATGAATTTGCTATGATAGGTGGAAAAGGAGAATATTGGCATAGGTGTTCTTAATTGAGCGTCGAGGAAATTTGGAAAAGGTTAAATTCTCACCTTTAGTATGAAATTTGGATTTTCTGTCTGTGTATGGAAGAAATTTGTGTATTTGAAATCCGCTTGCTTATTAGTCGGTGAACCTCTTGTTTGATGTGCTTGAGTTTCATAAGTGAAGAGTTCAAGGTGAAGTGGTGAACTTAATTCCAACATGGGGTTTGTATAAGATTAAGATGTGAGAAAGTTGGAATTTTCAAATTTTCTTCTCACAACAAAGTGGGATTTTTCATCATTTAGCCACAGGTGATTCAATTTTACAGTAACGATGTATTCCTAAGTCCTTCTTCAGATTTGTATTTCGCAATGAGAATTTTCTTTAACTCAACCTTCTAATATGGTGAACATTTTGTATTATTTGCCCCTTTCTAAAGCTGTAGTATCATATCAAAATTAATTTTTTTTTCTACTCCCACATAATGTTGTTTGGCTATACTGAAGCTCAATTGTTTTTGGTAGCCATGTGGCCTAATATTTCTAACAGTTTTAATGTCCTAAACTTTACTCATTGTTGTCACTGCCAATTTGTATGAGTAACTAATTGGTTTTTGTGACGAGTATTTCTATTTTAGCCTTATTAGTATTTTCTTCACAAGTGCATGGGTCATTTCGGGGTTATCAACATTGTTTGTAGTAAAACTATGCAGTCATTTTTATAGACTGCTCATGTTTCAGACTGACCGGATTGGAGATCGAGATTATATTCATGTAGGCTATTCGGCGCGCTGCCTATCTATTTCTTGCACTTCTGAAAATAAAAAGTCTATTATTTCTTGCCTTCACTTGGGTCCTTTCTTTGGTTTCAAGTATCACTATAGAAAGGTGCGTGTTCTCGATCTTACATCACCTTTTTCTCTATTATGTAACATACTTAAGGAGAATTTCTCTCCTTGAAAATCATTCATTTTCAGCTGATATCTTCAAGCTACCTTAATTCCTATTTTGATCACGACTGAACCATGTACTTGTGGAAAGAAGTTTAACATTACCAAGACATTCCATACTGTTCTGCACTATTTATCTTGCTAAAATCGTGTCAGCATATGTATACTAATTTGATCAACATTTGTGAAATTTTGTTAATGCGGTCTATGATTTCTGTCTAACTCACAACCTGAATATGTAATACCACTAAAACATGATCCCAATTCCGTTATTTTGCAGAAAATTTAAAATATTAAAATTATGTATTTTGTTTGACAATGTGACACAAAAACCATGCTATTTGAACAATTGGCTAGGGCTGAGCAGAATACATGGTTGTCATTTTCGCAGCCTAACCTTTGATGGTATGCATCCATCTCATTGTTAATTTTTGATAATTCTCTTCTCTCATGCTAGATTTTTTTTTTTTTTTTTGCGTGTCCCTGTATTTCTCAGTATTCAAGGGTTTAGACTTTGGGCAAGTGTGAAGTGGGCTCTTTTCTGTTTGATACATGTCCCTGTTAGTTTTCAGGATTTTTATATTTATTGTTTTTTGTTCACAGGAGCAACAAGGAGAAGTGACAATGATAGCAAAATTGGGCGATCCGTCATACAAGCTGGAATTATCATCTTTTGTTCCTTATGTTGGATTGGTAACTCTAGCCATTGTCCTTATAAAAGAATAGTAGAAGATTAGGAGTTTTCCACCAAGTGTACTTGAATGACCCAAATGAAATGGTTATAACTTTTGCAGCCAAAAGCAACTTTCCATTTTCCCCTTGGTGAAGTTTCAGTCGCAGAGAAGAAAACTGATGAAGGCGAGAAAATATTGTCGGTAAACGGAATTGTACAATCTCGTCTTTTGAATGGAGTTTGTGCTGCACACTACAGGGATAATGACTTGAATTTGAGATATTGCTATAAGGTGATTAATCATCCAATTTTTCTTCAGTGTTATTTTATTACATTAGCTATTATTGGTTTTTTTTTTTTTTCTAATGTGATCTTTATAAAAGATTGCTATGGTTTTTTGGTAGGATGATGAATTATCATTTATTCCTAGCATCACCTTACCATCAAATGCACTATCATTTGCGTTCAAACGGCGTTTCAGTCCTTCAGATAAGTTGAGGTCAGAATTCATTATCACTTGTTTTACTGCTAAGTCAAATATTTAAAACACTTCCAATTTTGTATGCCTTTCTCTTTCAAATAGGGCTATACTACGTTAAACAACTTTACTTCCAATATAGTACTTGTGAATTCTGCAGTGGATATAAACTGTCAAATGTGGAAAATAAATCAGTACAAAATTAATTTTTTGGATGGTTCAGTACTAATATTTTAAGTTGTGCATCAATTTTTAATTTGCTGAAAAACTATATGACAATTTTTAATTTGCTGAAAAACTATATGACACACTAGTAGCAAATTTTGTGAGCTCTGCTCTTCCGTATAGCAATGGAGTAAATAGTCGAACTGTTGGTTTAGAAATGCTTCATGTTCAGCTTAAATGTAATCATCAATATATCTTCTCTATGTTTTATCAGTTTAGACAATTATACATAATGACAAAGATAAAACAATGAATAATAGGGAAAAATAACTAGCATACGTCATTGTATACTTATTTATCTTCATGAAGCTCTCGTAGAAGGAATTTTAGAGCAAATTTGTGGCAAACATGATTATCTTGACAGTAAATTTGCTTTCATACAATTGAAATTATTTTAGATAATAAAATAAATTGTTCTTATATTTTATAACAATTTTATAACTTGATATACATATATACATATATACACATATATATACGCACATATATATTACACACACACACACACACACACACACACACACACACACACACATATATATATAAAGAGAGAGAGAGAGAGAGAGAGAGAGAGAGAGAGAGAGTTGAGCTAGATTACTCTCAAAAGCACTAAGGGGTTGGTGCTTTTGAGAGTATTTTAGCTCAATTATATATATATATATATATATATATATATATATATATATATATATATATAAGTTATTAATGTATTCATGAATTCCTTTCTTTCAGCTACTGGTACCATTTTGACTCAAACGATTGGAGCGCGGTTTATAAGCACAATATGGATAAGGACGTCAAATTTAAGGCTGGTTATGATTCTGAACTACGACTTGCGTGGGGGTCTGTTTGGGTAAGATTGTTATTTTTATCTGTTGAAGTCTACAATTTCCTAGGTTTCCCATTAGCACTTCTTCTTTTTTTTTTTTTGAAAATTGAAATTGGAGCTTCTGCTTCTAGAATCGAGAAACTCTCTTGGGCTTTGTTAAAAGCTCCAGGCATTTTATTCGAGTAACACCCGATTAATGCTTTTCTGACTAGAGAAGGTGTTCTGAACAAACGCTGTTTCAATTTTGGAATTAGAGAGATTTATCTCGGACTAAATTCTGGCTCTTAGGTTGGAAACGAGAATGGCAAAGCAAAGACGGCACCTATGAAGACGAAAGCTCAGTTCATGCTCCAAACCCCTCTAGGTGATATTCACAGTACGGTTTTCATGTTTCGTGTGAAGAAGAGATGGGACTTCTGAGTCCTCTCGTCAAAACTCTCTCTTGCGCTTGATGATTTATATCCGGAGATGAATTATGTATACCGCATGTGTCGGCATATGTTTTGGCCGAAATTTGCCGAGTGGATGATAACTGTTACTTTGATTCTGCTTCGATTCTTCGCCACTCGGTATGTTTCGGTAAAGCAATGCAGTTTAGCCCACACAATGGTTTGCTAGATAACGGTGAAATTAATTATTTCCGTTTGAGATATGCTCCTTTGAAATGGCCTCGCTTTCTTGTTCAAAAATCCTTGAATGAGTATAAAGTGCATATTCCTTTCATTAGCTTCTTATCTGCAGCCCCAAGTGTACAAATAGATAATTTTCAATGATACAATTGATCACAGATGAGTACAAGGTCTCTGTCTCTGTGGCCTTATTATGTAAAACAAAGACATATTCCGAGTGATAAAGGGAAAGAAAGCTACACACCAGTAGGTGGGTAACTCAGTTAAGCAGAAGATCCAAGGAATGGGTAATCTGTGTACCCAACAACAGGATCAGAAGTGTAGAAGGTGAGCCTGTCATACTTATTCAGCTGCGCCTTAAGCTCGAATCGCTTCGGCAAGTCGGGATTAGCCAAGAACAGGCGGCCGTAAGCCACGAGATCGGTGTAACCTTCATCCACCACTTTATTTCCTTCCTCTCTATCATACCCTCCAGCGGCGACAAAAGTTCCGCGGAAAGCCTCTCTCAGAGGAAGCAATCTGTGCGGGATCTGGCGCTTTCCTTGTACAATTGCCATTCTGGGCTCGATCATGTGGCAGTAGAGAATGTTGTACTTGTTCAGCGATTGCGCCATGTAGAGACCCACGGCTTCCGGATTCGAGTCCCAGCAATCCATGTAGTCGGTGAAAGGCGAGAGTCGCATGCCGACTCTATCGGCTCCGATCTCGCCGACCACGGCTTTGACGACCTCTAAAGCAAAGCGGCACCGGTTCTCGATGCTCCCCCCGTACTCGTCTGTCCGGTCATTTGCGCTGTCCTTCATGAACTGCTCGATTAAGTAGCCGTGCGCGCCGTGGATCTCGACGCCGTCGAAGCCTGCGAATTGTTGCAATGTTAAGTCTAAATTGTGTTTGAACAACACATCTTTGTTTCACTAGTAGTATTTAGATAAAGCGTGACGCTCTGCTGCTCAGCTTTATTAAACTTTCAAATCTAATCACCGTTTAAAATACTATAACTGAATTAAGAGATTTAGCGCTACTATACTTTACATATAAAACTATTTAAAATCCTGGCGGTGTAGAAATAGAATTACCAGCTTCGATGGCGTTTCTTGCCGCAAGTCTAAAGTCGTCGACGATTTTAGGAATCTCGTCGGCTTTTAACCGGCGAGGAGGAGAGAATTCCTCAAAACTGCCGTCATGGCGAGGTTGCGGTGGGATTTGCTTGTCCGTGCTTGAGATCGGTGCTTGTCCATTAGGCTGGAAATCTACATACATAACATCATATACCAAAACTAATATCAAAACAAAATCCAAATCTGGAAATGTGAAATACCTAACCTATGTTTAAGAGAAGGATGTACATACCATAAGTAGAGACCCTCCCAACATGCCAAATCTGGCAAAAGAAGACACCCCCATTTTTGTGCACAGCATCCACAATGGGTTTCCAGGCCTCCACCTGCTGCTTAGTCCATATACCTGGAGTGTCAGTGTACCCCTGGGCAGTTTCAGAGACCCCTGTGGCTTCAGTAATCAGGAGCCCACCCTGCGTTGCTCTCTGCGAGTAATACAAGATTGCATGCGCCTGGGGCACGTTCCCGTAGGATCGCTGTCTCGTCAGCGGTGCCAAAACGATTCTATAAGATGATCACGAAGGAAAATAGTTAGAGAGAGAAGCGCCGGATCGCTAAACTCCGGTCGCATGATCTTTTTATAGCAACTCTTGCTAAAAAAATTAAAAATTACCGGTGGGACAGATCGAATTTGCCCATCTTGTGTGGAGTTAGGAGCGGAACAGCTTCCATATTAAAGATTAATGAGTGTTGAGTAGCAGGATCTTATTCTCCTCTTCTCTCCCTCTTTAGTTTGCTCTGCGAAAGCAAATGAAAAGAAGAGATTGTATTTATAGAGATGGGAGAGTCAAAATAAATAAATAAAAAAGGGAGTAGTACGTACTACGTAGTGGTTCGTAGTACGTACTACGTAGTGGTTAATAGTGGTCAAAGAAAGGGGTTTTTTTTAAAAAAAATATTGGGTGGTGACGGCTGCGCTCATGTCAACAAGACACGGAAATTATTCGCACATGGCTTTTTAACTCGTAAGCGCAGACGGCCGCTTGCTCGAATCCTTCCAACTTCCGCAGAAATCATTTGCCTAGGACTCGGCTACTGCAGACTGCTCTTGCTAAAATCTCCTCGTTTAATGATGGCGCGCGCTTCTTCCGTAATTCTGTGGGTATAAAATTTTGTTGTGCATGACATGCTTCTACTTGATTGCACAAAATTTTATTGCGCTCGAAATTACACCCAATGTGCACTGCCAATATCATTTCCCATATCCTAGCCATTTAAAAATTATTTTTGCTCGCAGTTCATAGGAAGTGATGTAGAAAAATGTGTCTCGGATTGAAGCAACAAATAGAAGATAAAAAATATAATACAAAACTTATCTAAACTACACGTCATTTTGATTTGTCCACCTGATTTTTTTTTTTAATTTTTGATTTTATTATCAAATATTTCAATTTATTTAATTTGAATCGGCCAATAATATTTTTGAAAAGGTTGGATCGTAAAAATTAAAGTTTTAAAAAATTAAATAATCAGCTCAAAATAATATATAATAATTCAGATAGATTCTGCACATTTTAATCTTAAATTAAATTTCTTATTTCGAAAACATTGCCCACATGAAAGCATCAACATGTTGCTCATCCATGACACATGCTACCTACTTCGTTTATTTTATTTAGAAATAAACTTAGAAATATGAATCAATTAGGATTCGAACTAGAATCTCGGGTACTAACCACTAAGCCCTTTGCCACTTGCTCTAGGGTCGATATGACACTGTACTAGTTAACCTCACATTTTTCTAAAGTGGCTGTCCACATCCACAACCTCTGCTTTAATTGGAGAAAGAAATGAAATTTGCAACGAGCAGATGCAGAGAAGTTGACATTTTCTGAGCCGGAGGGCACTCCGTTTTAGACCATTCAGTAGTCTTAATAATTTGGTCAATTTCAAATACCACCTCTTTAATTTTTACACTTTCTCACTTAAGTACTATCTGGTTTAAAATGTATCAAATTAGTATCATGTGATTTCATTTTATATTTTTGTCAACTTTTTCATTAATATTTTGTTAAATTACATATAAAAAAGACTTCAGATACCTACCTAAGTTTATCGAATACTCATTTTAGTACTCTTTAGTTTTAACTTTATCACCGATTTAACAAAAAAATTAATAGAATCGACAATTAAAAAATAAAAATTAAATTACGGGGCACTAAATTGATACACTTTAAATTATAGAATACTAAAGTGAGAAAGTGTGAAACCACAGATGATATTCGAGGTTTTTTCATAATTTTTTAGACTACTTTTTAAACCACTCCAAGACTTTTGGTGTGGTCCTTCAATTGCGTCTCTAATTTGCACATAAAAAATGTAGTCCTTATTTGGGGTAATTGTACATTTTTTATTTTTAAAATATGTAAGTTTTATGCAGTACGAAGATGTCTTTTATTCGTTCCTCTACGGACAACTAAATATTAAAATAATGGTGACTTTCATTTTTTTTTTTTTTTCTACTTCGTCCTTTTTCTGTGGTGGTTTGTGCTCGTTTTCTCGCCTTAATTAATCAGATGCCATGTAAAACAGAGAAATCGACATTCAAAGTCGAGGACCAAATTTATTTCCTCGAAAGTTTGTTTATATTTTGCAACAAATCATTTTACATGAAATCAAATGTTGAGACCAAATAAATGCTGCAAAATAGCCAGAACAGAAAGAGAGAGAGAGAGAGAGTAAAAAAAAGGAGAGATTATTAAAATATTATCTGTACACCTCTTTTGAGTCATGAACTGAAACTCCAATTGACACTCCTTAAAACCAAGGTCATCACTTAAATCAAACTTCGCAAAGCTCCCATTTCCCAACCCCTTAAATAGATTCCTCAGAATACTTCGAAATACTATTACACAAGTAAAAAAGGAACTACGATACGACCGCCTAAAACTCTCACTACGTATCGACCGCTCCCGTATGTTTAAATTTGGTATCAGCTTCTGCCATTGCCTCCATCTCGAGAAACTGCCAGTTGCTGATTCCGTAGGATGCGGCGTACACATTCTCTGAAGTAGAGAAGAAAATATCCCTTCATAGCACCTGATGATGATCCCACGGGAAGTCACATTTGCAGAACATTTCATTTCGAGAAATGCATTCACTATCATCTGCCGACAAGCCACCCTGGTTTGAAAATAATGCCTTTCTTCAAGCTATGTCGACCGTTAGCTGATGATGAGGATGAATCGCCTTGGTTACGATAACACTGCTCCGAAAGGAAGACAAATTAGTATAAACCGGACAAAAATGTCTTTCCAGCCTACATGCAGAAACATTGAACAAAACATAGAAATCTCCTTAATTTTCGCCCTGAACCCCCTGAAATCTTATCCCCCATATATAGATGAAGTGTTGGGCTGTTACCCAAACATTACGGAGAACCAACTAAAACCTAGCAGAGTTTTCCAGAGTGTTCACGTACCCTGTAACAGACAACTGAGTCATCTGGATACATAACGAAAAGCTTGGTTCCAAGGCGGGCACGGCAAGAATCGCAGATGCTCTCATCATTCAACTGGACATGCCTTGATCTCTCCTCCAACCTAGTCAACCGGGCATCTAGGTTTATTGCACGTGAGAGATTATGCACAATCTAGTAAGATACCAACAAACATGTCAAGAGTTTGCATAATCAGTTTATGAAATTGTAGTTTTGATTACAAGCTGTATGAAAGGTCATGTTCTCCAGACACTCTGAAGATAATTCAGAAGAGACAAGAAAGGCAAGTTCAGTCAAAACTTTTAAAAGCAACATCATAGTTGAACACTTGGTGACCCAAAGTATATACATTTACCTGTCCTTCACGATGATGATGAACTCGGGCTCTCAACATTCTCAATATGGTATCTGATGCAAGCTGAAGAGGCATATCAGGTGACAGTTTCTGCAACATGAAAGTGCAGCTTGTAAAAATCAGTGTAGAAGAAATGTATTGTGCAGAATTACTTCGCATTTATAAATTTTAGAGAAGTAATACACAGGTAAGAGGTGCTCTGTATATATTCTTAAAAGATTACGGTGTTCACTTGTTTTAATCACACTCAAGGAAAAGACTCTGGAAGAGGATTTTAAGTAATCACATAATGGAGGATGAAGAGATTCCTAATACAATTATAGCACAATAAATAAATATAGAGTGGTGTACAATCACTTCAAACAATGTGCGTAAGAATCTTAATTCAACTCCTCTCTGAACAGTACTGGTAAATGTATGACTTCATAGCAGGTATAGCTCCAAAAACGAAAGTATTGTTGTCAAAATCTGCTCATTCATGATCAAGTTTGAAAGATCTAGATTAACATGGCTCTAAAGATCAGGATACCATACTTACATCAGGAAAAAAGAGCATAAAGCTACATGTTCATATTGCAAGTGGTAAAAACCTTTGACCACAGAGGATGCACCGATTCATGCTATCTTCAGACAGAATAAAGCTATATGTAATTTCTTATCGTTTAAATTATAAATCATGTTCATCTGACTAAGACGCAACAAATCTTAACCCTCTTGTTTATGATCAGATTTTGACCTTGACAACATCGTGAGGACTGTTAATAATTCTTTTGCTCAATAAGCAGGTTTCCACTTGCTAGGCACAAAATGCTACCTCTAACACTTGGAGGGGATCGAGAGATTCCCCATGATTATGAAGAAGGCGGACAGCAGCTGTGAACATTGGTTCTTTTCCATTTTGTGGATCCAAGTACAGATCCAACAACCTGAGGCATGTGAAAGATACAGTTTAAACCTAGAATAAAGACATTATGACATATTACAAATAGAAAGAACAGCACTACGAAGATGAGCAAAACCTACTGAATATAGGCATCATCTCGACCTATCTCGGCACAATATTGTTCAGCTGCTTCACTGTCCTCCAGCTTCCTTTAGCACAGAACAGCATAAAGTCAGGTGAAATCAGGAGTAAACAATTTTCAACTGAGATTCTAAAGTATTCTCAATGCCAAAAGTAAAAAAATAAATGTCCCAACGTATCTTACAAGGCCAAAATCTGAAGTACAATATTCTCTTGCCCCATTTTCCTGTACAAGATTGCCTGCAATAGAATGTCAAGATCCAACGATATCAACAGCTAACTCAAACAGAGAAGTCCAGATTAGATAATTAACATCATTTCATTGATCAGAGGCATGGAAATGCACTTATCTAAATCTAAATGACAGAACAAAGCTGATCATGGATTTAACTGGCTAACTAAGACTATACCGATGTGAAACTTTATTGCAACACAAGACAACAAACTGTTAAGGATAAACTGCAGCAGGCTATAGTGTGCAGCCCAAGCGACGACAAGATAACTGACTTCAATTCCTTTTTTGTAGCACATAGAAATGAGGCTGGCCACATTATTTAAGGAAAAGGCAAAAGTGCTACAGTGTAATGCAAGCAGAGAAAGAAGGAAAAGATCAAGTTCATACTTCACAAGATTTCAGATTAAAATCTTAACAGAAATATTTCTGCATATTATGGTTTTGGCCATCAAACTATCAACCTATAAGAAAAAAAGTTAAACAAAAGGTTGTCATAGAGGGCAGAAAAACCTTTTCAAGCCACAACTCTGATTCTTCTATCACATCAAGCACTTCTTCTGGATCATACAAGTCTGAAGCCTGGAGAAATAACTGTAATTTTTCCCGCACTAAATGGTTGTGACTATTTCGGGCTTCAACACTGGAATTGTCCATGTCATCAATGTCTCTGTAATTTTTTTCTTCATTTCTGGAGTCCATATAGACTGCCTCCATCACTGATTTGGCAAGAGAAACAGCATAGAGAGTATGATATTGAGAATCCTCACAGTCTTGATCCTCAATCAACCACTGCAAATATCTACAGCAGCATAAGGAATTTTTGGTCATAATTACAGAGTCCATGTAATTTCAACAATTTAATCTTTTCTAAGAGATTTAATATCTATATAAACTGATATCTATGTGGATACATAGTATATGAAACAAACATATAAACAGACATATTCGACATATCGGCCTTCCTATTCATGAAAAAGACTCTGCATTTATCAAACAATACCTTTGACGTATCTCAGCTTTTTCAGAATCAATGGCAGCAAGCACTTTTTCTGTGAAAGCCATAAAACTTACTGTTAACTAATTCAGAAGCATATGAAATATTAAGAGTCTGCAAATTTGGTATTTCATCTCTTGTGCATATTAAGTGCTACATATTTTTTAAAATACCAGGTAAAAGCTGATTGATCCTTTTCTCAGAGGTTAAAACTGCAACAGCAAGTTCCTGGTCAATATCTGCAATCTGGAGGGAGAAAGCAAGGGGCGGCATGTTATTAAAGAAGCAGGAAGACACCAGACATAAGTAATAAGTCACAAGATTGTTCAAATTTGGTCAAGAGAAACAGACCCATCCAAGATGTTCAAGAATTAGATCTTGATCAGACGACTCTTGAAGTATCTTTGAAGCTTCCGCAGCAGCAATTTTCTGGCCAGAGGTCGAACCTAAAGAAATATCCAGAGAGTCACCTTCGGATGAAGGTGTGGAATTTGTCCATAATCCCTTGGCATAATTTCTTGCCAATACACACCAGATAGCCAGAGCCTTGGAGGACATCTCTTTACTGGCATATAAGAAGGCAAGGGTCCGTAAATGGCCAGAGTCATCTAGCAATGCTTCTAACTCCTCCTGCACCGCCCATGCAATACGCACGGTCATCCTTCAAGCAGCTTTCTCATGACAGCCTTGCCTGCCTTGAAATGCATAGGAACACTAGGCTCCGCTGCTTAAAACATAAAGAGGTTTTAACATATGTATCCCTGCAAAATTACATATTTATATGTTTGACCCTCTAAAAAATCTGAATTTTTATACATATAGACTTATAAAAATACCTTGAAAGTGTTGTCTCTTACAAAAATGCCATTATCTTAAGCTGTCAAGCCATCTAAATAATGGCATATAAAGCTGTTTTTTTTTTAACAAAACCATTTTTTTAAGGAGGGCATGACTACAAGGGTACATATGTAAGCAATCAAGTTTTTGGAGGGCATATACTTGATTCATATTTTGCAGAGATATATATGTAACACACAATATAGCAGGGGTATAGATGTAAATATCCTTACGCAAAAAAAGGATGATCTTGAGGCCTAGTCAGATGTGATTGTGCAACTAATGCAATCTATCTGCCTCAAGACTAGATAAGCGTTAACTAGAAAATACACTATGATATGAGCCATACCACAATACAGCTGTTCTGGGATGAGGCAAGCTTCTCCATATCATCAACAAGATCAAGTGACCTATAGAGGTACATCAGAAGGGTATCAACTCCATCATTTATTGGAGGCAGCAAAACCTTATTCCGGCAAACATGCAGATACCTACATTGTTAAACTCATTAGTTGTTAACTTCAGTATTGTGTGAACCAAAATATGAGATCACATGATCTGTTAGTTCTGAATTGGTTGAAATGGAAACTAAAATGACAGTCACAAAAAGTACCTGATAATATTTCTAATTGCTGACTCCAAAAGATCAGCTCTACTAGGTGGGTTTAAAAGGAAATCCTCATCCACAGTTGTGTCTACACCAGCCTTTTTAAGAAACATAGCACGTTGGATGGCCATTAACCCATTATCAATAACTTCTTCAAGAGGTGCTGGTGGAGGGTGCAAACCCCAGTAACGATTCCTTGGTACCTAGAACACAAGATTCCTTTTTCTTAAATGGCAACTGAATACGAAATGCACAAAAGAACAAGGGAGGTGGCTTCATTTATGCTTCCTGCGACATGGATCCAGAACTTTGAAATTTTCGTCTATTCTTTTTAGTTTATTCTTTGCCATTGACAACTAGCATCCATACATACCCAAATGTGGTGTCAACATAGGTATCTATATGCCATGTCCAACTCTATCACCAGGGAATACTCATGCTCATAGGACCTATCCTGAAGTAGTGGACAAATAGAAATTCCGATTCTGACCCTTTTCACCAATCTATTTATAAAGAAATATCATTTACTTAATTAACCAGCTTGACAGCAATGTCTACAAAAGCCATACAGAAAATATATATTTCTAATGTATTTCCTCACAGCTCGTGAAGCTAAACAGATGTAATAGGATGGGAAAAAAAAAGGAACCTAAACCTTTACATACCAGTTGAGACCAACGGTTTGGATCCCGCATAATGAATGGAAAGATTTCAGATGGTTGCATAGTTTCTGAGAGCAGAAAATGATTTACTGCATCCTCAAAGCGCAAATCAAATAATAAAAGGAAGCCAACTTGTGCATGCACAAAAGAGAGCATATCCTTGGTCATTTCACCATCAGATTCAAGCTCTTCTACCAAACCTATGGCTTCAGTAAATTTCTTTTTCCTCAATAAAGATTTAATCTGTTCTTCAGCAGACACTTTACGGAAACATATGACCTGCAAGAGTTAATGACTTAGCTGTCGACAGTAAAAATCCAAAATACAATCTTACATTCAAATTTGAATATAAAGCGAAGCTTAAATCAGAAATTTCAAGTAAATTTTGAAGACGCATGACCTACCTACCTTGTAAGGTGTTGCTATCACCACCACCTCGCCACTACCTTGATCATCATTAGCCACAATGAGCGAGCCAGAGCCATGCTTTGCCAATAAAACTGACTGAACACAAGCACCAGTCTTCCTTCTATGAATTTCGATCCCAGCATTCCCAGTAACAACCACATAAGAAGACACATCTGCAACGGAGTCAGGTGGCTGTCGAAATACAAAGCTCCCACCAACCGGCTGACCGGAACTGTTAACGACTATGCCAACATTATCGACCAGCAAAAGCACATCCTTGCTTCTCCATAAAGGTTTCAATCGAGGTGGCCCCGAAGACTCCGGAAGTGTAAAGATCGGAGTACATTTCCCTGTAACAACAGAGAATAAGGTATAACCTTCTAAAGTTCCAACAATGATCGAATCACCAAGCCAAGCCATGGCCTTGGCACCATCAATTCCCTGAATCTCTTTAGAAAGCACCGACACACCATTATTATCCGAATCATTGTCGACACTTCCAGATAACATCAGCTCTATTAGCACCAGCTTCTTAGCTACCGCGGCCGCCACAAAGCACGAGGTGCGCCCTTCTCTAGAAGGCTCCAACGATGGAGGCCCTGACCCATTTGCCTTGATGCCTACACCCAACTTCATAAGAAGCTTCTTTCCGGAGCTCAAAATCTCACCTTTGGATGCCCCATCTCCCATGAAATCCAAACCCGACCCCTCCGAGCACGGAATTCTCTTGGCCACCGCCGTCACATCCTTCACAACGCTGATCTTTCGCACCGGTTGGGACAAAACCGAATCCACTATGAAGAGAGATCCACCGGAGAGCACGAGAATCCTCCCAATCTCGGAGAGAACCAGAATCGATTCGACCACGCGGCTCCCAACCGAAGCCAACCGCAGAAACTCGACACGTTCGGCCGAAGACGCAATCGAAGCGGGGGAATCGCGGCCATTCTCGGTAGCTAACGTCGGGGAGGGAGACGAAGAGGAAGGCGACGATGGATCTACAGAGAGCAAAACGATCTTCCCGCCTCCGGTGCCGACGTAAACTAGGGTTTTGGAATCGGACGCGGAGGATACGGCGAGGGATCGGATCGTGAGGGGCGCGGAAGGCGGGAGGCCCGCGGATTTGGCCGGGTCGACCTCGGCGAAGGGCTCGAGGACGGCGCGATCCTTGGATCGGAGCATCGCCATGGAAAGGAGGAAGCTTTAGAGTTCACAGATGGAAGAGGAAGTGAGAATCGCCATGGATGTGGTAAAGGGCTAGGGTTAAGTAAAAAAGCGTTGGGGAAGCTCCAGAGGAAGAAGACGATCGATAGGTAGAACAGAGTAGAACGCAGCGCCAAGTAACAAGTTGCCGAAAAGCGTAAAATATATGAATAGTCCCTGTACTATCCCCTGTTTTTAACCTAGTCCCTATTAATTTAACTCAAAACATTTTAGTCCCTAAACTAGTAAACTATCATGTATTTGGAACCATAATCTCTGGCACATTTCCTTTAATAAAAATCACCTTTATAACCTTTCGTCTATAAAATGATTGATTTATAAATAGGTTGTCTTTCAATGAAAGTTAGATTTTTTTTTTCTTTTTTTCCCATTTTTTTTAATGATCAAACAGTAATATTACAATATATGTAGAAGTATATATAGGAGTGAAATATCTTGTGAAATATGTTCTCATCATCCGAACTGTTTAAAAGAGTGAAATAAACCACAAAAATTTTCATAGTTATTTTAACCAATCATTAACCCTCAAATTTTTTAACTTTTTCTTACAATCTTCGCTGCAGCAACCAATTCAATTGATTGTTCTGTTCCTATATTAATGACTCCCAAATTCAGTTCAGCATTGTTTACTACTTGATGAACAAAAAAATGCCAATGCTGTAGATCATACTAAAATTCTAAACACAAGTTCTTCATTCAATCATTTAGCATGAAAACTATTATGTACAAGACCATCTACAATGTTGCGCTAAAGTGCGTACATCACGTATTCGCCGTTTAGCATCTCCGACTCGGATGCCATCGACAAAGACCACGACACTGACCGACTCCCCGATCCCCTCCTTATATTCCTCGCACTATTCTTTTCGATTCGACGCGCAAGAATGCAGTAGCACATTGCGCCAATACTTGTCAGCATGAAAAATGCGCCAATCGCTGCAGTCATGTATGCCAACCAACATTCGTGGCGGCCGACCACAATGTAAGGCCAAAGACATGAAGGATGCCGATAAAAACAAGCAAGCGAGCCACATTAACTTGTTGATCACAAACACGATGAGCCTTTTCGCCCTCTCCTCGATGATGATCAACGAAGTTTGGACCACGACTACAGCTAAGGAGATGAAGAGAGCCGACGAGTCGAACACTAGGAAGAAAATGAATGCCGTCGTGTTCGCTACATAAGTTTGGCCTAGAGCTAATCCATCAGCTGGGGTCCCTACATATTGACCTGGGACGGTGAATATGGCTGCGAAGGCGACAGAGGCGATGAGAACTGCGACTACGGTGTTGGAATTGATGGCATTGTTGAGGCCCTCCGAGTGCAGCTTCTGCAATCTCCTCTTTATGGTTTTAACTCTCAATTCGGTCTGATGGGTCTGACAGAGTTGGAACTGGACTTCGTGTTTGATATCGCTCACCGTTTGCTTTAGTTTGTTTGCTTCAGCAGAAGGGTTCGGTTGCACGTTTATGGCGATGGCGCCGGCTTCTCTTAGGACGGAAGTTATATTTTCGTTACTCGATTTTTCGGCGATGCTAAGAGCAGTCTCGCCCCATCTGTTTACTGCATTGATGTTTATTCTGTCTGTAGATAGTAAAGCCTACAGTATCTGCCAGGAAAAAGTATGAAAATTTGGACAGTTGTTTAAAAAAAAAAAAATTAATTATATTGCTGTAAAAGAAGAATTTTTGCACTTGTTAGTTTACATATCAAGATATGTTTGCATATATCAAAATCAAACTTCAGTTTTCCGTCAGAACTCTCGCCTACCTCGTAACGCCCCTTCCTGGCAGCGACATGCAACGGCGTGTTCCCCTTCTTGTCCCTCGCATTGATCACCGAAGGATTTAATCTAAGAAGTGCCATCACCACCTCAACATTACGCCCTTTCGCCGCCATGTGAAACGCCGTCTGCCCCTTTTTATCGGTCCTGAAAACGATGCTCGGATCCTTGCTTAGAATTGTTTCCACCACTTGTAAATGGCCCAGTCTCGTGGCGGAGTGCAGAACAGTTTTACCGTTGTTACGAGCAATCTTCGCGAGGCTCGCGTCCGTCTCCAGACGAAGAGTAACTATCTCAATATGTCCCTGTGCGGCGGCGGTATCCAGTGCAGTAGAATTCGCGGAGTTTGTGGTCATAGCAAGATCGGGGAAAGTCTGCAATAGCTCTTTCAGCACATCTGCAAAGCACAACATGCATGAGACACATTGCTCAAAACTCATAGACCTATTAAAAGGAACGATTTGATACGTCGAAACAGGATGATTACTCAGATGTCCCTGCTTAGCAGCAATGTGCAGCGCGTCGAAGCTGTTACCGGCCTTGACAGAAGCCTCATGCATGTCTGAAACTTTCAAAATCTCTCTTACGACTCCGACATGCCCTCTCTCCGCGGCGAGATACAGTGGCGTCTCTCCGTCCTGGTTCTGCTTCACGATCGCGCCTTTTAAATCTGCGTCGTCGCATTCCGAGAGGATCTTCCTGGCATCCGTTATGCTGCCCTCCCTAGCAGCTACGTGGAGCGGAGTGTCACCGCGCTTCGCCCGACTGTCTTTCCTCTTCTTCTCATCAAAGCACTTCTGCTCCTGCATTGTTCTAAGCCTCGAAGTTTCTTGCCTCTTCTTATCGGCTAAAAGCCATCATTAATTCAGTTATCAAATTCCAAATCTTAAAGAGAAAGTGATGGAAAAAAACGAAATCATTTTATATCGACAACCCGTGTAAACAACGATTAAACCATTACCTTGTAAACTCAGAGTATTGATAAATCGCATTAAAAAAACCGAGAGAGAATCCCAAAAAGCTTGTACCATTTCATTATTATCCATCAAAAAATTCTCTTTCTTTTTTTAAAAAAAGGTGGTTGCGTTCATTTGGATTCGTGTTTTGTTTTCTAGTGAGAAAGAGAGCAGTGGAGGCCATTAACATCAGCATCAGGAGATACGCGAATGCCGAGTTTGTTAAAAGTCGGAAAGAACAAAGAAATTGTTTGGAAACGGCTTTATTAGGAGATCGGTGGTGGAATGATCCAATAGAGAAGAGTCGGCGCAGAATTTTGATCTCTTGCCGAATATATTACTGAGACCTGGTAGGAAGCGGCGGTTAGTTCTCATGTTCTGCCGAGTTCTCGCGCACCAAGCGGGCATAAAGCGGACTACTACAAAGTCGGCACCGAGAGTCCGAGAAACGCCGAAGTCAGTTGCAAAGTCGGTAACTTTAAATATTCTGGACTTTGAATCACACCACAGTTCTAGCTACATTAATTGAAGAGCGTAAATTTATAGGAGCAGTAATTTTACCATCCTTTATGTAAAATAATAAAAAATTTAGTTTACAACTATATGCACCTAAATAAAGAATTTATTATTGCAGCACTCTTAACTACAAATCACAAAATAAGATAAACACATGTATTTGTCGCAATTGCATACAAGTTACTAATTCCAAGTTGAGGTTACTTTTGTTTGTAGTATTATTTATCAGTTTCATTCCCTCTTCCAACAGAATCAGTTACTTAACAATTTTTCAGGATAGCACATGATCTATAGATCTCTTCTTTTTTTTCTTTTTTTTTTGAGAGAGAGAATAGATCTCTGTTTTTTTTAATAGAAAAAAAAGGAGAGTCCAGAAACAGGGGTCCAAAAAAAAATGCAAAAACAATGTATGTGGACTTTATCCTCACAACAAGCCAGAAAATATTGGGTTTCATCATGATACTACTAGTTTTATTCTTTACTCCTCTACTTGACTTAGATAAATCTCTTTGCAGGTATTAAAGCTTCCAACGAAGATAGTTAACATGATCTTTGATTTCTCAATTACAAATGGATTTGGTCACCAATGATTGATTATCTACATGCATTGGTGACCAAATTAATCCATTGATTGATCTTCTCAACAAATGGATTTGGTCACCAATGCATGTAGATAATCAATCAATGTATCTCATCATATGATGATGATCCTCTGACACTCCATCACCAATTCCCATGCACATGCATTGGGTTCAGTGATGGGGGGCTACCCCTTGAAATGTTGGGAGTCACATGATCACCTCCTTAATCTTAGGCTAAATTTTGAGGGAAAAGTCAAAATTTGTTTGCATGGTATTATTATTATAATGATAAGAAAAAAAAAAAAAGAAGTCAATACAGAGTTAGAAGCATCATTCGACCACAGAAGGCTCAGGAGGGGCTCATTGGTCTGATTTTTAACAGCAGAAGCTTTTATTAGAACATTTTAATAATAAAAAAACAAAAACAAATTTTTCACAATTAAGTATATAAAAATAAAGTTGTTTAAACTTGGTGCTTTACATTCTGTTGCAAAATAAAGTTAATTGTTTAAAATCTCCCAAGTAATAATAGCTAAACAAGTTTGATATTCGAAGAGCATATGTTAAATTTAATCATTATTTTGAGTATACTTGACTAAGTTCAATAACTTCATTAATTAATAAAGCCACTAATTATTACACCTAAATGGCAAGAGAACATGGTGTTTAATTAATGCTATTTTAATTTTGTGATGAAGAACAAGATAACCCTGTCACGTGGCTACATGATTAATTTACTCTCCAAGCAACTTATTTCAACAAAAAAAGGTTCCACCAAACCGAATGATCATCTCCCTGAGATTGTGCTGAATCTATTTTTTTATTTTATTTCTTTCTTTTTTAGAAGATCCCTCCACAACACTATAAATACCCTCCAAATTCACTTGCACATGCATCATAACCACCAAGTTAACTTCCAATACTTATATTCCTACCTGCCCATATCTACCTATCAACCATAATTAACTGCAACTTAGCCTCATGGCACAATCCCTATCACTCCTTTCCTTTCTTCTTCTTCTTGTTTTTTCTTATTATTCCACTCCAACAATGGGGGCCTACAATGTACTAAGCTACGGCGCGGAGCCCGACGGCCGAACCGACTCGGCGAAAGCATTCCTAAGTGCGTGGGCCGATGCGTGTGGATCCGGCAGCCCCGCGACGATGTACGTCCCCGCGGGCAAATTCTTCGTCAGCCAGGCCGTCTTTCAAGGGCCCTGCAAAAGTTCCGAGATCAAGATGTACATTGACGGGACCGTCGTCGCCTCGTCGAGCTACAACGGGGCGGCGGTCTGGTTGATGTTCAAGTATGTCAATGGTTTGTCCATCTTCGGCGGGACTATCGACGGGCAGGGGCAGGCTTTCTGGGCTTGCAAGACGGCCGGTCGGAGTTGCCCGTCAAGCACCACCGTATGTCCTTTTAAGCAATTGCTTCGTCGAGTAGAGCTATCTGAAGAAGCAACAAAATTTTTTCGAAGCTCTGTAGTACCCAAGAAGTTATATCAAATTTCAGTGTAATTAGTGATAAAGAAGAGGCTATACCTAATGAATTTAATGTACAAAATGAAACTGAAGAAGATCTAAGTCATCTGACTTTAACTAACAGTTAAAGAACTTGGAACTGAAACAGAGAGATACTGGTCAAATTGTTGGATCCTAACAGGCTTTAGTACTAAATTTCTAATGCTGTTCAATTGATCCAATGCAGTCACTTACCATTGCTGAATCAAACAACATCCTCGTCAGCGGGCTGTCGACGGTGAACAGCGAGGGCTTCCACATCTCCATTTTCGGCAGTAGTGGCGTGACGGTGCGAGGCGCGAAGATCACCGCGCCCGGTAACAGCCCCAACACCGACGGCATCCACATCCAGATGTCGAACGGCGTCACCGTCACGAGCAGCAGCATAAAGACCGGCGACGACTGCATCTCGATCGGCGAGGGCACGAGCAATGTGTGGATTGAGAAGATCAATTGCGGCCCCGGTCACGGCATAAGGTGATTGTGGATTGCTCTTCTTGTTACTAATTCACTAATGTTTAGATTCGAGTGCAAAATTTGTTTTAAAATCTAGTCCTGAAATTTGAAAACCAATAACCCCCCCCCCAATTCTCTAACTATTTGTGTTTGCTGAATGTAGCATTGGAAGCTTGGGGGGTACGCCGTCGGAGTCCGGGGTGCAGAACATCACGGTGACGTCGGTCGTCTTCACGGGGACGCAGAACGGGCTCAGGATCAAGACTTGGGGGAAACCGTACAGCGGATTCGTGAAGGACGTATCGTTCGAGCACGCCGTCATGCAGAATGTCCAGAACCCCATCATTGTTGATCAAAACTACTGCCCTGGCAACGTTAACTGTCCAGGCCAGGTGAATCTGATACAAACCATTTATCCCTTCAATAAACTGCACCAAAATATTTATACATACACCTAGATTCTGAAACTTTAAATGGTATTTTTGACACTTCCACACCAATATGGTGTGGGCACTGCTAAAGAGCTAAATTTCTCTAACTATCGATCGTCGCTCGACCGTATTGCAGAGCTCGGGGATCAAGATCAGCGGGCTGGCGTACACCGACATCCAGGGAACGTCAGCCACGCAGCTGGCGGTGCAGTTCGACTGCAGCCCGAGCAACCCGTGCAGCGGGATCACGATGCAGGACATCAAGCTGACGTATCAGAACCAGAACGCGCAGTCCTACTGCAAGAACGCCGGCGGGAGCACGTCGGGATTTATGATCCCTCCGAGCTGTCTCTGACAAATACTAGATTATTTGGCAAGTGGAGATTATTACTGCCGATTACAAGATCTTAATTATATAGATATTGAATCAGTTATATATATATATATATATATATAGATATAGATATAGATAGATTGTCTCCGGCTAGGCAGCCCACTGGGCACAGGGAGATTTGTGTCAGGTAGGGAGCTGTGCATGTGCAGCTGAGAGATTCAGCAGGAGTTTCGATTTGTTGTTTCAGAAGAATGGCTCTGTATTGGATATTTGGGTATCATTGAAATTGGTTATTGATCTACATTATTGATTATTAAACAAATGGTGTTTTGGGTCTTTGACTAAGAGCAGTGATGGAAATTTTCTGCGCATGAATTGGTGTATTTCGCTGTCACGCAGAATATAGTCAGTCCTCTTTCAATCCTTCCAAATTTGTTAAGTAATGATACAGTTACAATGTCTATGTATAAGAGTAAATCTTATATTTTGTCGACTCAAAAATTTATCAAAATGCATTTGAGTTTTAAGTTAAAAAATTAATTGGATTGGATCGACCAGTAGTGGGAACCAGATTAAATCAACATGTAATCGTGATGTGACCTATAACTACGACCGGAGAACCGAAATTACCGCCCCTGATTCTCGAGGGCACAATTTAATCATGCCACCAGAAAAACTGGGAAATGTAGGATGAGGTCGCTTTTGTGCTATTACTTTTTTTTTTTTTTTTTTTTTTGAGAGATAGCTTATTTTGTTTAGAAATAAACTTAACTGAAAATGTGAATCAACTAGGATTCGAACTCGGGTCTCGAATACCAACCACCAAACCCTTTGCCACTTGCTCTAAGGACGGTCGGTTGTGCTATTACTTTTTGTTTCTCAGTGACAACAAAGTCGTGTCGATACCGACCGTCCCTAGAGCAAGTGGTAAAAGGCTTGGTGGTTGGTACCCAAGACCTAAGTTCGAATTCTAGTTGATTCATATTTTCAGCTAAGTTTATTTCTAAATAAAATAAACGAAGCGGGTAGCGTGTTACCTATCTCTCAAAAAACAAAGTCGTGTCGATCAACCGAATTGCTGTGCTTCGATGGTCATTTTCTCCTCACTTTGGAATACGAGGTGTATTTTGACCGATCTAGTTCACACACACGATACTAAAATTAGAAAATTAAAACAAAATAAAAAGCTTTGGTAAATAAGTATCTATCCAAATATAAAAATGACAATATGTGATTAAATGTAAGGGTTCATACTTTCGAAAATATTTCTACTTCTTATCCACATATTACATCCTTAATTATGCCTCACGCTATTTAAAGATTAAATGAAACAAGAAGAAGATAATCTTAAAAATTACATCCCTAGCTTTTCTTATGCTTCAAGAGAAATCATCACAAAAAAATATTAAATCCCCCAAAACGTTAGATGGAAGTGACCGTGGCGTTTCAAAGATGTAGCTTAAAACTAAGGCTAAATTATAGAAAATTTTTCCATCAGTCATATTTTTTTATTTTTTTTCCTGTCATTCAAAAATCTACACTTTATCAATTTAAAAAATAAAAAATATTTACAGAAAGATATGGTGTGACAAAATGATCAAATTGCCTTCATCATCTTCGTTTCCGTCCGAATCTTGCTCACCCCGCATCCTAGCCCGTGCCTCCCTCGATCCCAGCTCTGACTCTGTTTTCTCCTCCTTCTTCCCTACTCCTCCAGCACCCTCGCCATCTCTCTATTTCGGTGACCGTAGGGAGAAGATCATAGTGGATATGGATGGAAAAGCTAGGAGGGCGAGTGCGAGGGCGAGGGCGAGGGTAAGGCAGCGGAGGAGGGCTAGGGCGCGTGTATAGGCATGGACAACAGTGTGTGAGAGCAAGAGCAAGGGCAAGGGCGAGGGCAAGGGCGAGAGCTAGGGTGAGGCGGCGCGGTACGGCACGACGAGGATGTCGGTAAGGAAGGAGGAAGAAGACGAGGGTTTTAGAGGTATTTTGGGGATAAAAAATAGCATATAAACAAAATTCTAACGGAACAGGAGGAAGTTGAAATAAATATTTTTTATTTTTTAAGAGGGCAAAGTGTAGATTTTCGAATGACAGGAGTAAAATGTGAAAGAGCAAATATTGGCAGAAAAACTTTCTGTAATTTAGTATAAAACTAACTAAAATTAACTACTAACTACCTTTCTAAGAATAGAAAGAATATGATTATTGTTCACTTTTTTTAAGAAGCTAATTATAATTAGAGAGAAATTTTGTATGGTACCTTTATCAGTGCAAGCTAAGAAAGACAAGAACCGTGCCTTGTGCAATGTACGGAATACAAACTACGTATATTCTTAACGCATATCTATTTGCAAAGTATAATTAATTCGTAACTTAATTAGGCGACTAATCCAAAGTACCTTCATTAACCCTCAAACCTCACATTCTTTAGAAGTGGTCAATTAATTAATTTCACACATACTTTTTTTTAAAAAAAAAAAGGGAACTTTTGAATCGAAGACTCCCTAAAATTTCTTGTTTCCTGAATTTAAAAAATATAGTGTGAACTTGAACTCCAGAAGCAAGTAATTATAAAATAGTGGTTTTCCGGATCTAGCTGGCAAAGTTGCTTAATTTATTCTATTTTATACTCAAAATTTTGACTTAGATTGATTGATCTCTTATTAGCAGTTATCAAAGATTTATTTCCAAGAAAGAAAACTATCATGGTATTTTCTTATGATCTTAGTGATACTTTATTATCGCTGTTATCTAAAATGTCGATATAATAAAAAACGATCCAAAATTAATCTTAAAATCTCCTCTCATATGTATAGGAGACATTTAAGTAATATATATATGACATAAAATAATGAATAAAATTTTTCAAAACATACCGACCGTCTCTACAGCAAGTGTCAAAGGGGTTTAGTGTTTGGTACCCAAGATTCCAAGTTCGAATCCTAGTTGATTCATATTTTTAGCTAAATTTATTTCGAAATGAAATAAACGAAAGCGGAAATATCTATCTATCTCTCTCTCTCTCTCTCTCTCTCTCAAAAAAAAAAAAAAAAAAAAAAAAACTCTCAAAACATTGCGGAGTTGTTAAAATTTATAGAATGGACTAGAAAATAGTCCAAAATTAATCCGACATTATAAATAGCTTAGATTTGAATATATAGACAAAGTCAAATTGTAAAACCACAATGTACTTGTCATCGTACGACTATAATCACTTATGCGTGAAGCCAAAATGGATTCATGCATCTAATTAATCACATATTATTGATGCAATGATCACCAACTCATGTTAGCCATTGAATAATGCTCTACGCTAACATGCGAGTCACCAATTTCCCGGCCCTCAATTAATTAAAGCCAAAGAAATTTATTTTGTGTCGAATATAAATATTATTTTTTAAGTAGTAGTTTAAAGTTTTAGAAAACTATAATTAATTATTTCGCATTCTTCTGAAGTCGAATTCTATTTAATATTGAGAAAATATTGTTGAATATAAATATTATAAATTATATATATTGTCTGCGTGATTAGTTTGCTCTCCAAGTCTAATTAACTTGATGTTTAAAAATAAGTAATTAATGTTTCAGATATTATATAACCAATATATTTGATCTTTAATTATGAACTATACTCTTTTCCGTACCTACGTTAATTGTAACTCTATAAATACCCTCTTCAAGTATTTTGTTTTCTCATCTAAGTAAGTATATGCCAAAGCCACCAAAATTTACTTCTATCAACTAAATTAACTACACTTTATCCTCATGGCACAATTCCTAGCCCTAAGCCTAAGAGCTTTTCTCTTCCTTACATTTTTCGCAACTCTAACAATGGGGGCCTATAATGTAGTAAACTACGGGGCGAGGCCCGACGGTCGGACCGACTCGGCGAAAGCTTTCCTTGGTGCATGGGCTGATGCTTGCGGGTCCAGCAAGCCCGCGACGATATACGTCCCCGCGGGGAGCTTCTTCGTCGGCCAAGCACTCTTTCAAGGGCCCTGCAAGAATTTCGATATCAAGATCGACATCGATGGGACCATTGTTGCCTCCTCCGACTATCGCGGTGGGATGTTGGTTTGGTTGACGTTTAAATACGTCGACGGCTTGTCCATCTTCGGCGGGACACTCGACGGGCAGGGGCAGGCTTTCTGGGCTTGCAAGACGGCTGGAGGGAACTGTCTATCAGGAACCACCGTAAGTTACTTTACGTAAAGATTACGTACGTACAGGCTTTTGTTTAGAGCTCTTACAGAAGTACTGTTTAAGTAAAGCTATTACGAAAATCTCCAATTTGAAACTTTTTGCCTACCGACTGTATTAGCTACTACACATATAGATAAACTTGTATGATAATTACAAATGAAACCAAATTAAGCAAATTTAATTTTAGATTTGCAACTTATACCGCCATTCTAAACCATATCCTGTGCAGTCACTCAGCATAGGTATGTCCAAGAACGTTCTTATTAGCGGCCTGACGACGACGAACAGCAAGGGCTTCCACATATCCATTTTTGGGAGTAACGGCGTGACGGTGCAAGGCGCGAAGATCATTGCGCCCGGTAACAGCCCCAACACAGACGGCATCCATATCCAAAAGTCGAGCGGCGTGACCGTCACGAGCAGCAGCATAAAGACGGGCGACGACTGCATCTCGATCGGTGAGGGGACGAGCAATGTGTGGATTGAGAAGATCGGCTGCGGTCCCGGTCACGGCATTAGGTGAGCACTAACTATTCGACATCAAAATATATGTAATCATTATAAAATTTGCAGTTTAAAGCTTAAGCTGGTAGAGATCAGCAGCTAGCGTAACAACATATGTTTCCCTAACTATGTATTTGTGATTATGCGACTTATGTCGTAGCATTGGAAGCTTGGGGGGGACGCCGTCGGGAGCCGGCGTGCAGAACATCACGGTGAAGTCGGTCGTCTTCACGGGGACGCAGAACGGGCTCAGGATCAAGACATGGGGGAAGCCGTACAGCGGATTCGTGAAGGACGTAACGTGCGAGCACGCCGTCATGCAGAATGTCCAGAACCCGATTGTTGTTGATCAAAACTATTGTCCCGGCGCCGTCAATTGTCCAGGCCAGGTATAGTTTTCGCGTTTGTCACCAGTGGCAGTCGACCGATTCGGTATATCCGAGTTTCTTTAGTTCTTAATCTTGGTCGATCGTCGTATTTCAGAGCTCGGGGATTAAGATCAGCGGGCTGTCGTACACCGACATCCAGGGATCGTCGGCGACGCAGTTGGCGGTGAAGTTCGACTGCAGCCCGAGCAACCCGTGCGGCGGGATCAAGTTGCAGGACATCAAGCTCACGTATCAGAAACAGCAGGCGCAGTCCTACTGCAAGAATGCGGACGGGACTGCATCCGGATTTGTTATTCCTCCGAGTTGCCTCTGACTTTTATATATTATATATATATAATTAAACTTGTATATTTTTAAAAAAGCACGCATTAAGATTACATTCCAATTTGAGTTTAAATTGACATTCAGAAGAGCGCCAATTGAACGTATTAAATCAAAATTGGACTAAAATTAGAATATTTGCTACCTATAAGGAATTATTGGCATATCGCTGCATGGGTCGGTGGAATTTCACTAAACCAACGTGTACATGTACATCTTAATTCTTATCCCCTCACCAACCTGTACATAAAGAGAGAGAGAGAGAGAGAGAGAGAGAGAGAGAGAGAGAGAGAGAGAGAGGACAAAAAGAAGAAGAAAAGGTTTGAAGGTTTCTTTTGGTTATTCGACGAGTAGATCAGAACCTCTCCCTTGTAAAACTTTTTTTGGCGCTTCGACGGCAAGAACTATAATTTTTTTTTTTTTTGAGAGAAGATAATATGTTACCGCTTCATTCAATAAGTAGATAAATCGAGCTACAATCTGAGGCAGTTGGACCTCGATGTGGCAAAACAAAATCCTAACAATTAGAGAGCAAGAGTCCACATACCTCTAAGTGAGTGAGATTCGAAAGCCAGAAAGGCGATCGGGCGTCTGAAATTCTCAAATACTATCGATTTCATTCCAACCAGACTGTCCACCATGTAGCAGCGATAGAAGCTAACTCCCTAATTTCTATAGTACTTTTTTTTTTGCCTACTTTCCTCCTAGAGTGCATAAAGGAGAAACATGAAAACAATACTAATCTTTCCTTCTCTTGTTTTGGCTCTTTCGTAAGATTTTCGCGGATCGATTTTTTGCGAAAATGAAGTTTAGAAGCCGATTCTGTGTACTTTTTCGCTGCAAGATTCTGTGTACTTTTTCGTTGCAAAATTTTGCAAGATTGCTGTTGTGTACTCGCTGCCATTCTATTTGGGGAAAGCTATTGTTGCTGCCAGAAGCGAAAAAAGAAAAAAAAGAAAGAAAGGAAAGAGAAAAGAGAGAAGAATGGAGAGCTGCCGCAAGCTACTACTGCTGCTGCAAGTTATACGGTGTTTTTTTAGAGTTGAGTGGATGAACGACCGAATAACATAATTTAAAAAATAAAATTAGATCAAAGAGATAAAATATATCAAATCACGTAAAGAAATGCTTCTTATTTCGTTTTGTGTAGTCGTTCTGTTCAAAAATATTTTATTCAAATCTGTTCTAAACTCACACACGCTAAAAATGACACATGCAAATATTTAATATACTTTTGTGATCTGTTAAAAAAAAAAAATAGTGGTGGGTTAAAAAAAAAATTTCTTTTGATTCCGTCCCGTCAAATCAGTCGATTAGATATTGAAATACAGGAATGCGATATTCGCCGGTCAACAAAAAAAAATTTTGTGTGCCGACAACGTAATAAGCATTTAACTATTTATTTTTTTAGTAATAAAATATTTTAACTATTTATTATATTTTTTTATTATATTTTTTTAATTTTATTGATAAAATTACTTACTAATTTAAAGAATAGAGAATTGTGAGCTATGCCATTTGCACAGAATCTATATCGTCACGGTATCTGACCAACTGACGGGTATTTAAAACCTCGGTCATAATTAAGCAAAAGATAAGATCAAAATATTAAAATAAGAAAATAATCTGCACCCCATTTCGATCCCTATAAATAATAAACAGATGACAAACTATTTAAAAATACAAAAGATAAGATCAAAATATTAAAATAAAAAAATAATCTGCACCCAATAATAAACAAATGACAAACTATTTAAAAATACAAAAGTCATGGATCACATCACATTGCATTATTAACCGGGGTCACAACTCACAAACGATACCTTTTTTAATTACTTTAATTTGTTAATGACGCACCAAAACCAATAAAAAATAACCAATCACTCGGAACGCGCCGCTGTAGCTCTTTACATAATACTGGTCGCGAGCTCGCTTGTGAGCTCGGAGACGAAGGGGACAGAGCTCGGAGATCGCAACAATGGCGACGGAGGGGGAGGAGCTGAGCAACAAGAGGATCGTCCTCAAGGACTACGTCGTAGGGTTCCCCACCGAGGAGCACATGGTCCTCACACACTCCACCGTCCGATCGAAGGTGCCCGAGGGATCGACGGCCGTGATCGTCAAGAACCTCTACCTCTCCTGCGACCCCTACATGAGGGGCCGCATGTCGAGGCCCCTCCACAAGAGCTACACCGACGCCTTCGTTCCGGGAGCCGTGAGCTCGAACTCTTCTCCAAACCCTAGCTTCTCTAATTTTTTTTTTGATGTACAGTTTTAGTAATTTCTAGGGTTTCGTTGCCTGTGAAGTGAATTCAGTGATAAAAAAACGGCAATACTCATCTGAAAACTGCAATTTTGCCGAGTTTTTCGTTGCGATTATGGGGAATTTTAGCTCCCGCGATTATGCTTCATGTAGAGTCAGGTATATTTTGGGTGGATTATTGGGTTTTTTTTTTTTTTTGCTAGGTTCATTAAATCGTTAAATGGGGTGTTTAATTTAGATATATCTATTCTGTTCTTCTCTAATGTTCCTATTCTCATTATTGCGATATTGATCTATTTGAGCATAATTGTACCAAAAAATTAAAAACTATGGGTATATTTGACTATGCCTTTACTTTGGAACTTTGGATGAGTGTTTCAAGTAAGTTATGGCTAAGCACTGCAATTTTTGATTGAATATGCCACCCCTTTCTTATTATACCAATGAAAATGGTCTCGCTCATTCCAATTGCTTGAATTATCTCTTTTTTTTTAAAAAAAAAAGTAATATTTGGGTGGATTATGCTTGTCAAATTTTCCAATGATTACCTATATCACTTTTCTGCAGTATTTGTTAGAAATAATAATCCAAACTTAATTAAAATATAATTATAGATAAGTTTAAATTTTTTATTTGATTATGATTAGGATATGTAATTATTCAAAGTAAAATTGAATTTATCATCTGTTATGATTTGATGGCTATATATAGTTAGACATGGGTTAATTAGATGAATAAGGCACAGTAGATATGGCTGCATGAGAGTTGCCCAGAATGTAATTAATTGTTTAGTTATTTTCTTCCTCCTCCAATATCTCTTCTTCATATTATTTTGTTCAATTTTGGATCTTGGGTTATATAATCGGCAAATACTAATTCCAACAAGTGGTATCAGAGTAAATTACGTTTCCAGCAGTATTTAGCTTCTTTTTCATTCTACTAGTAAGTTTGTTTTATCCATGTAGGCTGAATAAGTATTTTTAAGTAACTGTTAATTCCTTACTATCTAATGGCATGATATGACCTGAATTTTATTCTCTGATTAATCCGCAGGTCATTACTGGTTATGGCGTTGCGAAAGTTGTCGACTCTGGACACCCAGATTTCAAAGTGGGAGACTTGGTTTCGGGATTAACTGGGTGGGAGGAGTATACTCTGATAACTGCACCTGAAGGCTTGACAAAAATCAAATACACCGATGTTCCGCTTTCATATTATACAGGCATTTTAGGTATCCTTTTATCAGCCGGCTAACTTTAACGGAATATGATCATATTAAGATTGTTTTTGTGCTGAGAATATTTCAGATAAGCAACCTAAATTTATAGTTCTGCAGGGTAAAACATCTGTCAACTCCTCATTTCCCCAATATTCGTCCTACTTTTTTGCACGATTTGTCATGAGTACCTTCTAATATGTGAGCCTTTCGTGCAATTGTTGCAGGAATGCCAGGGTGTACCGCTTATGTTGGGTTTCATGAAATATCTTCTCCAAAGAAAGGTGAAACAGTCTATGTATCAGCTGCGTCCGGAGCGGTTGGTCAGCTTGTTGGCCAATTTGCTAAGCTCATGGGTTGCTACGTTGTTGGGAGTGCGGGCTCCAAAGAGAAGGTATTTTCTTAAGCTTTACCCCACGATTATATTACCCCTCGTCAGGGTCATTGCGCTATTATAATATTTCCTATGAAGAGAAAATTTTTTAAAAAAAGATTTGTATATTTGTTTTCTGTCGTTCTTGTTCAGGTTGATCTATTAAAGAATAAGTTTGGGTTCGATGATGCTTTTAACTATAAGGAGGAGCAGGATCTCAATGCTGCCCTGAAAAGGTTAGTCGACGAGTTAATATAATTTCCCCCCCCTCTTCTTCTTGATGTACACTGCTTAAGGAGTTTTCTTGCACATTACAATTTTTTTTCAACACTCAGTGAAACAACTGAAAAGCATGCAAAATTGAAAAGAGCAAGCATCTAAGCCAAGTTCTGATGAATTTTCTGAGAATAGTCTGATTAGAAATGTTTGCTCAGGATCTAGAGACCAAATTCGAAATGGTTGTTACCCGTTTTAGCGTTTTAAAGTTTAACAACACCTCTTATCTACTTGACAAAGTATAGACTATAACCTTTTGGAGCTTGCATTCTTTTCTATAATTTGAGATTTAACTTATTCTTCAAAAAGAAAAAGAAAAAGAAAAACCACCTGGTAACTTGGTCTTGTAAACCTTCCCAGGTGTTTCCCAGATGGAATTGACATCTACTTTGAGAACGTGGGCGGCCGAATGCTCGACGCAGTTCTTTTAAACATGAGAGTTCATGGTCGGATCGCGGTCTGCGGATTAATTTCGCAGTACAATCTCACCCAGCAAGAAGGCATCCACAACTTGTTCTGCGTGGTGACAAAACGGATCCGGATGCAAGGCTTCATTTTCCCCGATCACAAGCACCTTTATCCTGAGTTCTTGGAATTCGCTATTCAGCACATAAGAGAAGGGAAAATCGTTTACGTCGAAGATGTTGTCGAAGGCATAGAGAAGGCTCCTTCTGCACTCATCGGCCTTTTCGCGGGGCGTAATGTTGGCAAACAAGTCGTCGTCGTCGCTCGAGAGTGATGTGTCAAATGCTGTCAATTTGTATTCCTGTATCTCAGTTCCTTCTCTGTATCAACTTTGCTACTACTAATATCAGCAATAAAGATGGCATTTGAAATCAGAGTGGTGATCTTCCTAGATTGGAGCTTTTGCGTGTCTTATCTGATAATGAATCCAAATCACAAATTGGTTGGAAAAGTTAATGTAATGTGCCCAACCTGTGAAGGATATTTAATGCATACATGGACTATCGATCTGGTTCTCTCTTTGTAGACCTGGTCTCACCAAAAGCATTAGCAGGAAACTTCACACATAGATTTTAACACCAAATTTAATCCAAAAAACAAAATATCATATGCTTTTAAAATACAAATCTGATGTACTGCTATCAAATGTGGATACTGTTAACTTGTAAACTCTTGCATAATAAATTGAAAAAATATACAGAATAACAATCGCCAAGGCCTTATTCGGACGTCAGAATAAGTCATCCTCGGATAAATTATTCAACATGAGAACTTTTTAATCTTACTGTAAGAAATGAGTTTGATCTTTACTTTTATGTAGTAAGATTACATTATTTTACAGGCTAAAAAAATCTATATTATTAATTTTAAATATTTAAGTAAAAATTTAAAAATATATCAAATAAGATATTCAAACATCCAAATAATGTCTGAGTTTGATCTATCACTTTAGCCTGTTCAAATTAAGGGTTCTTCAAACACTAGGCTAAGCATGATGGATATGTTTAAGTCTCATAATTGCACTCCTTTGACTCCTACTTTGTAGTTCCTATGCTTTAGAAGGACTTGGAGTAATCCCTACGCTGGTGCCCGAAGACCATCAAAATCACAAGTTTACTTATTTTCATGTTTTTTTTTTCTTTTTCTTTTTAAATAATTTATCCAAAGATTCCTCCAAATTCGAGAATGTAAAAATTTGTATTCACATTTGTTGACTCATTTTACTTCTAATATTAAATTATATGCGTTATTTTTAAAAAAAACTAAACTTAAGTTTGTAAAATGGTGTTTAATTTTTTTTTAAAATAACAGCTATTTCTTATAATTTTTTAAAAATAACGATTATTTCATATAATGTAATATAGTATCGGAATAAGAAATTCGAGTAACGTCAGGCTCCTAATATTATTAATTTTCTATCATTTAATCAAAGTTCATCTCATAAACACAGCAAAAGATTTACATAAAAGAAAGTGTTAAATACATTAAAGAAAAATAAACACAGTTCTCTACAAATTTAAACTTAAGTTCTTAAAAATAAAAATTCTTTTATATAATTTAACATCTAATTTATTAACTTATACCAGGCCCCACAAGATTTATTATTTTATTTTTTCCAAAATAACAAAAAAAAAAAAAAAAAAAAAAAACCCAACAATGGTTGTGTGAAATGAAGAAAAAATAAATAAATGGACTGCGAAGCTTGTGAAGACTGAAGCGTGATGGAGGGTGTAGATTCGCTGCCCACACGGTTGCACTAAATTGCTACAACCCGTGTATTATTCATTTCACTTTACTCTTATTCGGTAAATATGTATGGAGATCCCCTCAGGCCTCAACCATCTCCCATTTTCAAGCGACCCCTCAAGTTTTAATTTATTTTATTTTTTGGAATTAATTAAAGATTAACAAATAACAAAGTTAATAAAGCTACTAAATTTAATAAAATTTTTTAAAATTAATTAAGTATAATTAGTTAATTCGAATTTAAAAGCACGAGGGATCTTGGTTAAATAAAAAAAATAATCCTATTATACTTTTATGAACACAAGGAATTTCATACTCGTAAATCGTTTTTAATTATAGAGTTTTCGAATTGACGATTCATATGTTTAAATATAAATTTCAAACATAAATTATTTTTAATGATATAAATTATCGACTCGAGAGTTTAAATAATTTATAACTACGAAGGAGATCATACTCACAATAATATAAGAGTCATGCTCTTAAAAAAATTAGTTAAGGTGTTTATTTCAAATAGTTTATAATAAAAGGGTGTTTATATATTTTTAGGGTAAACTTTAAATGCCATATCTGTAGTTTCACACTTTCTCACTTTAGTACCCTATAATTTAAAGTGTATTAATTTAATACGCTGTGATTTCATTTTTTCTCTTCTCGTCAGTCTCTCCGTTAACTTTTCGCTAAATTATATACAAAAAACTTCAGATATCTCACCTATAGTTTATCGAATATTTATTTTAGTACCTTTTAATTTTAACATTGTTACTAATTTAATAAAAAAAATTAGTAGAGGAGAGAACAAAAAAGAAAAATAAAATTACAAGATACGAAACCGATATACTTTAAAGGGGCAATTGCTTATATACTCCTAAAAAGTTCCCGAGTTTTTGATTTACCCCTCTTAGAAGGCTAATATTGAAAATACCCCTCCTACGTTCCAACCTATTTCTAATATACCCTTAGAGTTAAAATCTGTTAAGTAACTCTGTTATCTCTGTAAAATTACTATTTTGCCCTTTTCAAATATACCCTTCTACCATCACTATTTTTCTTATTTGCCCTTAAAGTCAAGGGCACAGAAGTATTTCGACTTTTCGTTTTTTCCAATATACCCCTCTACCGTCACCAACCTTTCTTATTTGCCCTTAAGTTGAGGGCAAAATTGGTATTTTAATTTTTTTTTAACTGTGGTAGATATTTAACTCACGTTTAATCCAGATTAACTTAACAGGAGATAACTGCGGGGGTATTTTGCAATAACGGTGGAACGTATGAGGGACATTTTAGAAAGAAAAAAAAATAGGAATAGATCGGATATTTTCAGACGCATGAGGAATATATAGGCAATTATCCCTACTTTAAACCACATAATACTAAATTGACCATAGAGATGGTATTTAAAATTTTTCGTACATTTTGACTCTGAACACGTGTCATGTATCCATTTGCTAATCACGATGTTCTCTGTTTTAACCATAAGGTAGGCCCCACCTTTCCCTCATATGTTAGATGTTTCCGGTGACGCGGGAATCGCAAGATCCGCAACACGAGATGTTGGGGGCATCTTTGACTTTGACCACACCCCAACGAAGGCAACATTTCCTTCCTCTTCTGTCCGAACCTCGCATAAAATCTTTCATGCGAGCTCGGCAACATCCACCGTTGAAGGCCGAAATGGACGGCCATTTTAGTCGTCCGCATAAATACTTTTATGAAAATAAATGGGGGTTTTTTGGCCGTGCATCTAATTCCAACGTACATTAATTAAAGAGTACTTTGTATATATATTAGTATTATAATACTGTTACATATATTATATATATATAAATATCAGTGTAAGAGAATATATAATATTATATATAATGGAAGTTATACAACATAGTAGGATTATATTTTAAATTAAAGATACATTAATTTATAATTGTACTATATCGTATTTTTTTATTTTTGGGCTCCACATGTTATTGAATATTGAAGAGACGAGACAAAGCATATAGATTTTTTTTATTATTATTTTTTTTTTATGTAAGGGTTACTGGTTGCGTAATTATTTAGAAAGTAAATAAAATGTATTTTTTTTCACACTTGCTCATGTAATATATATGTACTGTTTGTAATTCTATATAAAATCTTAAATTTTGTTTAAAATTAAATGCTTTCTAAAGTTATTAGACTAAAAAAATATAAAAAAAAAACTTATTTGTTTGTCGATAGGACCAAAGAAGACGATTTACATAAGGTGTTATTATTCTTTGGTTTTAATTGTATACACAATGATATTTAGAGTTTTAAAAAATTTTAAACTTGTGCTGTAGCCAAAAAAAAAAAAAGAAAAAAAGAAAAAAAAAAAGAGGAAAAAGGAAAAATATTATCTGACACAAGAAAAAAAGTGAAACTCGACTTAATCCTTTTACTAAGTACTACTGAAAAAAAAAAAACATATTAACATCTTTGAAAAAATACATTCCTAAGATAAGTTGTACATTCCAACATATCCATACCACAACTGCAAAATAATTAAGATTGATATTTGAAGCTTCAAGTTCGAAAACTAAGTTCAATCCGATTATATGTTAGCTAAAAGCTTCAATTTTTTAAATTTTTTATAGTACAAAAATAACATTTTTAATCATCATATTATCGAATTAGGCTAATAGCATAGGTAAAAAAAAAAAAAAAAACAAATAACTGATTATCGTTTTCTTATCCTTATACACATATAATGAATAGCGAATGTATTATAAAGTTCAACTTTTATACGTTGTTGTTGTAAAAGTTAATATTTTTAAATATATTTCTTCTTAGAATCCATTAAAAAAAGTTAGTTAACCATAGCTTAAATACTTAATTCTAATTAATTTTTGATATTTTTATAATTTTATATTATACTAGTATGGTTTTTCGAGAAATATATTTGTAATGATTAAATTAAAAATATAAACGATTCTCTAAACGGTAATAAATCAAAATGACATATTTAAAAATATTAAATTTTTTACGAAAATAATATATAAAATTATATAAAATTATATTTATTCTTACTATATTTACAAGGACATATCTATACCTCAATATCTTCTCTACATTATTTCTTATAGCTTTGCGACATGACAATTCCTCCTTCAATCTTGCCTTCTTCCCTCTTTTCACTTTTTGGTACTTCGCCTTTCCATCTCCCATCTCTCATCTCTGCCAAGGACAATGTCATAAATCTTACTACGACTTTAACTTTCTACAATTAATGCATTAATATAGTCAATTATTATATGAATAAATAACTTTTACGAGAAAAATAAATAAAATAAGATGTTTTTATAATTTTTGTATATTATTTAAATTTATTGATGTCTCATTGCAACTTAAAAATTTTAAAATTATTATTTTATCAATCTTTTATTATTTTTATAGTATTATTTTGTTGTACTGTGCGGGTAACTTCACTGGGAAGAAATAAACCTACTAAAAAAAACTGCAAAGTGGCGCGTCCTCTTGTGTTGTCGAGAAAAAATTCTAGAATGCACCAGGTATATTGGTGACGACTGACGTGGCGTATAAATCAATCAATATGTTTTTTTAAAAAAATATATGTCTCATAATGATTGTAAAAAAATATTTTTATTATATTTTTGTTTGAAAAAAAGATATATGATTGATTAATGACGTGGTGTGAGCGGAATAGTGTAGAATTTCTCGTAGCGGTCGAGCGGGGAAATCTGAAAAGGGTGAAACTTTTTCTGCCCATGAGATTCAGATTTTCTTCTTCTTTTATTTTATTTTATTTTTATTTTATTAATTGCGATGAAAAGACTAGTACTGCTGGTCATGGGGGGTGTGGTGGTGGTCGCCTTTGGAAATTTCTCACTCCAAAGACTGGTCTTCTTCTGCTACCAGTGGCCCCTCCCCCCTCTCTCTCTCTCTCCCTCTCTCTCTCTCTCTCTCCCTCTTTCGCCTCGGTGGTTTTTTTTTTTTTTTTTTTTTTTTTCCGTGGGTGGACGCGACTCAGAGCTCGATAAAAAGTCTTCTCCGCGTCCTCTCCCCTCTCCCCCTCCTCTCCTTGTTTCCTTTGATTCCCCCCTTAATTTCCTTTTACTTGGAAATTTTTTTTGTTACCTATATACAGGATACGTTGTAAGATCCTGGGATTCGGGGTTTTGCCTTGTGATGCGCGCTTCTTAGCCATGGCTCTCTCGGTGAGTGATCAAAACTCCTTTTTTTTTTTTTTTTTAAAATTTTTGGTTTGGTACTTTGGTTGTTTTTAGTGGGGTTTTGGTGGGTTTTTGTTGATTTTGGAAGGTGGATCTGGGACCTGGGTTGCTTAGGATGTCAAAGTTTCAAATTTTCTTCAATTTTTTTTTTTTTTTTTGGTGAGGAGGAAAAAGTTGGTTTTTTTACGGGTGACGTTGGATCGTAAGGGGACTCAGATTAGTGGGATGATATGATGTGTTCTTCTTCTTTTTGCCCCCTATTTTTGTGATTGTTTGATACATATTCCTAAAATTTTTGGGTCAGTTTATCTCATCTTTCTCTCTTCAAGCCTCAGCTTTTCATGTGAGTAAGGTCTTGTTTGCATGTTTTTTGTGGCTTGATAGATTTCAGGTTTAGTAGTCACATGATCAATCCTTTTTTTTGTTGGGTGTTTGTTATTATTATTATTTTTATTTTTATTCACTGTTGACTTAAAAAGTTTATGGCTTGCACAGTCAAAGAATGAAATTTTGAAGGGTAATTTTTCTTTCCCCTTTAATTTCAAAGGGTAAGGTACCCTCAATAACTCAGAGAGAAAAAGCTCTTCTAGAAGAGATTATTTTCTGAATCTGGCATTGCAGATGATACCTTGGAAATAAATACTGGGGATTCATTTGGATTTGCCAGCTGATGATGCTAGTTTATATGGTTTTCAGATGCAAAATGTATTAAAGTTTTCATCTTCAAAATCATAGTGGCCTTTTGCTGGTACCAGTTCCTAGTGCCTCTTCTGTTTCTCTCTTTCTATATATGTATGTGAATGTTCTATCCTTTTCCTCGCAATCTAAAAGGCGGAATGCGATTGTAGTCTAATCTGTGTCAGTTGCATTGTGTTGTTTGCTTATTTTGTAACTAATGTGTTTGCTGGATGCTATTTAGTTTGGTTCTTCGGAATGTGCTAAAAATTGCCTGAACTTATGAATACCTTCCTTGCCCATACATACTGGGTTTGTTTGTTTGTTTTTTTGTTTTTTTGAGTTTGTGCATTTTGGAATTAAATATATAAACTATCTGTGCTTACTTTAAGCCTTTCTCTTGTAACTCGTCTCCTATTTTGTGTAGGTACTATTCAATCTTCAATACTGGTTAGCAGTTTAGCTGGTATCGAAGCGACTTGGCTCCTGATTCATTATATCATATCGTGAATTTGCATAGATATATTTATATGGCTACGAAGAGAAGTTCTTGTTCTACGCTTCTTCAAATACTCTCTTATTTCTTGCTAAGTAGCCTAAGTTACGGTACTCCGAGTGACATCCTATGCCTAAAACTTGTGAAGGAATCTCTTTCCGACCCGAATAACTACCTCACGAGCTCGTGGAATTTCGATAACACCTCGGAAGGGTCCATATGTAAATTCTATGGCGTCGACTGCTGGCACCCTAATGAGAACAAGGTCCTCAATCTTCGCCTCTCCAACATGGGCCTGGCAGGCAAATTCCCTGCGGGCCTCGAGAACTGCACTAGCCTGACGGGCCTCGATCTGTCGAGCAACAACCTCTCCGGACCCATCCCAGCCAACATTTCAAGAAGAATACCTTTTGTGACAAACCTTGATCTTTCGTCTAATAACTTCTCCGGCGTAATTCCAGTGAACCTTTCGGAATGTGCTTATCTCAATGTGCTCAATCTGCAAAATAACCGGCTGACTGGACAGATTCCTGTAGAGCTGGGACGTTTAGACCGACTAAACCAATTCAATGTGGCTGAGAATATGTTATCGGGGCCGATTCCGTATTTCCAGAATAAGTTTACGGCGGCCAGCTATGCGAACAATCCGGGTCTTTGTGGGGCACCTTTACCCGAGTGCACGGCACCTGCGAAGAAGAGCCGGATTGGGGTTATTGTGGGTTCTGCTATTGGTGGTGTAGTTTTGACGGTGCTCATAGTTGGGGTTATTATGTTCTTCTTCCTGAGGAGAATGCCGATTAAGAAGAAGGAAAAGGATGTGGAAGAAAACAAATGGGCGAAGTCCATAAAGGGGGCCAAGGGAATCAAGGTAAGTCGACTCTTTTTTTTTTCTCTTTCACAAACCTTTTGGTTATTATACAATTTTCAATTACGGAAAAAGGCGGTTAAGCAAAGTGATAAATATCACCTACGAAATGGTAGTTGAAGGAGGCAAAGGTATGAATTTTGGGGGGGGTAATATTTATAGGATTCACCATGTCAAGGTAGAAAATGTGGGTATTTCTGCAATTGGCGGAAGATCTGTAACTTTCTAGCAAAATGGTTTTAGCGATTGTAGGATTCTCACTCTCTCTAACTCCCGTTGTTTTGTTACGTGTAGGTTGCAATGTTCGAGACTTCAATATCGAAAATGAAACTTAGTGATTTAATGAAAGCGACCAACGACTTCAGCAAGGAGAATATCATCGGAACTGGTCGAACAGGCACAATGTACAAAGCCACACTTCCCGATGGCTCTTTTCTTGCTATTAAGAGATTGCAAGACTCCCAACACTCTGAAAGCCAATTCACCTCCGAAATGGGAACCCTAGGAACTGTTAGGCATCAAAACTTGGTTTCCCTTTTAGGTTACTGCAGCGCAAAGAAAGAAAGGCTCTTGGTATACAAGTACATGCCCAACGGCACTCTCTTCGACCAACTGCATCAACCTGACTCAGAAAGCAAGAACAAAATCATGGATTGGAAACTTAGACTTAAAATAAGTATCGGGGCCGCCAAAGGGCTAGCATGGCTTCACCATAGTTGTAACCCGCGAATCCTCCATCGGAACATTAGTTCCAAATGTATATTATTGGATGGAGACTACGAGCCCAAGATATCTGATTTTGGCCTTGCGAGGCTCATGAACCCAATAGACACCCATCTCAGTACATTCGTCAATGGCGAGTTTGGTGATTTGGGTTATGTTGCACCTGAATATACTCGCACTCTTGTGGCCACCCCGAAGGGCGATGTTTATAGCTTCGGAGTAGTTTTACTCGAGCTTGTTACCGGAGAAAGGCCTACTCATGTTTCTAATGCGCCGGAAAACTTCAAGGGTAGCCTGGTGGAGTGGATTACTTATCTTTCGAATAATTCCATTCTTCAGGATGGTGTGGACAAGTCCTTAATCGGGAAGGACAACGATAAGGAGCTCCTCCAGTTTCTGAAGGTTGCTTGTACTTGTGTTCTATCTGCGCCCAAGGAAAGGCCGACAATGTTTGAAGTGTACCAGCTCTTGAGAGCCATCGGGGAGAAGTACCATTTCAGTACTGCAGATGATGATATAATGCTGCAGCCGGAAAGCATCGACGCGGATAACATGGACGAACTTATCGTGGCAAAGTAGGGATTAAGGTGTATTTTTTTTTCTGAGATGGCGCATGTCGGATAATTGCTCTTCTGCTGGGAGGTGTGAATCAGAATAACTCTTTTTCAGCAACCCCTGGCTATGTTTTGGGAGTTTGTGCTGTTGGTGAATCTTTAGGCGACTAGTGAGGCTTTTCGATATTAAGTACGGTAAATGTTGTTGGATAGTGGCTCTACTTGTTGTATATGGCCTTCCTTGTGATATACCTTTAGCATATCTATTGTTCAATATAATTACTGCATATATTTTATCTTCAGCAATATATCTATGCCTACATGTATGATTTGTCGTTAACTACGGATTTGATTATGCAAAGGGAATGCAATATATTATTGGCACAGCATCTGATTTCGATTATTTGTTGAATACTTGAATCTTGGTTTTCTATTATGGTTGTAGATCATTGCATTAAACGAGCACCTGTACCCAGGGAGGATCTTCAAAATAGAATGGAAGCATTTGTGATTCCTTACTCTGCACCATCTGAATGTTTGTGTTTATGTCTCATGGTAGCCTGCTCCGGCTTCCTTACGAAACTATTTTGTTACTGGGTTTTAGTTATACAAGTCATATGTATCTAGCCATTCTCATGACAATCCATTGTATAGTTTGCACTGCATTATGTAGTATGAACACACATCTCAGCCGTCGGGTAGCTGCTCGCCATTTCTCGATCTGCATCTCCGTCAGCTGCCGCATCTCCGTCAGCTGGGGTTCCTGCCCTACTGTGCAGATTTACTCGTCTGATCAACTCTTATTCTTCCTGCTGACTACTTTTGTTCGGCCATACCGATACTCGCTTGCCGTGCGATACCACCACCGGCCCCTATGAGAGAGTAGAGGCGAGTCGCGACTGGCAGGGAGGGAGTCAGGGCTTTTGACAACTCCCTGCCCTGGTTGCGACGCTGCATGCTTACTGTCTTACTCTCACTTCGGCATATATTCAGAGCCAATCAAACTGCGGCTGCCGCTTCCCGAAGTAGGAGTCCTCCATTGCCATCGGCTTGGTCAGCTGCGGTTCTTCATTACTGTGCAGTCGTTCGGTGCAGATTCGACCCATCCAAGATGCGTGCAGAACTCAACCAAGAAGTAGAAATTTCGGAGTGAAAAGGAGGGGGTGAAGGAGGAATGCAAACTCCTCTAGAGAAATAATGTAAATTTTGGAATGAAAATGAGGGGTGAAGGAGGAATTACCACGTGGCAAACTTCTAGAGAAATAATGTATATGTACAGATACAGATATATATTATTTTATCGGAGAATGTTGAGTGGTGAAGATCTTGATGATTGGCCCTGAGATTTCAAGTTCGAAACCTAATTGTTTAGGAGTTGGACATGACTCAATAAAAAAAATTAAAAAACAAAAGCTAACGGGCCTATTTGAAGGGATCTTAATTTATAGAAAATTAGAATAAATTATTTTAAACTACAGTACGGTAAAGTAAAACTATACAAAAACCCTTGAGCTAAATCAAAATTCACTCTCTCAAATAAAAAGAACAAAAAAACAAAAAAAAGGCAGCACAAATATTCCTTGGCGAAAACTCAAAAGTTTTTTCATTTGACTCAAAGAATAGAAGTTGTTGCTCATCACTGCTTACGCATGTGTAATAATATGTACCAAAAATTCCGTTCTAATTAATAAACTTTAAATATTATTCGTGTGGTTTTGTATTTTTTCACTTTGATATCTCGTAGTTTAAAGTGTATCAATTTTGGTATCCTGTGCTGTTATTTTATTTTTTTTTTGTCAGCCTTTTCGTTAATTTTTCTTTCAATTATATATAAAAAACTTCAGATACCGTATATATGGTTTATCGAATATTTACTTTAGTACTTTTAGTTTTAAACTTTGTGATTTAACGAAAAAAATTAATGAAGAGGATAACAAAAAGAGAAAAATAAAATCTAAGGATACGAAAGTAGTATATTTTAAACCACAGGATACTAAAGTCAGAAACTGCGAAATTATAGGAGTGGTATTTGAATTTTTTTTTTTTTTTTTTTTGGGTATATTATATGTAAGTAACATGCATGTTCTGGCTTATACTTTTCTAGTTATGCACATATTTCAAGAATATTATAAATTTTACACATTTTTCACTACGGAGGACAACCTTTTACCTATATCTTGTCGATCTTTTTTTTTAATAAAAATAAAAATAAAAATATTTAAAATATAGGCTCAAGCTCCGTTTGGTATTGTGGGGAGATTGCGTTACGTGCGGTGAGAAAGTATGTTGGAAAAATATCACGTTTGTTTCCGTACGTAATATTGCGTTCCGCATATCGCGATAAGTAGGTTATGATATATTTTCTGCGTTTCCACCGGAGAACGCAGAAGCATATCCTATATGCTTTTTCTATAACTCCATTTTATCTAATAGCGTTATATAGGCCTCAATATCAAACTAAGCCTTAATTATAGTTTATCGTGTTGTAGTATTAATTTTAATTTTTATAATATATAAATTTTTTTAAAATATTATTATATTAATATATTTTATCAGCATAGAATTTTTATACTGTATTTTAGATTTATTTTTATTTTTTATCTTGTATTATTTTTTTCATAAAACTAACAAAGTTTATTAAAAAAGACAAATAACAAAAAAATATAAAATTAATTTATTTATCAAAAAATTATTAAGTTATTTTTAATTAATTTTTATTATTTTATATCCAAATAATTTGAATATATACTCCTTAATAATTTTTAGAAAAAAAGTTTAAACACCACCCATATGGTTTTACATTTTTTTTTATTTTAGTACTCTGTCGTTTAAAGTGTATCAATTTTTTACTCCGTAATTTTTTTTTTTATTATTTTTTTTTTAATTTTTTTCGTTAAATCAATGATAAAGTTAAAAGTAAAAAGTACTAAATTGAATATTCGATAAATCTAGGTGGGCATCTGAAGTTTTTTTTATATATAATTTAACTAAATATTAATGGAGGAGCTGAAAAAAAAAAAAACAAAACTACGGGATACTAAATCGGTACAAGTTAAACCACATAGTACTCTTCTTCTTCTTTTTTTTTTTTTTTTTTTTTAGAGAGATCCCGCATCATTTTATTCCATTTAAAAATAAACTTAGCTGGAAATATGAATTAACTAGGATTCGAACTTGGTTCTCAAGTATCAACTACCAAAATCTTTGCCACTTGTTCTAGAAACAATCGGTTTAAACCACGTAGTACTAAAATCATGAGAAGTATGAAACTACAGGAATAGTATAGTTTACCTAATTTTTTTTATAAAATTAGAAATAAAAAAAAAGTTCGAATTAATGGAGTGGTGCATGCAAATGGTATGCTCCGCACAAAGATTTTATGGACACAGTATTCAAACTAATTAGTTCCGAGACTATGGGGATCGGCGACAAATGACCAATCCAACGGCCACGGATGAAAAGGAAAAAAATTCTGTGTTTTTAGAGAGAGAGAAAAAAAAAACAATCGAAAAACGTGACCGTCCGATCGGCCACGTGGCGCTGATCTGCATGGATCATGCCCGTAAAATTTGTCACTGCTTACGTTGTCATCCCCATTCCCCTTCTATATATACATACTCCACCACACATTAGTACTACGCAATCCAATTCGAAGTGCAAAGAGCAAAGCTGAGAGAGAGAGAGAGAGAGAGAGAGAGAGAGAGAGAGAGAGAGAGAGAGAGAGAGAGAGGTGCAACAATGGCGGGGGAGGGAGAGGTGGTGAGGGGGAACAAGAAGGTGGTGTTGAGGGGGTACGTGACGGGGTCCCCCAAGGAGAGCGACATGGAGGTGGTGACCTCCTCCACCGTCCGATTGAGGGTCCCCGAGGGATCCACGGCCGTGATCCTCAAGAACCTCTACCTCTCCTGCGACCCCTACATGCGGGCCCGCATGACCAAGCACGACGAGAAGAACCCTAACTTCGTCCCCGACTTCGTCCCCGGCGAGGTTCTCTCTCCATCTCCCTGCTTAAAATTGTATTATGTTTCATTGTTTGGATCGAGAGTTAAGTTTTTTCTCTTTTCCTTAAGTTTTTTTTTTTTTTTTTTTTTTTTTTTTTTTTCGCATTTAGCTTCCTTAAAAAAAAAATTCTACAGATAGCCCCCACAAAATTTATATTTACAAAATTTACCATACCCCTGCCTCGTAAGTTGTAACCACCACTTGAGCGGCATTCGGGCGTGAACGGCGGTGTAAGTTACGTCGACCACGGTGAACCATTCATCTTTTTGGATACAACGAATAATTTAAAGTGTTTCATTATTTTTCTATCACGATATTATATAATATTTAGAGTTAGGGAGAACACGATAAATCATTCACCGCATACAAACTCGCATATTCAACTTAATCTATCGTCACGCCCACGTGGGGCTCATTTGGCTAGGATACGACCAATCTTACAAATATAAATTTTGTAGAGCAATTTGTGAAATTTTTTTTTCTCTTGGTGCTAAATGCAAAATAGCCCCTTCTTAATTGATGCCCTTGAAATTTTAAGTTATTTTAAAATAACTAAAAATTAAAGAGACGACAATAAAAAAATAGTTCAGGCCAGGTCTATTCAAAATGGTCTACATCCGTATATTGCGCTGAGTCGGATATATTATCTGCGGTCCCACCGGAGAACGCAGAACTATATCTCTATATGTTTTTTTTACAACTCCATTTTATCTAATAGCATTACATAGACCTCAATACCAATCTAAGCCTAATGCATTTTTTATGGCCGAGCAAATTTGAATCAGTTGATGATTTAGTAGCTGGTGAAGTTCTTCATGAACTAGCTATTTGAATCACTGGGGAATTTGTATTTTCAGTTATTTCTAGCTTCTTGGTATGATTTGTTGGCTTCGTTGCGAAACAGGTTATAACTGGTCTATTGGATAAAATCCAATTGTTGGATTTTATCCAATAATAAATTTTGATGATAACAAACAAATTGTGGATTTAATTTGTTACTTAGCAATTTCAGGTTGTAATTGAATTTAAAGTGGCTCAAGCTAAACCGGATTTGATCAAAGGTATAACCATTCAATCAATTTATTCAATTTGGCCCGGACAAGATCAAATTGCACCAAATTGGATGCAAGTGCCACAACAATATTTTGGAGGACTTCTTTGCAATTCTATCGGATTTGATCCGGTCAACTGAGTCAAGTTGATCAATTCATGTTTTAGGTTTGATTTGAGCTTAATGTTAAATTAGCCATTATTTTAATATGGTATGAAAGAAATTTTATGTATGGTATAAATTCAAAATTAAGTTTCTTATGGCATGAATTTGAAAATGTGAAATTTGATATAAATGTATTTTACAAGTTTGGTATTATTTCAAAAGCTTTTACAAATGTGGAATGAATTCAAAAAGTTTTCATTTGTAATATTAATTTAAAATGATTTTACGAATTTGGTATAATTTCAAATGAGCTTTTCAATATAGTAATATTTCAAATGAGTTTTGCAAATGTGGTATGAATTCAAATTTATTTTGGATGCATTTGCTAATATGGTTAAGATTCCAATTAAAATCAATTATGATTTAATTATACTTTTGTTCCATTTTTGAAATGATGGCTAGTGTATTTAAAGGGAGACTTGGATGTTGTTTGAGACAACAACTTCAGAAAAATATTCTAAGTCCTAATTGTTCATTGTGAGCTTCTTGAGAGGTTGTAAAAGAAGTTTTGAGTGATTGTAAGCGGCTTTGGTCTTGCCTGTTCAAAGGCCAAGTGATAGTGAAATCGGTACCTCGAGGAGAAGAAGGACCTGACTGGAGTAGGCAGAAGGGCCGAACCAGGATAAATCATCTGTGTTTGATTTTCATCTTTTATTTGGTTGTGCAATTTTTATCTTGATTTATTTTTACTTGAATTTTTAGTTGTCAACTAATTCACCCCCCCTCTTAGTTGCCATTTGATCCTTCATTTGGTATCAGAGAGGGGGGGTGAATTAGTTGACAACTAAAAATTCAAGTAAGAGGGGGGGTGAATTAGTTGACAACTAAAAATTCAAGTAAAAATAAATCAAGATAAAAATTGCACAACCAAATAAAAGATGAAAATCAAACACTGATGATTTATCCCGGTTCGGCCCTTTCCGCTACTCCAGGCCCTTCTTCTCCTCGAGGTACCGATTTCACTATCACTTGGCCTTTTGAATAGGCAAGACCAAAGCCGCTTACAATCACTCAAAACTTCTTTTACAACCTCTCAAGAAGCTCACAATGAACAATTAGGACTTAGAATATTTTTCTGAAGTTGTTATTCAAACAACATTCAAGCCCCCTTTAAATATACTAGCCATCATTTCAAAAATGGAACAAAAGTATAATTAAATCATAATTGATTTTAATTGGAATCTTAACCATATTTGCAAATGCATCCAAAATAAATTTGAATTCATACCACATTTGCAAAACTCATTTGAAATATTACTATATTGAAAAGCTCATTTGAAATTATACCAAATTCGTAAATCATTTTAAATTAATATTACAAATGAAAACTTTTTGAATTCATTCCACATTTGTAAAAGCTTTTGAAATAATACCAAACTTGTAAAATACATTTATATCAAATTTCACATTTTCAAATTCATGCCATAAGAAACTTAATTTTGAATTTATACCATACATAAAATTTCTTTCATACCATATTAAAATAATGGCTAATTTAACATTAAGCTCAAACCAAACCTAAAACATGAATTGGTCAACTTGACTCATTGACCTGATCAAATCCGATAGAATTGCAAAGAAGTCCTCCAAAATATTGTTGTGGCACTTGCATCCAATTTGGTGCAATTTGATCTTGTCCGGGCCAAATTGAATAAATTGATTGAATGGTTATACCTTTGATCAAATCCGGTTTAGCTTGAGCCACTTTAAATTCAATTACAACCTGAAATTGCTAAGTAACAAATTAAATCCACAATTTGTTTGTTATCATCAAAATTTATTATTGGATAAAATCCAACAATCTCCCCCTTTTTGATGATGACAAACAATTTGAAAAGGTAATAAAGAAATAGATAAACTCCCCCTCAAAATAAGCATAATAAAAAAATTCTTTCAAATAAAAATTTAAAAAATAATTTTGAGGTAACTTTTTCTTCTCCCCCTTTTGTCATCAAGAAAAATAATCTTAAAAAAATAAAGGAGGATAAGAAAAATTACACAAAAAACCTTAAAAAAAAAGAGCGGTCGAAACGAAAGAAAAACCATAGCGATGAAAACTCACAAAATTGCAAAGAAAATCCGACAAGTGGTAACACGTAGTATCAGAAAAATTACAAAGTTTCAATATTTAACATTCCTATTTTCTCGCGAAGGCAATCAAATTTTTCAAAATTGAGAGGTTTTGTAAAAATATCACTAATTGTCGATCCTGTTTCAACAAATTCTAAAGATACATTCTTTTTGTTTACGTGATCACGTAAAAAATGATGTCTTAAATCAATATGTTTAGTTCTACCATGTTGAATAGGATTTTTAGAAATATTGATTGCACTAGTATTATCACATCGAATAGGAGTGTTAAAAAATTGAAATCCAAAATCCCTTAAAGTTTGTTGCATCCACAAAATTTGTGCGCAACAACTTCCCATAGCCTATATATTCACTTCGTTGAAAGCGCTACAGAATTTTGCTTTTTGGATGACCAGGATACAAGCGAGTGTCCTAAAAAATGACAGGATCCGCTTGTACTCTTTCGATCGACTTTACAACCCGCAAAGCTCAGACGGTGATAACCGACTAAATCAAAAGAGCTTATCCTAGGATACCACAAACCTAAGGTTAAGGTGCCCTTAATATAGCGAATTATCCTCTTGACCGCAATTAAATGCGATTCTTTAGGATTCGCTTGAAAACGAGCACAAAGGCAAACGGAAAACATAATATCAGGGCGACTAGCAGTTAAATATAGTAAACTACCTATCATACCTCTGTACAACTTAGTGTCAACCGATTTGCCTGACTCGTCCTTGTCTAATTTTGTTGTTGTACACATCGGGGTATTTGTAGGTTTTGCGTTGTCCATTTCGAATCGCTTAATGAGGTCACGAGCATATTTCGTCTGGCTTATAAAGATTCCATCATGCATTTGTTTTATTTGAAGCCCAAGAAAATAGTTTAGCTCGCCAACCATACTCATTTCAAATTCAGTCTGCATCAACTTAGAAAATTCTGTGCACAATATTTCATTAGTAGCACCGAAAATAATATCGTCAACATAAATCTGAACAATAAGAAAATCGTTATTAAACTGTTTAATAAATAATGTGGTGTCAACTTTGCCGATCCTAAAATTTTTCGAAATTAAGAATGAGCTTAGCCTTTCGTACCAAGCCCGTGGTGCTTGTTTCAAACCGCAGAGTGCTTTAGAGAGTTTAAAAACGTGATCTTGAAAAGTGTGATTTTCAAATCCCGGTGGTTGTTCAACGTAAACCTCTTCATTAATAAACCCATTTAAAAATGCGCTTTTTACATCCATTTGAAATAACTTTATATTTTTAAAAGAAGCAAAAGCGAGTAAAATTCGAATAGCTTCAAGTCGGGCTACCGGTGCAAAAGTTTCGTCAAAATCTATTCCCTCTTGTTGGTTGAAACCTTGAGCCACTAATCTGGCTTTGTTTTGAACCACGACACCATCTTCATTTTTCTTGTTTCGAAAAACCCATTTTGTACCAATTACGGGATGGTCAACGGGTCTTTCTACAAGTGTCCAAACTTGGTTTCTTTCAAATTGATTCAATTCCTCTTGCATAGCGATGATCCAATTGTCATCATTGTATGCTTCATCGAGGTTTCGAGGCTCAATTTGAGAAAGAAAAGCCAAGTTGTTGCAAATGTCTCTAACGGAGGCTCTAGTGTGTACACCATCTGATAAATCACCGATAACTTGATCAAGAGGATGAGAGGACTTGTGCTTCCAATTTTTTGGAATAATTTCACCATCTTTAGATGGCTTTTCACCTTCTTTAGATGCAGTTTCAGCGTCATTTTGTGATGATTCATTATCTTTTGCGGTAGTTTGAATAAAAGTCCTACTCATCATCTTTTTCAATTCATCGACTTCTTCATCATACGAGTCCACTCCAACGTTAGATTCATTAAACAGAACATGCATACTTTCTTCTACTACTAAAATACGCCGATTATAAACACGGTATGCTTTACTAGTAGTTGAATAGCCTAGAAATATACCTTCATCAGATTTAGCATCGAATTTTCCCCGATGGTCCTTAGTATTTAAAACAAAACACTTACAACCAAAAACACGAAAATATGAAATTTTTGGAGGTTTTTCATTCCAAAGCTCATAAGGAGTTTTGTCCAAAATAGGTCGAATAGAAACACGATTTAAAATATAACATGCCGTATTGACTCTAAAAAATAAGTAGGTAAATTATTTTCTAAAAGCATTGCACGAGCCATTTCTTGAAGCGTCCTATTTTTCCTCTCAACAACTCCATTTTGTTGAGGGGTTCTAGGAGCCGAAAATTCGTGCTTAATACCATTCAAAGAACAAAAATCATCAAAATCCCGATTAGAAAACTCACCACCATGATCACTTCGAATTTTTGAAACTTTCAAATCCTTTTCATTTTGAACTCTTTTAATAAAAGCTTTAAAGGATTCAAAAGCCTCATTTTTATGCGACAAAAAAGAAGTCCAAGTAAAACGAGTAAAATCGTCAACAATCACAAAAACATAATTTTTGCCGCCTAAACTAGTAATATTAATAGGGCCAAATAGATCCATGTGAAGGAGTTCTAATGGCCTATTAGTAGAAACGGCATTTTTGGGCTTAAAAGAGGACTTGACATGCTTTCCTCTAGCGCATGTTTCACAAAATCTATCTTTCGAGTAGTCAAGTTTAGGTAGACCCTTAACTAATTCTTTTCTCGAAAGTTTAGATAGAACATCCATACTTGCATGTCCAAGCCTCCGGTGCCATAACGAAAAATCAGTATCTAAAACCGAAAAACAAATCTCTTTATTTGGGGAAATCTTGCTTAAATTGATTGTGTATACATTTCCCCTACAACCTTTAAACATAACACAATTTGAGTTAGAGTCAATTATGCTACAATGGGTTGATTCGAATTTAACGATCAATCCTTTGTCACATAGTTGACTAATACTCAATAAATTATGTTTAAGTCCTTCAACTAAATAAACATCATTAATTTTAAAATAATTGTTACCGATTGAGCCTTTTCCAATGATACGACCTTTGGAGTTATTTCCAAAGGTTATGCGCCCACCCTCTTCATACTCAAGCGACGATAAATTTGTTGGGTTGCCCGTCATGTGTCTTGAGCACCCGCTGTCCAAATACCATTTGTCGCTTGACTTTGTTGAGTGTAGGCATACCTACAAAAAGATTTAAGTTAAGAAGGGTACCCAAGTGGATTTGGGTCCACTTGTGTTAGAACCTTTCACTACCCAAATTTGTCTAAGTTTAAACATATTTTTAAATTGACATTGGGTTAGATGATGCCATATTTTGTTACAATAGGTGCACAACACATTCTTGTTGCCATTTGCATATTTTACAAATGGCTTAGAAATATTTTTCTTTTGACTAGACTTGTGTTGATATCCAAGTCCGGTCTTATCCAAATAGGATCTTTGATTACCCAACATCATATTTAAAACTTTTGTACTACCAATGAATCTTTCTAAAGTATTTTTTGAATCTTTCAAATCCTTCTTTAGAGATTCATTTTCAGATTTTAATAAACTAATATCTTTATAATTTTCGCCATCCCTTTTGGTCTCAAGTTGCTTCTTTAATAAATTTAACTCAGTTTTTAAACTTTTATTTTCAGATTTTAACAAATTTAAATTGGAGCTTAAAGATGTATTTTCTTTTTTTAAAGAAGCATATTTGGGACCAAATTTTTGGATATCATTATAAAGATCAAAAAAAGCTTCTAAAAGTTCATCGTAAGTTAAATCATTTACCTCATCTTCTATGTTTGCCATGAAGCAACAATTCAAAGGTGCATCTTCGTAGGTGAGGCTTAAGTTGGAGACCTCCTTGGTTGATTCCTCCTTGTCAGAATCGCTATCATCACTCCAAGCGGCGGAGAAGGCTTTATTCTTCTTTTTCTCCTTTCGGGGAGATTTACTTTCATTTTGGCAGTTATAACTCATGTGTTCTGTTTTATTACAATTGTAGCATTTGACATCCTTTTTAAAAAAGTTTGATCTACCGTTACCTTTGCCCGGCCACTTAGCTCCGTGTTTTCTTTGTATGATCTTCTTTAATTTTCTGGTAAGAAGTGAAATTTCGTCGCCGCATTGTCGAGTCGCCTCCATCTCCTCGTTAGAGTTGAGGGCTATATTTTTTGTTTCGGTATGAATGATGGAAGTAAGGCTCCGTTTTCAATCGTAACTCATAGGTCATAAGGGATCCTATGAGTTCCTCCAATGAAAATTTGTCGAGGTCGCGCGCTTCTTGAATGGCCGCCAACTTTGGTTCCCATGGTCCGTTTTGAGGAAAGCTTCTGAGTATTTTTCTAACAAGATCTGCATCAGAAAAATCCTTTCCCAAAGCCTTTAGACTATTAATAATATTGGTAAATCTAGTATACATATCAGTTATACTTTCATTTGGTTGCACACAAAACATTTCATAATCACGAGTAAGCATATTTATCTTAGATTCTTTTACTTGATTTGTCCCCTCATGAACAATGGCTAATTTATCCCAAATTTCTTTTGCAGTTTTGCATGTAGAAATCCGGTTGAACTCGTTTGGGTCAAGAGCACAATGAAGAGCGTTCATCGCTTTAGAGTTCAAATTAAATTTACCTTTGTCCTCTTCCTTCCACGTGCTAGTTGCCGTGGTAGGCTTGGTGTAGCCATTTTCTACAATGTCCCAAAGATCAAAATCTAGGGATTGTAGAAAAATTTGCATCCGCACCTTCCAATAGGTATAGTTACTCCCGGTGAAGAAAGGAGGACGGGCGATGGATTGACCTTCAATAGTAGCACGAAAAGTTGCCATTAGTCCGCAATGAGACGCGCCCGATACCAAATGAAGGATCAAATGGCAACTAAGAGGGGGGGTGAATTAGTTGACAACTAAAAATTCAAGTAAAAATAAATCAAGATAAAAATTGCACAACCAAATAAAAGATGAAAATCCAACATGGTCATGGTGTGAGCAAAGTCGTAGATTCCGGTCATCCGGAGTACAAGCCCGGCGATCTCGTGTGGGGATCCGGAATTGGATGGGAAGAGTACAGTGTCATAACAAATCCGCAGGGCCTTTTGAAGATCAACCATCCTGAAGTACCACTGTCCTATTATACAGGCCTTTTAGGTGCATGCGCTTTTTGTGCTCAAATCAGAGTGTTTTTCAGTTCAATTAAAATTCATAAAAAAGCGGTCGCAAATCGTGAAAGATATAAAACCAATTCACTAATTCGGAGATAATACAATCTTGCAAGACTTAGTTTGATCTTAACACTTCTATGTTTATATTCCAGGATTGCCAGGTCTTACTGCATACGCTGGATTCTATGAGGTGTCCTCGCCGAAGAAAGGAGAATATGTTTTTGTATCAGCTGCATCGGGCGCCGTCGGCCAGCTTGTTGGGCAATTCGCCAAACTTCTGGGCTGTTATGTGGTTGGAAGCGCGGGTTCTGATGAGAAGGTTCGATCGTCAGAAACTTATAAGTGATTGATAAGATGAAACAATTTCGTCCTAAAATTCTCTGTTGATTGAGAGGAAAGAGGACTGCCACTGTATATTTCGTGTCCGACGGTGTTGCATCTATGTATTGCGTTCCGATTAAGCGAACGGGCGCGGACGTATTCCCACATTACGTTTCTGCTATTTAACCTTTCCCCAGTTTTTTCCTGTTCCAAATGTTCCCTCTCACTTATTTGGTACTTTTTATCAGGTTAATCTTTTGAAGAGCAAGCTCGGTTTCGACGATGCTTTTAACTACAAAAAGGAGCAGGACTTGAATGCAGCATTGAAAAGGTTGGTTGATCCTCTCATATCTGTTTAATTTCTAGCTACTACAAAAGTGTAAGAGGGGAGAACTACTGTTTTATCCGATGCACGACATGCAACACTAACTCGCGTAATTGGCTCCGAATCTGCTCGATCGCTGCGCGACGAAACTCTCAATTTCTTTGAGTACAGGTGCTTTCCTGAGGGCATCGACATCTACTTCGAGAACGTAGGGGGAGCGATGCTGGACGCGGTTCTTCTTAACATGAGGGCGCACGGCAGAATTGCAGTTTGCGGGCTGATCTCCCAATACAATCTCCAGAAACACGAGGGCGTGCACAACCTAATGCTAACCATCCAAAAGCGCATCAGAATTGAAGGATTCACCGTGTTGGACTACGGCTCCAGCTACGGAAAGTTTGAGCAGATGATCCTTCAGTATCTGAAGGAGGGAAAGATCACTTATGTGGAGGATGTTGCCCAAGGACTCGAGAACGGCCCCGCGGCGCTGGTCGGGCTCTTCGCGGGGCGCAATGTCGGCAAACAGTTAGTCGTCGTCGCTCGGGAGTAAAATTTGGGTTGAATTCGGTATGCCGTGATTTCGCAGCTCAGCTATCTGTATAATGTTATAATGATGAATATATACAGCAAAAATGTCTTACACATACAGCAGGTTGTATCCGATTTTAGTAGTGTTTACGGATCAAGTTGTGTAATTCTTGATGTTAATAATAAAATAAATATGTGATCCATACACATGTGTGGTTTACTTTAGTTGACTCTCTGGTTCCATACTTCCATATGTGCTGAAATGAAGTTAAACATATTCTTCTTATTAAGTATAGATCACTTTGTACTCATAAATTTTCGAACGTTAGATCTATTTCTTCGATTATTTTTATTCGTTGTATCATACTATTCAATCAACCAACCACTCAACTTGAAGGGACTACTATCATCTTAACCACAATTCTTTTTATTCAATGGTTAAAAATTTATAAGTACGAAAGAATTTATATTCATAAGAGTATAGTAATCCTTATTATATTATAACCTAGCTCACATGCGTTCATATAGGGCATTTTTTGCAAATAGCCCCCTCATCTTTTTTATTTTGAAAAATAGTCCCAGTATAAAATTATTTACAAAAATGGCTCTACCCCCGCCACGCAAATGCCACGTCAGCGCCACGCGGGCGGGGCTGAGCCAGGTGTTTAAGTTGAACACGGTGAATCATTCACCATGTCTAATACAAATACCCCAAACTTAGCCAAAAAATAGCTAAGTCCCTGGAACTTAGTTGTAGTGGACACGGTGAATGAACTACACAACACTTAGCCATTTTTTGGCTAAGTGCTATATTAGTATTGGACACGGTGAACCATTCACACTGCATCCGCCCGCTAGGCGATTGACGTTTATGACGCGCTGGGCCATTTTTGTAATTAATTTTATACTGGAGTTATTTTTCAAAATAAAAAAGGTGAGGGAGCTATTTGCAAAAAAAACCCGTTCATATATGATTTTTTTTTCTTTATAAATATAAAACTATTACGCCGTGATATGAACAGTGAACGTGCGATTTTATTTATTTATATTCCTTTATCTTCATTCCGTACAACGGAGCCTAATGGATTCTCTTCTCCTTTTTGAAAAAGAAAACCCCGTTTGGTTTTATTATAGATCTTTCACGTTATGTACAATTTTTTTTTTTTTTTTAAATGGGACAATAAAAAATATATTTTATAAAAACTATGACTATCAATGGTCCATTATCTTAAAAAGCAACCAAAATAGGATCCCAAGGGGCCAATGATGGCTACATCTATTTATTTTTCAACGACTGAGTCATGGTCGACCCGCATTTTTCAGGATTTGTGTGGTTAGTGATTACGCAATCAAGTCATGTGAGATATACTTCTCTCCAAAAATATATATATATTTTTTCTTGGTGCAATGTCATATATTAACCAACTTAATTCGATTATTATACCGACCGTCCCTACAGTTTCGTGTGCCAAGCCATGAGCTGCAGATCTCAGACCCAGTCAATCCTGCTGATCTACATTTCTAATGCAAGCTTATTTCAACCAACAAATACAAGAATACAGCGTATCTATCTCAAAAAAAAAAAAAAAAAAATCGAGCTATTATTATAGATTATGAAGATGAATGAATTGCAAGACCAAAAATGTGAGCACTTGATTGTGACAAAGATTTTATTATTATTAATGTTAATTTTATATTTTTAGTTGGTTCAATATTTTTTGTTTCTAATTCATTTATTTCATTTAATTGTAAATGTGAACGCGAATCTAATTGTGATTCGAACTTAACTTTTATCAACCACTAAATCCTTTGCCAACTCCTGTAGGGACGGTCGACCGGAGTGCAAGACACTACCTACAGAAAATAGATGGCAAGTCTTGTTCCACTAGTTTGCATGTGTCAACTTACCAGCAACCCTTAAAATAAAATATATATTTTCTAAAAATTGAAAGTACGATAGTAAATTTATTTGATTCATTTATTATTAAAAGAATAAATTTGCTGAAAGTATAAAGCAACTAAAATTTTAAATACCAATCATCACGGTGAAAAAAATTATTTTTAATTTTTTAATTTTTTGGAAATTAAAAATTGATTGGGGTCAAATAGTCACTAACCTATTGGTTGTAGGTTCTTTATCTGCCATTTACGACTTTCTTGTCATCTGCACAGGACCCCCACTCACTTCACATTTTTTTTTCTCCTCCAAAATTTTATTTTTTATTTTTTTAATTTTTTTTAATATCTTAATCCTCGAGGCACAAACTTTTGCGTGTATTCTAAATTAAATTCAAAACTAGCTCTATTAGATCTCAGTGATTAATAATTCGCAAAATTTACAGCTTTATTTGTGAAAAGTTAATTTAAAATGATTGAATGTCAAAGGAATTTATCTAAAATAAAAAAAAAGAAAAAAGGTTGAGGCTCTTTTTCAAAATAACCTATGGTTGAGGTGTTCATATACATTTTTCACCTATTTTTAAACCCGTACTGCTTCTTTACCGCGCATTGGCGCATTCGCGCACTGCTCATCCTTTATAAATACGACAAATCGAACTAAATATAAATTGAAGCGCAGGAAAAGTAATAATTCCCAACTCCGAAAGAAAAGAAGGGAATAATAGGTTCGCCGAACCCCCCTCCTCTCAGATCCCCAGTTCCTCGATCGGATCCCACCAAACCCTACACTCCTCCGCGAATTCGCGATCTCAGGAGCTCCAAATCGAGCTCCGATTCACCTGCTGTAGCCCTAATTCGGCGATCTAGGGTTTGGATCTGGTGGAGATGGAGGTGGCTGCGAAGCTGAGGCGCGGGATCTCGCGCCAGTTCTCCATGGGGTCGTCGGCGATACGCCGCGGCGGCGGCGGCGGCGGCCTTTTAGGGTTCCGGCGGCAGGCGTCGGCGAGGTTCGCCTTCGGGCGGCAGGCGTCGGCGCGGTTCGCCTTCGGGCGGCAGTCGTCGCTCGACCCGAACCGGCGGAGCCCCGTGAGGGAGGCGGCGGAGCTGGCGGTGCCGGAGAACCTCGACGCCACCATGCAGCTGCTCTTCATGGCCTGCCGCGGCGACGCGAAGGGGGTCGAGGACCTCCTGAAGGATGGAGTGGATGTGAACAGCATCGATTTGGATGGTCGCACCGCGCTGCACATCGCGGCGTGCGAGGGGCACGCCGACGTCGTTAGCCTTTTGCTCGGTCACAGGGCCAACATCGATGCCAGGGATCGCTGGGGGAGCACGGTATCCATTTGCTTACTTCCTCATCATGTGCTTGTACTGATTTTCAGAAAAATCCCATCAAACGAAGAAATATCCCGTTAGATTATGAAATATCATACCTAAAAAGTTATAAATACCGTCAAATTTTAAGGGGGAATAGTTAGATCTAACATATTGAAAGGTCAGATAGTAAAATTTAACATTTTTAGTTTGCATATCCATTTCAAATGCACTATAGTTCACGGAAGTTCCGTAACGTTTTTTCATTTCTCTAATTGTGAAACTTTGCAATGTCTCGAATAGGAAATTATTACTGTTCTGCTTTGTTTGATTGCAGGCGGCTGCAGATGCTAAGTATTATGGCCATGTTGAAGTATACAATCTCTTAAGATCTAGAGGAGCCAAGACTCCGGTAATTTATAACATTTTTCTTCTGTGTTGTAGATTTCCTGAAACCTGCTTGTTTTGTCATCTTAATATTTCTCGCTTTCCAGAAAACCAGAAAGACTCCAATGACTGTCTCAAATCCTCGAGATGTTCCAGAATACGAGCTGAACCCGCTAGAGCTTGAGTTCCGGAGAGGCGAAGAACTCTCAAAGGCATGTTTACAAGAACTGTCTAGTATTTATTTGGGTAATAGTATTCATTATTCCTATTCATTATAAGGGTTTGTAAAGTTGATGATTGGAAGAATGGATATGATCTTAACTGGTGATAACTGATGATCACTACTTAAAATCCACTTTGTTGCTTCTTATATGCCCTGTCCAATGTTGTGCTGAAATCATGTGCTTATTATCTGTTACGACCGAAAAGTCTCATTGTGATAAAATTACCAATAAACAATCTTTATTGGAATTTCTATCTTCTATCTTTATGGTATTCACAATATGAATGTCTTCATCTAGCATCTGTCCTCCATTTAGCATATCAGTCTTTTTTCCAAGATATCTTTGCTGGAGTGACTGAAGAAGTTGTTGATTTATATCCACGACCTTTGACATGTATAGGGCATGTATCAAGTGGCTAAATGGAATGGAACAAAGGTTTCTGTGAAGATTCTTGACAAGGAAGCTTCGGATCCAGATAGCATGTAAGTGCCTATTGTTGCTAATTTTGTGCTAAGAATTCTACTGGATCAAACTTTTAACATATAATTTTTGGTGTAAAATTATTGACTGATCTACTTCCCTTCTATAAGCTCCGACACAGTTATGGTGCGTGTGATTTGTTAAAATATATTTAGATATCCTATAGTTTCGTAAGATTATTCATTGATTTCAGTTGCTTATTGTGAAATAAATGTAAGAGCCTATTCCACTTTACACCTTGCATATAGCGACAGAAAACAGCAAAATTATCTACCAAAAATTCACCGCCATGTTATCAGCAACAACAGCCTTTTAGCTTTTGTGATCGACTATTGCACTGAACATTTCATTCCATCTCTATATTCTCTCAGTCAGTAACCTTCTTGGTTCGTGTTAATTGATCATTTTTTTTCTTCTTTTCCTTCATATAATGTTTGTTGCCATTTCATCTGCTACAGAAATGCCTTCAAACATGAGCTCACTCTATTGGAGAAGGTTCGACACCCTAATGTGATCCAGTTTGTGGGAGCTGTTACACAAAATATACCTATGATGATTGTCTCGGAGTACCTTCAAAATGTAAGTATATGCTAATTTGTAGTGTATAATCTAGGGTAAAGGTTTTACTCTTTGTTCCTAATAATAAGGGTACACACCATGTTTACTGTGTTATGTATTTTTCCATGGTTCTTTTATAACTTTCTTCCACATAGTTTTGCTATGATTTTTTTTGTCTCACCAATTTCTACAAATTAAAACTTTAATGTATTTTATTCTCCAATCTACTGATTATTTTTATCCTTTTGCTAGAATTTCTATTTCATACTGAGTAGATGTATATTAATTGCTATTTCATACTGAGTAGATGTATATTTATTGCAAGACAATTGAAATTCTTAGTAAACACTTGAAAGTCATACTATTTTAAGTAGATCCTTCTTTAGCAGAGCATGAGTAAACAATGTTATTTTCCTGCTGCTATTGAAACTCAGGGTGATTTAGGAAGTTATCTCCAAAAGAAAGGGCGCATAGAGACCTATAAAGCTCTGAAATTCGCCCTTGATATTGCCAGGTATGTGCTGATTGCTTCTGGAAATTTGAAATTGGCTTTTTTGCTCTTGCCAAATATTCTATTTGGTTTCTTTCTTCTAAGGCCAAGTCTTAACCTGTATCAGTTTATTCCAAATAAATATAATCAGATGGTGATGAACATGCCTAAAATTGTTGTATCAGATGCTCCATCTTCCTTCATATTTCATATATCATGTGTGCTTTAGTCATCTCATGCTCCTTGTTCTTCTAATTAACAAGGTTGGAGAACAAAAACAAACTAAAAGAAAGCAGTATGTTGCATATTTGTTTTGTGGCTTTGAATAGATGTGTGTCAGTGACAAATATATGCTTCCTTTATGACAATATTAAAGTATATTAGTTATCCTTTACTTGAAAAGTTGTTACCTGAATGTTGATATCTTTTGTACCCAGGGGCATGAATTATCTTCATGAATGCAAACCAGATCCAATCATCCACTGCAATTTAAAGCCAAAGTAAGATGATAGAGTGAGAAAGTTGCCTTTTACATAGTATAACTAGTATCTTCTCTGAATTTATTTGTACCTATGCGGCTATGTACCATGCTTTATGATGTTTTATTAAGGTGCCAGAAATATTTTTCGGGATGATGGTGGTGGCCATTTGAAGGTGGCGGGCTTTGGGTTGATTAGTATACAGAAAATGTCCACAGACAAATTTAAATTAGCACATCCAGTCACTCCTGATGACAGTAAGTTACCTTTTCTGTACCCTAAATTTGAAATAAGCTTTACTTGAAATTAATATTTTCCCTTGCAATAAACTCTTTGATGATGATGATAATGTTGATTGCGATGACAAATTTTTATCAATAATTGCTGCATTTTACCTAGTTATATGAGTGTTTGCATTTAATTTGACATCTTTCTGTGTACCTATAAATAATTAATCTCTGACGTCTGAGTCTTTTTTGCACTCGGATTGCTATTCCTTCAAACAGCTTTTTTAATGGCATTCTGTTGGTCCTGTCGATCATATCTAACGTGGATCATTTGTCGATGATTGTAGGTGTATATGTGGCACCTGAGATTTACAAGAATGAAATATTTGACAGAGGTGTCGATTCATTCTCATTCGGTCTCATTCTCTATGAGGTTTGTCAAAACCATAACTTTTTTTTTTATTTCTTCCTGAAATGAAAGACCATAGGGTGATTCCATATGGGTTGTCAAAATCATTCTTGTTTCACTCATTGAGTTTCAGATCTGTGAAGTAACTTTTTTTGAGTTGGAGAATGATCTTTTCATGTAGATATCAGGCATAGCACGAAATGTTGCGTGCATGTGCAGGTTGTTATACTTAAATACTAATATAATATTTGCAAATATTATGAATTTTGCAACATCACATCAAGAATTTGAGTGGGACATGAAGTATATATCATGGCGGTTGAAATGCTATGAGATGTTCACGAAATATATTGTCTCAGGCATATCAAGGTTCGGCGCCCACGAATTGAATCTAATTGTTATTTATTTTACCTTTTTCAAATTGTCATAATTGTTGGATCAGATGGTTGAAGGCACACCTCCTTTCCACCCCAAGGCTCCAGAAGACGCCGCTAAGATGATCTGCTTGGAAGGATTGAGACCACAGCTGAAGAACAAATCTAAAAGCTATTTTCCTGAATTAAAGGAGTAAGTATTCTCTTCCTAACTTACCAAGTCTTAAGGTGTGAAGCCATATTTAAATTTTCGCATTATATCGATCTTTCCATGCAGATTGATAGAGGAGTGTTGGAATCCACAGCCTGAAGTGAGGCCGACATTTGCAGAGATAATTATCCGTCTGAACAAAATACATGCCAATTCTTCTAAACAGAGTCGGTGGAGGGACAATTTTAAACTCCCATGGTATGTGGTTCTTAATAAATGAACTTAAACTCAGAAAACTTTAATTAATTAGTCTACTTATATGCAGTACTACTACATCGTCTATCTCTGAACTTCTATCTTGAACGAATTATTAGATGCTTCTATAATTCTTTTAGCGGCTTACATCGTTTATTACAGATGTAGGCTCTACAATTTACAAAGGCTATACTTAGTTAGATTTGTTCCTTTATTAATCAATACTAGCTTTTCTTTAATTGCACTTTTCTTAATTCTGCGAGTCATTTCATGAGGGCCTATACATTTCATCCATTGCAGGAAATAGAGCAGAGGAAGGTTGGCGCTCGGTCGATTCTCCCCAGACTGTTGTGCGATTAGTAGCAAAATAATTTTCTGCGAATAATAAGGTGCGCTGCAGTGAATATTCATGCGGAGGAGCTGAAAGAGTTCCATTATTGTACGAATTGTAATTAATTCATATATCCCTATTAGGTACTTTTCTTTTTGTCGATGCTACTATCAAACATCTGCTATCTCAAAGTAAAATAACTCGTCTTTCACTCTTCGAGTTTTTCATCAGATCTAGTGTCCTTGTCTTGTTTTTTTTTTTTATTTTATTATTTTTTTTTCTGTCCAGTTAATCCCCTACGAATTTAGCAGTAAAAGTATTATTTTTGTACATAATTTGCTAATTCTCAGCATCTGCAGATCATGAGATATTATTTTTTCCATCTCTCTATTTTGAGGTAATAGTAGATGAAGCAGAAACAACTAATGAACTTCGGTTGGGTAGTGATCTCTACACATACATTTGTAGGAAATACATTCCCAATAAAACAGTTATCTCTCGTCTTATCGCGAAAAGCCTAATACATGGTTTCGGGTGTGCTCCCACAAAGAAAATCTTTTTTCTTTAAACAATGGTCTGGTTCGGGGGTTAAGTAAAAACTTATTATTTCAGGAATAGGATTAAATTCAGCATTAAGGTGGGGTTAGAGTAATTTTGTATTTGATTGAAAATTGAGTTTAATTCAGAATAAGATAAAATAGTGTTTGGTTGGAGTAAGTGGATAAAAAAAATAATGGGTAAAATAGTGTTTTGTTTGGTTGGAATAGTGAGATTCTTCAAATTGGGTATTTGAAAATAATCAATTTGGATTATGGTTTATCAATTTGGCTGCCGCTGGTGTATTGTTGTTTACTTTAAAGCTCCTTAAAATGAAACATTATAATTTTTTTTTTATAGAAAAACTATGTGAAAAATTGTATTTCCTAGTAAGTAATGACAGAACAATGGGGCTTGCCCTGACACTACCACTCTCAGACTAGCTTCCACCTCTTTTACAAGCACCCACTCCCGCATAATGGGGGCTTCAGAAAAACCAAAGCGAGAAATTAATGAATTCCGTGGATTTGATTCCACCTCTCTCTCATTCTGTTTGAAATCGCAGAGTCGATCTTCTTGTAACTATTAAATAAAAATTTTATAACTTTCTTTTTTTTTTTTTTTTTTTTTGAGGAAAGCAGTTATAAATTTTTATTTGTCAAGCATGTGTTCGATTAACGAAACCAAGAGACAGAAAACACAAAACACAGGAACCGGAACCGACGGAACAACACAGATTACAGTCGATGAGGACTCAAAACTTTATAACTTTTCATGTCAAAATAAATAAATAAATATCGTGACTACTTTTGACATCAAATAAATCAATAAATAAATAAAAGGCCTTAGAATAAATATTGTGACTACTTTGACATCAAATAAAAAAAAGAAAAAAAAGGCCTTATATTCACGTGTGGTCGTGTTGTTATCTCAGTTTTGGAGAATCCTGGTTTCTATCGATCACTTCCTCTCCTCTCCTCTCTTTTACCCGACCCTTCTCTCTCTCTCTCTCTTCGCTTGTGAAGTAACCAATCTCTAATCTCAGTACGATTCCATACCCAATCTTTCCCTTTTTTCTTTTTTTCTTTTTTCTTTCCCCCCTTTTTTTTTATTTACCTTCGTTTTTTTCTTTTTTTCTTTTTCATAATCATTGGCGAGTTCCGTAACAACAATAGAGCGGAGTCCAATTTTAACCGAGAAAAAAAAACACCCTTTTGACGCGAATTTGCGCATTAACGAATCGTTTTCCACACGCTTCGATGGTCTAATCTCTTGTTGCGATTTTCTAAGAAATACTTTTCATTGTGGATTCCGCAGAAAAGTAGCATTTTTTTTTTTTGTATTATTTGCCTATTATAATTTTGCAGAGGCGATAGAGTTGTGTAGGATGAGGCTCATAAAGGTTGCGACTTGTAATTTGAACCAATGGGCGATGGATTTCGATACCAATGTGAGGAACATCAAGGAGTCGATATCTAGGGCTAAAGAAGAAGGGGCCGCAATTAGGATCGGCCCCGAGCTCGAGATTACGGGTTACGGTTGTGAGGATCATTTCCTGGAGCAGGACACTGTCACGCATTCGTGAGTTGTTGTTTCATAGATTTCATGCTCTAATTTCTCGTTCCTCCTTGTTTTTGGCTTAATTTTCCATATTGCTACTTTTTTTTTATCGCACAAGGGAACAAAAATTACTAATTGGGGGAGGATAGTTTGTTTTGATAGTAGGAGTGAAATTACTTATCTTCTTATCAGATTTCTATTTGCTTGTCACTGATTTTATGGTAATCTAGCTATATGTTAATAAAACAGTATTTTTTTAAAAAAATATTTGAGAAAAAAATCACTAAAAATGATCTCTTGCTGTACTTATCTCGTTAGAAGAAATTACAACTTTTTTCGTCTTACGTAATTATATTGGCGAATTCCATGCAAAGGCCTAGCATGGTATTAATTGGTCTGAGAATTTGATATCAAGGTTACTTTATTTGATATATGATTTTTCGGTCACACCTTATGCTCAGCACTATTCATTTAGACGCATTTGAACAAGGGCACTGGAACTAGGTTTATTGCAAAAACCTAGTTTTTCTATTCAAAAGGTTCACTTTGTCACATCAATTCTCTCTATTTTGCCTCTTTTAAGTGCTTAATAAGTTTGTTTTTCTTTTGTACCAATTTTATTTTGAATTAGTCTTAATGTAGCTGTAGAAACTACTGCTTCTACTAAGACAGTTGAAGTATTTTTGTGCAGATGGGAATGCTTGAAGGATATTTTATCAGGTGATTGGACTGACGATATACTATGCAGCATAGGAATGCCTATCATTTTTGAAAGTGTGCGGTACAATTGCCAGGTTTTCTGCTTAAACCGGAAGATAATCATGATTCGCCCAAAGATGGCCCTTGCAAATGACGGAAACTATAGGGAATTTCGGTGGTTCTCTGCTTGGACATTGAAAGACAAACTTATGGACTTCCAACTCCCAACTGATGTTTCTGAGGCTATATCTCAGGACTCGGTGCCCTTTGGCTATGGATACATCCAGTTTCTTGATGTGTAAGTGCTAACCGCTGGTTACTTAATTAAAAGTTCAGTAGCCTGTTCAAACTACTTAGTAAAGCCTCTTCATTTGCTTCTGCCTGCTGTCATTAGTGGCTTCACTTTGTGTTGGCATCTTTTCCTCAATCTAAAGTTGCTTGTTAAGCAAGAGCAAACTTGAAAATTGTTTCTTTCTTTCTTTTTCGTTCATGTTATATTGGTAAAAGAGGTCGTTAGAATCAGATTCTCTTTTCTTTTCTTTTTTGGTGAGAATGTGTAAAAAAGTCTTATTGCATGAAAAATATTATTAATTTATTTTTGTAAGCAAATTCTCAAACATGTTGATCTGAGATATTCCCGCGATACTATTATCTGTGAAATATTCAAGCCAATGCTTTTCCATGTACTCAAATTACTTATTTAATGATCTAAATATGGAGGGAACTGTTCTCGGTACATTCATTAGTATGCATTTTCAACTGCTTCTTTTGTACCTGTCAGATCTTTGGCTGCTGAAACTTGTGAGGAGCTCTTCACTGCAGATGCTCCTCGGATCGAGTTGTCACTGAATGGTGTTGAGGTCTTTATGAATGCAAGCGGAAGTCACCACCAGCTAAGAAAACTGAACCTTCGAATTGATTCAATAAAAAATGCAACCCGTTTTTGTGGAGGTGTTTACATGTACAGTAATCACCAAGGATGTGATGGTGGCCGCCTTTACTATGGTATGCAGTTTTCTTATTAGAGCATTGATCTATAAAAGTAGTTCAACAGGGAAATCAGAAAGTACTCCAAATTGTTATTGATCAATCAGCTTGAGTGGCAACCAGCTAGTTTTTCAGGTTTTCAAACTTGATGTCCAGTTCAGTTGGCTATGTTTGAAATATGATTCACCAATTACACGTGGTGTACCTTAGCCAAACTGTAGCGATCACAGAGATAACTCATAACTGCATTGAAGAGTATCTATAATGATTACAAGGATAACTGGGGATGAAGGGATTACATTATTCTTGGTTTTGGTTGGCATAGTATTCCCAGATAATCCTTGAATAACCCAATTAGACCAGAACAGCTATCCCCTGCTTTCTTCTTGTCGTCATGGTTGGTAACCTGAGCAATATTCTAGGGCATCCTTTGGTTGGGGATAAGAAGCAGATAACTGAACTCGTTTTTGTAACTTAATTGATCAACTTATAAGTGTTCTCTTTATTGTTGATTCTTCTTGCTAGATGGATGTTGCTGTATTGCTGTAAATGGAGATGTGGTTGCACAAGGGTCTCAATTTTCCTTGAATGATGTTGAAGTGTTGAGTGCTCAAGTAGATCTTGATACTGTAAGAGATATTCCCTTGTAACTTTTATGTATAATAATAGACCAATTTGTTAACATTAACTGAAACTATTTTAAGCCCCTTATGCTAGTTGCTTATGTACTGCACAGACAATCATGAAGGGAGAGACAGGTTATGATTCGGATTTATAAATTTACAAATCTTGCTTTCCTTATTTGTTACCTTGTGAAATCAGTATTTCATTGTATTCCATTAGTAACAATAGTCCATATGGAAATATATCGTATTAATGTTGTTCTTGTTTCTTAAATTCATGGTAATCACATTTCATGTTCCACAGGTTTCTAGCTATCGAGGATCTATGAGTAGTTTCAGGGAGCAGGCAAGTCGCAAATTGAAGGTTCCCTACGTGAAGGCACCATACAAACTTTGTCAACCATTTAAACTTGGAATGTTTCCCACTAGCCCAGTTGAAGTAAGCTTCCTTTTTTGCCCTAAAAGTTTTGAGAAAATAGTACACAAAACCAGTATGCTTATTTTTGTTGCTATTATGTGGTGTAAAATTCATTAGGTTGTTCATAACGGTCATTTGTGGCATGCAGATTAAGTATCACTGTCCTGAGGAAGAGATAGCATTTGGGCCTGGCTGTTGGCTGTGGGATTATCTGCGAAGGAGCGGGGCTTCTGGCTTTTTGCTTCCTCTTTCTGGAGGAGCAGATAGTTCTGCGGTTGCAGCTATTGTTGGCTGCATGTGCCAACTAGTTATAAAAGGTTAGATCTGCACCGATATTTTTTCAAATAGGCTATGATGTTTATTTTTATTTTTATTTTTCCTGGCCGGAAGCATGAACCTGCTTTTTTTTTTGTTTCAAATTCACTCAACAACTTCAATACTTGTTATGCTAGTTCACCAATGTCCTAATGTGTCTACCAGTTTGCTAAGGGACGTGGTAGTGACCGTTTAATCCCACATGCCCTTTTTGCCTTTTCTTTATAAAGATAAAATCCTATTTCAGTTGTTGCTAAAAGCATTCTTGTGTTAAGATGTTCTCCAAGTATACAATCTCCTTTCTGCTCGAACCTTTTGTTTGGCCATTTTACTAATTATGCATAGGCCTGAAATCTTTACTTAGATATACAAAAAGGAGATGAGCAAGTAAAGGCTGATGCCCTTCGGATTGGCCAGTATAAAAATGGGGAGTTTCCAACCGACAGTCGAGAATTTGCGAAGCGCATATTTTATACAGTTTACATGGGAAGTGAGAACAGGTATGAATCTATTTATATCTAAGTTGTATCAGCCCCTTAACTTCATGTTCAGTAAGCCTACAGCTTTTCATCCAAGTAACTTATCATTACATGCTATTTTCTTATTTTAGTAGCTTCAGTCCACTGTTTGATAAATCATTTGACATTCACTACCTTTGATGATAGAAGTTTACTGTGCTTTTCAGTTCTGAAGCTACTAGATCACGTGCAAAGAAGCTATCTGATGAGATTGGTTCATGGTACCTAGACGTGCATATAGATACTGTTGTTTCTGCATTGATCTCTTTATTCGAGAAGTTAACAGGGAAGCGTCCACGATACAAGGTGAGCATATATTACAGTCAATTGTAGAGATTATATTTGCAGGGTTTAGGGCTTTCAGTGGCTAGTACCGTCTTGTTGTTGTGAAGCCATACGTTCTAATCTTTTGTAGTTGCAACAAAATTTGTTTTATGTTTCTGATCAGATGCGTAACTAGTAATATTGTGTAACTATCAATATTCTGAATCACGAGATGGTGTATAATCTTATCCTCTATCATGAAGTGTCGCTAATGACCAGTGCCATTCTTTTTAGCGTGACCAAGTATTACCGCACAACATTAATGGCCTATCAAATGCAGCCAATCTGTAGGTGGTTACTTGTTAAATCGCAAAATGTGAATTTATAAGGCAGCATTTTTGTTGCATTAGTAGTATGTTGCCCCAAATTGCTTAGCATGACAAGACTACCACTTTGCCAAATCTATAGGTTGATGGAGGATCAAATACGGAGAATCTGGCTTTGCAGAACATTCAAGCTCGAGTGAGGATGGTATTAGCCTTTATGTTGGCATCTCTTATGCCCTGGGTTCATAATAAATCTGGCTTTTATCTCGTACTTGGTAGCTCGAATGTGGATGAAGGCTTACGTGGTTATTTGACTAAGGTAAAAGCTGAGGTTCTACTTCTGTTTTCTTATTTTCCTCAAATTGCTTTGAACTAACATGAATTGGTGGTCAATATTGAGCATTACTCATTTAACGAGCTAAAGTTGGCCTTTTTTATCATTCTAAATTCTGAATGCATTGATGCAAAATTTCATGTGGTGAGAGATGCTTTGTGTATTCAAATCTGGAGATATCTATATACATTACCCTGCAAAAACTACCTTTCTTCATATATCTATGCAGAACAACAACACTATCTGATAAACCTTTTCTAACAGAATACAAAATTTTCCCTGCACATTAGATGACTCTTTCAACTCAAGAAAACAATATTTTTGTAAGAAGCTGCGCATGATGGCTGCATATGAAAATTAGATTTGATAGAAGTATTTGTGTAAACAGATGATCTTGCTGAGAATGAAAGTATACCTGATATTGGCAGTATATATACAATTTTTAAGATCTCTTCTTTCTTGTGCAAAATCCACAGTATGATTGCAGTTCGGCAGACATAAATCCCATAGGGAGTGTGAGCAAGCAGGATCTCAGGGCCTTTCTTCGTTGGGCAGCTGTTCACCTCCAATACCCTTCTTTGGCAGATATCGAAGCGGCACCTCCAACTGCAGAACTGGAGCCCATTCGTTCCAACTATAACCAGGTATATGTTTGGTACTCGAAAGCTCAAACACACAATTCCAAGTTTCATTTTTCTGAAATGAAATCAGACCGAGTTATAACTGTGTGATTCTCCACTCATGTAGTTCTTTTAGGATTTGGAATATGAAAAACAAAAGAGTAATTAAGTGGTTCTTCTTTCGGAAACTGCTTTTCATACAAAGATTGCTCTCTATATGAATCAGTTGGATGAAGTGGACATGGGGATGACCTATGAGGAATTATCGATATATGGAAGACTCAGAAAGATTTTCCGCTGCGGCCCTGTGTCAATGTTTCGGGTTGGTGCTGAAACCTTGAATGCACTTTTTTTGGAAACTCATAATCACAATACACTTCACTAGGATATTAAAACTTTCACGTTACTAGGAAATCGAAACTTCTTGGCGGATTTTGTTTTGTTTCTTTTCCCTTTCTTTTAATTTGATTTGTTGACATATGAACATAAATTGCAGAATCTATGCCACAGATGGTGTGGGAGATTATCCCCATCAGAGGTTGCAGACAAAGTGAAGTACTTCTTCAAGTACTATTCCATCAACCGGCATAAAATGACCGTCTTAACACCATCATACCATGCTGAGGTATCTTTTCTCTTCAAAAAATGCTAATTTTTGCGCTAAATTTTCTCGCCTATCAATTTTGCTCAATTATGCCCCTGCTTTGGCAGAGCTATTCACCAGAGGACAATAGATTTGACCTTCGCCAGTTCCTGTACAATTCGAGATGGCCCTATCAATTCCGCAAGATCGATGAACTCGTCCAAGAGATGGATGAGGATCCTAGAACTCCTGAAGTTCAACAAGTGCTGCAAAGGAAGGACTTGGATGTTACATCTGGGCACGGAAGCGGGATGGGAGTTGCCGCGGTGGGATCTGGCAATCCAAGAGCTGGTCTCTAAAAGAGACAATAGCTAAGAAGTTAATGAAATAATTACCAGGTTCTCCCTCATCCATTCCTTTTCGCTATAAAATCGGAATCGGCAATAACCCGCTAAAAACCAGTGTCACTAGCAATTCCAGGAGAAGCTGATACTGTAACAACAGAAATTGAGAGCAGGGATTACATTTCAGAGTTAGTTCGTTTCGTAATAAACATTCAACACTTACATACACCTTACACAAGTTGAGGGAAACGACAAAGAAAAAAGAAGCCTTGTCCCCTAACTTTGTCCTGGAAATTTTAAGTTTCTGTAATTAGTTAGTTCACCTGGGGGTCTTGACAAAATTTTTTTGTGCTCTCATATATAGGAATTAAAATTTGACTAATAAAGCTTTTCTATGTGGAAAGACATGTATAGTTTATTTATGTTGAATTTTTTTTTTTTTTTTTTACCCCTTTTCCGGCAGTAAATGTGCTCTTGACTCATCACAGACCTGCTTTTTCAATCTTCTAATTATGGCTGCATCAGAAGAAAAAAAAAAAAAAAAAAAAAAAAAAAAAACTTTGCACTTATCATTACTCTTATTTATTCTTCCATCCACTTGTGACTCTATAGCTGCTAAGAAAGATCCAAAATAGGCTAGGGCTTGTAGGGCTTGGTTGGTTCTCGGAAAAGTCTCTTCTCTACAGCATGGGGGAGTGGTCATAAATAAAGTTTATCTCTAATCATTTTTTTGTTCTTTTCAAAATTATCAAAGTAATTTCAATTAACTCAAAGTAATCTGTAACGTGTTTGTGTTCGGGTACGTTATATCATCATGGTGTACGATTACATTGCTTAGTTTGTGATACACCAGTTTTGTGCCCTCTATTTCGTGGATTCCAGTTCTAATTTGGACTTCTTTTCATGATAATATTTTGTGAGACTCCAGATAGTCCTATATATGAAATATAATAGGGCTAAATTTTTAACCCGGCTTAAGTATTTTAGGTGGTAATAAGATCTAAGAGGTGAAAAGAATTAAGCGTACTAGGACAAGAGTCGCCCTAGGATGGGTGACCTTTTGGAAAGTTGGGGCGTCACAGATGGTATAAGAGCCAATTACGAAGTGTGAGAAGGGTTTGGATGACGGGAAGATTAGAATACAGTTCGAGGACATAGCACAAAATCCAACTCTTCCGTGATGTGAGCTTCAAGCAAACATATAATTTGAGTTAGTCAAACAAATATACATACACATACTTCTCTGCAGCTAAAATACACATAAATACTTCTCTGCAGCTAAAATTCTCCATACTAAAACATCTACATTACAATACCAAAAACAGAACCCTAGTACATAAGCAGCCAAAAGTACACCCGAAAGAGGAAAACCACCGATTGGCACCAACCCAAGAAGCACTTGGCGTTGACAAGCTTCGGGTACCGGAAAGCACTAATTCATGACGAAGCTCGGCTTTCTCCACCAAAATCACTAACCGCTAACTAGGTCAGACTGAAGAAACACCCGCGACGACGGAATAGTTCGTCTGCGCAACTTCTTTGCATACCTGATCGAGAATGGCGAGGAAGTCCCTCACCACCATGAAGAACCTAAATGGGTGAGCTTCCTCCTTGGCGCAATCTCCGTGGAAGTACTCCGTTAGCTCCCTCACCAGAGATAGTGTTATGCTCTCTTGGGCCTGAACTTTCACAATTTCGCCTTCTGCCCTTCGCAGGAAGGCGCTCATCACTTCGTGGAACCGCAGGTTTCGGTCTGTTGTACTTAACGCAGTATTCAGTCTCAGTACGCTGTGAATTTTTCCGATCCCTTCTGCGAGCTTTGATACGCTACCGCTTAGTGCGTCTGAGTCCACAACAGCTGCCTTTTTCACATTGTTGAGCTCCAATCCAAGCCTCGAAACAACATGAAGGCCAACTTTTTTGCACTCGAGATCATTGAAGAGAGGACTTTTGTCCGGTTCAACCGTTTGAAATTGGGTAGAGAAATGGCGATAGCCTTCGCCTTTTGCGATTTCCTGGACGACGAAGTGAAGGAGGGTGGTCCTCCCGTCGGAGGCTTTTACATCGACGAGTTTCAAAAGAGTGTCGAGCTTAAAGGCGTGAGCGTCACCACGGTTTGTGCCAACGTTCATTCGGTTCCCGGTCTTCAGAACAGCTTCTAGAAGCTTGTGGAACAATCTGCTTCCCTTTAGCTCTTCACAAGCCCCCTGCAAAATGGAAAAAAAAAAACACAAGGAAAAAGCTAATTATCACAAAAAATCGGAAAGCGATGAGTTGTCTTTTGTTTATTTAGAGTAAACTTAATTTCATATTAAGACCATCCGACCATATGTATGTAGCAGTGAATATGTAAAAGAAAATGTTGCACAATAGGTAAGTTCCCATTGTGGCATTTACAATTCTCACTGTTTCCACTTTTTTTTCTTTTTTTTTTTGTCTCCTCATCATTCACTGTATAATTGCTGCACTACTAGAACTATTTCAAGGAAAAATATGTGATAAAACCAATAAATGATTCCTTTCATGTGAATTCAACATGCTCTAATCTGCTTAAAGTCGATACGCTATTATTCTACATGAGTAGAATACAACAACTCTAATATTAGATAATTAAATTTACCTCGAGAGTAGTAAATAAATTCTTCACGTCATTGATCTCTGAGTCGAAATTGGCAATGTAAAGCATCGCATCAACTCTCTTAAAAGTGAATGGCACGTCTAGCATTGCCTTGAGGAATGATTCGGCCGGTCCAAGCTTGACTGGGGAATCATCATTGTGTTCTCTCAGTTTAACCTCCTCTTCTTTGGTTGGAGCCATTTTCATGAGCAGCTCTAGAAGATCATTTCCCAGCCCTTCCGTATTACCTGTTACGAACAAAGACGATACTGTCTGAAATGCCAATCGTCGTCAAGATGTAAATGTTGCGCAATAGAAGACAATAACAACTGATTAAACTTTTTTTATTAGATAGCGTGCGGAAGATAATTCCCATGTATAGATGAAATATCAGAATTTAATAGCCAGAAGGAAATGACAAAAGTAAAGGGTTTAAGGGAGAAGAGTACAACATAAGTTCAATCATTGAGAGAGAGAGAGAGAGAGAGAGAGATCAACTTCCCTTATGTTATAAATAGAACCCTACAAAAAATGGACATGTGCAAAATTTATACTTGAGGTACTGAGAATTACTATTAAGATAATTGTTATTGCAAGGCAAATGACAATAGAATATTTATAGATAATATCCTTATTCAGCATCAACTAAGTAAACATCGAGCATGTTCTTCGTTCCGGAGAAAAAGAGCAACCATTTATATCCCCTCACGAAACTTAGCCCAGAACTTTTACAGAAGGGCTTCCAACTTATCTTCTAGCAAAGAGCTTTCTCAAAATAAGAAATAGGTCATATGCTCCAATTAAATGAATTTGTTCTCGGATATTACGGTTCACACAATCTAGGGTAAAAGTAGTATCATTCCCCACCACTAACATCGCATTCTAAAAAGGATACATAACAATTAATGCATGTGAAGAAACCAATTGGACACAAGTAGTACTAGCAAAAGTTATTATGAAGTTATGGAAGTGGAAATGTAAGTAAAACCTTCCAAGATGGCCTCACAAACTTCCTCTTTAGACACGTTTAGTGCTCTAAGCAAAATAGCAATGTTCTGAGATTTCTTGGGATCAAGCAAGCCATTCTCTTGATTTGTTGAAGAAGCAAGCTCCCTCTCCTTCGAATGCGCAGTGTTTGTTTTGTTATACACAAACAGTGTCTCAATCATCTCCTCGTTTAACCTACAAAAACCAATTGAAATATCTATAACAGTTTATTGAGTTCATGATGCAGCATCCGAAAATTGACAGAGATATGCAAACTAGTCAGTGTTCTAGGGTTTAGGGTTTAAGGTGGATTTACTGAAACGAGCTTGACTTCAGCTGATCCCACACCATTTCGCGATCGGAGCACATGGGGACTTTATCCCAATGCAAAGGCTTCAACTTGGGCCGCGGAGGCACGAGAGCCGGCGGCTGTGCCGGCGGTGGCGGCACTGCCGGCGGACGTGGCGGTGGCTGCGCTGCCGGCGGAGGCGCCGGCGCCGGCTGCGCCTGCCGCTGGTCCGAGGGCGGGTGAGATGATGAGGGAGTAGACGGCGGGTTCCTCTTCGGAGGCGATGGCGTCAGCGGCCGCAGCAGAGACAGGCGCGGAGACGGCAACGGCGGAGGGCGGAGGCCGTCATCTCTAACGGAGGCGGCAGGAGGAGGAGGAGGCGGCGGCGGAGGATCCGAGCTCCGTGACCTGGCGGCGGAGCGGCTAGGGCTCAAAATGGTCGGGGGAGAGGAGGCGGCGGGGGTAGAGGGCGCGGAGGCCGCGTTCGAGGTGGGATCCGACCCCGTGCTCAGGGTGGAGCTCCGAGACCCGCATTTCTCCACGGCGGCGCCGCCCCCGCCGTAGCTCCTCCGCTCGATCGGCGGCGGAGCCTCGCCGGAGCACCGCTTCTCCCCGGCGGAGCCACCCGACGGGGAGTGGAACTCCCCGGAGGAGGACGAGGAAGAGGCCCCCTGCCGGAACTGGCGCGGGAGCGGTGGGAGCGGGCGGAGCTCCGGCGAGCCCAACTTCGAGGCTGCGGCGGCGGCAGAGGCGGAGTCGGGGTCGGGGTCGGGGACGGTGGGGCGGGGGCGGGAGGAGACGAGGGTGCCGAGGTAGAGGAACTCAGAGCTAGGGTTTCGAGAGGGGGCCTGCTTGGGGGCGTCGGAGGCGGCGGAGCCGGGGGAAGAGGCGGAGGGCGTCGGAGCGGGGGGCTTGGCGGCTGCGTCGCCCTCGGCGTCGTCGGCGTCGGCGGGGAGGCGCCGTCGGCGGAGGCGGCGGAGGAGGTGGAGGAGGAGGGAGAGGGAGAGGGCGAGGAGGGCGAGGGAGAGGACGGGGAGGACGAGGGCGGGTACGAGCTTGGATGCTGCGGAGCCATGGCGGCGTCGTCGTAGGAGCGGAGGGGAGAGGAGGGAGGAGATGTTGGCGGGGAATGTGGGGAGGGAGGAGGAGGACGGAGGAGGAGGAGGAGGAGGAGGGGAGGGGTAGATCGGGAAGAAGGGGCGCGCGTTGGTGCCGGCGGTGGTGGTGGTGGTGGTGGGGGTGGGGAGGGAAGAGGAGGGGTATTTCGGGAAGGCCGAGAGAGAGGAGGGGGCCTGAGCCGGTGGGAGAGACGACGAGGGCACAGGGAAAAAGGAGTGGTGGAGAACTCTCCGGTTGTGCAGGGGAGTGGGAGCGTACTCACCGTAGTCAGTGCGGGTGTGGGAGCCCAGGTAGAAGATGAAGATGAAGATGAAGAAGAAGATGAAGAAGAAGAAGAGTTTGGCGAAGAACATTGTTGTTGTGGAGAAAGAGATAGAGGGAGAGGGAAATGGGCCGGGGAGCACTCAGGTAGTGTAGTGTAGTGTAGTTTCTTGGGGAGAGTGAACTGGGAAGAGCAGCAGCAGCAGCAGCAGCAGAAGAGGAGGGAGAAGAAGGGGAGAAGGTGACTTTTTGAAAACCAAAAAAAAAAAGAAAGAAAGAAATTGCACCAGTTTCTTTCTACTTTTTTATCCTTTATTTTCACTGCAGTTGTGTGAACTGAGAAGCATTATTATTATTATTAATATTATTATTATTACTGCTGTGCAGTTGTGAACTGAGACGAAGGAATGGTGTTAGATTATTTTATTCATTTATCAGTGTCCGTCGGAATTTGGAGAGAAGCCAGAAAATACTAGATTCTTTCTTTCTTTCTTTTTTTTGCCTCTTTCATACTACCCATTCTGACCATTTTGAGTTAAAAATATATATGTATCTCCATGACGATGATGATGATCACGGCGGGCTAAATTACGTGTAGGAATTACTACACCGGGTGCAGTCAACATTTTCTTCGCGCCAAGAGTTGTTGCGCACAGCTGTACTCTGGTTGGCTCGGCTCAATAGACCCGGCCTAGGAAAAATCTTTTCGTACACGTACGTTGTGTGTGTGGGGTAGCGGGGAAGTGATTTACATTTCGGTGTCTCGTGCAGAGGAGAGGCAGTGAACTCGAACTTTGCAAAGATTTGGTCTCATTTAGAGATACCCCACCCATTCAAGGAGAAATTATTACCTGCTTCTTACACCCCCACCCCCCAACTTGTCTCAAAATTAAAAATTTAACTCTTTTCAGTGTGTCCTTGTACAAATTTTTGATGTTGCAGTTCACGTCAATGAATTTAGGTGTTAATTAGTTGTAAAACATACACATTATTAATGGAGTAAGGCTACTATGCTTCAATCTGTCTTCGCGTTGTTTTTGATGTCATAGCTTTTCGAATCGTCGATCGGCTCCGTTAAACTTAATCTAGAGTATTTGAAGTACATAGAAAATAAATTATGTGATTTTTCGATATTATTTGCCTAGTAAACGAAGGGGCTCAAAATCAACGGCTGAAAATAAAAATCTTAGAAAACGCAATAATATAACATTAAAATTTTAGATCAAAGATATTGATCTTGTTTTATATAGTATAAAGAATTTTCTATCAAAATTTTACGTGATTTGGATATTTCTATACCGTTAAACTTGCAAATGGCTCACTATAGCCATTAAAATTATTGATTTTGAGCCCCTTCGATCACTAGGCAAATGGTATCGAAAAATTGTAAAATTTATTTTCTAGGTACTTCAAATACTCTAGATCATGTTTAACGGAGCGGATCGACGATTCAAAAGTCGCAACATCGAAAATAAGCTGGAAGCACGGAAGGCTCCGTGCTTCCGATAGCATAGTAGCCTCACACTTATTAATGTATGTATATAAGATGAGGTGTATAAAATAATAATATGCTTGCATATTTGGTGCAGGACCATTACCTTTCCTTGTTGGACCCGAAGTCGGGACGACAAAGCAGCATGGTTGTGGGCGACAGTGCCGGGATTCCGCACATAAACATGGCTTTCGGCTTCGTTTTTTTTTGAAAATTATTTGTAGCGCATAGTACGATTAAGCTTTTGAGAAGCGAATTAAGAAGAGAAATCGGTAATATCGATTAGGCTATAGATTAGCCCTTAATTTATTTTACTCAACCGTCGTGTGACTGTTTATATGTAAACTCCTAACATTGTACAGGTTAATTTGCATGCATCATTCAGATCAGCAGGTAATTAGCATCACCATAATAAGAGATAACTAAAATCATTCATCTTGTTACAGGACACAGCTATATATATATATATATATACAGGAACGAAGGACGGCGAATCACAAATGGATCAGACTCGGATAATAATGTCCGAAACAAAAAATTAAAGAGCTGAAGCACGTATAAGGGATCTGGGGCCCTTCTCCCTGCAAACATAAATTGGAATGAAGCATAATACACTGTGAGCCTGTGAGCTCCCCCATTCACACATCTTCGACATTCGTCACGCGCACAAATATATATATATATCCTGCTCAAATATGCTAAAAACAAGATCTAATCTCAGATCACGTACTTAAAGGGAGTGGGCAAGCTGTTTCATGCACAACAATAAAATTGGTGTTGTTAATAGAGATGTTATGAAATAACAAGGTGACTGTTCTTGCCTGTGAAATATCTCACCAAACTATAATAAAACAAAAACCATGCATTACGGAGAAACAGTAGTGACTAGGAAAGTCCCTTCACTAACGTTGCTTTCTTGGTGGGGCCCAAGAAACTGTGGCCCAGCCCACTAAGCACACAACGTTGTCTCTTTGCGGAATGGGGTTGTGCACCCCCACCAAGCATGTGCCCTTTTAACGTAATTAGCTCTAGGCTTGATGATTAGTATCCGAAATTTTTAATAAGGTTTTTTTTTTTTTTTTTTTTTTTTTTTTTTTTTTTTTTTTTGCATTTGGTTTTCTCAAAATGTATTTTTTTTTGTAAATTACTCTATTAAATTTATAATTATAAATTTGATCTTATTTCCGTCACGTAGGTGCTTGAATATGGTGAACCATTCACCGTATTCAACCATTCATCGTGTTTGAATACGGTGAATGGTTCATCGTGTTCCATTCTTATATATTCACCTCTTTTCGCAATGCAATACATGTATACTATATTTTTTTCAAACATGGTGAATTATTCATCGTGTTCAACTTAACTAACCGGCCCCAGTCTCGCTCACGTGACGCTGACGTGATATCTCCTACTATGTGGTATTTGACTTTCTATATTTTGTCAATTCTAAGATTAAAGTGTATATATTAATTGTTACCTAATTTTACCTTACAATGCATGTATGAGAACGATGACTAAATATAACATTGTGAGATAAAGTGCTATAATTAAAAATTTTGAGACTGCAATATAAAGATTTTTAAAAGATTGAGAGGTTATAAGATATAAGAGCGAATATTTATAGAAAAATTGTATGCATTTTATTCATCTAAAATTTTATATTTTAAATAGTTTTTTTTTTCTATTAACTATTGTATCTGAATTTTTTTTAAAAAAATCAAGTTTCCTATTTTTTCATATAATAATTGCCCCTTAATATGAAGTTAATAATAATAACAACACAAAAACTGAAGTTAGATCTTAATTATGATGGTTTAACCAAATTAATTTTTTAAAAAAAGATATATGTCCGTTCGTCCATGCGTTCCCACTCCGGAAAACGATCCCACCCGTCCATCGGCCTGCACTCGCGATGGCGACACGTGTCTTAAGAGATTCGGACTCCCCCTCTCCCGTATGCGGACTTATCCGTACGGTAGGAGCAACGGGGTCCGCACCGTGAGTCCTAATCTCGTATTCCCTTTTTCCCTTCTTACCAAAACCCCTTCCTCTTCCTCCCCTATTCCCCAATTTCTATCCCAACGATCGCTCGAAAACAACAAAATTCGGGGAAAATGGAGTAAAAATCGCACCTACACCCCAGAAATCGATCCCTCGTCGTCTCCAGATCATCTTCGTAGTCCTCGATTATGGTGGCTTTGTAAAAATCGGTTCCAATTTGAAGCAGTAATCGGCTTCGGTGCAAGCGATTTTAGGGCTTCCTTTTGCTTTCGATTTGTAGCGATTTTGAGGAGGTTTTGGTGATTAATGGGGAAGAACCAGGCGTACAAGGCGATGCAGAGGGCTCGGGTGGGCTCGAGCTCGGCTGGGCCCGAGCAGATCGAAGACGGAATGGTTCGTACCCTTCCATACCATCGGAATCTTATGTTTCCTTTTACTGCTTTTCTATTCAGATTCTGATTGTGTTGTGTCTCTTTTAGAATTGACCTTTTTGTTGATTGGTAACGTGAATATTCTTTTGGGGCGCTTTTGTTTGCAGCAAAAACACTTCTTTTTTAGCTTATTATTCATGCTAGTGAGATATAGATAACCAAGGTGCTTGTTAGATGCTTGTTGAGTGAATTAAGTGTCACTTTTGTTGGGATTTAGTTGGTTTTAGTTATAGAATGTGGATTTGATTAATCTATTTGTAAAACAATGAGGTTTCAGTTCTCTTCAAGTTTACAGTGTGTTAAAGAGATCATGCTACTGTTTTGTTTAATGGTACCTGTGAAAACCTTATTTGTACATATGAATTTGGTAGACCTTTTCGTAACTGAGAACGTGCCAATTTGAGTCATATAGTTTTCTATTTGATATCGCCGTGGGAGGATTACAGTTTTTGGGGAACAGATGTTTCATGTACGGTGTAGTTTACATTATAACTGGTTTTAGACAAGTACTACATCAATTTTTGTGGGACAAATAGATGTTTCTTATTGGAAAAGTGAAATTTCCTTCTTATACTTTATTGTTGGATCACTACGAGTTTCGTGTATCAATTACTTCTATCTAGTTGAATTTTTACTAACAAGGACCGTCACAGACGGATGGTTCATTTCATTCACCAGCGTGGCATGCTGCTCGCTTGGCCAGCCTGAAAACATCTCACACCATAACATGGGAGGAATTCAAGAAGAAACAGAAGGTAATGCATCTTTGCTGGAGAATGCAGGTTTTTAGTACTATTTGGGATGTCATTTTCCCCTCTACTGTTGTCTTTCTCTCACACTTTTATTGCTCTTCTTTTTTTTTTTGTTTTACCCTCCAATTCTTATTATGGCAAGACTATCCATTATATCATCTCACGACTTACTTGTTGTGGAATCACATGTTGCAAAGAAACACATCATGTAAGGATGGGAAACAATATGGACTCATATTATGTTTTGACAATGGATTTAAACCAACGCGTCATATGGACTGATATCTTGCAAAGAAAAGTACAGTTATTTTTTGTGATTGGTATACGAGATGGAAGAAAATATCCATGTTAAAGGTGATAGAGGTTAGTGGTTTTTATGCTGCTGGCTCCAATAAGTTGGAATACATATTTAAACACGTGAAACAGCTAATCCAAGACTGAGAAGACTTGCTTGATTTCAGTGTTGAAAGGCTAGAAGTGTAAGAGTATCTTGTTGTTATTAACATGTTTAAATAAGTGCCGCAAGATGCTAACATCTTCTTTAGTAATGTGGCAGTTACCTTCTTAGATATACTTTTTACCCTCCCTTCAAACTGTTGTATACTAAGTTGCTTAAAACACTAGATTGTGAGATATGATATGTTCTTTATCAGAGTGAAACTTCGGAACATTGGATTGTGATGGTATTATCGTTACCGTGATTTCTCTCATATCCTGTTTGTCTTTAGGAAGATGAACTAAAGAGAGGTGAGCTGGAGGCTGACAAGGACAGAATGATGAGAGAATATAGAGCTCAGCTGGATGCCGAAAGGGCTCAGAAGCTTTCTCATGGAAGAAACCACTCTGGAAGGAAGTCCCATCACAAAAAAGGTAGATGAGAACTAAGTGAATTTCTTTTGTTTGGAGTCTCAGATCTTTTAAGTGTATAATGAATTTTATTTTCATAGCGACAGCAGAATCCAATTATCCAGCCTTCTTTTGTTTGCAAATTTATGGAGATAACTACTGCTTCTGTATCTTCTGCTCCTGCTTGTGCTTTTCTGACCATGAAATTGCCCCAATGCAGATAGGAAAGATAAAGATTTGAAGAAACGTAGCAGCAAAAAGAGAAAGGTCTGATCCTTTTGCTAGTTTTTTTGTTCCTGTACTACAGATACTGCTTCATGGAATATCATCAATCAGTAATCCTTCCTCCCCGCCACAACACTCCTCCTACAGATCTAATATTTTGCTATTTTTTCATTTTGGATTCCACCAACCAGTAATCTTTTTAAAAGTTCTTATATTTCTTGCGCCACTATTTTTTCAGTAAATGCTATTGTAGTATACACTTTGGAGGACATTTTAATTTTATCACGCGCTGTATTTCTAAGTCCAGATTTTAGAAGGGAATGAGTAAATTTACATTTAGATATGCAAAAGGAAAGAATCGAATTGAATATGAATTATTGGTATGGGGAGTAGTAAGGATAATATGGTATAATGTGGTAGTTTTTTTAGATTTGGAAACCGTGACGGAAGGAAAGAAATATGAAAATAGAAAAAAGATTAACAGATTAGAAGGTAGGACTTGCTGGCTAGCCAAATGCTAATGTGAGTCAAGTTGACGAGCCTAGATAGTACATTTTTCGTCTATTATATTCTACTCCAGATACTACAGACATCATACATGGCATTGTGTCAGGTGGAGCAAGTAGAGACTTGAAAAGCACTCTATGGTTATGGAACTTCTGCAAAGTAAAACTTTCCTAAAATAGCTCTTGCACTACAATGATCCTTTTTACTTTCAACTTCTACCAATTATTTGAATTGCATTTACATTTAGCAAACATAAACCTAACATGTGTAATATCTTTTATGCCGCGCTCTGCATCTTTACATTCGATGTGCATCTATTTGGCAGCAGAGGAAGTCGTCCGATTCAGGTTCCTCTAGTTCATCATCTGAATCTTCGAGCAGCGACGACGAGGAGAGGGAGTCGAGGAGATCCCGGTCGAGCTCCAGATCGAAGAGAGGAAAGAGGGAGAAGAAGCACCGGTCGAGGGCCAAGTATTCCTCTAGCAGCGACAGTGAGGAGGGCGGCGGCGGCGGCAGCGGCGGCGGCCCGGTGAGACTGTCCAAGTTCTTCGGAAATGTGAAGAACTAGACCTTTTTTAATGCTTGCTTCTCTGGGTCTCCTTGTGTGCTCTGGGGAAGAGAAATTATTGGAGCTTATTTGTTTCAATGTAGGTGGCTGTTTCTGTGTTCCAATTTGGTATGGCGGATTTCGATAGCAACATTGCCAAATTTTCTGTATTGTTGATGTTGATGGGCTGAATTGTTAGGTGTTTGTTTGATGGTGACAAATGCAGGAAGGACATACTGTCCCATTCGTGAATTAGTTTAGCACTTGAAAAGGTGTGAATTAGCAGCCAGACATTCCTATGCTTCTCTTTTCTATTTATAAATGTGCAATCTTAATCACTATTAATTCACCATTTTTTGTTTTGAAGAGAAAAATAGTAGGCTATTCAGTTGATTACTTCTTTTTATTTGGAAATTAGTGTAGCTAGAAATATTAAAGTAATTAAACTTCAAAGTTTAGAACTATCTAGTTCTTAGTCAACTGGGATAAGTCAGCTAGTAGATCGGTAGTTTGCTTTTTTGGGCTGTAAGTTATTATTATTATTGTGAAAAAAATAGTATGTTATTCATTTTGTTTATTTTAAAAAAAAATAAATTTAGCTGAAAATATAAAATAATCATGGTATTGTTTTGGTTTCAGTGTATGAAGTTTAAATTGATAGTAATGCATGCATTAACTAAAGTCTTGATTCATACTGCTGCTGTTTTATTTTTATTTTTTTTCCAGTTTTTGTTATAAAACAATATAGAACGAGATAATAAATTGCTTGTAATTTTTTTTTTCAACATATTTATTTAACAATAAATATTTAAAAATTTAAAAGCAGTTTTTATTTTAAAAAGCTTTTGAATATAATTTTACTTATCATTTAGCCAAGATATCTTGCCAGCTAATTAAAAACAAAACTAATGCTGAGATATCAAATTATACAAATTTAGTATTTAAAAAGACCAAGGCAACGTGAACACCAAATGAGGCCTAAGGGAACTCGTTATATAATACATCCAGTGATACACTACTGTAAGAATTAACATGCAATTGCACTGAATTAGAATTGCTGTAGAGAGTTCCATCGAAATGGCAAAACTGTTACGAATTAGCTGCTCATCAATTTATATGTTTAGGCTCATTGACCAGGTTGCACCAGTCTCAAGAGGTTTCCAGATTCCATGACATCCAACAAAACATCACTCACTCAGCTTCGATTTACTTAAGAAATCTAAAATTAATAAGCCACAGTGCCCCAGTATTCTACAGGTATAGAGTCTTCGGATCATACTAATCTATAAAAAAGATAATTTAAAATTAAACTACAACAGCTGGAGACAAGACGATCTGACTCGGTTCGGTTCTAACTGATGACAAACAAAACTCTTCATGATCTAGAAATGAAACTCAAAAGCATCTTCAAACTGGATTGATCACTTCAAAATGTATATTTCTCACTCGTCATCTTCATCCCCCTGGACCGCACCAGCATTGAGGGCGTTCAATCGTTCGATGAGCCTAGCCTTTCTCTCTTCATAAGAAAGTTTCTTCAAATTGTACCTGTTAAGCAAACCGGTAATCAGTTAAAAGCGGAAAATGAAAGGATGTGTAATAAGGATGAATATTTCTAAATTTCTTTTCTGAAGATTTTTTTTAGAATCATAAGGATGTGTTTGTACCTCTTATGCTCTGTTGGAGCCGGCTTGTTTGATTTCACCATAGTGGGATCTGCGCGAATGGCGGCATGGACTTTCTTGTAAAGGCCTTCCATTTCATCAGGATCAATACCCCTCTTGATGTATTCGCTAAAATGAGATTGGTACTTCTCAGGCTCATCTTCCATAAGCATCTGGAGATTTCCGAGATAAATTAGATGGTTACAGACTAACTCAACGAAATTAACGGTAATCCAACAACTTAAAAAACCTTGTTCCTGATAAAATGATAGATCCCTTTTGATGGAATTTTGTAAAGAATATCTTAATAATAAACAAACAACTCACCGCCCTAGTAATCATAGTACTAGTAATGCAGACGCCAAGCAAGATGACAAGATACTACTATGTCTTTGCATACAGAACAAAATATTAACAATTAAATTATATAACAGATAACAGACTAGACAACTTTAAAACCATCTTAAATTCTATGGAGGATAGATTATTCAGGTATCCCCATATCAACCTTCAACTATGAGGGAAATAGGCAGAAAAATCTACCCATTTAGAGTTGGATTGGAGCCAGATGGTTCTGTCAAAAGATTTCTCAATTCTACAAAAATTACAGAACAACAACACAGGACGAAAAAAGAGAGAGAAATCTTGTAGTCTTACTCTCATGTATGAAGCAACATGGCCACCAAAGACGTAGCTCCTGTGAACTTCCGCATCGAGCTGCTTTCCGTCCTTCTTAAAACCAGCAAACCTCTTGTCACTGTGAGGTATGTCAAGACCACCATCCAACGCTCCCTGAAGTTGTAAATAGTAACATGATAAACCAAGAGAATTAATAAGGCTTCTAAAATTCAGATGATTAACCAGTCATCAAATTTTGAAAATCCGTTATTGACTTACATACAGTGATCTACATAAAAATATATATATATGCTGGTTATGTTTTTTTTTTTTTATAGAGCTATTTTTTCCTGATGAAATTTGTTTCGTTCCCTTTTGCTTAATCTAGATACCGAAACATCAACTTCCAGAGAGCTTCTGCTTTCATTTCAGGGGAATCTAAACATAACATAGAATTCTCATAATTGCTTTTGATGATACACGTAAATGTCAGACCTACCACTAAGGACTCAAGTAAACAAAGAGAACAAGTCAGAAAGACCTGAACCTTAAGAGTGCCGAACACACGATTTCCAGTGGTGGTCTTGACAAGACCAACATCAAGAAGAGCACGGAAAGGCCTCCTAGTTTCCGCTGGTTCAACAGAGAAGTCTTCACCAGTAGCCTGCCAACAAGAGAAAATATCAGTGGGCAGAGGAAAATATTAAAGTTTCCCATTATATAAAATTATCATGCAAAGTTTCATACCTCTACATTACCCTCGTATTCCTCGTCCATTTCAAGCTTTTTTAACGCCCGTCGAGCCAAGAGAAGTCCAGTACAATAAGCTGATATTACAGTAAAAGCATCGAAAAGACAATAGCACAAGTAGGCATAGAGTAAAATAGAATAACAAAAAGGAAAGATAAGAAATTTAAGGTAGCAAGTACCAGCAGCGTAATTAGTAAGCCCGACTTCAAGCCCATAACGTGGCAGCTCGTGGGAATAAGCAGCTGCGAGGACCAAATCACCACAGATGCTTGCAGAGATTATTTGCGCAACAATATCCTTGTTAGTCTAATTGCAACTTATTAAGGTTAATCACCACAGATGCTTGCAGAGATTATTTGTGCAAGTACAAGTGAAGCTATTCGGCGAAAACACAATATGGACAGGATACAAATCTGACAACAAATCGATATTTTGGCGTGGCGTATTTGTTCTTGTCCTGACTAATAAGACGAATCCTTGCTCGGTAATCCGTCTTTCCCTCTGGAATAGGAAGCAAAAAAAAAAAAAAACGTAATTTACAACACTAACCTAAATAACAAAAATACTGCTAGAAACAAGCAAATTTAAATAATAACCTCTCCTTCTCTTGTACTTCACTTGAAAACGCTTGAAGTAAGCCTTAGTCTTCTGGGCTTTGACAAAAACCTAGAATGCAAATAAGTAGTTGAGTTGACATTACACAGAAAATCACAGATTTCAAATAAATAACACAGATTGTGATTACTTTAAAAAAAAAGGGAGCAAAACATCAAATTTAACAGTAAATGTCTCCTACAAACAGCAGAATCACATAAAAATTCCTTTTTTAGAGGGAATAGAACACATTAAGTAGTAAATGATTCAAAAAAAAAAAAAAAAAACTATAAGATCCAATATCGGCAAACTAAACCGCATATAAAAAAACGTAAGCCCCTCTAAGTCCAAACGTTCGTTAATAACAGAGCTCGATTTAAAAGCCTACCTAAACAGTTAAAAAACCCTATTACAGATGTATTTCGAATCAATGAAACACGAATCATACATAAACCTACAAGCTCAGATCACTGAGGAGTCAAAAAGAACCCTAGAATAGAAATCGACTCCAAACTCGGGATTGAGACGGAGAGAAAAGGGTTCTCGTACCATTTCGCTCCTCCTCTAGGGCTCGGTCGCCCCCAAGCTCCCGCAAAGGCGATGATGGCGAAATTGGAGAAAAGGGGTTTTGCAGGCGATGAGCTCGAGTCGGATTAAAAGCCCTAAGTGTGAAATCGACGGCTGTGATTGCTTATCCTGAGTGGACGGTTCCGATTTAACGCGATCGGTTCGGTTTGATCTGAATCGGACCCGGATCCTCTCTGATTTGATCCAATCGCAGTTTCATTTATTTTAAAAAAAATAAATTTAGGTAAAATTATGACTAAACTAGGATTCAAAATTTGAGACTGCGAACGTACACTAATTCATCTTTTTAATTACTTTAAATAATTTGATATTTTAATTATATTTACACAAAATTATAAAGTGTAATAAAATTTTGAAAATAATATGTTTTCAGTCCAATAGTGAGGATCATATTGATGAAGTAGTATTTATCTTTCCCAGCATAGCAATGTATTTTTTTTTTTGAAAATTCAATAAAAATACATATACTTTTAATATAAAAAAAAAGAAAAATCTCTGCTATGTATCCCTTAGGAGTTAGGACTCGTAAATGAGCGAGCTGGCTCATGTTCGGCTTGCGTTTGGCTCGGTATTCGAGCTCATTTGAGCTTGATTTGAAATTAAACGAGCTGAACTTAGAATAAGAAATAAAACTCAAAATATATTTCACGTTGAACTTGAGTGTTACTGAGTTTGCTTGAATTGGGCTCGAAAAGCTTGAATATATATATAATTTTTAGACACTTTAAATATTTTAGATCAATTTTAACAGTTTCGATCATCGATTCAGAATTCATATTATCTAAAAACGACTTAAGATGATAAAAGCTTCCATCCTCCTCAAAGAATTATAGCTGGATTCTACATATATATTATAATATAATAATATATAATAATGTGTTTATTAATTATATATGTATATTAAATTTAGATTACTGAGTATATTTATTGGCTCACAAAATAAAACAGTAAATCTCTACTCTAATTACTCTCTCTCTTTTTTCACTTGCTCGAAGTGCCGCTTCATCTAAACTTTAAATAATATTTTTGCATCAAAATTTAAATAATATTTATAAAAATTAAAGTATAAATTGCATTATTGAAGATTTCAAGCGGCTTGTTTTAGGGTTAAACTCGCTCGACTCGAAATTAGATGCTTGGCTCGAATTAATTTCAAGCCTATATTGAGCATAAATTAAAATTGAAATTAATTTCAAATTAAACTTAAGCTAACACGAAATTTATTAGAGAAGTCGAAGGTATCCAAACTCGGAAAAGCGATGTTCTACAATCGCCTGTGCCGCGAAGCTCGTCCAAGTACATTGAATCTTAAATTTGATGCTATAAATTACGTGAATTTACCAAAAATATTTGGCTCACTCCCCTTATCTCTTCTTCATAAAAAATGGAGAGGTTTTAGCCCTCGAAAAAGTCCACTCTCCTCCTCCTCTCTCTCTCTCTCTCTCTCTCTCCCCTCCACGATCGCCATGGCCTCTCTCTCCGCCCCCGTCGCCTCCTCCTACTCCTCCCGATCCCGATCCCGATCGATCGGCGAGGCCCTTTCCCCTCGATCTCCACACTCCTCTCCCCTCGACGCTCGATTCCTAGGGCGTAAACCCTCGCCGATCGGGGGTGGTAGGATCGCCGCCTCCGCTCCATCTCCTCGCTACGAGGTCGTGTGCAAGGCCGTCTCCGTGAAGCCCCCAACGGAGATCGAGGGGCTCAACATCGCCGAGGATGTAACTCAGGTATTGGAGAGATCGTTTCCTCCTCGTCGCTCGATTTGTTAACCGATTTCTCCCTCTTAAGTAGGAATTTTAGATGGATTAGAGTAGTTTGAACTAATCCGTATTGATTCGCCTATGTGGTTCATCGAAGTTGTTATGCTTGTTGTTTATTGGGCACCATATAATCCATAGTGAGCTAATTTTCTTTTTTCCTTTTTCTTTTTTTTTATTTGACTCGCTTGTCTCCATTTTATCTGGATAAGAGAAGTTCTTTTTAGTAGATAATTCAATTTTGATCGATTGGAAAATGGACGATTTCACCACTGCAGTTGGAACCTGAAACACATCATTTTATACACCGGGAAAAATGCTACAGAAACAGTAAGGGTAGGTGCTATAATCAAATTTTTTTTTTTGAAGTTCAGGCACTTATTTCAAATAATATACAGGTAGTTAGTGGAATTAGAACTTTTAATAAAGTTTAAATACCTGGTCCAAACTATGACATAGTACGGGAACAGTCTAAGGTCTCTGCTTTTTTTGTTTTTTCTTTTTTACTAATCAATCTATGTAACATAGATAACATTTTGCTACTTGTTCTGCTATCTGGCTTATGTTCCGCCTTCAAGAATCTTCACAATCAATCAAGTAGTCAGGATCTGTGTTTGAAGTTCAAATGAATGGAACATGTGGAACTGATCACCTTTTGCTTCCTTACGCTTTGGTGCTGCATAATAAATTAACAATGTATTTAGCTGTTTCGTTACAGCTTATTGGGAAGACACCAATGGTATACTTGAACAACATTGTAAAGGGCTGTTCAGCAAATATTGCAGCAAAACTTGAGATTATGGAGCCTTGCTGTAGTGTGAAAGATAGGTAAAGGTTCCGTAAAGTTTCATCGCTTCATTCCAACTGACAGGAACTGATTCTTTGTATATGAACTTGCTTTCAGGATAGGTTACAGTATGATAGCTGATGCTGAAGAAAGGGGTGTTATAACCCCTGGAAAGGTAGCTGAAAAGATCTACAAATATTTTCATTAGTTCTGTTGTAGTACTTTTAAGAACTCATCTGGGAGATTTATGGGTATGGTAATTTAATTTGCCTTCTGTGCTCTCCCTTCACAAAATAATGGCTTGCATAACATTGACGCCATCGTATATTACTTTGTTCTGAATATCTAAAATGTTATAGATAAAGACAGTTTCTTCACCTGTCTAAGCTTGTTGGCTTAGCTTTAATTATCCTTCATTCATTATTTGACCAGTTGTGTGGGTTTCGTCAGCTTTACTCCGTTGGTTCAATTGTAGCTCAAGAGATAGACATTGTCATGCGTATTGATCCTTGCTTATTGGTGTTCAACAGAGTATATTGGTGGAACCAACAAGTGGAAATACCGGCATTGGCCTTGCCTTTATTGCAGCTGCTAAAGGCTACAAATTGATCCTAACAATGCCTGCATCAATGAGTATGGAAAGAAGAGTTCTATTAAAAGCTTTTGGAGCAGAACTTGTGCTTACAGACTCCGCAAAAGGCATGAAAGGAGCAGTTGATAAGGCAGTAGAGATTTTGAACAAGACACCCAATGCCTACATGCTTCAACAGTTCGAAAACTCTGCAAATCCAAAGGTAGTAGAAGATCTCCATTGTCTTACCTTTACTGCACATCCCCTCTGAATGTTTCTTCTTATTTTTCTATCTGGTCTCCTTTTTCTGATTCAGATACATTATCAAACTACTGGTCCAGAAATCTGGGAAGATACCAAAGGAAGGGTAGATATTTTTGTTGCTGGGATTGGAACTGGTGGAACAATAACTGGTGTTGGGCGTTTTCTGAAGAAACAAAATCCTAACATTAAGGTGCCTTTGCCTCTTCTTATAGCAAATTTTGTGTTATATGGTTTCTTATTTCATATCCTTCATGCTTATATTGCTTTTTAGTTACTCAGATTGTCGGCATCGAGCCTTCTGAAAGCAATATACTCTCAGGCGGGAAGCCTGGTATGTACTAAAATCAAATTTTGCTTGCCTGTTCGTCCATCTTTTCTCTTTCCTTAAGCTTACTTTTATAATCAGGTCCACACAAGATTCAAGGCATCGGAGCAGGCTTTGTGCCAAGGAACTTAGATCTTGAAGTTCTTGATGAAGTTATTGAGGTTCGACTATGTCTATTTTTTCACTAATTATTTTCTATAGCATAATTTAGGTTGTCGAATCATAATGACTTGATGTTTACCCATTTTGTTGTTAAAATGTTTCATTAGCACTAGCAAGCTCTCCTAACTGCAACTTGTAAACTGCGAGCTTGGAGCACACGTTTTCTTTGGTAGTTTCTCTATTGTTCCATTTCATATTCTGCATGTAAGATGCACTCGCGATGCGTTACAAGTTGGCTGTCTGTTGCTGCTTTTGCCAATTTAACGTCTTGGTAACTATATAATCCTGAAACTTGGTTATATCTGGTTTGTGAGTGATTATATTATTCTCCATTCTGCTTTTCTCCTTGTGAGGCTGTATACAACACTATGAGGTTCTATAGTGTTTGGTGCCTCTTCTCGGTGATTGTTCAACTAAATAGGAACCTACACCCGGCCGTGGATTCGAACTCACAATGTTGTCGTCTTATTTTATCTTGCTTACTATATTTCAGATATCGAGTGATGAGGCTGTAGAGACAGCGAAGCAATTGGCTCTTCAGGAAGGCTTGCTGGTAAGTGATAAACAAAGGCTGCTTCTGATTGATGTTGCATTGTATTGTTTGGTTATATTTTATTGTAATTGCGAAATCCTTTGTCAAATGAAGTTCCTGTTTGCATGCTACATTTGCTGGTTAAGTAGAAATCTCAAACGTATGTTACAGTGTACTATAGAAATGGCATATCTCTGTTTTGATAGCAGTTTTCCTTATGTCTACTGTGGTAGCTAAAGCAACTAATGAACATTCTGTGTGACTGCATCAGTATCTTTGAATTTGATAAGCATGCTGAAGCTCAAGCTTTATGAAGTTTATGTGGTGAAACATCAGACTTAACATAGAGCATAGTTTATAATTTTTATAGTCAACATTATAATCTTTTAAGTGAGGTTGGTAGTACTGTTGTCATTGTTCCCCATAACATTGTCATTGTTCCCATAACATATTGAGAAGGTACATCCATTGAGACGAGTGTTATCAAGTGCAAATACATATGTAACCTTTAATTATGCAATATTCATATTAAAGATATTTGCTTGTTGATTTCACATCGGTTGCATGCAGGTTGGAATTTCTTCAGGGGCGGCAGCAGCAGCTGCTATGAAGGTTGCAAAGAGACCTGAAAATGCTGGGAAACTAATTGTGGTATGTGAATAATTATAAACCTTCTTAAGAATATAATGAGTTAGTGGAGTCTTGCTTCAACTATGTAGGCATGAGAAAGCACACATTAGGTTTAGCATAAAAAGCGTAGGTTAGACATCAATTAGTATTTTGTCACAAGGTTTTAAGTGCCGTGGCATAGGATTGTGCTGGAAATTTGCTAGCACAGTACGACACGGTGCGTGCCAAGCCTTGCCGATGCATGTCGGTCACAAAAAGTACATGTATACCGATACATGTTGTCATGATATATTTATTTTCTTTAGTAACAAAATATTATAACTGTTTATTATGTATCGTTATCAAATCTTTTGAACTTTATTGAGAAAATTATTCATTAATTTAAAAAATAGAAGGTTTTGAATTGTGCCATTGACACGGGGGCTTTATCGCACCGATATTTTATTAGCATAGTACCGCACCGTGGATACAGCTCGTGCCGATGGACGCTTAAATCCTTGCTTTGCTATACTCTAATTGACCAATCAAGAGATTAGTGAGTTGCGTTATGATGTTTCATTCCAACTTAACATCTAGATTGTTCAGAAAAGGCTGCAAGAGATCAAGGTTGGAAATTCCATGTAGCTTCCACTTCTTTCTGATCATTTCGAATGTATTAGGATTTTTGAACCCTACTCTCCCGCCTGTGAACTTCCATGGGAATGATTTGTTAGCGAACTCATCCAGCATCTCTCTTTTGACAAGATAAATTATTTTATGTAAATCTGGATACCCGTGTTCTATAGCTATTTCATTCTCCCTAGTTCACAGACATGATTTTTGTCATGCGCACACCGATATACACAGAAGCACACACTTGCAATGCATTGTCCTCTATAAAAGTAAGCTATTTTTAATAGAACACTGTTGGTCTCGAGATTAGGGAAATTTTGCAGCTTCTCGATAGAGCATGAACATTGTGCAGATTCATGTAGGATTAATGTTGATAACTCGGCAAAAAATGTGCGTGCTTGCATACTCCTCTCTCCTCTTTATTCCAAAATTACATATTTATGTGTTTTTTGGATTGGTTTCAGGTTGTGTTTCCGAGCTTTGGTGAGAGGTACCTTTCCTCTGTCCTCTTTCAGTCGATACGTGATGAATGCGAGAAGATGCAACCCGAGCCATGATACTTGCTTTCCCATACAATTCCGCACTGAATCTGTCCTCCAGATTTTCCATTTTTCTGCAAATGTAATTCAATGCAACCACTGCTTGTTCAAAAAATGAAAAGTCGGCAGATCGTCTGTTTGTGATCTTTAACCCAGTTGTTGCGATAACTTTTAAAAGAAAATTCATGACCAGCAAAGGCCTCGAACAGGTCGGGCTAAAAAAAAAGCTATAGTTTATGACAATGCTATTTGGCCGAGAGAAGTTGTTCCTACACGTTTATCGTAACGCTATTTTGTTGAGAGAAGTTGTTCCTACACGTTTATCAACTGCTTGATCTTATAGACCCCTAGTAGGGGGTCTGACTGAGCCTTCCTTGTTGAGAGAAGTTGTTCCTACACGTTTATCAACTGTTTGATCTTATAGACCTCTAGTAGGGGGTCTGACTGAGCCTTCCTAAAGATTACATCATTCGTTACCCTCCCAAGTGGCTCAGATCCGTTCCTTGCCATCTATCTATACCGCGCAAGGTTCCTTTACGTTACTCTGACAAAAAAAAAAATAAAAAAGGAGCATATTAGCACCAAGCATATCAGTTGCTCGGAACCCAAAAAAGGGGGAAAAGAAAGTTTTTTTTTTTTTTTTTGAGAAATAGGTAGCAGACGCTATCAGCTTCGTTTATTTTATTTAAAAATAAACTTTAGCTGAAAATGTGAATCAACTGGGATCCGAACTTACGACCTCAGATACCAACTACCAAACCTTTTGCCACTTGTTCTTGAAACGGTCAATGGGAAAAGAAAGTTTTGAGTTGCTTATTTGAGATAACTTAAAACTAAATATGCAACATTTGGTATAAGGAAGCAAAGGAGAAGCTTTAATTATGCAGGGTCAGAATCTAACAATTTCAAACGTGTTTCCCGTGTTGGGGAAAAGCTGCAATATTCATTCTACCCACATTCGCTTTACTTCGTGAAAGAGATTTGAAAAGTTTGGTAGGCATAATACAGTTACTTTTGTTGAGAATATTCTCTACGTGGCATCCGTGTTCTTCTGTTCTTTAACGTCCATGTTCTGAAATTGTTGGACTGAAAGTATGAGATAAGATTAAAAAAATAGAGGATTTCAGCGTGTTCAAATATGCCAATTTATTAGGTCGTTGGGCTGAAAGCATGAGATAAGATTAAAAAAATTGACGATTTCAGTGTGTTCAAATCTGCCAATCTATTGAGTCGTTGGACCAAAAGTATAAGATAAGATTAAAAAAATAAACGGTTTCCGCATGTTCAAGTGTGCCAATCTGCTAGGTCGCACTAGTCTCCCATTAAGATTTTGAAAATGCATTTTATGTCTATTTGGCTTTACTTTTACTTTTTTTTGGAACAACTGCAGTCTCTAGTAAGACATTTACGAAAAGACAAAAAATGGAAAGAGGAATTCCTTAGCTATCGTTTGGTTCGGGGTTAAGAAAAAACTAGTTATTTCAGAAATAGTGTTAAGTTCAGGGTTAAGGTGGGGTTAGAGTATTTTTGTGTTTGGTTGGGGGTTGGAGTTAGTCCAGGATAGTAAAAAATAGTGTTTGGTTGGAGTAGGTGGGATAAAAAGGATAGTAGGTTATTATGAATAGAAAATAGCGTTTGGTTGGAATTTGATAGGGTTAAGTGGGATTAGCTAAAGCGGGATAACCGATTTGAGGTGGGGTTAGCTAACCCCACCTATTTTTAAGTGTGTTTGGAAATAATATGGGGGTTAAGGGGTGGAATAACCCCTTAACCCCTGACCAAACGGAGGCTTAAAAATTAATTAATAAAAATTTATAGGGACTCACATGGGATACGTAATAGCCTAATAGGTTATACACATGCATGGGGTTATTTATATATAGTACATCACTAATTGTCCCTTTTAGTCTCATCATTAGGTTTTTTATTGAACTAAAGATAGATATTTTCTGATCATGCGCATTCCACCATCAAAGGGCTATCAATGTGATGAAAGTGAAATACAGTACCAAAAACATTGGGCGGGAAATCCGTGGGTTGAGTTGGAATTGATTTGTCCTGGTCAAAACCCCTAACCCTAATTTTAGTAATTGTATAGTAAAATGTGTACAACGGGCTAACCAAACTAACCATGTTTTTTGGCCTTTGCGTTGTGGTGTATTATTTTAGTTGATGAGGTTTGTTTAGGACCAACCCTAGCTACTTGGGCTAGTAGAGTAGGTCTATGATAGCAAGCATTAATTAGACCTTTTTAGGCATGGGTTTGCTTATATTCTTAACCCTATGTTTTGCGTCGTGCTGTTTGATAACATATTAACTATCCCAAAGCTAAGTTGAATCTATTTCAGTCACCGACCGTTTTTAGAGCAAGTGGCAAAGGATTTGGTGGTTGGTATCCGTGACTCAAGTTCGAATCCTAGTTGATTCATATTTCTAGCTAAATTTATTTCTAAATGAAATAAACGAAGCACGTAACGTGCTACCTATCTATCTCAAAAAAAAAAAGAAAAAAAGAAAAAAAAGAATCTATTTTAGTCCTTTCCAACTCTTCTCTCCAACATCTACACCGTCAATGCATGATGTGGGAATCGAGCCCGCCCCACTTATTCTGATATTAATTTTGGATCTTAAGTGGTGAAAAATTATTTTCAAAGTATGTGTTGATAGACAAATTAAACACATTCATCACGCTTAACATATCAACCACACCGCTCACAAACTTCAACCCGACTCGGTCTACATGAACGTTGAGCTTATTATTGAATCCCTTGTCATTAATTACATCTATTATGTACTGTAACTCCACTCAACTTATCGGGTTCAATCTGATTCAATTTATTAATCCCTGTGAGGAACTGGGGCGGCTGATCTTTATCGGTCAGCTATACCTATAATGCATGATGATAAAACATGTGGTCAGTGTTTCGATGTTGATTCTGAAATTTGTGGTTGTTGGTCCATTTAATCGAGTCCTCAAGTTGTTATATACATATATATATATATATATATATATATATATATATATATATATATATATATATATATATATATATATATATATATATATATATATATATATATATATATATATATATATATATATATAATTAATAGTACCCAGTTGGGGCTAATCAATGTTTTAGTAAGCGTTAATGAGAAGAGAATTGATAATTTAACTCGAGGCTTAGCTTTCCCACGGGATCATTTATATACTTCTCAATCCATCAAATACTGTGCTAAGCATATATTATTGTTTGGTACGATTAGCAGATCCATTAAAATTAAGTATTTCAGTTTTTCGGATTTAAATATATATATACATCCACTAACGTGTTAATTTGATTTAAAGAACATTTTGTCAGATTCTGTAAAATTTTTACACTGCGTTTGGCTCGGGTACAAAGGGCGATAAGGGGAATATCCCCTTTTGAACTATTTGTTCCCACCCATACCGACTTGTTCCCACCCCCTGGGTATAAAGAGAGCGACAGAGTTATTTAACACCCTTATTAAGGACTTGGAGCTAATTGATCTTCCATTATCTAATCAATTCTTCACGTGGTCCAATATGCAACGTAAGCCAACCCTTGCTAAGTTGGATAGATTTTTTGTTTCGACAGAATGGGAATAGGAATTCCTTTTCTTGAAGGTCATCGGTACCCAGCTGCAATGGAATACTATAATCCACGATCTGTTTATCAATAAAGCAGACCGTTGAAGGAGGCATAAGCGATCTTCGTACTGGCAAGATCTGGAGTCTACGCATATCTCTAAAAGTTAAAGTGTTCTGTTGGTTCGTCCTAAAGGAGAGATCCCCCACACCTGATAATTTGCTAAAGAGAGAATGGACCGGTAACTCAACCTGTATGTTGTGTGGTTTGGAAGAGGAAAATGTTGACCATTTCTTCACTCAGTGTGTGTTTGCCAAATTCCTTATGGTCTCGACCCTGGAGAATGTCCAATTGGGAGATATGGAAGATGATGTGCATTTCGTTTGGGATTGATAAACAGGAAAGAGAGGGTCACATCCTAATTTTTCGGGCTTATTAGACTTATAGTATGCTGGCGGACATCAGGAATAGAGCGATCTTCAGGATGACACACATGGACCCAACCCGACCCTTGGAATCTACAAGATTAACCAACTGATGAATGTGGGAGAAGCTCAGTACTCCTGCGGAGTGACTTTACTGAAACCCGTAGTATTAGCCAGTGTGCGTGCATGCGGGGGAGTGTGTGTGTGTGTGTTTTTTTTGCCATCCTCTGAGGCATAAGCTGCCTCATTCATGTAGCTAAATTCATCGCCTAAATGAAAGAAGCGAGTAGTAGCTACATGAATGAGGCGAGTAGCGTGCTACGTACCTATATATCTCTCCCAAAAAAGAAAAAAACATAGCAGTTTCCACTAACTTTGCAATTATATAATAATATGATAATGGACATACCTAAAAATGGATGATCGGATCTTTTAATTTAAGATCGGAGTTATTGATCTTTATTTAGGTAGTGAATAGAATTTTCTATCAAAAATTCAACCTATTCCGTTTCTTTTACATAAACTCAATTTTGTGATCTCTTGATCGTAAGGTAAATGATGTCGAAAAATTATAAAATTTAATTTCTAGAAGTTTTAAATGCTCTAAATTATATTTAACGGTGTGGATCGTTGATTCAAAGCTCTATCATCGAAAACAACTTATGAGTACGTAATATATATATATATATATATATATATATATATATAATTAATAGTACCCAGTTGGGGCTAATCAATGTTTTAGTAAGCGTTAATGAGAAGAGAATTGATAATTTAACTCGAGGCTTAGCTTTCCCACGGGATCATTTATATACTTCTCAATCCATCAAATACTGTGCTAAACATATATTATTGTTTGGTACGTTAGCAGATCCATTAAAATTAAGTATTTCAGTTTTTCGGATTTAAATATATACATCCACTAACGTGTTAATTTGATTTAAAGAACATTTTGTCAGATTCTGTAAAATTTTTACACTGCGTTTGGCTCGGGTATAAAGGGTGATAAGGGGAATATCCCCTTTTGAACTATTTGTTCCCACCCATACCGACTTGTTCCCACCCCCTGGGTATAAAGAGAGCGACAGAGTTATTTAACACCCTTATTAAGGACTTGGAGCTAATTGATCTTCCATTATCTAATCAATTCTTCACGTGGTCCAATATGCAACGTAAGCCAACCCTTGCTAAGTTGGATAGATTTTTTGTTTCGACAGAATGGGAATAGGAATTCCTTTTCTTGAAGGTCATCGGTACCCCAGCTGCAATGGAATACTATAATCCACGATCTGTTTATCAGTAAAGCAGACCGTTGAAGGAGGCATAAGCGATTTTCGTACTGGCAAGATCTGGAGTCTACGCATATCTCTAAAAGTTAAAGTGTTCTGTTGGTTCGTCCTAAAGGAGAGATCCCCCACACCTGATAATTTGCTAAAGAGAGAATGGACCGGTAACTCAACCTGTATGTTGTGTGGTTTGGAAGAGGAAAATGTTGACCATTTCTTCACTCAGTGTGTGTTTGCCAAATTCCTTATGGTCTCGACCCTGGAGAATGTCCAATTGGGAGATATGAACATTTTTTTTTTTTTTTTGAGAGACAGCAGAAGACGTTACTCGCTTCTGCTTATTTTATTTGTAAATAAACTTAAATAGAAATGTGAATCAACTATGATTCAACTCGTGTCTCGATATCAACTACCAAATCTCACATCGTTTCCAGAACGGTTTGATAAACAGCAACATTGTTACGATTATGTCTAGGCCAGGGCTAGTTTTCTTCTGATGGAGCTTGCGTTGAGACAGAACTGAAGTCTTCAGTACTTCTGGTTGCACAGAAGAGTAGACTTTTTTCTAATCAAATCCATGCCTCTCTGCCAAAATTTTTTTTCAGAAGTTAGGCTATAAGTACAAGAGCACCTAAAATGTACTCTCTTTTTTTAAACCATGTCAGGGACTTCTGGACTAGTGTAGTTTGCAGCAAAATTGTTCTCTCAGTATGTCTTTTATGTTTACCATAATTTAAGAAAGGTTTAGATTTTGTTCGAATCATGGAGTAGTATCATACATATACTTTGCAATTATATAATAATATGATAATGGACATATTAAATCAACCGTTTACGCTTTTTTTTTTTTTTGAGAGATAGGTAGCACACTATCCGCTTCGCTTATTTTATTTAGAAATAAACTTATCTAGAAATGTTAATCAACTAGGATTCGAACTTGGGATGGTCGGTCGGTTTATGCGTTGATTCAGGTCATAGCTCAACCGATATGTAATTGTTTGATTTGTTCGTCACCCACACCTAGAGAAATTAACTAATGCTAGCTCCATGCGTACTTTGCAAGTGACTTTTATACCATCTTAGTGTATGAAAAGGAGACCCAATATTTTATTCTAGCTAGTCATTGGTGGAGCTCCAACTACTTTGTGCATGAGACTATATATATATATTATATAAATATTATATATATATGCGTTGCACTCTTCACAGCCACTATATATATATATATATATATATATATATCCAACTCCTCCTGCATCTCTCTAAATTGACACTTCTCATGTCTCTCTCTCTCTATACAACAAATACTTGTTGCATGGCACTGGATTGCATGGCCACTAAAAGCTTTTTCTCACATACCAAGTAAATGATCCAATGTTGCAATAGCATGGCTGTGTCCGATTTAAATGGAGATACCTTGGAGTTGTAACTGATCGATGATGTTCTTTTCATGCATGTGTGTAGTAGATCGACATGGTGGTCGAAGGACACGGTGGCGGTGGTGACGGGGGCGAACAAAGGGATAGGTTTTGCGATTGTCAAGAGGCTTGCGGAGCTCGGCCTCACGGTGGTCCTCACGGCTCGAGACGTCGAGAAAGGGAAGGCGGCTGTTGAGTCCCTGAAAGCCCAAGGTCTCGACGTTGCCTTCTGCCGCTTGGATGTTGCTGAGCCCTCGTCGATCCAAGCCTTCGCGTCGTGGCTGCGCCAAACCTTCGGAGGGCTGGACATTCTTGTGAGTAGCCTCTCACTCTCTCTCTCTCTCTCTCTATATCTCTCTGTAGTATGGACCGTAAGTGCTAACAATTAACTATCCCAAAAGCACATAATGATAGAAAAAAAGTACATCTATTGTACTTAAAAGCTCAACCACAGCACTTACGGATTTTGATATGACTAAATCTATGTGGACGTTAGGTTTTATTATTTGGTATCTTGTCGCTAGGTTTATTGTGGACCGCAATTTTACTTAACTTATTGGCTCATCCAACTCAACTTATTAGTTTTATAGACCTATTGTCATGGGATAAAATATTGAATTTACTTTAGCTAATAATTGCCAACATGTAGCATGCACTAGCCAGCAACATTTTTTTGTTTTTTGTTTTTTGAGAGATAGATAGCACGCTACCCGCTTCGTTTATTTCATTTAGAAATAAACTTAGCTAGAAATGTGAATCAACTAGGATTCGAACTTGGGTCTCGGATATCAACTACCAAATCCTTTACCACTTGCTCCAGGAACGGTCGGATAGCCAGCAACATTGTTACGATTATGTCTAGGGCTAGGGGCTAGTTTTCTTCTGATGGAGCTTGCGTTGAGACAGAACTGAAGTCTATACTTCTGGTTGTACAGAATATAGACTTTTTCAATCAAATCCATGCCTCTTGCCAAAATTTTTTCAGAAGTTAGGCCATAAGTACAAGAGCACCTAAAATGTACTCTCTTTTTTTTTAAAACCATGTCAGGGACTTCCTGACTAGTGTAGTTTGCAGCAAAATTGTTCTTTGGTATGTCTTTTATGTTTACCATAATTTAAGAAAGGTTTAGCTTTTGTTTGGAACTGTGGAGAGATTGCGTTACGTACAGTAAGAAAATACAATGAAAAAATATTTTGTTTATTTTCGCACGTAATATTGCATTCTTTGTATCACTATGTGCTTTTTTGGTACTCAAAGCTGAACGGCATTAAGACCTAAAAAGGAATTAGATTATGAATTAATTTGTTATACTCTGGTTGATCAAACATAACATTATTTACAGGTAAATAACGCGGGTGTCTCATTCAACGAGATCGGCAGCAACTCGGTGCAGCACGCAGAAACCGTGATGCGTACAAACTTCTACGGTCCGAAGCGACTGATCGAAGTGCTCCTCCCCTCGTTCCGTCGATCGAACGCCGCGAGCAGAATACTCAACATTAGCTCTCAGCTTGGCCTTCTGAATGTAAGTGATCTCCCCTTCCCATAGAATGTGGTAAGTAAATGTTGCTCTAGTAGGAATACCACATTCTCAATTGGAGATAAATCAAAGTAATTTGAACTTTTATTTTTGACCATTGTTTCATGATATCATCCTCATATCATCACTATATATATTTTCTGTAAAGCGACACTGTCAGAAAGTGACTGAGCACGCAATTCTTACAAGATCTGAACCCCATGAAGTTAGTTTGCTGTCAATGAATCGTTGCTGACATAAAAATTATGACTCTTGGTGGCTGCAGAAGCTCAGGAACAACACATGGAAAGCGCTTCTTGAGGATGAGGAGAGATTATCCGAAGCCGATATCGAGCAGATGGTGTCACATTTTCTTGACCAAGTGAAAGATGGGAGCTGGGCGGAGGGAGGGTGGCCGATGGTGTGGACGGACTACGCCGTGTCGAAGCTCGCGCTCAATGCCTACTCGAGGCTTCTGGCAAAGCAGCACGAGGGGCATGCCCTCAGGATGAACTGCTTCTGCCCGGGATTCACTCGCACCGCCATGACTTGCGGGCAGGGGAGTCGGACTGCCGAGGAGGCAGCAGACTTCGCTGCCATGCTCATGCTGCTTCCTCCTGATCAGTTGCCCACCGGAAAATTCTTTAAGTTGTCTACGCATTCACTGTACTCGAAGCTGTAGGAATACTACATATTTTGTGTCAAAAGCTGAAAAGCCAATTTAGATGTTCGAACAAGCGATAAACTTATATAAACTAAAACCCTCTCAGCATTCATAGATAAAACTAGTACTAACGAGTTTCTGTCTTAAGGCACACTGCATAGACAAACACATTTGTTTAGGTGAAGATACACAGTTTACAGAAGAAATTAACAACGTTTCCGAGCATTCGGAATTGAAAACCACATTCTTAATGATCGTCTTAGGATTTCCATATTTGAACTACAGGACCTGGTTTGTACTAGTAATATTAATGTTGCATTAGATCTTATCGTTAACAGAAAACATCAAAATCGCATCATAAAAAAGCACTTTAACAGATTATAGAAAGAAAGCAACACTGCCAGAACTTGAAGAATTGTCATCAGCATTAAAATTAAGTACCTCAGAAATCCTGTAGGGATACAAGAGTAAACATATGGATGCATGGGTTAAACCCTCTAAAGTTTGATATGGAAGATTATATCACTGGTTCCTCAAAAATTAGGAGAAGAACAAAATGCCGCTTGGTGCAAAATGCTAATTGTCGAAACATGGAATAAAACACCTCTTTGGTAGAGAACCTAAAAGAATTTGATCACATCTCTATCTTTGATTATTGGAAAGCACATAGAATGTGTAAAATTCACTCAGTCGATGGAGAGCAAGGATTTGACGCGACTAACTACATGAGGAAGGGAACTTATGCTGTCGTCAATTGCTTGGTTTACACAGGTCTCCAAGTCGTTCATGGCATCAGTTTTGATCTTCTGGAGTTTAGCTTGTTCAAACTTGTCTTGGCATACCATCAAAGACCGATTCATCCGTTCCTGAAGGGGGGGAAAAAGGAGGAATATTGACCCGATCAGTATAGAAAACTCAATTCTTTCATACAAGCCACGGCAAAGCATGTCTAATGGTCGCCACAGCATGAGGCTCAAGAGTCATCACCCAAAAGAATGAACTAGAAAAATTCTTAAGACAAATAGCTGCATACACATGAAGAGACCATTGACTTTTCCAAGACTCCAATTGAGAATGTAAATCAGATATGATGCATTACATATTCGACATATTTGAGGCAAAGCCCACTTTCACCCATTTAAAATTTAGAAAGATAATACTGAATGCAAGTACCATCCATTTCAATGGACACATCGAAGTAAATACGAAACAATCTGTATAACAATTCTTTGAGAAATTTGAGTTCACAGTCGGGCAGCATATATCTCAACTTAGTAATGATCAATTACATCAGTTGTCTTGTCTAGTTTTTCTGCTGTTATGCAAGAAAGTTGCATACAGAAGTGGGTATTCTGATAAATAAGGACAATTATAAAGCAATGAGCAACAACCAACGCTAAAGTATGTACAATGTACATCCTTTGAAGTAAAGGAATAAAAGATGACTCCAAACATCCATGTGAAGACAAGGAAAGAAAAGATATGAATACCTGAAATTTGGCCATCTCAGTTTCGACAAGATTGTTGGCATTGAGCACCGGAACACTGCAGTGCTCCACACAGTTATTTATATCATCCTGTTTCCTCCTCCGGTCGAAACAATCATACGCACACTTGAAGTAGGCTTGCTACAAATAACCACACATATACCAATCAAACACGATTGCGCGACAACATGCCAATAAATCTTTCTACCAATCCCCATAATCACCTCTAGATTAATTTGATACAGCTAAAGCAGGAACAAGGTATAAAACATAAGCTAAAGCAGGAACAAGGTACAAGACATTTTGAAATAGACCCCTCAACTAATTTTCTTCTGATTGCGCCTCCTCAGCTTGTGGTTCTTTTCATTTTAGTTATTTCCAGCACATAAACTGAAAATTTTGTAAAATGTGATAGTGATTTTGTTAAATTTAACTGTTTTGAACAATTTCTCAGCAAACTTCCTAATGGTTAACGGCTAATAGCTAACAAAGCCATTAACTTTATCCAACCTCTGATACAACCATGCAAAGTAACTCGAATCAAAATCATATAAGGGGAGAAAAAAAAAAAAAAAAAAATCGAATTTGAGGGTCCATTCAAAAATGGCGTACAGTATAGAAAACCTCCATACATATTTACCCATTTTTTTCATCAATAACACAGAACACAGATGGTAACTGATCAAAGTAACACATAATGGAGTTGATCAAATCACAAAAAGGAGTCATTTTTGCGAAAATTAGTTACCTGGAGAGTGAAGTTGACGTGGTCCTGGACGGATGAGAGTTGGCTCTGCGCCGCCGCGTTCACCTCCTCGAGCTTCTTCCTGATTCGCTCCGTTACGATTCGCTCCTCCCCCGCCGCTACGTGATCCATCTTCGAATCGCAAAAACCCTTCTCAACGATCGATCCCGAGGAGAACAAAGGGGTTTTTACTCCCTTGTTGCGTACCAATCTCTGTTTGTTTCCGTAGAGGAGGAAGGGGGAAAAGGGTAAGGGGGGGGTTTATTAGGGTTTTGAGGGTTTTGGTGGAGTAGCCGCATGGGAGATAAATTTCCTAGACCCGTGCACCGCGACATCCTGGCCGTCCAAATCGGCCAATCCGATCCGTCTGATTTAACAATTAATTAATAAGAAAAAGATTAACGGATTAACGGGTTTACTAACATGCGTTGCGTAAATAACAAGTATTGTGGGGTGGTATGTGTGAGAATTAATACGAGACGAGATAATAATAATAATAATTATTATCATCAAATAAAGTACCATTTTATTTTAGTGCACTCGATTTTAAGAGAGAGAGAGAGAGAGAGAGAGAATGGAGTCGCCCGACCCGATATGCCGAGGAGTTCCCCCATTGGTCGCCTCCTTCGTCGACACCTTCGTTGACTACTGCGTTAGCGGCCTCTTCTTCCCCACTAACCCTAACCCTAACCCTAACCCTAACCCTGATCCTCCCCCGACCCGTCTCCCCCCGGCTGCGCGCCTCGTCGCCATCGGGGACCTCCATGGGGACCTCCACAAGGCCCGCGAGGCCCTCTCCCTTGCCGGCCTCTCCGAGCCCTCCTCCTCCGCCACCGGCGCCTCCCGGTGGTGCGGCGGCGCCACCGTCGCCGTCCAGGTCGGCGACGTACTCGACCGCGGCGGCGACGAGATCCGCCTCCTCTACCTCCTCCACCGCCTCAAGCTCGACGCCGCGCGCCACGGCGGCGCCCTCCTCACCGTGCTCGGCAACCACGAGGTCATGAACGTCGCCGGCGACTTCCGCTACGCCACCCCGGCGGGGCTCGACGAGTTCGCGTCGTGGGCGCGGTGGTTCCGCGCGGGGCTCGCCATGAAGCGCCTCGTCCCCGACCTCCCCCCGCCCAGGGACCCCTTCAGGGGGGTCCCCAGATCCTTCCCCGGGATCAAGCCCGAGTTTTGGGAGGGTCTCACGGCCCGTATCGCGGCGCTCCGCCCCGAGGGCCCGATCTCGGCTCGGTTCCTCGCGGAGAACCACACGGTCCTCGTCGTCGGCGACTCGGTCTTCGTCCACGGGGGGCTCCTCGAGTCCCACGTCGAGCACGGGCTCGAGACGATCAACGAGGAGGTGAGGGAGTGGATCAGGGGTGCTCGGGCGAGGGCGCCGGCGCACGTGAGAGGGAGGGACTCGGTGGTGTGGCTGAGGAAGTTCTCCGACGACGACGGGGGCAAGAAGGAGTGCGATTGCACGCATCTTAAAGACGTGCTGGGCAGGATCCCTGGGGCGAGGAGGATGGTGATGGGGCACACGATACAGAAGCAGGGGATCACCGCGGCGTGCGGGGAACGGGCGGTGAGGATCGACGTGGGCCTGTCGAGGGGGTGCGGCGACGGGGCGCCGCAGGTGCTCGAGATCGGCAGCGGAGGCAATGCGGTTCGGGTATTGGCGACGGCGACGGTGGTGGGGAGGTGGGGAGTGAGGAGGAGGGAGGACGAGGTGGCGAAGGAGGGGCTTGCAATGCTGGTGAAGGAGAGTAGTGGGGCTGGGTTGAGAGAAGTGGAGGCAAGAGCATAGATCATTTTGTTTGGGGAATTTGGAATAAACTTCATGGTATTGGTATTTGAATATTTCTTACTTTGGTTTATTATTATGAATTTTATGGTTGGTCGTTGTAATGTATATACATATTTAATTAGAAATGTAACTTAGAAATGTTAAGTAACTAGACTTTAAATAAATTTGGGACCTTGATGCTAATTATCAAGCTTTTTTATCACTTAGATGAGATGGTCGGTGTAATATTAGAATAATATTGAATACATGTAACATCTCAATGAAAGCTTAGCTGTTTTCATATTTCAGTGTGTACATTACTGCTTTCATCTACTCTCAATATAACAAAAAGTACAAGAAAATAAGCTCATTTAGCAAGCTATGTGCATAATATCACAGCCCTTAAAAGATAGCAATTGGAGTAGCAAAGTGATTGTTATCCGAATTGTTGTTGCAAAACTACTATTAAATGATGAAAGAAAGATATTATACTATGTAAAAGCCGGACGAACTTACTCGGTTGTAACTATGTACAGGAGACTCTAAGCCATTACTGTGTACAAAACAAAGCAGATTGAAACAGCACCATGATAACCCCTTCCTACATCTGTCTACAGCATGTTACAAACTATTATGAAGTATATATCCTTCTTTCTTACTCCTACAACCCCCATTCTACTTCTACAGTGACCGAAAAGGACTTCCGACAACATCTGAGAAACTTACTGTTCCATTAACAAGCAGCTGCTACTGGGCGAGCTGCCCACAACACACGGAATATCTCGAACTAGAACTTTTACTCTTCGCGACTCAATATTTTCCAATACCTCTAAACACTCCTGCAAATCTGAGTCGCTTGCTAAGATCACCCATTCTTCCTCGTCGTCCCTGTACTTGAGCTGAAAAGTTCCCGTTAACAATTTGAATCTCTTCGCTATTTCCTCGAGAAGCTGCTGGTAACCGCCGGATGGTAAGAATTTGAACCTCACCATGTCATTCTTATATATAGCCTTTACAGTGATGGTAGGGCTGTTTTCGTTTAAAGATGCACTTTTGGGTTTTTTCTTGAAAGTCAGGTGGCTCGACGCGCTGCCGCTGGAAGAATCCGTCATGCTGGAGGAAGAAGGATTGCTGTGTTCCACAATCCCGTCGTCATTATAATCTATTTTGGAGGAAGAAGGATTGCTGTGTTCCACAATCCCGTCGTCATTATAATCTATTTTGTGAGGAACCTCGGGACAACCTATTTCTTTAGTAAGAAGTGAATCACTTAAGACACCTCCGGAAAATAGCGGCAATCTTGACATGCCTTCAGAATTTGCATACTGCACTATCCCTGAATCAGGAGGGGTAGTTCTGCAACTTTCTTTGTGGATCTCCACAGGAAGACCAAATTCACCCTTTTCGTGGTCATTGTTGTGAGAGCAGCCGTGTTCCAATTTCGGAACCGAAAGTTCGCGTTCATTGTTGCGAGAAGAAGCTGCAAGCAAGGAATCACAGCTCGGAGGTGCGATGGTTTTCAAGGGCGGGTTTTGAGGCGGGGAGACGGCAGCTACAAGGCATCCCGTGGCGGGGTCATACTTCAAAGATCCTTCGACTCCTTGGACCGAGTTTATAACATTTTGTATTTTCTTAAGAGAGCGGTTTACCTTCTTTATTTTGCGGGAAGGCCATCTTGAGATACCATGTTGCCTGCATATCCGTTTCAGGGTAGTCGGACAAACTGCCAAAACAGTAATAAAGCTAATCAGTATTTTACTTCCCAGAAATTTTATACATACATATCTTGCAAAATCATCCATGTATTGTATATCCCTGTAATCATATGCGGCGAAGTTCCTTTTACATTAAAGAAGTTTTTTCTGCGCGTCATATATAACGGAACTCAACTTTACAGGGATATAAATTCGTCATAACCTGCAAATAGCTCTATTTGTATGATCCGGATATTTTTTGAACAGTGCTAATAATCAGATTAGTGCAAGGACTTAGTTCCAGCTAAAGAGGATGATGATATGGTTAAAATCCAAACAGCACTCACCACCAATGCTCTTTGCGGCGTCTTTCAGACTCCCAGAGAAGTACTGCTGAAGCACACTTAAGCTAATATTTTTCTCAGCTAAACTGCTTTTTTTCTCCGCGTGTCTCATCAAGCTAGACTTTAACTGCAACAAAAAATCAGCATTAATCACATGAAACTTAAATAATAACCATATGAAATAATAAAGTCAAGAAAGATGAACAACTCATAAGCAACTTTTATTTTATATTATTTAGAAATTATAGTGGAGTTCTAACATAAACATTTGTCGAAAGCAAATTTCACTGCAAGAAAATACTCATTAAACAATAAGAACTTACACTACAAAGACACACCACCCTTTAAAGAGAGGGAGAAGATATAGGAACCAATATAGTAAACAGAACTACTTATCAAGAAACTCAGAGAAAAGAACAGGCTGTTACAACAAGAATGATCCGTTGGGGTCGTTCTATTCTACGGAAGCAGTTAAATGCAGCCACTTATCAAAATCCTAATAGTTGGAACTGGAAGAATCTAACTCCCTGGTATCTGAACAATCTCAAAATCCAAGTGCTCTGTCTCTCTCTCCTTCCTGGAAAACCTGGTTAAGTATCTAGAAATCTCAAATTCCAAGATCTCCTTTCTCTCTCCCCCCCCCCCACTCTCTCTCTATTTTTCCTTCCCAGAAACCCATGTTAAGTATCTGAACAATCTCAAATTCCAAGCTCACTAGTTCTCTCTCTCTCTCTCTCAAATTTTCCTTCCCAGAAACTCTGGTTAAGTATCTGAACAATCTCAAATTCCAAGCAACATGCAAACTTATACCCTTTTCACATAAAGAAGGATGCAAAAGTTTAAAACTACTAAGGGTGAAATTAAAAGGAATTTAGAAAATCACCTTCTCAGGCTGTACATCTCCTCCTCGTTCATCAGGCCGAATACTCTGATCTTCAAAGGGAGTCTTTACTGCTGGGTCATATTTTCCCTTATGGATGTGGTCTTCATGGGCATCAATTCCGGCTAATTCAGCATCCGAGATAGTTCTCAAACTCCTACAAAGTTTCTGCATTGTGCTAGACAGGTTATTTAGTAAAAGCTGTTGCTCTTCGCTACTTTTGTGATTAACTGGGAGGAAAAACTCCAATATATAATCATCATCACCAGTGTATGTACTCCTTAGCCTAATCGCCACAGCAGCCCCCAGATTGAATTTTCGAGCATGATGCGCAAGTGGGTATTCGCGAATATTACATACTTTCACATCAGAGCAGAAAAAGGGCTGATTTGATTGAAGTGCTTTTCCAGCAATGCCCTTTCCTTTCTCGAGGCGGTGTTCAGCACAAGCATGAAGAAAACCCTGCATTTTCAGATCATTTACGTAACAGGCAGATTCTTGGATGTAGAGCATATTTTTGTTCCTCGAATCTGAATTAATTTGTCGACCATTAGCTTTAACGAAAACTTCTGAATTTCCAGCATCAGAGGAAATAGGAATCCACGTTATTGCCAAAGGAAGCATGTGTGCATGACAAACGACTCTAAGAATATCCAGTATTTCGGTGACTGCAGATTTCTGATTCTTTGTGAGGTTCTGCATATAAAAAAGTAATCAGATAAGAAGAGACAACTCTAAATTTTCGAGCACTCAATGTTAAGGGAAACCCTTCTAGCATCATAGTCAAAGGGTATGGTTATTGGAAGTATTGACTATCGCAAATACTATAGATAATTTACCTGGAGAAGAGGTTGGGCTTTCACAGTCCGCAAGTTTACCTCCTGCAAGCATAAGAATATCACTGATGTGCTCAAGGAAACAGCACTAAAGTATGAACTATGAAGTAAACACTTTGTCTCTTATGTTCTATAAATAACAATAAAGATGTGTATGAGTATTAACATGCATATGATTGTCTTTGTGTTTGCGACCATGGATTCTTAGAAAGACGCAGCTCCAACTAATACATAGGATGTCGAGTCTTCCAAGGATTTGATCAGGCGGCAAGGTCAGGGGATCAAACAATCTTAAAATCTAGGTTTTTGGGGCTTGTTTGGATGTATGAACAAATTGTTCAGCTTACGTCTCTTTTTATTTATTGTTATTTTTCTATATTTTTGGTCAGGGTGTATGTGGTAACTAGTTGGTCTCTGAATATGAATTGGTCTCTGAATATGAAAGAATAGAATCACATAATATTTACAGCCTTTAACTAGTTTTCTTGGAATATAATAAATCACCTCATACGTGTAACATACAGAGTCCTGGGAATTTGTGATTATGAGGACCTCACAATGGATGAAACTCAAAACTCCTAGGTTGCAATCACAAAAGAAAATCCCGATACGGCATAATTTATCATCAATAACTTGTTCCGACCTCCCAAAAGACCCTCAGGGAAGGTATCCTTTACCGAATGATCTTATTTTCTATACAAACTAGAATAAAGGGGAGGGGTGATGGTCTCTCGCAAGTGTAAGCCCAGTTATTTTACTTCTCTAAACATAAGCCTCCCTACTGTTGTACGAATATCTTGAGGAATATTGAGATAGAGAGACTAGAGCTGACCTCCAAAGCGTTACAAACACTGTCCATCTCCGCATCGAAATCAGGCTTCTCCGACATCGTCACGAGCTCCAGCACGGCGCAACACGAGCCTTCCTTAGAATCAAAAACTGGCATGGCTAGAGATCCACGGACACGATGAGTGAGCGCATATTCCATCCTTAAGTACTCGAACCCATCATAATAGAGCACATTCGAGGTCCACTCCGGCATGCCGGACATAAATACCCTCCCGGGAAGCCCGGGGAACATGCCCGGTGCTTCCTTTGCTGAGAAAGTAAATTGTCTAGAAACTTCTCGATACCCAGCGAGAATCTGATCGAGCAGGAAGGGCTGGTCGCAGGTGCTCAACACGTGATTATTGCCTTGTTTGATCGGCATCCAAACTTGGGCAAGAATTCCGCCACCTGATGATTTCTTAAACAACGACAGTGCCGTAAGCATCTTCTCAGGAAGCGAATCACCAGCTATAGTTCTAGGAACGGAGCTAGTATCCACAAATGGCGAATTCGCAGAAAGCCCAGAATGGGAATTACTCTTCTGGGGTCCCATATTATCCCTGCAGCCAGAATAAGAAGTGGAAGAGCCGTTCGCATTTCCGATAGCAACATCTCTACCTTGTACTGCAGAATCGGGCGAAGCAAAAGAGGGCCAAATTGCCGGCACATCCTGAGCAGCCGAGTAGGTCAGAGCTGAGAAGATCTGGTCGGCGACAGCAGGACTATAGATCTCCGAATAGCCGTCGTAGTTCATGAGAGCCGAGAGGGCGAATGGGTCCTCCAAAATGAGGCTCTCTGTAGCCCCGCAATCCAAAGGTGTGAATCCCTCCATACTTTCTCTACCACAAAGGCGCAGCTGGTCGCGAGTTATTCATACAAAACTACGCAAAAACCGAAACTTGATTCATTTCGCCGAATCGACCGACTCCGGCATTCCATCGAACATGTCATCTACACAAGATGAGATCTTTACAACCGGAAACGATTCAAAAGCCAATCCGCACAATAAAAATCCCGCCTTTCTTCGCCCCAGCGCTCAAAAACCCATCAAATCCAACGCCTCCGCCCTCAAAAACCAATCTTCACCTTAAAAAAAGAAAAAAAAAACCCCAAAAAGCCGAATCTGAACCCCAAAATCTCCCTCCAAAAAGGCTCAGATACAGGAAGCAGGATCCCCCCCCGCAATATATCGGCCGATAAGGGGCGGGGGTGCGGAGCGGGAACAGAAACCCTAGCTGGACAGAAGCGGCCTTTTTCGGCTTCTCCGGCCCCTCGTCGCCGTTTACGCTTTCGCCTTCGCGAAAATGTTCTTCCCTTGGAATTTCTAATAAAAATAAGAAATTTGGGGCCGGGGTGAGAGAGAGAGAGAGAGAGAGAGAGAGAGTAAAAAAAAAGGAGAGGGGGTAGAGCGAGAAAGGAGGGGTGTGTGCAGTAATTGCGAAGATGCATAGGAAGAAGATCTTCTTTCAATTATTAGAGCGGGGACGAAATGAGCGGCCGTGGAATTGCGGCGGGCCGACAGTAAATGCCCCCCGAGTTGGAGTAAATTACGCCTCGCGCCAGCCGAAGGTCCGAAGGTGAAATCCGCTGGCTCTCTGTTTTTGACCTTTTCTAAATAATATATGAGTTTTTTATACTGTTTGATTAGTGCGGTTTGATATTTTAGTATTTTTTTTTTCCCAGGAAAAGTAGTATGAATGCACGTTCACGCTGGCTGCCGCTGGCAGACAGACCCTTTTTTGGGTCTCAAAATTTAGCAGACTGGCTGAACGCAAGTTCCCGTTCGGGGGAGTATTATAATAAGGTGGGTCTCACGTGGGTCCCTATAAAACTCCTATTTTTTATTTTTATTTTTAAAAAAATAACATTCTAAATTTTCACTTTCTTGAATTTCACTTCAGATTTGCCAAACATGTCTAAATTGTCTGTCTGGAGAGAGAATTGGTCTTGGTGTTTAATGTAACGATCCGATCCGGTCCGCTAGTAATAATAACTTATTTAGTTCAAACTATCGGCCCAAAATGTTTAAGCTTAGTTATTATTAATAGCGTGTAGACTTTATATATTTTAATCAGAATTATTATTTTCATCCAATGTAAGATTATTGGAACATTACAAACTCTTCATGTTTAGATTGTGATGCCCTTGTCAGGTTCAAATTGAATCACATATATATGCATACTAGAATTATCAGGCGATATAAGATTCTAGAAATAGCTCTTATGGATTCAAGAGGTGGCTCCCCAAAATAAAAAATAGTAGCCTTTTCGATCGATATATGAATCATTAGATAATGAATTCAACAATTTGAGATCGATGAAATTATAAATGCATCTTAATACCAAAGAAAGGGGAAAGGGGGATATGGCGAAATTAGTAGATGCTACGGACTTGATTGGATTTAGCATTTGTGCGACTTGTTGGGAAATTTGGCAAGAAAGAAATTCTAGAATCTTTGACAATCGATATGTGGGAAGTGGGGAAGTGGGTAGCAAAGTTTTTTCCTCTGTAATTTTCTGGAGCTCAACTCTGTAAGATAGTGAGCAACAAGTAGGGTGTACGTGAAACTCCTTTGCGCTCTACTATCTGTGTATGATGTACTTTCTCAAATAAGGTCGTCCCTCTGTTTAATCAGAAAAAAAAGAAAAAAAAAGAAGAAGAACTAACTAATCTTTTTTCATTAAAATAGGAGGATGTTGATCAGAAGAATAAAATTTATCAGACCTTAATTCTACTTATTTTACCATTTTACCGTAATGCTTTTTTGAGAAAGAAGTTGTTCCAAAAGGTGTGCTTAATTAAACATAAGTCTTAATGTTGCAACCAATTTATGTTTAATTAACAGTTATTATCCATAACAATGACTCATTTTCGTGAACATGAACTTGGTAGTTACTCTCGAAAAGCATCTTTTTATTCAAGTTGCACTTTTATTTCTCTACTGAATATAATGATCACACATGATACATATATATATTGTTTTCTAAATCTTGATAAAATATCTACATATATATAAAGCAAGTAATTGTTAATTATATAGTTATTCTTAGTTGTACTTGCACTTCTCCATGAAACTATAAGGAACCTTTTCTTCTGACATTGACTAGATATATGTAGGAGAGCATCATGCTCAGAATTTTGGTAAATGAATTGAATCTTCTATAGATTAACAAATTACAATTTGGTTGGTAATATGTCATTGTTGCACCCATAAAAAATTAAAAGGCGCGTATCACACTATACAATAATGCTCGATCAGTCGATCGGTAGATCACAAATTTTTTGATTAATATTAACTAGTTGAGACTAATTAAGTTCGTGAACTCATTCGTTAGCACTACTTTGATGATGATTGATTGATCTACAAACAACATTATATAATAGAAAAATAACTATGAAACAGGAGTAAATTAAGGAGACAAAAAGCGAAAACTAAGGAGATTTTTTTTTGTTTTTTTAATAAGCTTGCGTAAAGTATAAAATTCTCGAAAGCAATTAATCAATATTTGAGTAAACGCGCGCTTTCAAGTTAACAAAAAGAAACAAGATACCAAGCCCTGCAGGTTCGTATATCGCTGTCTCATTTTCATTTTTATATACTAAGAAACTCATGAGATTGGATGCATGCATCACAAATGATTTTTTTTTTTTTTTTATTTTGCAAAAAAGATTCTTATTAATTAGTTGTCTTGTGATGCAGTCCAATTGTCGACAATCAATTAAAAGTTACTTAATTAATTGTAGTAGACTTTTTCTTTTTGTTGCCAAATAAACTTTGTACATGTGTAGAGAGAAGGAAACAAACCCCTGATCTTGTATTCATTCTAATGTGTTAATTGATTAGCATTCATAAACATTATCTATAATAGAACATATTAATTTACAGGTTAATATATACCAGCATCTTTAGTTTTTTAAAAACACTTACATGGCTTTGAATAATTTGCTTAGAAATATGTAGAATTTATAATTTAAGGCAAAGCAAATTAATATTTCATTTTCCTAGTTAATTTGAGTTTATTAATTTGTGTTTTCTTTTATTTGCTATTCAAACAAAATAACGAAAAACCTGCTACGAATACTTTGCCTCTATCACCCAACAAATAACGAAAACAATTAAGTTCCCTATTCAAGAAGAAAGACTACACTACAACAAAAACGGTCTATAACGACACTTCTAAATATAGGTATCTTTCAAAAAAAAAGCTGCTAGCTAAATTACCGACACTTTTAAAAAGTGTTACTATATGTGGGGTCGCTAAGCATATAGTGACAGTTAAAGAGTGTCGCTATAACCTAAAAGAGTGCTGCTAATTTATCAACACTTATTTAAGCATTTAACCACCGTCGAAACTCTTATCTCGTTGGCTGCGGTGGCGGAAGCGGACGACAAAGAATGACTTTCGTCTAGAATTTCAGTGGATTGAGTGAAGGGAGAATGAGAGATGGTAATCAATTTTTTTTTTTTTCTTTTCTGTTTGTAATCGGGGTAAATGGGCTTGGTGTGATGGGTTGAGTAGAGTAATCTTTTATTTTTTGTTACATTGGACTTTATATTTAGATATTAGTAGATATTTTTGAAAGTTTTAGCATAAATTAGCCACTCACACAAAAGTGTCCCCAAATATGTGTCCTTATAATCTAATTCTGTTGTAGTGCTACTACAAACAAATTTTTTTTTTTTTTGAGATTTGAAAGAAAAAGCTATTTGGTTTCAATAGCGAAGAAATATATTTAAAATTTTATTTTACTGACAGAAAAAGAAAAAGAGAAAAAAAAAAGAAAAAGAAAAAGAGAAGCTAATAACCTTTTGAACACAATTTGGGTGTTTAATAAATGATTAAATCAAGTTGCCAATTAATTACTATATATATATATACCAAAATCAAAACATTTCAACTACTTTAATCTACCTTTGAAGATCCCACTACGACGCCGTTCACAAGATCCAATAATAAATAATAACTTAACATTAAAATATGGAGAATAAAAAAACAGTACATAAAAAGATAGTGGGGGCATTTACTGCGACATTATTTTATTAATAAATTTAAAATAAAATTCCACCCATACGTAAAAATAGCATAATATTAGCTGAATAGTTTATTTTTATTTCATTTAACCCCCTTCATATATAGATGGGTTTTTACTTTGAAATTATTTGTGTTAGTCAAAGATATTTCAACGTTAAATTTAAGTAACTTTAATAATTTATAATTATATAAAGTATATTAATTAAATCTACAGTAATAACAATATTAGCCGACTCAAATCAAATAAATAAAAAAATTGAACCGTAAAATTAAAATTTTGAAATATTGATTACTCAAGTTAAAATAACGTACCGTTTAAATAAAACTTCGTATGTTTTTACCAAAAAAATTATTGAGGAGTCCGATTGAAAATTTTCCATACTAGGGGGTTTCTATACAAACTTACCTCGAGGAGATCTTCGGAAGGATTCTACACTATCACATTTGCACTACGTCGTCAATAAAAAGCCAATTATATTTTTTATTTTCAAACAAAAATACAACAAAATTATTTTTTTATAATAATAATGAAATATATATTTCAAAAAAAAAAAAATTTAATTGGTTTGTTACGCCACGTCACCTATATACCCGTTGTATTTTAGAATTTTTCAATCGTCAGGGAGAGTACATACTTATTAAACAGGGGCAATTTGGTAATTTCAGTGGTATTGCGTCAGGGGTGGCATTCCCGGGAGGAGTTTGGGGGGCGCGGAATCGGATGCAGCGACAAAAGCTAGGGACACGTGGCGCGCGGCGAGAGAGTCGACGTGTGTTGGAGAGATGAATCTGGGATCTCGCGCCCCCGCGCGGACGCATTAGATTCCAATCGAATAATCGGCGGACAAAGCTCGCCGATTTGTTTGTACCCAACCATCATATCACCTATCTCTCTCTCTCTCTCTCTCACTTTTTCTTTAAAAAAAAGCTTTTTTATTTTTGATTTTTGATTTTTGATTTTTTTATTTGTGAGCCCACCCAAAGCTGTTGAATCACCTCTTTTCGAAAAACCAACTTAGCATAATATATATAAAATATATTTTTTAATTGAAGAGATAGGGGTTGAGTCATGAGTGTATATCTTTTTGCAGCTGCGAAAAAGATGTTTGCAACTTGTAGTTTCTCTTTTTTTTTTTTTTTTTTTTACTTCACTCTAGAGTTTGTTTGGAAGGGAGAAAGCGGGAGAATGAGCTCTACGATTTCGATGGAGAAAGCCGTCCTATTGATTATAAGAGCCAGAGTTTGGCTCATTTCTATGAGATTGTAAGCTTTGATACGTACGTACGTATTAATAGAGTTCAGGACTTTGTTTTCCTCTAGCATGATATTAAGATCTGCGTATAACAAAGTTAATTCACTTGTTTACGAGATTGGAGCTTCGAGGATGGAACAAACATGCCTTTATCCTTCTCTAGATTGCTCGGATCATTGATTGACAGTTTGAGCTAATTTAATGCTTATATCAATTTGCTCCAATTGTATTCCGGAAAATGATCGATCAACTTAATCAAAATCTAACTCAGTTAGTGAATGTAGTGCAATTTTAGGGAAAAGAAATTAAGGAAGAAACCTAGGTTTCTAATGAGCCTTTATCTCACCACCTAATAAGCTAGCTTTTAGATTTAAACCGGAGTTTCGGATTAAATCTAAAATATTTATAAAAATTATTTTTTTCAATCTTTTTATTCTAAATGATTACATTCAAATTCAACGTATACTAGCAGCCGCAGGAATACAGTGAAAATACTATTTTGGAAAACTTTTGTAATTAAAGACATCTGGCGAGCACGTGACAGGAAAACAATCAAGGTCCTAATTAGAAAAATAATATTGTTTTGACTAAGGGCACATGCCACGCGCACGACTTATCCTTCCATATAATAATATATGTTATCAGAGGGTGATGCATGCTAAGAAATCGACAAAATGCGTACGTGTCATTTTGGTTTAGCCCGTTCAAGAGAATCGACCAGAGTCTAACTTGATCGATCTGTTCAGGCAAACACTAGCTAGTTAGCCCAGCGGTTCGATCTCTTCGGTGCGGTCGTTCGGGTTTGGGTCATTTACTGATCATTTCGGTCCAATTTGTTACAGAAATGCTTTGGATAGTTCCAAATGCCGTCTTAATTTGTGGTTTGCTGATGTGACTTAATTGTACCGAATATATCAGTTTGTGGCTTTATTTTTGGTGATTCCAAATTTTGGATTGTGGGTTTTTTTAATATCACAATTTTTTGGGTTCAATCTCTGGGAAATGGAGGCCAATATCTTGCCTACTCTACCTTAGGATCCCCAGTTTTGGGAAATAAAGTCATATGGACTTTAATGGAGCCATTAGATATATATATATATATATATATATATATATATATATATATATATATATATATATATATATATATATATATATATATATATATATATATATATATATATATATATATATATATATATCTGAGCCCATTAGCTCTCTAAGTTGATATGATAACAAGCAAAATGCATCAATATACAAATGCAATGCAATTAATTTGCTTCTTTATTATGTCTTTCTCAGATCAAATCCAGTGCCCAAATCCTCATTCTAGGGCTTTCTCTAAACTGTTGTTTAAAATTAAAAGAGCTTCTCAAAAAAGTCTAATTAATTAACTTGATATTTTGGGACTTAATTAGTTGGTAAACTTTAAAGTTTGGGGGCTAAAAGCAACTGGAACCAAATCAGACTTGACTTTTTTTCAAAAAAATCAAATAAATCTGTAAGAATAAAAGATATTTTGGCCAAATTTTTAAGGACAAAAATTTGTAATTGAGTCTTAAATATATGAAAAGAGTTGATTCACTTCGAAATTAAACACAATTGTAGTACTATTTCTTAATTCCTAGTGTACAAATAACTAGCTATCATACATATATACATTAATTTCTTATTTATTAGCGCCACCTGAATTTGTCATATAAGAAGAGGGTGCGTACAATTAATATTCGTATTATATACAATACAACACCTTTCATCTTGAAGCATTCCCACACATCACACTCAATAAAAATGGCTTATCTAAAGTTATACCGACCATCCCTAGAACAAGTGGTAAATGGCTTAATGGTTGGTATTCGAGATCCCAAGTTCTAATGAAATAAACGAAGCGGATAACGTGCTACCTATTTCTCTCAAAAAAAAAAAAAAAAAAAAAAAAAAAAAAAGAGGCTTATCTAAAGCGAAATGAGTAATACTTTAATACACCATATATAAATTTTAACTATTTATTTTTCTTAATAGATGGTTTAGATTTAATATGGCTCTAGAGGTTTAGATTTAATATGATTCTAGAGATAACCTGATATTGAGGTATAGGTACCATTTACTAAGTCTCTATTTAAAAGTTATTTTGATCTTTGCAAAATATTTTGGTCTACAAAGCAGGTTTTATCCAACTAAGAATATTGTGACCTTCTCAAATGCCTACAACATGCAATAGCTGAATTTCAAGTTATAACCAAACTGTAAAGTTAAATTCAAAACAACATTTAAAATTTAATTATAAATCAAATTCATTTTTTTAAATATAAAATACAAATTTAAAATAAAACTTTTAGTTCCAATTTAAAATTTCAACTTAAATCAAAAATTAAAATTTGGGTTTAAGATTAAAAGTTCAATTTAGATTCAAAATAAAAATTGTAATATAAATTTTAGAATTAAAATTTTACATTACAATACCAACTTCAAAAATTAAATTTAAATTCAATATTTTTTTGTTAAAATTTATAGGTTGCGCGCTGACAAATTTAATATATACTACTATTTTTTTTTTCAATATTATCATATTAACTAATTAAAATAGATAATATGTTCAACAGAATATATACTTCATGTAAAATCCAACTATATCCTTTATTAATTAAGAGTTAGATTTTAATATTTATGGTGTATATATTGAAACATTCCTCAAGCAAAATAAGAAGCTCCGTATTTTATATTTTAGAGACTTTTTTTTGTCGTTTCGAAATTATTTTATGGAAGATATATAAAAATAGAAAATTGAAAAACATCTCTTTCAGGAAACAAAACAAATCAAATATAAGTATGTACTGCAAACGTTTCGCGCCTTAATTGTAGATATCTTCTTTTCCACAGAAAATTATTTTTCTCTGAAATGGATTTCTGTGGACCGCGGCTCATGAAAGTTGAATTTGAGATCGTAAACTTAAATTGGAAGTGTACCTAATACACTATTGCCTCTAGATCTTTCATTAGAGAATATTGAGATGCTCCCCTAACCATAGTACTTATCCAATACCAAATTGTTGGGTTGTTGGATTCAATAAAGAGAACCAAACTCACAACAAAAGTACAAAGAAAAAACTAACTAGCATATATGGTGGAGAAATTTGACCAAAACTGCTTCTGCTTTTTTCTCAGTTCCAATCCACAAACCCCTACCAATCCACAAACCCCTTACTAGTTCCCACCCCTCTCTCCCTTGAGAAAGAGGGTCTTATGCATGTCATTGCAAAAAGTCCATTAATTGCACCTATGTCATAGCTTTGTCACAAGTTGTAGCCTTTATTTGACTTTTTTTTTATTTAACTTTAAGTTGTATTTCTTTTTTTATAAAGTGTGAAAGAAAATTGTAAAACTTCTATTTCAGTGGACTTGTTGGAATTTTAAATGAGTTCCGGTACTTAAAAAGGTTATAAAAAACCTATAGTTTTTTTTTTTTTTTTTGAGAGATATAGGTATCATGCTACCCGCTTCGTTTATTTCATTTAGAACTAAACTTAGTTAGAAATGTGAATCAACTAGGATTCGAACTTGGGACCTCAGGTACCAACCATCAAGTCCTTTGCCACCTATGGTTTTATAATTATATAACATATTTTTTTTGAACAAAAAATAGCATGGTATTTATTTTATTTATTAGAAAAGATAAACTTATTTATACAAGCGAGGTAGAAAATTAAAAAAATAAATAAAAAAAAGAGGGAGAAAAAAAAAAGAAGGAGAAATCATAAAACGAGGCAGAAAAAGAGGAATGAATGAATATAAGGACTAGCTACAATGATTTGACCAATCCTCGACTCAGCATAGAATTTTTGGAATTTTTGTGAGGCGGATGAGATGTTGATGCTGGTAATATTTCTGAAGATAATATTATTTATGAAAATATTGGCATTGATTTTACAATAATATTTTTTAATAACACTATTATTCAGTTTATTAAATAGACTATAACACAGATAGGACGTGTTTGGTTCTGTTTTTTTTTACAAATCAGAATCGGAGTTAGTGAATTTTTTTATGAATTGTTGGTACACGGAAATTCCATTCTCATTTTGATTTTTGAGTGGAATGGAAATCATCCAATAACTTTTTTTTCCAATCGAAGTTGAATCGAACGGAATGGATATTTATTCGGATTAAATTTATTTTTTCAACTTTTTTAATTAAAATATGAGTTTAAATTTAAAAATTAAATTTATAATTTTAAATTTTAATTTTTAATCAAGTATTTCGAATCTAACTTACAAATTTGAATATAAATTAATATATTATAAAAATAAAGTTAGTATATTAATTTGATTACGTTTTTTATATCTACCTGAACTAAACACCGAAAATAGGAATAATTTATTCAGATTCCGATTCAGATAACGAACCAAACGTAATTAGGTAATAAATTATTTCGATTCCGATTCCGATTCTGATTCTAGCTTATTTCGATTTCGATTCTGATTCCGATTCCGACTTCGACCCAAACGCGCCCCATAAGCAAATTCAAAAAAAAAAAAAAAAACTAATAATTTTTTTATTATATTTTATGCAATTACACCAAAAAAAAAAAAAAAAACTTTGTCTTTCTTACAAATAAAAAATAAAAATAAAAATCACTTGCTTTTCCAAGTGGTCAAACCTGCTGGTCAAAAGACCCCCACTCTTGGTGGGGCCCCCAAAAAACCTTCCACGTAAGCGACCATTTGGCCACGTGTCACAATTCGGCCGCACATTTCTTTTCCTATTTTTCATAGATTAATAATAAAAGAAATTATAATATAATAAGCAAAAAAAAAAAAGAATGAGCTTGTGTTTTTCCTCTTTTATTTTGCTTTTTCGATTTCACACGGCCCAAAAAGTGGTTACACGAACTCCAATTTCCAAATATTTATCTTTGGGAGGGGGTTTCTTTTTCTTTTTTAATTCATTACTTAGCATAGAGGATTTGGTGTTGGGAGATACATTTCTCAATCTGCAAGGAAAGCATTATTAATAAAGCATTAATCTTTTTGAATTTTAAAAAGTTTTACTTGTTATATGCATGGTCCTCCTCTTTGTTCTCACTCACTTTTTTTTTTGTCTATATAAATGACTTAAACATGGGATGGTTCAATCTCAAGCTAGAGGGCTTGTTTGACACGGTTCATTTGTTGGAGTTTATAAGGATTAATTTGAGCTTCTAGAGAGGTTTGAATCCAAATTCTAAGAAATGGGTCTTGTTCTTTGAAAGGTATAATAAGAGGGAGTTAGTGTGATGAGAGAGGGGGGTTTTGAAGGGCTTTTCTCACTTAAACTATCTTCTTTTTTTTTTTTGATTTTTTGAGATGTACTTAGCACCAATTTTAAGGGGCTTTAAGCAGGTTTAATGAGATTAATTTAAAGATTTTGTTTTTGGTATGAGAATTGCTGGGGATATAGAAAGAGAGAAAGGAGTTTTGGAAGATTGATTTGGAGTTGGAGATACATATATACCTCAATGGTAAGAGTACTATTTATTTATTATTTGTTTCATTTGTTGTTTTTTTAGTTGCTCTTTTTTTTATATTAGAAAGGAGTTGTTGATTGATTGGGACACTCCAATCCATGATCAGGGTGTTTAAACTTTAAACCACCCTGAATCATCTGATCTGGTTTGAAAATTCGAACCCAAACCCAATTTAAATAGCAGTAAATGAGGTGTGACATATTAATTAGGTGTGTGATCAACAGTTCTAATTATTTTGTAAAAGCTTTTCTTTTTATCAAAGTTTCAGCAGAAACTGGATGTTCCTTTAATTCTCATTCTTGCAAAGTCATGCTTGATAAGTTTGTCATCAGTATCTGTTTCCTAATTCATACTTTTTTTCGCCCCCAAAGTTTGTAATCTGATGCATATGTTTAACTGTATAAGCATTGCCACGAAAAACTTTTCCGATAGTTTACGGCATCGAAATGCTATTTCCTTAGCCTTGTGGAATTGTTTCATCCTTCGCTTTCGCCTGTAGCAACTGTTAGATGTAACTATCTAATATAAGGCCATTGGGAATGGAAATTTTGTTGTGCAAATTAATTATATATACTACGCATGACAATACCGCAGATAATAACAAGCCCTATCAGCCTAACTCTCCTTAGTCTAAATCCGAATTTCTCGTGCATTCGATTCCAAGTTAGATATGCACCGAAAAGATCTTGAGTACTTGTACAAAACTAGAACAAATCCAAACTACATTTCAACTTCAAGTGAGAGAATAAGATGCGTGAAGTGGATGATGACATTATGCTACTCTTCGATCTAATTGAGAAATAAGCTCCTCTCTTAAAGAGTTTCTTCGGTGACAGGTTATTGAGATGGGAGCAAGGAAATTGAATCAGCAAGTGGTGTTTTTTTGCTTGTTTCTAACCATCTTTGGCTTTGCTTTTAAAGAAGTTAAAGCTCACACTACTACTCTGCATCTCAGGAAATTTTCTCATACTCCACCAGGTGAGTACTAAATACTTGGTTACACCTTTAACATTTTCGTTTTTCTCTAGCCGTTCGAGCATTAGAGTGATCGATCGAGTTACTGAATTTGTTCTCTGATTTTATTGTTTTGTACTCTTTTAAGAATTTGTGAAGAGATAACATTAATTTCAATGATCACTTATTGCTTACAAGTATAACACCTATTTCGTTTCTTGCGCCTTCATAGACCGGATATTGGAGGAAGTCGAAAACAGTTCGGCCTCGGGGAGTGTTTTATCTGCCAGAACGGAAAGAATTGATCCTTTGGATCATTTCAGGAAATACAACGGAGGATATAACATTACAGACAAGCATTATTGGAGTGTAGGCTCTCTCTCACTAAATTCCTCCTTCATGGATCGAAACATGCTTAAATATTTTTCATATTTATGTTTCTATAGAGAACAGAAGATCGCCGGAATAGAAAATTAACATATCACGGAAAAAGAAGAAAAGAAAACTGATCCTATATTCATTTTCAATTTTCAGTCTACGATATTTACGGGCAAATATGGATACATTATTGCAGCGCTATGGCTTGTAGGCGGTGTAGTTTTTGCTGGATTTCGACTTGTTGTGGCATTGTGCGTCACCGTTAAGGAAAGAAGAGAAAGGAAGAGAGTATCTTGCTTTGCACAATGCGACTTTTGGCTCATTACCATGTCAATTTTCCTTACATTCTTAGTCATGTAAGTATTTGGTTGGAGTTTGGTAATCTATTAAAAGTGAAGAGGAAATTAATAACTAAACGAACGTTTTTACCATGTAGAGTTGCATCTACAGCCGCACTTGTGGGTAGCTCCAGGTTTCATTCAAGGGCCGAATCGATTAAAAAGACCATTGTGGAAACTGCGGAAGAGGCATCAGATACGATATATAATGCAACGGAAACTTTAACCACCATGCAAAATCTAACATGGCCTAATAGTGGTTCTGAAAGATCCTACAATTTGAATTCGACAGTAGGAAGTCTTAATGAGGAAGCTGCCAATATACAGAAGAAGGCAGAAAGAAGCATGCATCTGGTCAATAAGGGCATCCAAATATTGTAAGAAAAGAGCTAGTAGCTACATAATTATATTACTCCTTATGATATCAATAGCTTGTGAGCTACTTCTCGCAAAGTTTATCGAAAAAGGTTTCTGATGCAGGGAAGTGGTGACCGCTGTAACTGTCGCGCTTAACTTGATTGCTGTACTAGCTTTGATTGGTGAGTAGATTTTGGAATTGGTGCATTGCTTAGTTAATTCACATAACCCAAAAGAATATCTCTTCTTGTAATTGACATACAAGTTTTAAATTGCAGCTGTGAGGCCTCTAAGGCTGCACCGGGCATTTTTCTCGTAAGTAAATCGACTAAACATAGATCTTATAAATCTTAAATTACTTTTTTTACAATTGTTAGCGAATCTAACTGGCAGTTACTATTTCAGACTCACTGTTGTTTGCTGGTTGCTGACATTCCTGTTCTGGGTATACTTCGGTCTGTATTTCTTCTTAGATAAGTAAGTTATCATCCTTGTCTATAACATAATATATATTCTCGCAAGTAGACATACTAAAGTTAAAAACTTCTACTTCTTGCCAGGTTTTCTGGTGATACTTGTGCGGCTCTTGATGAATATCGGTTAAATCCACATAACAGTACTCTATCCTCCATCCTCCCATGCAATGAGAGGCTTTCAGACGATACAATCCTACACGACGCGGGAGCAGAAATACATGATATAATTGACAAGGTTCTGACCTTAAATATCTCCAAGCACTTTGTCAATGCATCCTTTTCCTATATAGAATACGCATTTACACTGCGTACGTACCTCGAGAAGCACACATAATACACGACATTGCATCTCGTAACCAAATGTCGGCAACTGAAATATGTGCAGGTAAATGCAAACATATCACAAGCAAAATCCGCATACCTTCCAGGTTTGCAATATGTTTGCAATCCTTTCTCGGGACCACCTGAATACCTTTATCAGCCGGAAAATTGTTCTTCCGACACGATCAAGATAGGCGACATCCCCCAGGTATTTATGTCACTTCCCTCAGGATAAAGTTGTGTCGATAATCTCTGTACTACTGTCCTTGATATTGTGACTAGGTCCTTGCATGTTGCAGTTCTATCCCTGACCATACATGACTTTCTTATTTCAATGTAGCTGAAACACAGTTAAATAGGTCATTTTATACGAAAAATCAAAGTTCATAAGTGAAAATTTGAAGGCTCAGGTCGCAATATCGGGATCATGCCCAAGTATTATCCGCCTCTAATTTTCGCATGGTATCCAGATATAAGTACTAAGACGAATATATAAAATCGACCATCACTGATTCCAGGAGTAACTAAAACTTATCAGTAATCTCCAACTATCCATCAACTCTTTCGCAGATTTTGAAGAGGTATGCCTGCTTAGATAGCACTGCAGGAAGCTGTACTCAAGGGGAGACTATATCGGCTAGCGACTACAACACGATTCTAATCTACACGACTTCTGTTCAGAACATACTCGACGTTTTCCCTGCGATGGAAAGATTGGTAGACTGCCAACTAGTAGAAGATGCATTTTCTGAAATACTCGCTGATCAGTGCATGCCGCTGAAGAAGTACGCGCACATGACATGGGCTGCATTGGCGACTTTAGCGACGTTAACGGTCGTAATCGTCGTTATCTCAACAGCAGGAGCACTTCACGGAATCAGAAGCCATTTGTCTGATGGATCTGTGAAACCAAATTCGGAATCTGCAGAAGCATCAGAGGCTGAGACAAATCGAAACGCATTCGACGGCGAAGTTGAGATTCGAGGTGAACCATGCAGAGGAAGTTCCTTAAGATCAACATACAGAATATAAGAACAAATGAAAAATTCATTGTTTTTTTTTTTTTTTTTTTTTTTTAATATTGTTGAGATATAAAGGTTAATGATAAATGTAGGGGATCGAGACCGGGATCCGAAGGAGCTCGTCCATCCCTGTAATTTTTTTTTCAAGTTTTTTTTTCCTTTTGTAATAGTTAATTCGGAATACATGTATGATACAATGGTTTATTTTCTATGAATCAAAAAAGAATCAAAAGAAAAGGAAAAAATGATTACAAATATTTGACAAGAATTAGAGAAGATTCTTGGCTTGACTAAATTCCTATTAGAAGCAAGAAGTGTTTACCTTTTATTAAAATATGTACAAAATAAATTTTGATTAATTCACGTAATACTATTCAAAACCCCATTTAGAATTACCAGTGTATGAAACATATATTAGGCGATCAATTTATGAGTCACCCAAAACATTTCTCATAGACTCGCAAAATATTGTTGTGAAATTATATTATTTGAACTCAATTGGAGCAAAGAGTCCAAAGTGTCGAACATGGGCCTAACTGGGCCTAACGGGGCCTAAAGAGACCATTCATGGGCCTAACTAGGCCGAACTAGCATGCATTGGGCTTGTAAAACATAATTAAAATTTTAATACCCAGGCCCATAATGAGGTCTACTAACGCACTGAGTTTGGTCAACTACTTAACTTTCTCTTTCTCTCTCTCTTCCCCTCCCTCCCCGCGCGCACACACTCTCTCTCTCTCTCTCTTGTACACAGAGGAGTTGTGTGTAACAGCGAAGGGATCGGGCCCTCCAATGGAGGATCGGACGGTGGCGGCACCCTCCTCGGGGCCTTCGTCTCCGTGGGTCTCCCCCGTCTCCCTCTCCGACGCCATGGACGAGCTCCTCCGCTTCACCCTCTCCCTCTCCTCCTCCTTTTCCTCCCCCAACGCCGACGAAGACGAAGACGAAGACGACGACGCCTCCATTCTCGGTCTCTCCGTGGACTACTGCTCCCGCCTCCTCCAAGACGATCCCATCACCGTCCATCCCCATCTCAACGGTGATCCCGTCTCTCTCTCTCTCTCTCTCTACCTTGAACTGGTACCTAGTAGGTGAAAATGTACGGAGAGACCCTCAAACTATAATCCAATTTGAAGTAGGACCTGAACAACCCTTTTTCTATTAGCATTTCTCAAATTGTTTGGAGCAATTTGTGATTGAAGTTGTTCATAGCTTCTACCGCAGGAATTGGGGATTTTGGTATATTTAATGACGGCTCCGTTAATTTTAATGGCTTTATCTGTTTTAAGGTGATTAAAATGAAGGATTAGAGGCTAAAATGGATCTATTTGAATACGTTGGGAACCCCTCGTGCAATTTATTTGAATTTTGTGGCATTTTCCAATTGATGTGTATGTTGGATTGTTGTGCGATTTTTGAGAAATCATATGCTTGAATTGATTTAGTACTGTTCACTAAGAAGTCTCTACAAGGCGAAGTTCATTATTAACAAATGCAGTAACCATGACATTTATTCTTCTAATGTACCTGTTTGATCTCTGTGAGTATTTTCTCTACTATTAAGCTGATTAGTGTTGTTTCTTATTAAACTTCAAGACTCCGACATTGTTTATGGAGGAGTCCCACAATATCCCCTATACAAGCATTTAGCGAGAGCTATAGAACGGTGCATATATTCCGGGTCTTTCCTGAGAGCAGTGAAATCAGAGGTGGCTTTTCCAGTAGAGCCCTCTAAGATGGACGACAAGTGGGATAAGCTGATTTTGGATAAAGGAGCGGAATTGTTGAATGTAAGCTAAATTCATTCAATAATACTCTCTCTCTCTCTCTCTCTCTTATATGCCTTTAACAAACTTCATGATTTTGCACATTCAGGTGTTTAACTCCATCGACTTTGAACTCCATGTTCAAGAACCATATTTCTCACAACTTAGAGGTAATCTTTCATTTCACTTACGTCCTTTATAATTATAAAGAGATGAGATTTAGGAGTGACTTTATTGTGGTAGTTTTTATATGCTGTTTACATCCATCGTTTGTTATACATGTTTGCATCAATACAATTCTGGTGTATCTTTCTTTGATTATTGCCAAACCAATTTTTAAAAGCTAAATATTTGCCTAGCAACATTGCTAGTTTTCATCAGAGTTTGTTTTATCCTATTTTATTTATACTAATCATTGGAGAATATAAACTCTTATTGTAATTCTGTTATGCAAGTATGCTAATCAATTCCTCTTCTTTTATGTGGTTTACATCCTCTGAAATAAACCAAATATGTTTGCATACAGCTGGCCTCAAGAAAGTCGAAGGGAGGTGTGCAGTTGGTAACTATAATAGGTAAGCATATAAGAATGAGTGTTGCTTCTGTATGGTGTAAATTTAGTTTGTTTTTGGTTCTTGCAGTTGTTTCTCTTGATCAGTCTTTTAGATCATGAAAATATACGAAATGATATTATCAGGTAGAATGCCAATCATGAGAATGAACTGTTCAACAGTCTTTTAGTGTTAAAGGATCTTTTAGCTTTATTATGGACAATTATACAATAGATTTCATCGCCAAATATACTTTAGTACAGATAAGTCACAAGAAATTCAATTTATAAATAGTTTGGGACTTGGATTCATATAGTAAAGAAATTTATCAGTCACTTCAGAACAGCAGAGTGCTCATGTCTTCCTGAGATAGCTCTAAGTTTCTTGTTCTGTTTTCATGCAAAGCTTACTCTTTTTACTAACTTTTTACTGATAATTAGTGATTCATATTTTTTATATCATGTTGATTTAGTTTACAACCTGTTGTTGCCAGAATCGCAGAAGGGTCTTTGTTGCTCTTCAACAAATGCCTCTTGCTTGAAGTCGAGGTGAATCATTGATTCATTGACAGCTATATGTCAATTTATGGAACTATACAAAATCTAACTGTTTCCTGTAATATCTTGTATAAATGATTAATGATTGTTAGTTGTATCTGCAGCGGGTTACACACTACAATTCATTCTACGAGATGCTACAAGCCGAGACTCTTACAAAAGTGCTACCTGGGATAGTTACAGTCGAAGAAGGTTGTATATGTCTGCATCCATATCAGTCCCAATAGTTGTTTCCTCTGAAGCTTCAATTGTTAAAAGTCAATTACTTGGGGATTTATTGTGTGCTATAGTTTCAATGCCTGCAATTATGAGAAGAAACAAATCTAATGATTCATCTTTCCATACAAGTTCCGCAACAACAGGTCTTTCATTCCTAATGTCCTTTATTATGGCATTAAAAGGAGAATTTTAGTATATTTATAACTTCTGTTCTGTCCTGTTAGGGTAGCTTTACCCTCATGCACTTTGTATGTGAAGCGAAGACATCTGCCAAAAGTTCAGAAAACCTCCCTAACCAAAAATTAGCAAATTAAATGACAAAAAAAGAATGTGTTGTTTACAGGTGTTCAAATTTACAGGAAGTTCTACACAGAAGAGAAGGAAAGGTCCAATGGTGTCTTAGCAATTTCTGTTACAAAGCCAGCTTCTCAACCTTATATCTATATGAAAGAGCTGCTCTCTGTAAGTTTTGGGCTCTCCTACTCGATCTTTCTTTTGTAAATTAACCTAGCTAAGAAATTATTTTAGAGAGAATCTCTTATGGATTATTTTGTATTGCTTTAAAATATTTTTACGAGTCTACAGCACTTATTGGCTTATCGTCACTACTATTAGGATGGATAACCCTACTTGACTGTTACTTTACACATTCTTGTGTTGTTGAAGAAAAACTCGCTTCGTAACTTGTATGTAGTGTAAACCTGTGGGCATTTTCATGAACATTTTGATTTGCAGCTTGTTTTAGATTTTTTCTCCTATGGTGGCTTCTCATTTGTCTGTCTCCAGAGGCTGGGTTATGATGGTGTAAGCGGCCTCCTGGGGATGGCACATACTGTTGGAACAGTTCCAGATGGACTACCTCCTCCAAGATCGATACTGATATCATCATCTATGAGATCTCATCGCCCAGATGTAAGTTTTTGAATTTAGCTGATCATTATTCCTTCTACGAACTCTTTTATAGTTCCCAATAGATCCGAGGAATAAATTGTTTGTCGGATATACCGCCTTTTTATCTTTTTCTTGAACATGGCTTACTTTGGACCACCACGACCTGTTGGGAAATCCTACTCTGAAGCATCATTAGTCCCAATTACCTTACTATGCATGATTTTTGGGCATAGGGTGAGTAAATTGATAGCGGTATAGGCATCTCATTTGGTAATGAAAGCTGTGTACCCTAAAGTAATCATAGTGCTTAATGGCCTGAGACGACATGCATTATAACTTTAACTCTAGTTGTTAAGCAGCCTTCCTTTTAGACATCAAGATCTTATTGTATATTAGCCAGTAGTAATCCTTTGATTGGTCTGATGACTTGATTCCACTTGAGGTCAAAGGTTGCTCGTTAACTGATGCTGCGAGGGCATTGGCAAAACATGTTAACAGGAGTAGCGATGGATGGTGGGGTGCCTTCCGGGGAGCCGGTACAGCTAAGTTTTAGCTCCTATTTTCAGTAGATTATCCTTGTTAGTCCGCTCCTGTTCATAGCTTTAGTTCATTGTTGGATTATTTTTCTGCTCAGAGGCGAACAAGAACCAATTAGCATCGGAAGTTGTTAATCATTTGTTAGCTGATTGCTGCTGGATGAACGTCCATTTGATTCATTCCAATGATTGTGTCTTCGAGATCCGGGTCTGTGAAGGCTATGGCGCACGGTGGTCTAAAGATGGTTCCAAGGTATTTAACTGGCTGAATAGTAGAACAATACTTTTCTTTTTGGCTTTAATTTGCCAAACAGAACTCACAGATGTAGTTCGAAGCAATTCGTCATGTGCTAGCAAATTCAATGGTGTAAATCTTGTGGTTAAAAAAAAAAGAAAGAAAGAAAGAAAAAACTTAAATTGTAGTCAAAGTGGGCCTAAGGGTCACACCTGATTAGATTCCAGAGCTTTTAACTCTTTAGTGAGGTTACTCATCGAATGTTTTGTATTTTCATTTGAAAACTCGTTTCGTTTTCTTTTTACCCTATTGAACTCTTTTCTGTTTTGTGTGCAGTTCATTGGATTTTTGGAACCATATACTGCAGATGGATTTTTGACGGGGTGGAAACATTAGAGACTCTACTTTAAGTTGTTCTCTTTGTTGTTATTGTTCACTGTATGTATTACGTTTTATGAGGATAAAGAAAGAGAGCGAGGTGTGTGGTTGCAAACAACATTGTACTGTTAAACTATGTGTTAACCTCAGTTTCGATATTATTTATATGTACTTGTTTATTTCTTAGCAATCTAACAAGATTCTATAAATGCATTACTCTTATCAACCTCCTCTGTCTAACCTTTCCGCACGTGCCGATCTCCGCCGCCGCTGCCAGATGACGGCCGCGCTTGGTTTGCGCCGCCGAGTGCGACAGCTGCGGACTCCACGTGCGTGAGCAGGTACTCGTAGATCTTCTTCCTCAGCCGCTCCACCGTCTCCGCCGGCACGCCGCCTCCGTCCCCGCCCTCCTCCTCCTCCTCCTCCGTTGCCGTCTCTCCTGCGCCCCGCCTGACGCCGCCGAGCCAGTCGTTCACCTTCTTCAGCTGCGACAGCATCCCCGCAACCCGTTCCCGATCCCACGCCACCACCGCCGCCGCCGCATCGGCGTCCAGGAACCTCTCCACGAACCCCACGAACCACCCCGTCGTCTCCTCCCTCAGCGCCCACCCCAGCTCCACCCCCTCCTCCGTCCCTTCCCACCGCACCCACGGCGCCGCCTCTTGCTGCTTCGCTATCGCCGCCGACGGCCTATTCCTGGGGGCTGCGGAGATCTTCGAGCCAGCTCCGCCGCTGCCCCTCGCTGCACTGTCGATGGCCACAGCCGCCACAGCCGCCGGAGCTGCGGCGGAGGTCGGCGGCGCCGGAGGCTTGGGCCCGTAGAGGGTGAAGGCCGAGAGGTCGGTGGAGAGGGCAGCATGCACCCACGAGGAGGCGAGCCGCCGCTGGTCGGAGGATGCACGGAGGGCGTCCTCTTGGGCCGCCGGGTACAGCGAGCCCGGGGCGGCTTTCGAAAGCGATTCCGCAACGAGGGAGGCGCGGGCGAGGGTGGCGTGGAGAGACAGGAACTGCTCCACCGCGGGCTGCGGAGCGTCCTCCCTCGCCGACGACCTTAACTCGGCATATACACTGTAAACAAAATAGTAATTATCACAAAATACTGCAACTGATCCAATAGTAGTTATTATAAAATTTGTACAAGTTTTCTTTCAAGTAGGCAAATCATTTGCCTTAAAATGTCACATTCTGGCACCAATTGAATACTTACTGGACTTTAGGAAGATTAAGCGAATGTTGAGATCTAGCAAACTGCATATGCTTCACAAACTCAATTCACTAAAATGTGCTAATTCACAATTTTCTATAACTGCAGAGCAGAAGGATTCGTAAGCCTATTTGCGAAGCTTAATACCATGCATACTACCAGCTGAGAATCTATTGGAGTTCAAATGTCACAAAAGCCTAAATTTGACCTCAATTCATTGCAATAATTTAAGTGAAACGATGATTATGCAGAAACTAACAAAGAAATACTGCAAATTTAACCAAAAAATGGAAAGAGCAACCAAAATACTGTATCGAAGTGGACGAAAAATGAAAATTCTCGTTACCTAAGGCACCGTAGCAGGGTCTCCGCAGCAGAAGCTTCTTGGATGGCCTCAATAGCAGCTGTTTCTGCTGCATCCCTATGCTTCAGCACTTCCTGTTGTAAATAGCAAACGCAATTTCGACCAGCAAACCGACATCAGAAAAATCCCAATACAAGTTAGTTTTCAGAATAACAAATAACCAAACCAAAGAGTCATATGACAAGTAGCACGTAGCCGATATATATATATATATATGTATTTCTGGTACAACTATAATGCGGAATGCGCAGATGATACAAGTAGTACCTTCCCAAGCTTTGCTAGAGAAGATGGAAGTGATCCCCAAGAAGCACTGTTTTCCGTCAATTTTCGATTCCTCGGAACAACCTTGACTAGGTTGTTAAGGGATAGACTATTGGGAGGCTCAATCGCCTTCTTTACAGAAGGATTCCGATGCTTACTCGACTTGTCAGAATCATCTAGAGTTGTCGTCGGAGCGCCATTGCCTTTCTTTGCCGGCGCATGAACTTTGTTGTCTTCTTTAGCCAGTGGTTTCTCATCTGCCGGGGGTTTCCTTCTAGGGACCTGCAGATTCAAAAGGCGATACTACGGTGAATTCCTAATTCTCTGATAAGATCCAAAGATGTCGCAAAATTCCCCATAATGTCACTTTTTTGTTTCGATTATTTTCAAGAATAATAATATGTAAACTCGCCCCCCTTATTGTTGAAATGATCATGAATCAGAAAAGAAACAACAGGAAATAATTCAATTCTTAGTTACGGTACCATCCTATTAGACTATTCAAACTTGCATTTGTCAAAACTAGGAGAACCAAGATCTTCACACGCTTCACGAACATTTTAGCCAATTTTGCTTAAAATTTTTCAGCTCTCAGCGGAAAATCTAGCGTTAACAGATAGATCATAGTGAAAGATTTAACAAAGTCAAGATGCAGTATATCGAACGGAAGCGAGAAACTCAATAAGATGATTGAGTCATTTGAAGTTAAACAAGGGCTCTAGACATTACCGAAGTGCTCCGAGCTTCGGGTTTAGTCTCGCTCTTAGCCGCTCTTGGATTCGAATTGTCCCGCCACCTGGGCTCTACTTTCCCTTCCCAGCTCTTCCTCAAAGCCTTGGGACCAGCGGCCACCGCAATTGCCAGATTCCCTGCCGAATTTCCAACCGACGGTTTCCTTCCAGCTGCAGTCGCCTTTAGAACACATGCCGCTCGCTCCAACAAGCGTAGCCCAGAAGCTGCAGTCTTGGACTGATTCTTAACTCCGCTCGATGACTTATCGAACGAATAACAGCTCGTCGGGGACGACGGTATCGACTTAGCTGCCGATCTCACGTCCGGTTGTTTTGACACCGAAGAGCTTGACAGATTCAATGCAGCCCTCCTGATTTCCAGCTCCTCGTCCTTCGGATTCAGATTCAGTCTCTTCGGTTTATCCTTTTCGTTTTCTGACGATAAATTTGTGTCCTTGGATCCGTTTGCCACGCTGAGTTTCTCGAGATTCCGTATTTCTGACCTCGTGGTTGGTAGATCTTCAGGGCTGCCAATGCAGGGGTGGCGGCCAAGGATCGGTCTGACACCTTTCAGAATAGGGACCGGAGAGGCCGCCTCGAGGCAATCGACGTATATGAATTGGCCTAGTTGGATCTTATCACTCAAGATGAGATCATCGTCCTCGTCGGGGAGGGAAACGTAGGTCGCGTGGGAGGAGTCAGAGACCTTAAGGTAAAAGCCGTGGTTCGGATAGAGGTCTCCGCCCGCGAGGGCGGGAACAATGCCGATGACCTGAAGGAGAGAAGCACGGTGGTCGCCGGAAATTTCCGCATCACTATTGTTCATGTGCTGCAGGAGTTTGAGTAGGACTCCGGGGACCAACACAGCCATTTTATTTTGTCTCTAGAACATGATTTGTCTGTAAAAAGATTATAAATTTACTACGCATAAAGGAAGAGTAATGCTGAGCATCTATGTATTGAAATTTTAAGATCACCTTTCACTTAAGAAAGCACACTCGAACATATACATTTGAATTGCAATAAGCAACTCTGAAACTCAGATTCCACATATGGGAACTGTTAAAAGAAAAAGGGAGAAAAGAGAAGGGAATCAAGGGATCAGAGAAAAGATACAGCTAACACTTAGGTGTAATAAGCTGAATAGGTTCACCAAAAAAATTTTGTGATGAACATGTAATTTTGGGGCTAAAATTCAGATATTAAGCTCCTAAATATAACAAATATAATTGCGATAATTCGCGAGTAATGTGATACAAACCAATAGATGATAACAATCTACTTGGAGGGATTCTAGCTTTGAGGTGAGTAAGGGAGAGAACTAATAGATCTAAGAAAAACACTATAGAAATATTGCCACTTTATAAAAAGAAAAAGAAAAAATAGCATGAAAATATTGACTTTGAATCACATGATCAACCCATGTGCAATATTACAGGCATCAGCAATAATGGAGTAGAACAACACACAATAGAAATAATGCAAAAATAAATAGTTTTATCAACTGGGCCCCTCTTGTTCATCTAAATTATTAGTCCCCAAGATAAAAAATTTTCACCAAATCATAAAAAAAAAAATCTCAGATATTGTTAAAAAAATCCCTCAAAACCAAGAAAATAGATTACATAATAAAAGCTCCCTCCTTTAATAGACATAATAATTGATATATCATTCATCAGACCCACATTGCAAAATTGGAAAAAGAAAATGATTCAGAAAAAAGAAACAACCCAGATTACAAAGTTCCCTCCTTTTGAGAGATTCACACGTCTTCCTCCCCACTCAACTTTTTATGAACTCATAGAACACATAATTGACATATTATTCATCAGACCCACATTGCCAAAAAAAAAAAAAAAAAAAAAGCAAAAAAATTGGATGTAAAATACATCATTTGTATCTAATCCAACTTAAACTCTGAAACAGAAACAGAGCTCAGGAACTTAGAACAAGGAGGAATAAACCAACCTTTTTAATTAGTGGCGAATAAAACGCACGGTGCACAAAAAAGAAGAGCCCATTTGCTGGTACCTACAAGTGAGAAGAGCTTCAAATATTTGCTTTTAGAGGAAGCAATTCCAAATAAAGTTGGAATCTTTGCTGTTTCGAAAATGAACTGCTCTGTTTCGAACAGAGAGAACTTGCTATTATCCTCTCTCTCTCTCTCTCTCTCTCTCTCTACATGGAAGGAGAAGAGCAAATTGGCGAAAATATTATTAAGTTTTTTCTAAAACTTTTACCGTTTGGTTCGGGTATAAGCAAGAACTAACTATTACAGGAATATGTACAAATATGGGGATAAGAAAAATAACGTTCGGATGAAAATTAAATTGTTCCCGGGGATAAGAAAAATATTAGATAGTTTTATATAAAAATGAAGGTGTTGGTGGAGATAACCGAGAACTACTGTTCTCGAGTAAAAAATTAGCGTTTGGGTATAGAGCGGGGATAAGGGCCTATTCCTATTTCTATTCCTATTCCCTACCAAACAAAGCAAAGTACTGTTTAGGAATAGTAATTTTAATATTTATACACAGTATTCTCGATTTTAATAATTTTTCCTTTTTATAGCTATACCTTTTCAAATTTTAATCTTAAAAGTGAAATGATTTTAAGTTAATTAAACAAGTATCAAAAATAATTAATAATTAATAAAACTATTGGTTTAACAAAATTTGGATCCCCACACTTTCCCTTTTTTTGTTTGGGAATTATCGAGGAAACGCCGAGTGGGCCCCATGCTAGCATGTACCACTAGCGAGAAACTGGTCCACCACGTCATCCCTAGACCGCTAAATCCTTTCCCCCATCACTGCTATCTTTTGAATAGGGACTGCTAAATTCAAATCTTTTTAAAAAAAACAGTAAAAACGAATATGATTTATCTAAATTATAACTATTTTAAATTAACTATTCAAATTTTTAAAATTATAACTTTACTATCCAATTTTTTAATTTATTTGATTTGGATCAGTCGACACTTTTACTTTAAAATTTAATGTGTCATTAATGGTTGCAGTTTTAGTTTGAATTATAACACTTCTATTCAGATATAATAATCTAAATTATATTATGTATCGATATATTATAATTGCGTGTACTCAAGTAAATTTTGCCAGTTAGATCTTGCGTTTCGTGAGAAAATAAATATGTGTGATAATTCTTTTGAGAAAAAAATAGCAAGCCATTTGCTTTATTTTTTTAAAAAAATAAATTTAGATAAAAATATAAAATAATTAAAATTTAAACTTAAAATCACACGTATCAACTATTAAACTCTTAAACAATTATAATATGTGCAGCACATTAAGATTGTGTAGTTCCTACATCAGAAGGAATGATTTTTTTTTTTTTTTTTTTTTTGGCCTTTTTCAAAATATAAACGGTACAGGAGAGCGTGTGACACATTTATGGTTTCTTCCTCACCACTGATCGCTTTTCCAAGGACTTAACTATTTTTCAGGTTTTTCCTCTCAGATATGAATATTTAATATTTTAAATCAAAAGTATGCTTCTTATTTAATAATAAGACCACAAATGAAAAACTAAGATCTCATTTGGTATCATAGTATTTATTAATTGTTTTAAAAAAACTAAATTTTTACATAAGTTAATAGCGGGTTGCTGACAATTTTTGTATATAGTATACAAATTTAAGAATAATCTTTTTCGCTTTTAAATTTTTTGTTAAAACAATAATTTACTATTTGGCCGAGTGCGTTGCATAGTGCATAGCATGCTAATAAATTATAAACAGTACTGTAGTTTAATCCTGAGATATCCTTCCAAATTCTGAACTGACGGTTCAGAGAGACAGAGACTCAAGTTTCTTACGAAGAAGTAAAATTTTCTTCTTATGTCTTAACTTTTTTTTTTTTTTTTTTCCCTCGTTGCCCCTACACTTATAACTTAATTCATCTAATCAATAAATAAAGCGGATAGCCGATAGCCGATAGCGTGAAGGAAAATTATAAACAGTGCAAATTAAATCATTAAAAAAGGACCAAACTATTAGAGCAATAGTTACTAAACTAATTATTAATGAAAGGCTCGGATTGAGTCTTTGCACTACGATGGGACCAAACAAAGGCGAGGTGAGGCGAGGACCATTAGATCTACGTGGCAAGTTATAAATTGGACGGTCCTCAGCGTTCGGTGGGCTATGGTTATCCTCATTTAATGAAGAGTGTGGGGTTTGTCCTCATCAAACGCTCTACGTTCTCCGTATGCAAATTGCATGTCGGGGTGTGTACGCGATACACTCCAAAACGACGGTTACCCCGTCCTTATCATCATCTTATTTACTCATCTAAGTTTCCTTACTTCTATTTGAAGAAGCTCGTTTTTTTTCTAAGTTGGAGCATCCAATAATATAATTCATTTCACTTTTTTGAAACAAGCGTTAAAAGAATAAGCTATAAGAGAACGCTGGACTCAAAATTTTTTACAAGATTCATGACGTGGACTTGAATTAAATGAAAGAAAATTAATAATGCTAGGAGTATTATGTGACTTGAACTCAGAATCTTCTGCTATGATATTATGTGAAATAACCGTTGTACTCTAAAATTTAAGCTGTTAGAGAACGATGTATATAATTTTATATTCAACACTTTTCAAGTACCACTATAGACCCTTCATATATATAATATGGATTTTTTGACATACAGTTCAAGAGTGTCACGCGTATTAATTACCATACTGCATATAAACAAAACCAATCATCTAACAAATGGAGCAACTTATGATTTGGCTGTCGTTAATAATAATAGGTTTGGTGATGATATTATTATGTACATGTCTAGCTCAACACTCAATTATTATGTGACAATTAATTAAATTGCCAGATATTTCGCTTGAGACTAGTCACCTAATTAATCATTTATATATATTTGGTTTTATTTTTCTTTTTGAAAAAAGATAGCATGCTATCTTGTTCGTTCACATCACAGTGTATCTCTGTTAAAAAAAAATTCGAAAAAGAAAAAAAAAAACCATTATATTACAAAAAAAAAGTCGTTTGGGCATGAGCGATTCCTTCCACTAGGTCACCAACCGCTTAAACTTATCCATTGCCAACAATAGATCGGTGTTAGCCTTTCGAAAGATGATACAATTCTTTGCGTCCCTAATGATCCACCAGCAGACTGACAACCAATCAATCTAATTTGAGATGCCGGATCATTAGTTGTTCCACTTATTCCATACTGATGTCACATTGTCCTCCCAAATCATTCGACTGAACCCCTTCCGCTATCATCATGATCAGAAATCTACGAATCACACGCTATGTAAATAAATGGTTTATTGTCTCCTCTTCAACCCTACAAAGCACACAAATTATATTTGGTTTTGTTAGAGAAAAGATATTGTGATTTGTGTCTCAAGATGAATTTTCGTTCAAGTTAATTTTAAGTGACCTATCTCGTTTATATATCAAACGCGCATTACACTAAAAACAGTTCTCTAGAATGTACCACACGTAGCAGATTAATTAGATGCTTAAGACAAATCTTGTTCCTGTTTGATTAAGCTTTTATTTCGATGGGATTTAAAGCCGGGGAAGCTTTTTAGTTTCGTAATATAAAAGTTTTATTTATATTTTTACTGTAAAACATTAATGTTCGGTATTCTAATAGACATATACTTTGCCTCATATCTACGACTGAAGTAGCATTTTTTGCCTCGGGTGTAATAATTTGTGAGATTCGACCCGGATTTTAAAGCATGGCTTTCATATATAATAAAAATTCCCTGTTTTTTGCTTACTCAGGTTGGTTCGAGCTGGACTGGATCTTTTGCCGAGTCAGGTTGGAGCCGGGTATCGGGTCAGTTGACAGGGCCTGGACCGACCCAGCTTGGTTTGGTGAATTTGGACCGGGCCTTGGCCCGAAAATAGATGTAGGTTGAATAATTCAACTGGAGCAATTTTGGGCCGGCCGAAAATCTGGTCTCTGGCCACGTCATCATTACATCAGCTGGTTCTTCTCAAACATCACACACTCAGACCGTCCAACCAAAAATTGCCACGTACCCATATTCTATATTTTATTCATCTGATGGATGAGATTAAATTGCTAGCCACATCAAATGACTGCGAAATTATTATCACACAAAAAGAGCTCTGATTGCTCAGTCCACCGTCTTTTCGCAGGGTTTCGACTCGATCCCGATAGCGCGGGAGGGAGAACGACGAAGACGAAGGAGGTTGGAGGGGAGAGAGAGAGAGAGAGAGGAGAAACCCTAGCCATGGCGACGGAGCTCGAGAGGTTGGAGGGGCTGATCCTCGAAACCATCCTCTCCAAGCTCGACGCGGCGCACGTCGCCGCAGTCTCCGGCGTCAGCACCCGCTTCCACGCCGTCGCTTCCGACGACGCGCTGTGGCGCCGCTTATGCGCCCGAGACTTCGATCTCCTCGACCCCCTCGACCCCCATGGCGGTCCCCTCCCCTCCTTCAAGGTGATTCCCCCCTACAATTTCTCGCTCTCGATCTCCATGCTCGCCCTAGATCCGCCATTCGCGTCGAATGGATTTGATCTAGGGTTTTGCTTTTGTCAATCGATTGGTAATTTAGTTTAGAGTGGTATCAAAGTGGTCGAAATGTATGGAGACCCCCCCAACTATCGCCCATCTCGAAATAGACGCTTCTCCTCAACATTTACCTGTTTCGATTCGAGCTTAGTGGCATTTCCTCATTGTTTTGATCTGATAAGTGTGTTTATTGCAAAATAAAATTAAAGTGCGAGTCTCACGCGTAGTATTGATAATTGGGATATAAAGTGAGAGAAAAGTAGGATGATACCAAATTTTAATGCACCATGTTCCGAACATGGATGTTTTCAAAACATAAAATTTAGATATAGCATGTTTCGGGTTTACCAACTTGTCAATCGTTAATTTACTCTAGACAGATCATAACTTTGTCGTGGCTCTTGGATTTTGATTTCATTTTGCAGGCGACATACAAAGCTTGGTTTAAATCTTTTGGTATGTACCCATTACCGCTAGTTAGAAGAGCAAAGCAGTGTTGGTGTTCACTGAGAAGTTGGTTGGCTGAAAACTTCCCTGAGGCAAATAGCACTTTGAACAAGGGTGCTTCGGAAGCTGAAATAAAATTTGCAGAAGAAGAACTTGGTTTTAAGTTTCCTTTGCCTACAAAGGTACTATATCGCTTTTGTAATGGTCAACGGACAATGACGGGCAACAGTTCAGAGAGCAGACGCCTGGCTTCGCTTGGTATTATAGGAGGCTATGAATTTTACGACCACATAGTAAACATGCACTTGTTACCTTTGGAAAGAATAGTCTCCATAACTAAACTACTCACAAAAGAGCTAGATTTCCTGGCCAGAAGAAGATTAGTTTTAATAGGAGCTTCACTGTACTTTCAGAAGTTTGTTCTACTTGGCTGTGATAGCGGCCAACTTTTTGTTGGCACCAAGAAATTGATGTTCAATGGTGATATGATGCCATGCGTGCCCAAAGCATTGGTAAGGCTGGCTGATGATACGCCACAGGATGGTCTGCTGCTGTGGTTGGAAGAGCATTGCCGACGTTTACAGAGTGGCATGATTCGAACTCGTGTCTCAAGAAAATTAAGAAGTATCAGTTTGTATCCAGAAGCACCTCCTTCCTGTTCCTTAGCAGTAACTAATGGTGTTCAGGTATGGGCAATCTTATATTCCATAATTTTTTTTTTTTTTTTTTGGTCATGTCAGAGAAGAAAATCTGCAAGGTGAGCAACTTTGTCATTCTCTTTATCTACAGGAATTAATATTGCTGTTAGTATATAAATATACCTCTTGGTCTCATATGCCAAAGGAAAACCTGAACCTCTTCCATCTTATCCAGTCTACCTGTTTTAGTACATCTTGTACTTAGTTTCCAATTCGATGCAAGTTAGTGCTTTAATGTATGCACAAGCATCAATTTATTTATATTTTAAGAACTAGTTCAATTCCTCTAGTTTCGACTCAAAACTCATCAGGAATAGCAGGTTTTGCGAAGAAACTTGTAAGGAAGCATCCGTCTCATAGGTTTCAAAACCATTCAAAAATAAGCTCATGTCATCCCTTTTTGTTTAACCATATGAGCATCCTTGCCAGTGGAATGTGAAAAAAATGGTGCTTGTAAAGCACCGGTGCATTTTTTGGCTTGTTTCAATTGGCGGCATGAATTCCCACAGTTCATGCTATATTGTGCTTAGCCTTGCTCCCTTCTGTGGCACTAGGATGATGTTCATGGTAAGAATCACCTTTAGTGCAGCATTTGTTGTGTAAATTTATTAATCATCGATTTGCAGTACAAATCCTGGTTTTAGGTAGAACAGGATGTTTGCAGAGTGAAACATCGAACGTGACCTCTTTTAGATATATTCCTCAGTAATAATTGTCGCAAGTTCTATTAGCTCCTTGTATACTAGACACTAATATTTATTTGATGGACTCCTAAGGGATTATAGCACCTTTTTTAAATACTAAATAACAGGTAACATATACCACTACTTTCTTCCGAGTGTAGTTGTCTTCATTGTAGCTCTGTACGGCTAGAAGTTATTGCCTGAAATGAAGGCTGTATAATGTTATATGCCCCTTTTATATCGTAAGGATTCTCGTTAGTGCATAATTCCTGGCTAAACTAGAGGATATTCTCTGAGATAAATCACCCAACTTGTTTAATAATATGCAACACTCAATATGTGAATGCTTCAAAGTTGAACATATTATCCATTTATATGTTAAATGTTATTTTGTCTTTTCTCCTAATTCACTTTAGTTAGAAACCTCTCCTTTTGCATACACACCCATTTCTTAGGTCAGTCTGCATCATCAGATTATTTTTAGACCCAAAATAGATGATTTGACTGTAAAGCTCTTATTTCAAGTTTCTCATAAGAGGGCCCAGCCTGTTTCCTGAATTCACATGCCTAATGTAGTAAATTTTGCAGGTTCGTGCCTCTGCTATCTTTGTTCCAGAAGCTTCTGATCCTGAAGGAAAGAGCGACAATTATTTTTACGCCTACTCAATCCGCTTGTCTCTTCTCCCTGAGGGCTGCATGCTAGATGGGACATACTTCTCATGTTGTCAGCTTCATTCTCGTCACTGGATCATTCGTTCCAGAGATAATATAATTGCTAATGTACAGGGCGAAGCTGTTATTGGAAAGGTCAGCTGTTGCTTTTCAATAATACCAGCTTAAAGAGACTATTGCCTACGCCTGATCCACCGCATCAGTTATGAACTGCCAAGTGAACCTGCCATTCGTATCTGCTCCCATTTTAATCCTCACCACGCTGTGAACTGCATCATTTTTTTAAATTTCGTTATTATTTTATTTACAGTCCTAGGTCCGAAGGTAGAGTTAGGACTACTGGTATAGATCGCAAGGCTGTCCACAGCTGGGTTGGTGGACAAGTTCCGGGCGTTTATTTCTCTAGTTCAGCGTTGCCGCAATAGTTTCAACACCTTTAATTCTCATATATATATATATATATATATATATATATATATAAGGCTACTATGCTTCTGGAAGCACGGAGGGCTCCGTGCTTCCACGTCGTTTTTGATGTTGTGGCTTCCGAATCGTCGATCGGCTCCGTTAAACTTGATCTAGAGTATTTGAAGTACCTAGAAAATAAATTTTGTGATTTTTCGATATTATTTGCCTAGCGAACGAAGGGGCTAAAAATTAACGGCTGAAAATAAAAATCTTACAAAACGCGATAATATAGCATTAAAAATTTAGATCAAAGATATTGATCTTGTTTTATATAGTATAAAGAATTTTCTATCAAAATTTCATGTAATTTGGATATTTCTACACCGTTAAACTTTCAAACGGCTCACTATGACCATTAAAATTATTTAATTTTGTGCCCCTTCGATCACTAGGCAAATGATATCGAAAAATTATAAAATTTATTTTCTAGATACTTCAAATACTCTAGATCAAGTTTAACGGAGCCGATCGACGATTCGAAAGCCGCATCATCGAAAACGACGTGGAAGCACGGAAGGCTCCGTGCTTCCGATAGCATAGTAGCCTCACACTATATATATATATATATATGTTACTCAACTTTAGTTGATATGCATTTTTAAATCGACGTCTATCTTCTGCTTTTTGTTCTGCAGTATCCGCTCTTGCAACCTAATGGGGAAGAATTTGTCTATGAGAGTTGCACCCCCTTGCCGGAGACACCTGGATCTGTTGAGGGCTCTTTCACTTTCGTCCCTGGCAGGTAATCTTCTTAAGAAACGCATATGGATTTGTTGTATTTACTACTATATATACTCCTTGATTATTACTCGTATTTCCATGGATACCTCTGTAAAGTTGAAACTTAAAAATAACCCGTACTTGCAAAATGACCTTAATATCCATATTTTCATTTGCACCAACACCCTTTAAATATTGGCAAAAACTTGACACGAAGATTCATTTCTAACTCCTCTATGGTTCTTGGCACAAATAAGAGGACAATTTGCCACTTCAAGGCCTTAACTAACAACAGTAGAGGAGGGTTTAGTACCGGCACATAAACATAAGTTGGCATCGAGTACTTGCAAATACGATATGTCTTACGAGGTGCTGCAGAATGGCGTATGCCAAGGCCCAAGTAGGAATGTAAAACACGGGCCGCCCGGCCCGGCACGGCCTCGAGCTGGGCTGCAGCACGGCACGGGTACTGGCCTGACCTGAACTTTAGAGCCGAGACCCTTGGGCCCGATGGCCCGGCACAGGCACAATCCGAAACGGGCCTGGGCAGGGCCACGGGTTCCGTGAGGACCGTGTCAAGCCGGGCCGAGAAGAGGCCCGCGGCCTGGAACTGCTTGCTTGGGCCGTGCTAGCCAGGGTAGCACGGCCTGAACTTAAGGCCCAAGTCAACTTGTTTGGTCCATTGGACCAAAAACTCTCTAAATTCTTTTTTGCCCAAAAAAATAAAAAATATATATATATTCCAAAAAAAAATTAAATATTTGTTATTTTATAATTATTTTTATAAATTTAAATTTTTTAATCAAAATATTAAGTTAAGTAGAAATAATTTATTGTTTATATTTTAAATTTTATTTTTTTTAAAAAAAAATTAAACTTTAAGGGGGTGGCCTAGGCCCGGTCCAAATTTGTAATCGGGCTAGGCCGGCTCTTAGCCCAGTTTGGCCCGACTAACGCGAGCCATGACAGTTATGACATATATATGTATATCTATTCTATATGTAAAAGTGTGTAAAAATTTCGACAATGACAGACAGAATCCAAAAAACAATAAAATAATATTCCGTACGAATGGTTATGATTAATTTATTAAAAATATCTCAAATAAAAATGAACGGTTATGATCAATCCGTTAAATCTCTACTATATATATAAAAATTTATTTCCTACAAAGAGATCAATTTATTAAAAAAATATCTCAAATAAGAACAGTTATGATCAATTTATTAAAAAATAGCATTTCTATCCATTTATAAATTCAATCCTATAATTATAATCAATTTGTTAAATTCAGTCCTATGATTATCCCGCAAAAATTGCAAAAATTCATTGTATGCATTTTGCAGCTTTTGGTATCTGATTCGATGCAGTTCTCAGAATATTATGCCTGTGTCTTTTAGGTTGAGCAAGCCTGAAGGAAGCTTTTTCGATGTAAAAGTGGCGCCCTTCGTTCTCGAAAAACCCGAGTACATATTCTAGTCTTCACATGCGAGGTCTACATGACGGTCTCTTTTGTGGGATTAATTACACATTTGGATTGTGTCTGCTTGTTTGTTGCCTGTGCGAGATAGAGGTTAATTTAGGGGTCCGAATATTCATAGCAGCTGGGCGCCGGTGCTGGACTAAAGCCTTTTTCTCAGCAAGGTTGTAGCGTGTGATGATGCATAGAGTAATAATATGCATGTATAGTTTGATGTTTTTTTTAAAAAAAATCTCGTTTTCTTTTTTTTTTGGGGTATGAAGAAGATACTCGTCTCATTTTTAATCTGAAATGCGATTCTAAGTCGGGGTCTATTCCAACAGACGAGCAGTTATTGGGGAAAATTTTGAAATTAAAATGATGTGCAAACAAGTATTGTGCTCATGAATCACGAGTCTAAACAATTTTGCACTCGAGTCTGAATCTTTCTGAACTATCGTCCGTGAAAATGCTATTCCTATTTCCTTGCAGGAAACAATGCATTCGCATACTTAACTGTTGACAAAACAATCGTAAAGATTTATAGTAAGTCAAAAGTAATTCTAAAAATTTATAGATGAACGCCTTTGTCAATACATCATCCAGTTGAAGAAGAAAAGCCTTCGACATGTAACTTACATTTCATCTCTAGAGAATGTTATCACCGAATGTTAAATCTTGAAATAAGCTGCGTCTCATTCTAATGTTTGAAGTGGATTATGAAGTTGCGGTACATTTTCTACCAACCAGCCAAAAAATTGTTTCAACCCTTACTCATTAGGAAATAAATACACACAAGAAAAAAAAGAAAAACTAATTTGCTGCAGTTCCACCAGCTAAATAGTGGGAATAATTGAAACAACTAAACGGTAGGTATGATCGTATGCATCTCTTTAAGATAAATTTAATCTGACCGCAACATTGAGATTTCATAGCAATAAAGCCCTAGGCCGCCTGAATCGAACTATACCTGAATATAAAGTCATCTTCTCCGGACGGCAGCAGTGTTCGGAGCTCGTTGTGCAGCCGCTTGCTGTGTTGGCGCACCTCCCTGCCCAGGAGCCTGATCCATAGGCATGTTCATGGCTTGTGTCATGACATTCATGACAATGAGACCCAGAGGGATTACATACATCCACTGCATATTGCGATGAAAAGGTGAGTATATTAGGGTAAATGACCTATGATTTTCTAAATTAAGTAGTTTCTTTGGTTCATTAGATATTGGTATGAATGTACAAAGGCATTCTCTGTTATAGGTCATTTTATAATAGACCCTCCACCCTTCTTTATTTACACCCCCTTCTGCCTTTGTTCGGTCTGATTTTGCGTTATTATGTAAGCTGAATGGTGGATTTTGTTAAAATTATCTGCACCGTTAACTGTTGGTCGTTAACTGTCAGCAGGATCCACAAGCTGAGAAGGGTCCATCTACTAACACTTAGGGGGGTATCGTTTAGAAGAACAAAGATGACAGTCTACATCAAACTGGTCTAGAGTTTAGCGGGTTTCCTTCCTTTTTTACCATATGGATCCACAGATTCCCTGCTAAAAATAGCCCATATATTTGGTAAACTGCAAGTCTGCTACTAGGCTGATCCCTCGCGTAAACATAATAAAGTAAAGATAGCACGCAAAACATTACTCACATATTTAGCCCAGAAAGACTTCTCAGGTGGTTTTACACCTTCACCAAGTTCATTTTCGGCCTCCATCAATTGTTCAGCAAATGTTGGAGTTCTGCAAGCAAGCAGTAAATTTCAAGTGAGATGCTCCATCAATCATTCACGCTTGATTCTAACTCGAACGAGAAAAGAACAAGATGAATGAATCAATGAAAACATTACAAGAAGCAGAAAATATATTGTTACCTTGGTGCTTGTTCACTATTCTTCAGGACAGTGTATGAATTGAATGACCATTTCTCAGGCTGAAATCGAGAACAATGTCAATAATTTTTATCATATTCAAGAAAGAGAACGAAAAGCAAGGTGTGCTGCTATCTCATATTCATCAATCAACATGCACTTTATACACGCAAAAGACATTCGATTCCTATGCTCATATATTCTAATATAAATTAAGACTTCATAGGGTAGAGTTAAATGATCTGAATGCCAAGGGCAAACATTGTGTGCTCATTTCAATACAGAATTCCCTATAATTAAAAGTACAAATACAAAATTTGATCACAATCATTTCATACAAAGATTACAACTATTAGGCATCACACACAATTTTGCATGACAATGGATCTTTTTCCATTTATAGTGGCCTTATATGCACAAAAAGTGCATGCAACTGTAGTTATAAGAAGTTTGATAATAACTTACAAGTTTCAGTAACCGTGGATATTGACATACTCCAGCAGAACCATAGTTGACAGCCAAAATATTTGCACCCTCCTGTAAAAGATATCATTTACGGGCACAGAATATCAGAAGAAAAGTTATCACAACAAGTTCCCAGAAAATTAGCAAAGGTAAATAGAAAATGAATTTCATATTCATCATAGCAAAAAGGCCAACACACTAAGCAGATAAGTTCTACTAGTAAATACACTGGGGCTCTGTCACTCTGTTCTGTGGTCCACTCTGCCCAGCTAAACAAAGCAGATTCTGACAACTACTGCACATCTTCTCAAAGTAAAAACATAAATTTCACCATATCTTAGTACAATCTATAATCATCCTAATATATGACCAGAAAACTTTGTTAGCAAAATGCTCGAACAGCAGTTAACCAAAAAAAAAAAGAAGGGAAGGACGACATCATTGTAATGAGCATTTATACATAAAAAAGCACCATATAGAAAAAATGACGAGTGATTCCAGGACATCTTTTCTACCTGTAGGTCAGGATAGTATCAGTAAACTAAGAAGTCTGCTATTGTCTTGTTTTTCACATAAATAGGTTTAGGAAATATGAAATATAATTATAACATGAAAAATGAAATTATAATGTGAAAAACCCTGGCAATACAACTGCTCAACCATGGTAAAATATCATAAAGCAATGACAAAATATCACAACTTCCATCCACAGGTGGAACTTCACAAGAACCTCTTAGCGACTAGAAAGAAAGAGAACAGAAAATTACCGTATGAATAACGAAGTGCTCATCCAAACTCTCCCGTGGAATGCACCTCTGAAATAAAAGGAAACCAGCACTCATTATAAGATAAGTATATAATGTTGATGCAATCACATTGAAAGTACATGCAGTTGTATTAATAATCAACAATGACGTGCATGTAACAAAGGCAATCAATGGGCCTCTGATAAGAATGCAGCTATCTTAGAGAATGGTCTAGTAATTATTACTTTTAACCAAAACAGCTGAGATTACGAATATCGACCAATATCAGTTTTGATCAATTCCTCATTGAACAGCACGAGGTTTTACATTATAGGCCTCCAACTTAGTCAAATACTAGAGCACAGATCATCAATCCAGTGCACCAGAAAGGGAGGCATATCAAACTCCAATAGGTGTCAGAGACATAGAAAACAATGGCAAAATGATATTTAACAGAATCATAGAAAGAGAGAAGGTTTCATAATATGAACAATGACATGGCAATCTGTAGAGGATTTCCTAAAAGCAAAGGATGGGTACAGATCAGATAGAGAATGTTTTAATCACCAAATGGATCCTGTCCCTTAGTGTTATGTTCTTCACTCTTCACTCTTCAATTATTCAGGCATTAGTGTTATGTTCTTCACTCTTCACTCTTCAATTATTAGTACGAACTTCAGAACGATTTGATTGAAGTTACAAATCATTTTAACATATTGAACATGATCAAAGACTGACATGAAAATGCAAGTTCACTTAAGTAGAAATAATCCCTCTCTACTAGTAGCATGGCAGGAAGCTGTAATTACAATGAAAATAAAACAACCAACTAATGACTCACTTTCTAAATGGCATTAGCATGATAGAGAAAACAATGTAAACAGAATACAAGAGGAACCAACTTACGGCTCTAATGGAGGACATGACATAATCTTTTTCTGTAGGGTTCAACACATTAGATGGCAATCTAACTGTATAAAAGTCGTCGTCCTTCAACAACCGCTGCAACAAGCAAACATTCATAAAATTACACACTTCCGCATAAGCAGAAAAACTTAAAAAACAGCTAATTAAGCATCGGCAAAAGGTCACAACGAATTACTTTGAACGCTTCCTTCTCTGCTTCTGTAAGCGCATTCCTCGTAAATCGGAGCTTAGTAATAGTCTGCCACAAAAAACCCAGCAAGTAATTAACTAAAGCGAAAATGTACAGAGACCACTCTCAACTATGTTGATTATTTCATTAGATTGACAGAGTCTATTTTTAATTGGTTTGATTGCCACTATTTTCGCAAATGGAATTGAAAATCTGTCAAAATTTACAGATCCATCCGTTATCAGCAGTAAATACCTAATAATATTCAAAGTTTCTTTAGCTGAAAAGGAATTCAGCATAATTATATTCAACTGAATCACTGTCAAATTTTCTAAAATCTCCAATCTAATTGATTTTTAAAAAATAGCACAAATCAAAAGAATCGAAGGTACATCTCACCTAAACTAAACAACGACTACAAATCAAAGGATGATCACAACATAAAGAGATCGGAGAGATCGAAGAGGAGGGGATTTGGGACGAACCTGGCCACCGTGGCTCCAGGATTTGAGGCGCGCGGTGAAGGTGCCCGCGGAGGAGAAATCGGAGCCTCCGAAGGCGTGCTCGAGCGCGAACTGGATCGCCTTCGAGTCCGAGGAGGAGGAGGCATCGGGATCAGATCTCCGGCGACTCGGAGAGGATCGACTAGGGTTTACGTACTCGAGATTGGGGGATCGGAGCCCTTCGAACTCCTCATCGTCCTCTGGGAGGAGCTCATCGGATTGGAAAGCGTAAGACGAAGACGACGACCATAGTAGGAGTAGGGAGAGGACGATGAGCGAGAGAGCTCGGGTTCTCCTCATCTCCTCGCGTGGGGACGAGAGAGAGATAGTCGAGGGAGAAAAGGGCATCGTAATGAACGGGATCGGTGCTCGTGAGGAAGAAAGAGAACAATTAAGATCAGAGCCGTCCATTTTAGCCTTCCCTAGCATCAGCCGTCCGTTTGAACATTGTCTACGTGGGCCATCATGCCACTATGCAGTAATGGGCCTCCGTACTGTCGGCCCAAATTCGAGACAACTCATGAAACCCAATGGGAAACTATTAAATTTAGGCCGAGGATCGTTGCCCCAACTTTACAAGTGAGACGCGGTTATCCCCGTCCATTTCGCTAAGATCCAAGCTGCTGAGTTGATCGACGGTGGTGATTTATGTCTGGTTGAAACCATAACTCGGGTTTCAGCTAACAAACCGGGTACAGAGGACAAAAATTTTATGGGAATAGTCCCCAAATGCGGATCTGCACCATGTGGCCCATCCGACGGCCATGGATGAAAAAAAAAAAAAAACAAAAAAGCTATGTGATTTTAGAGAGAGAGAAAGCAACTGAGAATGAGCCACGTGGCACCAATCCACTTAGTCCCTAAACTAATTAGTTTGGAAACTATGCCTATAAAAATTTTGTCCGGGTATAGAACTTGTGCAATGAAGCTGATAAATGTTCATTAGGGCCCTGCATTTATCAACAACATTTCATGCTGTGTTATAATAAGGAACTAAATTCATTCGGTTTTTCCGAAGCAGAGGGGATCAAGTTCCCTACACCATAATAATTAAGGAACATGTATATTTGGAGTTCAAACAAAAATTTTGCAAAATTTAGCCAAGCATTAAATACAGCAGCTTATCATTTGAATCATCATCTTCATGCCAATATAACTCCAACACGGTGCATGAAAAATAATCTGCTTTTCAGCTTGAAACTGCCGTGACAAGTTTACCCAAGTCCCTCTTCCAAAGGTTGATCTCCACACTCCAAACTTGCTGCTCTTGAGATAAGCCTTGAAGTGCACTTACAAAACTCGTATGCTCTGCGCGGAGTTTGCATCAGCTCTTTGACGAATGAACAAAGTGATCTATTCAAATCGGACGCCTGTTAGTACCCGTCAAACAAGTTTCAGCGACCTCCTTTTAGGCTGCAGCAGTATAGAACAAAGTTAAGGACTAATAGCTTCAGCAGATGAATTGATTGACTGATTCCAGATTACATAGTTAAACCAAACCTCGAGCAAAATCATGCATGTCTTCTACAAAAGCTTTTCCAGTTACAAATATGCACCGAGTGAATAATCAAGATTTTAGCTACCATATTTTCCCTCGTGCGACAGTTTGGAAACATCAGGTTATAGGGATTATCTTGTCGCTCATGCGACAGTTTGGAAACAAAACAGAAGCTAGAGAGATTCATGTTTCCTTCTGTGAGACCCCAGATAGTCCTATATATGAGATATAATATGGCTAAAACTCTTAACCCGGCTTAAGCATTTTGGGTGGTGGCAAGGCCCAAGAGGTTAAGAGAGTTAAGCGTGCTAGGACGGGAGTAGTCCTAGGATGGGTGACCCCCTGGGAAGTTGGGGCGTCACACCTTCATTTTGAAAGAAATTGTTTCCGAGAAAGATTATCGTAACTACAAAATTTTATTCATCCCATAAGTATATTCATCATACGAGTTATACAGGGATGCTAAATTAACTTCGTTTTCTGTCGTTGTAGAGTAACATGCTCATCTACTCTACAACCACAGGTTTCCCGCATTACACATCACTATTAAATAGTTTTATCCCTTATAACCAGCCCTGATGAGACATATTCCGAGCCTCGTACAACCATGTCGCCTCTTGGAACCTCTATTCTATGTCTCGTACTGAAGTTTATTCTGTTATATAGTTTATCATTTCAAATTAAAGCTAAAGAGAAGAAGAGAGTTATTAGATATGATAAAATACGAAGATAATATGCATGTTGGCGAATTAGGGATATACTCACATATTTCCTATCAACTTCTTCAAGAAACTTCTCGGGGAAATCTATATATTCCTCGCAATCTTTTCTTACTGAAGAGCCGAGCTCACTCTCACCAGCCTGCTCAAGATTCCTGATCAAAATGGTTAAAGTTAGCTTGTCTGGATTGCACCCCGAATCCTTCATCAACTTGTACATGTCCATTGCTTTCTCCACCCTATCAACTTGTAGAAAAGCCCCTATCATTTCAGTATACGCCCGAGTATCGGCCTGCAGACCCTCTTCTCTTAACTCGGAAAATAGCTCTTCGGCGGCTTCGATAAGCTTGTTCTTTCCCAACATCAAAATCATATCGCTATATAAAGAAAGGTCCGGTTTATACCACACCTCCTTTTTTATAAATGCAAAGACCTGTAATCCTGATTGAAGATTAGATGAAATGAACGAATATAGGAATAATAGCTCGAACTCAAAAAAAAAAATTAAAAAAAAAAATGTGACTAAAGTAGCATTGGCGAAACTCGATTTATAACTAATCAAAATATTTTGAACCAACTCTTCCCAATTGGCCATGTTAAAAGATTATTGTGTCCTCAAGAGAACGGTGTTTTCGTATTTTATTTTCAATACTCCCTTTCACAGTGGGGCTCGAGAACAAGAATTTTTTTATGAAATTCGAACTCAAAACCTCCTATAGGATACCATGTAAAATGACGTGAAATAACCGTTTATCTCTAAAAGCTCAAGCAACCAGATTATATTTAGTAGACCCGTGGAGGTGACAAATGTAACAGTTGCGCGCGCGATCTCTAAATAAGAATCATTAACATGACACGAAGATATTCGATTGTTACCTACTACATGTTTTTAACTAGAATAAGATCTCAGGTTGAGATACATGAACATCTACATGGGTCACTAAAATGTTCACCTAATGTGTTGGATTCTAAAGCCTCTACAGCAACAACAACAACAATCATACGCAGATATTTTAAGCCCTCCTATGTTAGGATTTTCTTAGCAATTTAACAACATTCACCAAAGCAACTGATTTTTTTTCTCACAACTATGAATTGAAAGTGACACATAGCAATTTAATGCCAAAAAATTTTTTTGAGGATTTTTTTTTTTTTTTTCCCTCACTTGAAGGGCGAGCTCCCACTCGTTCTGCCTCCTAAGCTCGGCGAGCACGGCGACGAGATCGCCCTTGAGGAGCCTCCCGAGCTTGCTACGGAAGATCTCCGCCGTCCGATCGAGGGGCGAAGACGAGGACGACCTGGATGCGAGCTTGAGGGATTGGACGGCTTGGATCGCCTCCGTGGAGAGCACGCGGCCCCTCCACAGCGGCCTCCTCGCCCCGCCGCGTAACCCGCAGCGGATTGGGGATGGTGACGAGGAGAAAGACGAGAAGGTTCGAGAAGGGTTTGGAAGCTTCTGGTAGAAGCCGCAGCGGAGGGAAGAAGCCATTAGAGCAGAGGATGCTGCTTTTTTAGTGCTTTTTAGGCTTCTGACTCTTTTGAAGATCATCGTCGCCTACTCGTCCCTTCCTGGGCCATCACGGGCCGAAGGAATCAGCCCACTAAAAAGGACCGAATAGGCCCAAATTTAATCGAAAGAATTGTTTCTTTGTATCGAAGCAGTATAGTCGGGAAAAATATTGTTTTATTGCACTTTAGCTATAATAATACAAACTATATATTAGTTAGTATATTTTGTTCTCACACCCAATTCATTTCAAATCTTACTTATCCCACCCACTCCAAGTGTTTTCACCTAGCATGTCAGGTTATTCCCCGGATCCACCCCAAACTGGCTGCAGTAATCCTCGTAGTATCCGACGCGCGCTTTCACCGTAGCCGGATTCTTGCCGTCGCACTCGAGCCTGCCGTTGATGGCCCGTATGGTGGCTCCGAATCCCTGCCCGGAGACGATTAGCTGGTGCACGTTGTTCATCCAGTACCAGAGCGCGGTCTTGAACGACACGATCACGTCGTCGGCCACAGTTTCCGGTTTGCCGAGGCCGTCGAACCCGATGGAATTCCCCGCCGGACCGTAATTGTAGTTCCAGGAGATTTGAAGCGGGCCACGGCCATAGTACCCCTTTCCTGGGACACAGGGGTATTGGGTGTACGACGGGTCGCAGTAGTTCTTCGACGGGCCATCAATCTCCTCTATGTAGCAAAAATCTGCATAGCAAATAATAAATCGCAGAATAAGACTATTTTTGTATCGTTTCCTTATCATGTATAATTAAATAAAAAAAGGACCTACGGTTACAAAAGTTCCAATTTTAAAAAAATTCTATGATGTTGGAAAAGTCGATTTGAATCTGAATTGGGGCCCATAAGTCAATTCATGGACACAAGTGAATCATGTGATGGTCAAAAGCAATCCAAATTGGAGTGTAATTGTGTAACACTATGTTTAATTTGTTAGTGCGCTCTGCATTCTAGCTAGTTACTTACGTCCTGTCTCATGCGTTACATGGGCGAAGAATGCGGCGATCTCGCGCTTGGAATCGTCGACGGTGCCGACAGTGCCGAAGCTCGGATACGCCCCGGCCACCGACAGGAATGCGTCACGCGTGTAGAACCCCCGGCCGACGCACCCGGCTCCGGCCTGCCCGATGATGCCGTCGAAGAACTCCTGCGTCACGATGTCTGCCACGGAGACGTTGTTGGCCGGGGGGGAGGACTCGCAGGGTCCCGCCTGGCACCCCGCGCCGCAGTAGTCGCTCCCGGTGCCGCAGTAGCCCCACTTGCTGCAGCAGAGGTCGGAGGAGCAGCCGCAGTTTTGTGCGGCAGCGGCGCGGGGGCCGGAGAGGAGTAGGGAGAGAGCTAAGAGAGAGAGGAGGGGATGGAGCAGTTCCATTTTGTGGTTGTGTGGGTGCTCTCTATTGTATGAGTTGTGTGATTGAATTTGTTTTGGAAGGGGTATTTATAGGGGGTTGGGGCTTGAAAAGTTTGACCAACCGCGTTGGATTAGATGATGATGGATTGACTTGGACTTGGAATCCGAACAGAAATGATGAGAGCACGAAATTTTCAATGACCAGGAACTATCCTATAAAAAAATGGATATGAATCTTAGTATTAAAATAAATGTTTTTATTTCTAATAAAAATAACATTGAAAGCATATTGATTTGGCGGTTCGCGAGTGTGATGTAGACTAATAATAATAATAATAATAACAATAATAACAATAATGCGTCGGGAGCATCCAAAGAGTTCGTGCGCGTGTGAAATGTGAATAGAGAGGCCGCGTTGATGTGAAGCAGATGTTTTTTGTGAAAAGCCTGCAGGCAGTGTGAAGGAGACGCAAAGGAGCCCATTTTCGCGCTGCATTTGACGTGAGGCTACTGGTGTTTGTGGGGGGAAAAAATAACCATCTAGGTATCTCGAAATCTAACTCTTAACTATACGCTTATAAATGGAATTTATAATGTTCGAGGGTGACTCGGATTCGAATACTGCTGCTTGCAATAGGATAGATAATTTGTGTAAAATTTATAGGCAGCTCAAAACAAGACAAAAATCTTGAAGAAAAAAACATAATTCTCCCTTGTTTATAAATAGAATTTATGATGTTCAACCTGGACTATGATTCGGAGTCGGATTTGGATTCGGCTACTGCTGCACGCAATAGGTTAGATATTTTGTGTAAATATAGGCATCTCGAAACAAAACAAAAATCACAAAGAAATAAAACACGATTCTCCTTGATTTCAGTAACACTCTGACGATTTTGCATTAAGATAGCTTAGATTGTTTGTTTAAATTAGGAATTAAAGTGTCGGCCTGTGTCACATGGTATCGTGCCTCAAAAAAGAGACACGGTATAGGAAGGATCTCGGATCTCCCCTCTATGTCGTGGTACAATGTTGTGTATTGCGCAAGACAAGGTGATACGCAATACTGTGTCAGGGCACTGTGACATGCCAGCATTTTTTTTTTGTTTTGCTTTTTTTTCTTTTTGTTTTATTCTTTGAAGTATGAAGAAGTATTCTACATATCCGACACCTTCAAAAATATTGTAAATCGAAAATCTACTTGTTAGATAAGTCAAAAAATCTATTTTATCAAATTATTTTATCTTCACGAATTATTTTATTAAAATTTATCGTACCGTAAAATTTTTAGTGAATTAGGGTAACAAAATTGAACTTGATAAATAAATTTTTCAGGCACATCAAATACAAAATTTTATTTTTATGTTAGAAGATTAAAAATATTAATAAAATTAAAAATTAAATTAAATCAACTAATATTTAATTTATTTGTTATATAATTTATTGCTTAATTTTTTTATAAATCTAATATTTTTTAAAAAATTAATTAAAAATAAGTTTTTAAATACTTTTTAAAATAATTTTCAAATTAATTTTAAAAATTATTTTTTAAAATTATTTTGTTTGTATTTTATTAAAAAAACTGTAAAATGATGAAAAGAAAGAGTACTTCATATAAAAAAAACTTATAAGTATATTAATTAATACAGTAAATTATACATAACAAATATTCATAATTATTTTATTAAATCTTGCAAACTAATATTATAAAAGTTTATTAGAATCTAAAAAACTAAAACAAATCAGGATCAAAGTATGCTAGTAGTAGTTTATACGTATTCATCGGCACGCAAGCGTATTATATGTCAGCACAGAAACGTGCCTTCTCTTCCTTCGATATAAGAAAATTGTGATTCCTGTTGCAGATTCTCAGCCCCAAATTACCAAGAGAAATGAATAACACATTTCCAGATTATTATACAACTAAAGAAGAAAAATTAAAAAAGAAAATCTATAGCTAGCACTAGATGAACGAGTCAAAAGTTGGTCAAAGTTCAGATGTTGCACATAATCAGTTGTGGAGGGAACAATTCACCGGCGAGAGGACTCCCGAAACTCTCGATCATTGTGAAAATACAGATTGACCGCGACATTGGTATCATGTAGATTAATCATTAAAAGCCTGAGACCATCAAAATAGCGATCTTTCGCTGTTTGATATCTCATTCAGCAAGCAACTCAGGAAGAAGAATAAGCACTAGATAGGATCACTCAAATCATTTCCGTTTGTGTTTCTTTCATCCTCATAACCAGATGCCCTCCCACTTCTTCCGATTAGATAAGACTGAGGAAGTGGATTCTCATACTGCGTACTGAGACCTCGGTAGGACCGCGCAGCAAAATATTCTGCACCGGATCGAGCTGAACCTTTGAACAAAATGGAATCCGCGTGCTGGTTTCGGAAACTCAAGGCCTTCTCTGCAGCCTCTGCCAAGGCGAGGGAACTCTCCTTCTGTTCTCCTCCATTTTCTGCGAATATATAACTCTAAATTAGTGCTTAAATCAACTAATTTTGTAAGCAGAACTGCGAGAAAAGGAGGAGAATATATCGCTAAGCAACTTGCTAGTTGTCCTCCACTGGAGGATATAGATGGTTTTTGACATCGATGCTTGTTAGCAAATATCAAGGAAGACGAGAATTGGAGAAACAAAGGTTTTTCACGAATATTACAGGAGAAATATGCAAAAGAAATTTTTCAAAAGAATTTAAAAAAGGAAACACATTGTTGTATCTAATTACGTAATACCGATTGTTTGAAGGGCTAGGCCTGTAGATGGATAAATCCTATTCCTACGTTCAACAATGTATCAGAAAAAGTTTTTTGTCAAACCTAGTGTCATCCTGTCTCTAGACATGCTCAAACCAACTCAACAAGTTGGTCTCTCAAACTAATCCTCTAAGAAATATAAATAAGCCAAGTATAATCCATGCAATAAATTATCATTTATAGCAAAAGGCTTGATAATGAAAGAATTGTATACCTTGAGAACCAGTATCTTCCACATAACCACCTTGTATAAATGAGAACCGAGCTTCTTCTCTGCTTTCAACAACTTTCGTCATACTTGAGTTCATCAAATCCTGAAAATCCAGCACATATTCTCCAGTCCATTGTCTACCCCTGATGAAGACTACTACGATTAGATGATCACTGAAACAATTTTTTGATATTGAGTCAATGGGTGAAAAAATTGTCCAGAACGAATGGCCAGGTCAACCTTATTTATTTACATGCTATGCAATTAAACCAAATGTGCTAAATACTATTCCAGGCATTCAAGCAGTTTATTAATTCTACCATGGGCAACTAGTAAAAATGGTTTGCAGGATTCTGATTTCCCTATTCCAAAGTAAGCAGAGAAGGAACTTCATTTGCTGATATCTACAATTCTTTCCTTCACATATTGACTAGTTCAATTACAAACAGGATATTATAAGTACAAGAAAAGGGAATAGCAGAAGGTACTTTACACGCGGATATTCAATTTTCATAACAGGGATGCTGAAATAGATGCACTCTGCAATTTGTATTCCAATCCACTACAAAATATCACTGTACCTGCCGAAAGCTAACACTGCCTCGAAAGGAGTGATAACAGGACCCAAAAATTCCTTGCTATCCAACAGAGCAGTTTGGGCACATGAGACATAAACAAAGATTTCACACTGTCCAAAAAGAAAATTCTATTCAAATACTCTAAATGAAAATTAAAGGAGAATAAATTACAATTTCTACAACTGAAGTTCACCTCTGGAAAGTTGGCAAGTTTGGCAGAGTTTGGTCTGCCCATGACTAGCGTGTATGACTTCTTTCCAGCAGCCTCAATTAATTCTTTCATTTGCTGAATTATGTGAAGATAACCAGCTGCACTCAAAGACATAATGTAGAGTTATGGTACTATGGAATTCAATTTACACCACTAAGGGCTCGCACTAAGTACAAAATTAATTCAAAGTAAACCTGCATTCCTTAATGTGTTCTGAATGTCTTAACTTCACATTCAGTGTTAGTTAATCAATAATTAAATCACATTAAGCTAGACACCTCAAGGATGAACATGAATAACGACTAAAGAAGTTTCAAACTGAGCAACCGCAGCTTCCGCAACAGGCATATACAACGGACATTTTTCTTAACAAAACTAATTATAAAACCCCCCTTTTCTTTCCATATGAATGAGGCATAATCAAACTAAAGACAGAGCATCTTTGAATATTCTATCGTCTATGAAGGATCTCTTTTTATGGCTAAAAAAGGTTAGTAGCTAAAATTTGTCATGGAAACTTGTAGAAGGTACGTGCTCACCACTATTAATTATTCGCTCTACTAATTTACCAGGAAAAAAGAAATCGACAGATCTTCATGTATAGCAACTATCATATATGAGTCAATATTAAGATCATGTACACCCCAAAAGAGGTGTACATCTTACAACCCACCCATCCTTGGGTGGGAATCTGCTCACCAGTCACATCATGTGACTGGTGAATTACACCCTGCCCAAGGATGGGTGGGGTTGTAAGATGTACACCCTTTTGGGGTGTACATCTAGCATTTTCCTAAGATCATATACCTAACCAAGAATCATCATCCATTATTACAGAAAACCAATACACATACAAATGAAATTCTAAAACCAACATACCGACACCTAGAGTGCCCACCAAAATGCCAACAATATTAGCATCCTTTGCTTTCTCCACAAGGTAGTATCTACAATATACAATGTAAAAATGCATTTATCACAAAGATGTAATAGCAGCTTTTGATTCAGCTAACAGGCACATGTTGCAGAAGGTATAAAGACATAACTAATATTAAGCACCTGCGTTTAAGAATTCTTTGCTGATGAGAGACATCCTTCAGTAATTGATTTTCCACTGCATCATATCTAACTGAAAATAAGCAAAAGTTAATAATGAAAGATAACGCAAAAGTTCATTGAACTATTCCTTTGTACCCAAGGATGGTAAAAGCAAACAAATTTACTCATGAAACAAAGTGCATGCTAATTTGGCAACACCATACTCTTCACGTGCTTATATATTTTCAAACAACTAGGGCCGCCACATGAATGTTTTTTAGGTTGCCATATCTGGATAAGAAATCTTCACGATTATTTATATGCCACATCCGAGAAACTCAGAATCAGGTTTATTCAATTTTAATTGAACTCAGAAAAATTGTGGTTTGTGTGAGAATTGATCCGGTATGACCTGAATGACCAGATAACTGAAAAAAAACAAATGATTGCTATCTAGTGCATTTTTTCAGCTAACAAGTTGCATTTCAGACAAAGTATAAATCGAATATATTCTCACTAGTGGTGCATCAGCATTCAACATTAAAATTTCAAAGTACCTCAGAAATAAAATGCCTAAGTACACAAATTATCATACTTCAACAACCACCAAAACTTGTTTCTATATTTAAATAAGAGTACAAAAAGAAGTAAAGAATAAGATGAGGCTCAACCTATTTTGCAGGTATTGAAGGTAAGCACAACATTGGCAAATGCCGAGTTATCCTGACCAATCCAAAACAACAAGAAGTCCTCCATCTTGTGATCCTTTGCGATACTCCACGTCAGTCCCCCAAGAAAATATTTACCAACTTCATTGTGAGAATTCCACTCAGGAGTTATCTTATCACCTCCATTACCAATGATGTCATGGGATTCAAGCTGCTCTTTATCTGCTTTCTCTTTCACTGGCGGATCAATACTTGAACAACTAACCTCTGCAAAATGGACGGTAGAACTGCCATATCTCAAGTTAGATGAGTCGGTAACCATTCCTTTAAGATTCTCCATAGCATGGGCATATTCTAACCCATATAAGACCTATTGTAAGAATCAAAGAACCAAATGAGAAATAACTGTCCAACACAAACCCTATCTAATGTAAAGCAAATTATCCATACATTGCTCATTTTTGTGAATAATAAAATATTACATGAAAGAAACATGGAATCTAATGGATATTCATAATGTTTCAAAACTCTTCTTCTTCTTTTTTTTCCCCAAAAGAGACCAATTACACCCTTGTAAGATAAATGACTCCTTCAAAAGTACACTTGCTTTTCTTATTACTGTTTAAATGCCAAAGCTGCAATCAAACAAAAGTAGGAACAAGGCAAAGTTAGCAAGAAAAAGGATGAAGGTTTTTTACTCTATGAAGCAGAAAACACTGAATGATTCATCACTGGTGTTCTCTACACATACCTAAGCATCCCCTCTTATCACCACCTATTTTTTGTTTCAGTCCCCGTGATAGCAGTACTATCCAAAAAAAAAAGAGGCAATTGTTGAAAATCTGAAGTTTAGCATGTGATTTTGTTGAATAGCTTTCAATTCACTGTCAAGAACATAGCATATACGAACTATAAGTTGTAAAGATTTGACTTAACATTACTGGTCAACAACAAATTCAGAAGCGAGTGATAGTGCTTCAAGTTTCAACTAAAACTACAACCACCTCTGAAAACAGTTTGATGCATACCAGAACAGGTCTCTCTGTGGTTGACAAGCACTGATTTAACAAGTCTGCGCAAGCATTGACGTTTATAGGTGCTTTTCCGAAAACAAAAAGAGCCGGCAAAGTTGATGTTCTGAAAGTAACAGAATCTGCATGTTACTATGACAGATTATGCATAACCACAAGCAACCAGACTAAAATTACCCAAAATAAACATTATAATGACATGAACAGAAGTGACTAAAAAGAAAATTAAGATCGAGTAAATATGGAAATTTTGTAACTAAAATCAACTTCCAGACAACTTGGGAAATTGTCAAGCTATTTCCAATTCAAAAGTTCACACAGACCAAAATCTCCGTGCTCCTAAAACAGTTACCTCAACAAAAGTATCTCTTCAATTCCTCATTCCAAAAGAAACTCATCTCTACTGCGTAAATATCAACTCTTAATTCCAAAGCCCCATCACTAATACGAAAAAAACAACTCCTCAATGATCGAAATTGTATCGTAAACCCATAAAATACCTAAAATATATACAATCAGACAAATAACTCCAAAGCTTCCTCAACACGAATCCGAAGATACAACTGAAAGATCCCACCTTTCACAACGATCAAACTAATCTATACACCGGGAAGTGGGAACCACTAAAAAACTAATCTTTTCAGCTACCAATCAAGTAAATTTCCCAAAACAAACCACCAAAAGAACATATGCAACCAAAATTTCCAATCCTCACATAGAAACTCACGGGCTCATACACGCGTGCCCATAGTGCACGGCGCACTCCGCGTCCACGTGCGAGGCCCCAATCTCATCGACGCAGCAAGAGTTGTACGCCGTATCGGCCATGACGTACAAGCGCACGCCCTTGCCAAGCTCGCTCCTCAGCGCCTTCGCCACACTTGTCGAATCCCTCAAGAGCTCATCCGGAAACTTTAGAGAGAGGAATAAGAAAATACCAAAGATGAGACACTCTTCTAGGGTTATAGACTAGGAGACCAACGAAGAGAGTAGAGGAGAGCGGAACCTGTAACACGACTCTGGAGTAGCCTCTACTACGGATGTAATCCACGGTGCGGGGTATGTCGTAGCTCGATTCGAAGTCCATGGAGGAGATTGAGCACCAAAAAGCTCGAGGGGAGGAAGAGGAAGCGGAAGAGGAGGAAGAAGACGTATGAGTTTCGGGGTATCAACAACAGAGTCGAGGAGAGGGAGGGGAAAGTGTTCGGCGCTTCGAACTCGGAGTCGGGTTCGGATTCTTCCTTATCGGATCCAGTTTATACTTTTATCAGCAACTTGTATTTTTGCGTACGTGACGGTCTCACGTGCGCAAGTTGAAGGGACTCGATCACGCGAGCATGACATTCTAAAACTTAAAAATATCAAACATATCTCTTTATGAAATCTAAAATATTATTTCTACATCTCCAAACATATAAATCTATCACAAATACTTTTATAAATCCCAAACCCAAAGCCTAAATTTAAATCCTTTATATTTACAAGACCACCAATAAAGCTTTACAATTTGAAAAGTTATTTATAAAATTACAACCTTTCAAGAGCGTATTAAAAAAATAAAGTCTAAGTTAAAAGGTATAATTTTCATTTGTTGAAAAATCTCTATATTTAGAATGATGAATCGATCTAGAAAGTGATTTAATGCATTCTCAAAATGGTACAACATATTTTTCGCAACCATTCGCAACCAAAACAGAGAGATACCCATTCAATGAATGAAACAGATAGTTGTGGCTTAATTTATTTTTTTAATGAATGAAGCTGGTAGCGTGCTATCTATTTTTTTAAAGAAAAAACAGAGAGATACCCAACATGATTTTCTACGCTTAAACAAGTTCTTAATTGTATCTGTATTCTTTTTTCTTTTCTTTTTTTAAGTCATACTTTCTACACTTCCAAGCGAAAGGAATTAAAGAAACCTAATTTCCTAAAATTCCTACACCCCGCAGAAGAGGGCGTAGCAAAATTCATCTGCACCATAGAAGGGTACTGAAGAGGAACTGCACCCTTTTTTCAATTTTATGTGCATTCAATCTGTGTAGCTGTACCACTGTTTTTCTAGTTTGCTTGCATTCAATTTCTCTAACAATTACATGAAATGCACATACCCAAGAATTTTGACTCCAGTTTAAGAAATTCGAGAAGTTAACTTAATTGCTCTGAATATTGATATCATATGTTCGTGTTCTATCTGCTGTGGAAGAAGATATTTTAAGAGGTCCTTTTCATATATACCTTTCACAAACTTGATTTTCTGAAACGAAAAATCGCATACAAGGACAAAACATCACAGAAAAGTCATTTTCAACATAACTCCCAACTACTCTCTTAAAGATAAGAGTGCAAACAACAGCTTAGCCATACCCAAAAAAAAAAAAAAAAAAAAAAAAAAAACTCATAATAGAGGCCTACAAGACATATCCATCTGCATGAGCTGTATAAAATGTGTACATTATGGCCATAACAGTATGGCATATTATGTAACGTACAGTAGATTTTCGAGTTATCTATTTAACCGAGATCAGGCACGACGAAGAACTCCTCGTCGTCGGAGAGCGTGATTCTGGGCTTCTTGAAAGACATGTTGGATTTGTTGCTGGGTTTGTAGAATGCGGTGCTGCTTGTTTGCGAGGTGGGGACTTCGGGGACTTCGGCTGCTGTCGGTGCCCCCTTAGGCATTTGGTCTTGTAAGAGGCCGACGTCCTCGAACCACTCTAACTCACCAAAACCAAGAGAAGATTCCTTCTGAAACTACACAAAATAAACATGATTTAGACGAATTTCAGTATGTCGACGATAGGTTTCAAGGGAAAACCCCTCGTTTCGAACTCTAAAACCTTGACACCTTAAGGTGCCAATAAAATCGAGCACACGATACAATGTTGTCGATAAGTTATCGAAGGGTCGATATAGTGATACAATTCAAACACAGTATGATAAAGTAAAATCGAGCAATACAACAGTGGTGCATTTGAAAATTTGTATCGAGTCTCAGCGCGTTCTTTACCTTATCACTAGATTCATAATCCGACAACTGGAGGAAATCGTCGACAATCCACGGCGCGGGCGCGGGCGCGGGCGGAGCGGGGGCCGCTTGCGCGGCGGGAACTCTCGGCACGAGGAGGGGAGGGCTGCATTCGGGCGGCCCAGAGTGGTTTCTCTCCGAGTCCGTGTTGCACAGCGAGCGTAGACCGACGCGAATTCCGGTAGCGAGATAGCGTTGGTGTTCACCGGAGAGCGTGCCGGGGACGTGGATCGGCTCGTCGCACTCCCGGCAGAAGAGGGCTCGATCTTCCACGCAGAAGATAAAAGCCGCCTTCTCCTAGCATAGGTGTCGAGTCGAAGCGGAACGAAAGGGGAGATCAGTGATGGTGCATCAGATATATACCATGCTTGATAATATATGATTTAATTGCAGGTGGAAGAAGGAAAAATAGTTGCTGACACAAGATGGCAATTAGCACTACATGCAGGTAGAAAATTGAAACACAACGATATGTATCAAACAACTTGTAAACGAATGATTAATATAGCTTTGTTGATCTACAGCAGAGTTCATGCATCTGTACTAGATCTGATTTGTGTTCAGTACTAGAAGAATTTCACATGCATTAGAATTCCTCAAAGGCCTTGTTAAACAAGAGTAGTTCAACCATTTGCATTCTCTTATTCTATCAATTACAAGATTGAATTAGGGAAGGAAAAAAAAAAAAAAAAAAGCTTGGGATGAATAATATAAATATGAAAAACAGCTGCTCAAATTTGAGAAATTGAGTGCACAGCACAAACGTGGTCTCATTCAAATAACAAAGTTAAGCCATAAAAATCGAGAATTCTAAACAAGCAGCACAAAGCTAACGGAAGAACAAGCTTAATCTCAAGGCCCAGATCCTCTACGAAAGGGGTTAAGTGGCACTAATAATCAAAAAAAAAAAGAAGGGGGTTTAAGCTAGGAGTGGGAAATTAAATTCTTTTTTCTTATTTTTAAAAATTAAAAATAACGATGAATTATTCACTGCTGTAAACTGTTCACATGCAGATGTGACTATATAATTTTTTTTTTTTTCTCTATCTATATAAATAAATAAATGAAATATCAGATCAACAAACCGAGTTTGGAGGGGTGGGAAAAAGTAACTTGGCAGATGTCGCAGCGGGGGAGCTTGTTGGAGAGGGAGTCGAGGAGGAGGAGGCGCTGGTGCTTGCTGGCCAGCTTGTTGGCGGCGTGGATCTCCACGTCGCAGCTGCCGCACAGCGCCGCCTCGTCCGCGCAGCAGATCACCGTCGCCGCCGCCTTCTCGCACACGTCGCACTGGATCTTCATCTCCCTGCCTCCCCCTCTTCACTTCTGCTCCTCCTCTCCCTCTGTTTGCAAACTTAATTCTTCCCTACTAATCACACGACCGCCTTTTCTTCTTCTTCTTCTTCTTCTTCTTCTTTTTGTTCTTCTTCCCTTCTTGAATTCCGAGCTGGTCGAGCAAGTTAATTAAGAAAAGAGAGAGCGATCAAATCAATCGATCGAAGAGAGAGAGAGAGAGAGAGAGAGAGAGAGGAGAAGAGAAAATAATGGGGGAAGAAGCAAAAGCTAAGAAGAGAGATCAAGAGAAGGGAGGTGTGATGGTGGATAGACTTTTATTGCTATGGGTACTTTCGCATGCATCTTAATTTTAATATAATACTGTAATTAAAATTAAATTAAAATTTTAACTTTTTTTTCTTTTGATTTGGGAACAAGTTTGTTTCAGAAGCGGGTGAAACAGCTGTTTTCGAGTTATTCCGATTTATTTCCGGAGGTGAGAAAATTGCTATTCTCCAATACTAAAAATAATGTTTGAAAACAAAGGAAGAAAAATAATTATCTTAATGAATTATTATGGAATAATTCGGAAGAGCGAATAGAAATTTTTAAGGCCGTAGAAAGAATAAGAAAAATAAATTATTTACCTTTTCTCTATCCCTTTGAATCGGACAATTCTTAAGCATGTTCTTTTGTTTTTGTTTTTAGAGATGGATAATACGTTATTCGCTTCGTTTATTTTATTTAAAAATAAATTTAAATTATTAAAATTTTGAACTTAAAATTTTAAACATCAATCACTAAATTATTCATCACTTGTTTTAAAGACGGTTAGTTGGAAGATCCTTTGTTGATAAAGCATTTTAGTCATTTGTTGGTGCATGAAGGGCGACAGGGGAACTTGTGGCTGCGGATTGTCTGCGGAATTTGTGGCGAAGAATGGGTTGCCTCTTCCCTGCATTAAACAATAGTATCTCTTTCTTCAAGTTGAAGAAGGGAGGTGTATTCTAGAGAGAGATTGTGTCGGGTCCCGGAAAGAGATCAGGACCGTCCATCATCTCGAAAGCTTGAGAACTGGGGAAAGTTGTTCCATTCAGCTAGGGATGTAAAATGGCCGGGTCACAGTACGGCACGGATACTGTAGCACTCATGTCGGGCTGGCCGAGGCTCTGGGCCGTGCTAGGCCACCTCTTTGGAGCCCAACGGCCTGGGCCGTGCTGGGCCGAGGAGAGGCGGGCAGCCCGGCTCGGCACGGCCCGCTTGAACCGTGCCAGCCGGGCCAGCCCGGCCCGCACCCCATCAAGGCAATTTGTCTTGCGCCATGGGGTCTGAGCTCCTAGGGCCTCCCCAGGAGCTCTGCTCTCAAGGTCTGCCGAGCAGGCCTTGGGAGGACTTCTGGTCCAATGGACCAAAGACTTTCTGGTCTATTGGACCAAAAGTCTATAACATTTTTTTGTTTAAATAAATAATACAAATTTATTTATTATTTTAAAAAATTAAATATTTACTTTAGTATAATTATTTTTATAATTTTTTAATGTTGTAATCAAAATATTAATTTAAATAAAAATATTTATTGTTTATATTTTTTTGACAAACATTTTTTTGAGAGAAAATTAGCATGATGTCCGCTTTAATATTTTATTCTTTTTCCAAAGAGAAATTTATTTGAAAAGATAAGTAATTAGACTTTGAATTTGAAAATTTTATATATCAATCATCTACTCTTTTGCCATTGGGGCAACAGACCATCAGTTTTTTTTTTCCTTTTTTTGAGAACCATACTCATATATATACTTTTGATGTATTTCATTAAGAGAGAGAGAGAGAACTTTTCCTTTTAGTTGAGAGGAGGATGGAAATAAAAGCTTTTTCCACGAGGAAAAAGTATAGCTGCGGCTTACCAAATAAATGCAACTTTTATATAATTAGATCTATCTTTGAATATTTGTCTAGGGACATTTTAATTATATTAGATGACGACCGTACCATTGCTACTTTTACGACCACCTCTTCCTATTGTTAATGCTGTAGCAAGTATCGAGCCGTACTTTTTTCTTTTCCTCGTATATATTTTTTTTCTACTTTTATAAAAAATTATCGGTATTTCATAATAATTATCTATATAGAGAGAGCAGTGTTATTGCGCTCTTGTATTTTTAACTTTTTAATCACCTATTAATTTTGATCGGTGGTTAGAATGAGAGAGAGAAGAAAAATTGGGAAGAGATTAGGGGTCTTAATTTTTTTCTTTTTGTATTTCTTTTTAATTTCTCTTTTCTTTCTTATCGTAACTATTCATCATATTCATTAAGAAAATGAACGAAAAGATATGACAAAGCAATGCAGTTCCTCCAAAAAAAGAGAAAAACAAAAACAAAACTCAAGAAACGGTAAAGCGAAAAAAATACAAATAGGCAAGAGACAAGAAGGTAAAGAAGAGAAGGGGAGTGAGAGACAGGTAAGAAGAATGAGAGGTCAGAGGTTGTCAAGCCAGGACTTAGTCAGCGCAATAGCACGGTCAACACTGTTAAAATTGATTTAGGACATTTGAAGCTGGGGAGGGAATCTAAATTTTATATTTTTTCAATACAGTTTACTTTATAAGCAACACTATTCTAAAATTATCAATTTTTACTAGCTACTATGGCGAGTTTGTAATTTAACGACATAGAAAAATATAAATTTATTTAAATTTTGATATAAAGTATTTTAAACTATCTGGATCAAGGTCAGTATTTTTTAATCTTAAATTCAAAAGTCATATCCCAAATTTTAAAAATTGTTCAATTTTTATCATTCATTTTAACGTGATTTACATACTTAATAAGCGACATCGAAGATTGTTGTGTTTCTAATAGTAAGATTTGAATATACTAAAATCTAAATCATAGTTAATTAACGGTGTAGATCATTAATTTAAACACTCTAAAATTGAAAACAAGACTATAGTATTCAAGCAGGTATATATATATATAGTGGCCTCATTCATATATGTGCGCGTGTGTGCGCACACTAATTATACTAATCCTGGATCATTTTCTACTGTTTTTATATTAATTTTATGTTTGAGTAAATTATAGTTTGATTTTAATATTCATTATCTTTATATTATTAGAATATCTCTTCTGATATAATTCTTTAATTAATGAAAGGTCATGTTAAAGAATTTTTTGTCGACTTAGATATATATATATATATATATATATATATTATGTAGCTAGATCCTATCCTTATTGTGTTTCCAACTCCTGGGAGTAAAATATGCAGTTGCACATGTGATTAGCTTTGTCCTCTTCCTAATATCTAATTTAATTAGGAGCTTAATTAATTGTTATTTAATTAGTTAAGTACTATTTTCAATAGTCATAGGCTACAAAATAATCTGTTTATTTCCTGTCAACTTGCACAGTCAAAGCCTAGCTAATTATTTTAGAAACATTTAATCCAGTTTACTTACTCAAGTGCTATTAAGGGCTAATTAGTGAATCTGTTATATGTTTAGTATCTATATATTCTGAGCTAAGATCACGTGTAACTCAGAATCAAATATATAAAAATTATTGGTTTGTCTAAAACCTTAAAACTGTTAAAAGCTAATATTTTTTTTTCTAATATTTTTATATTCAAATTTGATTTTTTGTAGCTTCAAAATATTTATTATGTTCGCAAAAGCACCCCTAACTTCTCCAAGCAAAGAAAAAACATTAATTGTCTAATAAAAGTGAGAACTCCTATATGTCCTCTAAATTGTTTTTTAGGGTTTAGTAATGTACTAGTATATACAATATAAAAAAAAAATTAATGTGTATACTTCAAAATATTATATAATTATATTAATGCATCAACAACCCACAAAAACAGTGTTTTAATTAGAAACAAAAAAAACTGTTCAGTATGATAACCTAATGCTATGTTTGATATCATTGCCTCTTTTTATATATTATTTTAAATAAAATTTGTAGATGAAATAGCTAGCAGAGATGAGTTGCTTATAATTTATACATTTGCACTATTTATTTGACAATAAAAATAAAAATTTTAATATCTAATTTAATCTGGAGTAAAATGACCAGAAATTAATATTAGGTCGGGAGAGATTATGCAGGATTTGATTATTCTAGTAACATGTTGGTGATTAATATGGAAGGAAAGAAATAACGCGATTTTTAAAAACCACTTTGCTGGCCCTCTCTTCATAGTCGGGCATATCAAGGAATTGGTAAGAGAGGAGGGACTTTTGTTCGGTGAATAACATTGTCGATTACTTTTGTTGTTATTTTTTTTTTCTTTCCTTTTTTTTTCTTTCTGTGACCTATATTTTTCTTCTCGAGGCCATATTGCCTCACTAATCAATTATAACAATAAAATTAAAGATTATTCATTTAACATAACAAATTGCATAAAATTATTTTAAAATAATAAATAACAGTAAAGAAACAAGAGGCCTAAGATGATTTTTTATTTTATTTTATTTTTTTTTTTGGCCCTTTCCCTATCTTAGAAAAGGTCATAGTCCATCTCCATCAAAACGTAGTCAAAAGTCACATGAGTGCACTGGATAGAAACATAAATACCACTGCACCATGACAACTGCAAAATGTACACCTAGGGCATTTTTCAAAGCTTCAGGACCAGAGATTTTATTTGAGTTCACATTTCCCTTTGCTTTGCACCCTATGCTTTAACAAGTTAGGTCATAGTCCATCTCCATTAGTCTTTATATCCAAACATAAATACCACTGCACCATGACAACTGCAAAATGTACACCTAGGGCATTTTTCAAAGCTTCAGGACCAGAGATTTTATTTGAGTTCACATTTCCCTTTGCTTTGCATCCTATGCTTTAACAAGTTAGGGTTCAATCCAACTCAACTCAAATTAATTGTTATTATTTTTATATAAAATATCTATAATATATAAGATTTTTTCTTATTTGTGAATCAGATATAGGCCTCTTGATTGGAATTAGATAAAACGCATAAAATTGATCTATTCCATTCCTTTTTTTTTGTTTTAGCTACTGAATTCTTTTAAAAAAATTATTATCTATTTTCTAAAAAAAATTTTAAATTCCGTTCCCTCGGCTTCTAGTAAGTTCTCAATTATAATCATATTGACAACCAAACTCACTTTTCACAAGTGATAGTGATGCCTCTGTCTTTTTAGACACCTAAGATATGTGATTTGATATTATCCAACTATAAATGATCATTTATCTACTTCATTTAGTATTTTGTTTCTCCTGTTCAAAATTTTAATTATAAAATCTAATTTTCAAAATTTTTATCTCTCTCTCTCTCTCTCTCTCTCTCTCTCTCTCCCTCTCTCTCTCTCTCTCTATATATATATATATATATATATATATATATATATATATATATATATATATATATATATATATATATATATATATATATATATATTTAGAATTTCTTATGTTTATTGTGCGTTTGGTCGTTAGTCTTAAGTTTTCACAGCGAATTGGATTGAGCGATGTGCGGTTAGGATGATGTGGGCCCCAAAGGGTTAAGTCGGTGGTTGGTTGAATAGTATGATCTAACGGGTGAAAATAATCGAAAGGGTGGATCTAACGGTAGAAAACTTGGTAGCACCAATTGTTTCGTCTTATTGATAGCATAGGACTCTATATATATATATATATATATATATATATATATATATATATATATATATATATATATATATATATATATATATATATATATATATATATATATATATATATATATATATATATATATGTAGTAACTACTCAATAAATTCAGCTATAAGCCTATAATACTATCAATAATATGTAATTAGTGTCTAGTGTCAACATTTTAGTTCTTGAATCTATAATAGTATCATTAATAGATTGTTAGTCTTAGCCATCCAATGATTAAAAAATTTGGTAACAATAACTATTAACATATTATTGATAATAATTTTTATGGACAAACAATCAATTTATTATTACATTGACAACCAAAACTCACTTTTCACAGCGATAGTGACACCTCTATCTTTTTAGTCCCCTGAGATATGAGATTTGATATTATCTAGCTACAATGATTCAATTGCCAACGCATTTGTTTATAGTAGATACCTAGAACATTACTAGAACTGAACAACTTTTTTTTTTTTTTTTTTTTTTAGAGATAGATAACACGCTATCCGCTTTATTTATTTTATTTAGAAATAAACTTAACTAGAAATATGAATCAACTAAGATTCATATTTTTAGAACTGAACAACTTGTTATTGTTAGGTGGTGATTCGATCGAGCTTAAATCCAATCTATTTGTTGCTTGGATTCGACCGCTTCGAGACCTAGAGATGTCAACTGATCACTGGTTTTTTTTTTTTTTTTTCCCCCACTAGTGGCCAAAAAATGGAGAGGAGTCGATGCTTTGTTTGACTCTTTAAAATTTTTCAAATTAAATAGTCCTTTAACACAGTTTCAAAGTGCTTTTATTTTTTTCAATTAAAACCTCAAATTAGACGGGATGGTATGATTTGAAAGAGCAGGTCACATCATACATCCACTAGAGAAAGTTCTAAATGAGGGTCATCCAGTTTTAGAATGTTTATTTTAAATATGCCATTACACGTGGAATTACCCGCGCAACGATAATCAGTAAACGACACTTTAAATATGCTATTACACGTGGAATTGCTCGCGCAACGACAATCAGTAAACGACACGGTATATTATTCGCTAGCCGCTCAGAATGTGCGGTCAAACAGACACAAAACATGTACAAGGATGAGCCTATAATCATCAACTTGGTCTTTCTTATTCCAGCACATGAACTTAGATGGCTCCTCCTTTGAGCGGCAAGCAAAGCAAATTTAAATCTTGCACCAATTTATAGGGATTGATTGCATCCCTACTATATAAAGCGTTTAAAAGGGTATAAAACTAAAAGCATCAATCTAGGGATTCAAATCCAATATCCTTGCCCAGGCTACTATATTTGCCAAACCCCATATTCATAATGATGATAATAATACATCAAACTACTGCAGTAACCATAGGAACCCACAAAACATAAACACACATCCATAGTATGTGTGTGTGTGTGTGTGGTTTGATGCAGGAAACAGAGCAAGAGAAAGGAAGGGTGGTGGGAATTGATGGACAAGTGTGCAGTGATCCAGGCATAAAAACATATACACTGCATTAAATTTTGCATTAATAACCTCCACCTACACATGCCTCAAGCCTACAACAGAAAATTTAATGCCATTCATAGCCCCCCTCCCCACACACACCCCTCTTTCCTCTCTCTCTCTCTCTCTCTCTCTCTCTCTGAGTTCTCTCTGTGCGCTTTGCTCTTTTCCACCGCCCCTTCTCCACAAGCAAGAACCTTGAGAGCAGAGTGCTTCAGCCCACTGGAAAAGCCCTACCTAAAAAGGTTCAACTTGTATGCAGTGGGGGACTTGTTCATCACTCCATTGTGATTTGGGTGTTGGTTCTCTTTAAACCCAATTACAAGAATAGGGGATGATGGTGTTATAGACTCTGTTTGGGGCTTGGAACGAGGAAGATCGATGTCCCTTTTGGTTGGTTTTGAGGCGCTGTGTTTGGTTACCAAATGTAAGTTAAAAATGAGATTTTTATGTTTTTTTTTTGTTTTTTTTTTTGGGTTACATGTTTGATTTTTTTGGCTTTATCTGATTAGTAACTCTAATTCCAGGTTCTATCTGTGAGTTCTTTGTCTTTACCTAGTTCGAAAGAAGAAAACAGTGGGGGAAACCCAAAAAAAAATCCAAATTTGGGGCCCTTCTGAAGTGAAAACGTACTAGAATTTCACTTCTGAAGTGCTTGTTGGAAAAGCTGATGTAGAATTGGTCGTTTTTGGCTTGTAAATCTCAACCATGTCCTCCAAAAAGCACAATTTTTTAACCCAAGTTGCAATCTTGGTGTTCATTTTTGGCTCAGTAACAATGGGTGTACTGAGCCTTGGGTCCATGTCCTCTATTGCTGTGTCCTATGGTGAGAATGGCCCTGTTTTCTGTGGCCTGAGCTCAGACGGGTCTCATTCAGTGACCTGCTTCGGCGCAGACGCTTCGATAGTCTACGGCGCGCCGTTCCGACTCCCCTTACTGGGTCTCACTGCCGGTGATGGCTTTGTCTGTGGCCTTTTGTTGGAAACAAACCAACCCTACTGTTGGGGAAGCAACATATATGTGAAAATGGGAGTGCCCCAGCCCATGGAAGAAGGGGCCCAGTACTCGGAGATTAGCGCGGGCGACGACCATCTCTGCGCACTGAGGGTGCCCGGTAAAATACCCCACAGAGGAATTTCGTCGATCGATTGCTGGGGCTACAACATGACGGCCTCGCACGCCTTCGCCGGAGGGATCGAATCGATCTCGGCCGGATCGGTGTTCAATTGCGGGTTGTTTGCGCGCAACAAGACCGCATTTTGTTGGGGGGACGAGACGGGGAGCGGCGTGATCGGCCTAACCCCGAAGAACGTGAGGTTTCGGTCCATTTCGGCCGGCGGGTTTCATGTGTGTGGGGTGTTGGAGAATGCCCAAGTCATTTGTTGGGGGAGGAGCTTAGAAATGAGGCAAACGTCTTCATCGGGCATTTTAGGGCAGGGTGATGTGAACATGGTGCCGATGGATCCGATGGTCACTGTAGTCGGTGGGAGGTTCCATTCCTGCGGTATAAAGAGCGACGATCATCGTGTCGTTTGCTGGGGCTTTACTCTCCGGAATAGCGTCCCTCCCCCTAAACAAACCAAAGTGTACGAGATCGCGGCCGGGGATTACTTCACCTGCGGTGTGCTAGCTGAAAATTCACTTAGACCGATATGTTGGGGGACGGGGGGGCCATGGTCTATTCCGATGGCCGTCTCGCCAGGAATTTGTGCTTCTACCCCTTGCGGTCCCGGTTATTATGAATATACTCATCAAGGTTTGGGGAGTAAGATTTGCAAGCCTGCGAACTCGAGGGTGTGCTTGCCGTGCAGCGTTGGCTGCCCCGAAGGGAATTATCAGTCTACGCCATGCAATGCGACTTCGGATCGCGGGTGTGAATTCGACTGCTCGAGCTGTGCTTCTGGCGACTGCTTGACCTTCTGCGCGGGCCAAAAGAAATCCAAGACCCGGAAGCTCTTCTCTCTTCAGATGCCGATCTTTGTCGCGGAGATCGTTTTCGCGGTTGTTTTGGTGAGTGCTGTTTCCGGGGTCGCTTTCCTCTATGTTCGGTACAAGTTGCGAAACTGTAGATGCTCAAAGACCGAACTGAGAGTGGCGAAGAATCGGGCCTACTCTTTCCACAAGGAGTCCGTGAAAATACAGCCCGATATGGAGGAGCTCAAGATCAGGAGGGCGCAGACGTTCACGTACGAAGAGCTGGAGAAGGCAACGGGCGGCTTTTGTGAAGAATCACAAGTAGGGAAAGGTAGTTTTTCCTGCGTGTTTAAAGGGATTTTAAAAGATGGGACGGTGGTCGCCGTTAAGCGGGCGATAAAGGCTTCTGATGTGAAGAAGAGCTCGAAGGAATTCCACACCGAACTCGACCTGCTCTCGAGGCTGAACCACGCCCATCTGCTTAACTTGCTTGGATACTGCGAAGAAGGCGGAGAGAGGCTCTTGGTCTATGAGTTCATGGCTCATGGCTCCTTGTACCAATACCTTCACGGCAAGGACCTGCGCCAAAAGGAGCAGTTGGATTGGGTCCGACGGGTCACCATCGCGGTCCAGGCCGCGCGCGGGATCGAGTACTTGCACGGATATGCATGCCCGCCGGTGATTCACCGCGACATCAAATCATCAAACATTCTGATCGACGAGGAGCATAATGCTCGTGTCGCGGATTTCGGTCTTTCCCTGCTGGGCCCCACCGATAGTAGCTCGCCGTTGTCCGAACTCCCGGCCGGAACGCTAGGCTACCTCGACCCTGAGTACTACCGACTTCACTACTTGACGACGAAATCCGATGTCTATAGCTTCGGGGTCCTCCTTTTGGAAATCCTGAGTGGAAGAAAAGCCATAGATATGCAGTACGAAGAAGGGAATATCGTCGAATGGGCCGTTCCGCTTATCAAATCCGGTGATATCTCCGCAATGTTGGACCCGGTACTGAAGCCTCCGACCGATCTCGAGGCTCTTAAGAAGATCGCGGCCATAGCATGCAAGTGTGTGAGGATGAGAGGGAAGGACCGGCCGTCGATGGATAAGGTGACGACCGCCTTAGAACGGGCTTTAGCTCTATTAATGGGCAGCCCGTGCAACGAGCAGCCGATATTGCCCACCGAGGTCGTGCTGGGGAGCAGTAGGATGAATAAGAAGGCGTCGCAGAGATCGTCGAACCAGTCGTGCTCGGAGAACGATTTGGCGGACGGAGAGGACCAGAGAACGGAGTACAGGGCGCCTTCTTGGATTACTTTTCCGAGCGTGACTTCCTCGCAGAGAAGGAAATCGTCAGCGTCGGAGGCGGACATGGATGCAAATATGAAGAACAATTCAGAGGGGAAAAATGTCGGCGACAGCGGGAGGGACGGGCTGACGAGCTTGGAGGAGGAGATAGGGCCCGCTTCGCCGCATGAGGATCTGTTCTTGCAGCACAACTTCTAGTTCCGCGGCGAGTCAAACCATGGAGGAAGAACAACTGTTCTGGATCTTTCACAATTTGAAGGGAGAATAACTGGAATATTCTCTATTTACATTTTACCATTTGCAGTTAACTCTGGGTTGAATTTGGAGGGGGATGTGTTTCTCCTCCTTAATTGACAGCTCTTTTGCTTGATATTTTATAAGTAGAAAGAATTTGCTGCAACCATTTATGATCTAGTGTATCTTCTTATCCAATCTTTTCCTAATTTTGGAATTCGTGTAATCAAAGCTCATCCTCTTTTCTCTTTCTCCTTTTTTTTTTCTTCAGTTTTTCTCTATTTGACTACTTAAAGGGCTTCGCTAGAAGCAATTTTTGATATGAAAAACTGTTACGGCTGATTTTAAAGCATTCTCGAGTCACTGAAGCTCCAGTTTTAAAAACAGAGCAAAAGCATCCGGTCGCATTAATCTTTTAACTCCCAAGTTGTATGTAATTAGGTTATAACTGTATAATAATAATTTGCACGAATTTCCGTGCATCTGCGTGAATCACGATGCACCATAAACGAAATCTGTGAGTGGAATTTTTATAGTGATTTTATTTAGATTTTTTTTTTTTATTTTAAAAATGAGGGCAGTTAAAAAGGAAACGAGAAAGAAACAAACGAGTAAAACATCAGAGTGGACACAGCATCCGAGCCTCACCCACATCCCACCAATGACAACGCTCCTTGCTAGTTGTTCCAGATGTTATCCACCCTATCTCCCAGGGACACCGTACGCTGCACCCGGTGCACCCTTCCATGCAGTAGGCACCTGCTCATGCACATATATTTCACCAGAAGCAAGAATTGAACTCGAGACCTGTAGTTTAGACGGAGGGTACGATGACATGCGAAACTAAAACAGAAGGCCGATAAATGGGCGGTGCGCGACGATGGAATGCACCTGGTGCATTCAATAGTTTCTCCATCCTTCCCTCCCCCCTCATCACAACAAAACCAATCACACTCCTCCCCCACATATTCCCTATCCCTCCATTTCACACACACACACACACACACACACACACACACTCTCTCTCTCTCTCTCTCTCTGAGTCTCTCCATGTCCATGGCCACCACCTCCCTCCAATCCCTCCACCAATCATTTCTCCACCGCCGCCACCGCCGCCATCTCCTCCCCGCCGCCCAATTCCAAATTGACTACCCTTCCTTCTCCTTCAAGCCCACCACCACCACCACCACCACACACTACAAGCTCTTCTCCAATCTCTCCTCCTCACCCCTCACCACCATCACCACCACCACGACCACCTCGTCCTCTTCCTCTTTAGACCTCCTCGCCCACCTCCTCTCGTCGAGCGACTTCCGCAGGGCCGACGACGAGACGCGGCGCCTGGTCATCGCCCTGGCGGGCGAGGCAGCGCAGAAGCGCGGGTACGTCTTCTTCTCGGAGGTGCAGTTCATATCGCCCGACGACCTCGGAGCCATCGACCGGCTGTGGCGGGCCCACAGCGGCGGTCGCTTCGGGTACAGCGTGCAGCGCCGGATCTGGGAGCAGAAGGCGCGGCGCGACTTCACGCGCTTCTTCATCCGGGTCGGCTGGATGAGGCGGCTCGACACCGAGATCGAGCAGTACAACTACTGCTCCTTCCCCGACGAGTTCATCTGGGAGCTCAACGACGCCACGCCGGAGGGCCACCTCCCGCTCACCAACGCGCTCCGCGGGACGCAGCTTCTCGCGAGCATTCTCACGCACCCCGCATTCGACGAGGCCGATGAGACGGTGGCAGCGGCGGCGGAGAGCGAGAGCGAAGACGAGGGTGCAGAGAAGAAGAGGGAAAGGCCAGCAACGGTCAGGAGGGACTTCAATCCTGATTACTCCTTTTGAAGGTGTAACTAAGGTTGCGTCAACAGCACCAAACAAGACTCCTACTATAGTCAGTCCCACTGTATCTTTTTAATTTCTTCTTCTTTTTTTTCCTTTTGCTCCCTCTGTAGTGTTTCTGGGAAACAATGGGTACTCTTTATATTTTTATCATCTGTTTCTAATTTACATATATTCACCACATATTACTTTTCCAGTCATTCAAAATCACTAACAAGATCTCTCCTCGAGTGCTCAAAATGTAATATACAGCAACTACTAGTAATTGATACATTGGAAAACACACTAGGAATTTTGCAAGATAGCTAGCCTTGTGTAATTGATTTCTTGAACACACACACAAAGAAGCTGCAGTTACAACGGAGTGGATCGAATAATTGATTTATCTCTCTCGCTTGCATGATGCAGGATGCACAGACGCCGTCGTAAAATGTACACTTAAGCCAATCAGGTTCTCCTGCTCACTGAATGCTCGAAAAACCAAACCCAGATGCTTCCAAAGTTTAATCATTAATTGCCTGTGAAAGAATGGGAAAATAATTGAACTAGAACCATCATCGGGCAAAATGATAGAGAAAGAAAAAGAATTGTACTTAGACAGTGTTTATGTCATGCACATGGACAAAGCCTCCTGGTACGTTGATGTGAGCCGTCACACGTGAGCACGCCCTCCATCTGCGTGTACAAGCAAGCTCCGGGATTCTGAAAAGCAATACAGGATTGAACTACATGGAACACGTGTAACCTTTTTCTTAACTAAGAGAGTAAAAATGAAGTACAAGGTTACCAAAGATATCGACAAAGTTGCAGTGCAATATTAGGCAAAACTTTCATGTTGTCTCACTATTTCCAGCAGTTTTTTTTTTTGGGATCATTTATGAATATAAAGATACAAAATGTGGAAATACCATGTGGTTCGGAGCATCATCTGCAACTTCAGCCGGTTGATCTGCGCCCGTGCTTGCATAACAACCACTCTTGCAGCTCATATATTTCCGCAGGCTGATTTGAAGAAGGACAGATTACACTCCACACAGGAGAGATCAATAATTGCGCATTATATCATATATGAATAACATAGGGCAATGATTTCTTAAACCTCCATGGCAAACTGTATAATTATGAAAAGCAACTCAAGAAACCGAACGGATCAAATATATTGTTAGGGAAAATATAAAAGTTCACACACCTCAAAAATCACAAAACCTATATGAAAAGTAAAAACCCATGGTAACCACCATAGAACTCATGAGACCTTAGGCCTCCAAGCAAACTATATAATTAAGAAAATAAAAAATTGGAGAAACTGAATAATTATATGAACAATGAAAACCCACAGTATCCAATGTAGAACTTAAAGACATCATCTTCAAATATGTCATAATCTAGCTCACAGTCCTTACATCAACAATCAAGGAATAGAACATCCAAAATGATCGTATTCGTGCACATTCTTTCCACCAGAAATAGATTGTGACTGGCATTCGTAGTTTCTAGTACTATTCTAATCTACTGATAATGATGAAAATGATACTGATAAGCAATAAGCAAATATGAAAGTGAAAGTAAGATAGTACAAGACTAAACTTACAGTTCACATCTGTTTAGCACAAAGAGCCTGTTCGGAACACAAGATTGCCCCTTTGACATGCACACGGAGTTACAAGATTCACCCAACCTATTTTCGCATTATATTGTTGTCAAGAATTACCCAAATCTTGCATTATGTGGCACCAATTACGAGGTTCACATAAAAACAGCCTCACCTTCCAACAACAACATCTATACTTGTCAGTTGGGCTTCAGAATTTGTTTCAATCAAACCTGACATGATAATTGTTAAACATTATTAACGAAAAGGAGTATCAAGCAAAATAAGTTAAAGTACAGTGGATTCACAACACAAATAGGGACTAGGTACACTATGAAAAAGCATTCAGGCAAACATTACAAACCTAAACCATAACAAAAATTAACATGAACTTATTGAAAGATCATACATCACATATCTAATTCCATTCGGCAAAAATAACAATTTACTGTGGTGCACCTGAAGAATTGAACTGCAATGAGAAGCAATGATGGAAGTCGCTAGCATAGGCATTCTCGTGAACCTGAAATATTTACATCAGACAACATCTTGAAGAACTATGCAATAACCACTAGCACTAGCTCTGGAGATATTTAGAAGGAAAGAGGAAAAAAATCCCCTGACACTAAAAAAGTTGCTAAAGAAACTGGAAAAACTGACAAAGAATAAAGAGATTCGTGGAAAGAGCAAAGTACCACACTTGCAGAATTATGACGGCATCTCCCAGCACAGAAATCAAAAACACCACCATATCTACCTGAAAAAAAGAAAATAAACAGGATTGACACAACAACAAATTCTCTTCTTGTCAAAACTAAGTTCCGCATGTTTACCTGCAGTGACTGGTTTGGCTATTTTCACCTTGACGGCGAGATCCATTTGCGTCTGTCAAGAGGGAGACAATAATTTCAAAGTGATCTCAAATTTCAATGAGAGAATCATTGGAAAACTCACCTTCGATGGATTCAAGCAGCAAGATACACAATATTCATATGAGTCACAGCATTGCGAGACAAGGTTGCACCCCCTAGAATAATGAAATGCCCAAATTTGCGAAATATTAGGGTCCACCTCAAATGATCTTACAAGATAACAGTTCCTAGGAAAAGAAACAACTCACTGACAAGAAAAGCGATCCCCCATTTCAGGGCAGCAGCGCGTCCATGGATCGACAGAAAGAGCAGTGCAAACATAACCTAAAAAATAATACCTCAATTATCTAAATGTGGAAAAGCGAGTCCCAGCAGAAATAGTCAAAAAGCTGATACTTTATCCCTAAAATGAGAGAAATAGGAATATAACTTGAACACACAAATGCATGCATCGTGCACGTTTAATACATTATGGGTGAGGAAATAGATCAGAAATGCAGTAGAAAGTTGGGTTACCATTGTCATCTGAGAGCAAGTACCTCCCCTGAACAGTATTCCTGCAGAAACGGTCTTGCGGAAACCCAATTTCCTTCCTACGCCAAATTACAGAACAAAAGTTCGTTAGCAACTTTTGTGCGTTAGAAAGTTCATCGAGCATCGATCAGCACCACCGCAGCGGAAAAGAAAAAAGTAAAACAATTAGAATTTTAAACATATATTTTTTTATAGCCTTTTGAAATGAAATTTTTCACAGAAAAAGTGGCCAGTGGTTATCAGAAAAAAAAAAGAGAAGATTCTGTGCAAATGAAGCACCTAAATATGTTGATTTCTGCGACAAAAGTTCATGTAGATAGTTTAATTGTCAATTACAAATATATTTAATTTACAGTAGTTATTCGGATTCTAAATACGTATACCTAGGTAAATTCACATTTCTTAGTCAGGGAACAAATTAACAAAGCTACCAAAAAATGAAAATGGGCGACTATATCTCAATTAATAAGTAACATAATCTACTCCTCACGCATGCGATTTAATATAATTACTGCAACTTTTATGAAAATTTTCAACCAATTACCGGATTCCTAAAATGGTGGTGGGGAAACAAAGGGAGACGAAGATCCACAGGGCCGCATAGAGAGCGCGGGAGAGAGGACGAAGAAGCGATTCGCCCAATTTCTCCATTGTTGGAGATGGAAAGCTTCGGGAGCTCGATTAGGGTTCGGAGTACAATGGATTGGGATTTGGGGTCGGGAGCTCCATTGATTTGCTTGCACGTAGAATCGTGTTGCCGTGTAGGAGAGAGGTTAACGGGCCAACTCAATTGGCCCAGTGAAGCACTGGATTGGGCCTTAAATTGGGCCAAGGAATTGGGCCGCAAATTAGGCCGAGTTCGTTCTCGTGGACTAGGAGACGTCATTACATGGACCTGGACCGATCTTCTAGGTATCATTTGATTCGGGTATAAGCAAGAACTAGCTATTACATAGATAGGTATAAGTATGAGGATAAGAAAAATAGTGTTTGGATAAAAATTGGATTGTTCCGGAGGATAAGAAAAATATTATGTAGTTTTATATAAAAAATAGAGGTGTTGGAGGGATAATCGAGAACTACTATTCTCTGGTAAAAAATTAACGTTTGGGTATAAAGAGGGATAAGAGCCTATTCCTATTCCTATTCCTTAACCAAACGATGCCCTAAGGTTTCATCTGTTTTGAAATTAAGTAAGAACTACTTCTTTCATATGCATAATAAGTTCAGGATTAAGTCTGAAATATATTAATTTTGCGTTTGAATGAAAAATGAGTTGCTTTCATAAAAATAAATAAAATAATATTTAAATAAATAAGATGAAATAAGAAGAATAGTATGTAGCTATATCTTATAGATTTACGTGTACAAAAATTATGAATTTTTGAAACTATATTTAAACTTATATGGACATTTTAGATATTATAAATGCGTTGTTGAATCGCTTCATATTACATTAATATATTTTTCATTAATACGGTTCCAGAATTAATCTAAATTACTTTCTGTTCAATCAAAAAACAGAAAACAAAAATCAAATGATAAAAAAAAAATCGAGAAACATAAAATAAAATTAATATATTTTTGTCAAAAATTCCAAAAGTGAATCATAAATGAGCATTACGTGGAGCTACACAAGCAAACGGGAGAGTAGTGGCCGTGAACTTCCCACGCTCTAAAGCCAATAAGCTAACGGTTACGAGAAGGAGACGTAGCTTTTACATTAAACCGCCAACAAATTATAATTATTATTTTTTGCTTTAATTAATTAAAAATAGACACCACCACCCTTCGCTCCAAACCCCTCCGAACCCTAGTATTAGTTAATTATTACTTCCCCGTTCGTTCGTTCCCTCCAAATCCAAATGCCCCTTCCTCTCCAACGCATTTTTGTTAGATTCTCGTCGATTCCTCTCTCTTCTCCCGCGAAAACCCTAGCGATGCCGACGACGCGATCGTCCTCGCGATCGCTTCGATCCGAAGCGCGAATCGCCAGCTCGAAGCTCGATCCTGGTGCGTCTCTTTCCCTCTTTTTTTTTCCTCTTTTTTTTGGTCCAATTTTTTGCTTTGTTTTGGGGTTAGAATCGCTTAGCTGTTGAATTCAAAGGTGTAGAAGTTATAAATGTTTGACCTTTATCTTCGCTCCGTGCGAAATGTGTAGCACTGGGGAAAAGCTTCTGAAATTTACTGTGAAAGAAAAGAAAAACGAAATTTTGGTTCGGAAAATGTTGAAAGAATGGTTTTCACCACTTCTTATGTTGTATGGGAACATTTATTTTTATCCCTTTTTTCATTTTTTTGGGTTTTAGTTTGGTAGAGCAACTATGAATTGCGTTTGTGTTAGCATTTTTAAATGTGAAGTAGAGTTTAGGAACTCGAAACAAAGACTTACATGGAGAATGAAATTACCATTTGTTTTTTTGAAAAAACAAAGGATAAAAAAAAAAAAATAATGCTTCTTGTTCATAAAAGAGAAGAATTTATCTCTGATGTTTTCCAGGTTCTGAACACTTATCTGATGGCTCTGAAGCTGAAGTCCTTACTTCCGCCAGGAAAAAGAGGGTAAAACGGGTAGTCGGAATTAATGGAGAGAGTCCAATCAGAGACAATCCTGATCAGAAAGTAAGCATTTCTATATTTGATGTTGTCTAGACGAGGCGGTTAATCGTCTGTGTGTTCTGTGGCTACCTTATTTTGTGTTTTACTGTTAAAAAGTCCTCACAAATGTACTTATTTTACACCATTTATCTGCTTTTTTGAATGGAAATATGCATGCATTTGGCATTATTTTCACACAATGTCAAGTTTTAGTGTAATATACGTTTTGTCTCATCTCCAGCTTGATGGCTTGCCAGATATCGAAGAGTTTGCTTATAGCAAGGTGAAGGCGTCTACAACTTTAAGTAAGACCATCTCTGTTGGTGATTTCTTGTGAAAATTTATTTTGTGAAATATACTTCAAGCATATTCATTTCATCCTCTTAGTTCCTACAGATAAAAGGATGCGCTCCAGTATTTCTGCTAAGTTGGAGAGAAAGGTTGAAGCTTCAAGTACACCAAAAGGTAGTAGGGAAAATACTGGCTAGAAAGTATGTAAGAGGAAAATCTATCATGCTGTTTCTATCAGTCACATTTAATGATTCTTTTGATCTATATATTTGCTTTATTCTTGCAGTGCAAGATTGTTGGTCTAATGATTTAAACTCTTAAATGCATCGAGTTACTTTTTCATGCAGTAGAAGCCCCAGCAAATTGGGAATTAGCTCTTGAAGGGATTAGGAAAATGAGGTTATCTGAAGATGCTCCTGTAGATTCTAAGGGATGTGAAAAGGCAGGTAGTCTTCTACCACCGAAGGTAAAGTTGGCCTCTTGAAGCTAAGATTTTTTCAAACTTTTGATCAGGAGTGCACAAATTTGCACAAAACATTTTGATTGCATCAATGGAAGCTTGTTTTAGTCATCAATCTTTAATGACATTATCCTTGGAAGAATGATGTTCAAGAGTTTTTTTTTTTTTTTTGGTGAGTAAAGGTGATAAAGAGTAGATAATGATTTAATACATATATCATCATCTCAGTGAGTATGTATGCTTCGGAGCTACTCCTGTTGCAATTAGAGGAACTATAGATTAATTTCCTAGAATCAACCCATGATAAGTTCGCTATCAAGTTCAGTGTAGTATGGATTTTCATTGCCAACACGGTTTGTTGATAATTGCTTTTACATCTTCCATTTCAATTCACGTGCAGGAAAGAAGGTTTGCAGTTCTGATTTCGTCATTGCTATCAAGTCAAACAAAAGATGAAGTTACTCATGGCAAGTCTTGAAAAATGGCTTGATATTTTTCCTTCTGGATCAACTTTGATTTCTGCTGTGATAACTTGAGAAAGATATTGGTTCTTCCTTTTGAATTATTTCCACAAAATGATACTTCATTTGTAATATGAATTTGAGTAGGTGCTGTTGAGCGACTCACCGAGAAAGGGTTACTAGATGCTGATGCTATTGTTAGTACTGATGAAGCAAGCATTGCAAGCTTGATCTATCCAGTAAGCTTCAGTTGTATTTTTCTCAATGATAGTATTATGCAAGCTTGTTGTATTAATGTATTTTGTGGATGCTGGTAACGTTCTCCTGTAGCTAGCAAATGATTTTGGATTTGCTCCAAACTCATAGAATGGTGTACATACTAGTAATTATGTGTCCTTATGTCTTTTTGAGCAATATACTAGAATTACTCTTGCTAGAGAAAAATTCTGGCTACAAGCTATATTGTTTGAGATGTCTAGCGTTCTTCTAGCTAGTTCTTTCTCTTTTTTTTCTCTTGTAAATTCATCTTGTTATCTTCTTACCTTCAGTTAACATTACTTTCGTTCTTCTCTAGGTTGGATTTTACCAGAGAAAGGCTTGTTACATGAAGAAAGTTGCTCAAATTTGTCTTGAGAAGTATGGAGGAGACATCCCTCCCTCTTTAGATGAACTGCTTGCACTGCCGGGAATAGGACCTAAAATGGCTCATCTGGTAATGTCCTACTTGGTGTCTATTAGAATGAAAGAGTGGGGTGTTACTTCTATAATAATCTCCATATCTTTTTTAATGTCCAAATAGGTTATGATTGTTGGATGGAACAATGTTCAAGGAATTTGTGTAGACACGCACGTTCATCGCATTTGTAACCGACTTGGATGGGTATTCCGACCAGGAACAAGACAGGTGATCTGCTGCTTCTAAGAGAAACCTCCTATGAATTCTATTAGATTAGTTTGAATATTCTGAACACTAAGAGTTTCTTCTTTTGTTTATTTAAGAAAACTTTATCTCCCGAGGAAACAAGAGTATCTCTTCAGACATGGCTACCGAAGGATGAGTGGGCGCCTATCAATCCTCTGTTGGTATGATTAGCTGCACTTTGTTGATTCTTTATTTGAAGACAACCTTTTTCATTTAATAAGAAGATTTTTTTTAAAGGAAGAATTTCCTGTGTAACAGTTTATATTAATTTCGATATACTTAGGCAGAAACCTTAGACACGGAATGTCCTTCATGGGCATGGCATTTGAATTAGTTCTTTATTTGCTTTATGGGGGAAAGCAGGAAGAGGAGGGCATAAAAGCTTGCTCTAGGAACTCCACATCTTAGTGAGTTACATATTCAACACTATGTAGCTTCAAGACAAACCCGCAAAGAAAATAAAAGACAACTCATGCTATGGTCATTTATACCGAACCTTTTATCGTCTTTCTGTTTTAAGTTCTTCCCTATTAGCTTATTATCTGCATACTGGTAATCCATTATCTCGATAACCCTTAATTTAAATACAGTTGCAAGGTGCTGCATCTTTTACAAAAGTTGTACTTTCTATAAAGTGATACATTATCAATGTGGATTTTACCTATTTCTCTTCTTAGGTTGGATTTGGGCAAACAGTGTGTACTCCTCTGTGGCCCAAGTGCGGAATCTGCAGCATAAACAAGCTCTGCCCCTCTGCTTTCAAGGAATCATCAAGCCCCAATTCAAAAGCCAAGAAGTCAAGCCCAAGTAAAAAAGCTTGAGCCGTAAATCTCGCCTTTTTTGGATTGTGTCAACTGCTTCATTTAACATTACCTAGTTGCCTTTACATGCAATTACAAGTGTACTGTGCCACATGCAGTCATATTTGCCATGAGCTTCTTTTGTATACAAGAAGACACTGTAACTGTAATTATACTATCACAGAGAAATGACTACTTACTGTGATTTTGTTGAAGAGTGTTTTTACTACAGCGAATTGCGAATAAGGGGAGGGGAAAACTCAAAACTGAGAAAACTCTGTGCTATCTATCCCATTTAGAACTGATGCTGAAACTGAACTACTATTGCTCCAACGAGAGATGATAATACAATGCCAAATTAAGGGAAGCAAAATAAGATACTCAATTGATCCTCAACAGAACTCACCTAACAAAAATTTAATGCACAAACCAATTGCTCCAAACAGCAATGGTGGCATCTGACTACAGCTACTTTATCAATAAAGATTTACTACTGCAACTTGCTACTTTAAAAGCCAAAAACTATGCCTGGTCGGCTCGTTATGATGAGAGAAATCCTCATAAGATAACACTAGGTTGTTGCTTTGCAAAGGATAGTATTGGATTCATCGAGGCCTAGTTGGCTTATAGAAGCAAATTTCACCGGTTGGTTACTGTTTGGCAGGCTCAACACCATGCTTATGTAAACAAGGTGATCCATTAAGAGTTAATTGATCATCTCCACCAGCGCAACTGATCCCTTCGTGGCCATCAAACTCGTTCAGACCAACCAGCTTTTCAATCGAAAGTCCTTCTGCAACCAAGTTTTGTAAGTCACTTGCTTCAAGATCTTGCAAAAGCTTATTCCGAATTTGCCAGCCACCGTAAGATTTCTCCACATCAACTTTCAAATGAAGTGGTCGTTTTTTCTTGGAGCTGTTGCACGGCTGTTGCTCAGAAGAAGCTTTTGAGGACCTGCTCAGTCTCGAAGGCGCAGAAGCGATTTTCTGTACACTATTGTCCAGGACTTTTATTTTACTTTCTTTAGCAGTTGGCTTTGACTTACTGTTGAATATGAGGCTTCTACTACATGCTTGGGTACTGTTTCTGCCCATAGAGTGACTGTTCTTCTCTTCAAGTCTCGACCTTACCGGATTTAGTCGATGAAATCCATTAGAACTAATCTCCCTTGTATGTTTGCATGGTGATAGACAAAGAAACTTCTCAAATTCCGGGCTATAGTAGGAAGTATGATCCAACGGCCAGAAGAGGGGCTCATCAGAATCAAGATCCTCCAATGTATTCTCGACTTCTATCATGGAAGATCGCACGTGCCGATTTCTCCAAACACTGAAAGAAGGGCTGGGAAAGTCGGAGTCGAAAATGTCAAAACCCTGTTCTTTATCTTGGATCAGCCTTGAATCCTCATTATTAAGATCAAGAGATGAAACCCATATGTCAGTTCTGTCTGAATTTGGAGAGGGTGTATAATCTTCGCTGCTAAGAGATGTGCCTGGACTACTAATAACTGATGAGTTCTCGCTGGGGGATTTCTCAAAAGAAGAATCATCACTCTCTAAGCTCACAATTAGAGTATCTTTCACCTCATTGGCGACTTTGTCCTGGGCCAAATCCTTAACCTCGACAGAATCGCGTGACCCACTAGCAATAATGGGTACATCATTAAAGGGGCCGATATTATGCTTACAAATATTTGAGTCCTCTTTGATCTCCTCAACCATAAGAGGGCCCGGGATTCTAGATAATGATAACATTGAAGAGAACTGATCATGAAGAGACACGCCGTTGTGATCGAACTCAGAACTATCAGAACTAAGAAATGAAGGGGAGTTGCAATCTGAAGAAAACCCTAGAGAATCACCGTCATTCGACATTCCTTCAGCATCAGAAATCTGCTTCTTAAGATCAATATCTTGTATATGAAACTTTCCAGATATATCAGCAACTTCCCTTTTGCGAATTCTGTCGGCATCTCCCGCATTATGCTCGGAAGCATCTTCTAGACGAATCTCCTTCGCCATTATCAATGAGGCATCTGTGCTATCAAAACCCATTTTCTTTGAATTCTGCAGTCAAGTCATCCTGTGAATTTGATTTTTGCGATGATATGACAAAACCCACGAAAGAAGGCCATACGACTTCACGAATCCTGCTATACCGTAGATTGCAGAAATCAAAAATAAAGTTCATGTAATGCACCAAAAGACAGACAAGATAACAACCCTAACAACCTCAAGTATGAAAACAGAGACTAAAGCTTGAAAGTATCAAACATCAGACTTGCCTGACCGGCACCAGGTTTAGCTTTTCAAACTACAGCATCAGCTTATAAAGAAGGGTTGAATAAGTCCATGATAGAGAAACTTATGAAAGTAATGTTATGTAGAATTCAACAAATACAACAGATAACATTAGCAGCAGGAAACCGACCGTCCCTAAAGCAAGTGGCAAAGGGCTTGATGGTTGGTACTTGAGACCCGAGTTCGAATCCTAGTTGATTCACATTTCTAGCTAAGTTTATTTCTTAACGAAATAAACGAAGCGGGTAGCGTGTTATCTATCTCTCAAAAAAACATTAGCAGCAGGAAATGAGAAACTGTTATAAGTCAGAGTCAAGCACCTAACACATTACTGTTTCAAAGACAAAGCAAGTCAAAACAGGGATCGGAAGAGATTGGATGATAGTAACCATTTGATCTTCGCGTTCGCTCCTTAACTTTAACATAAATCTGGAAGCAATTAAGTCCCAATAAAGCATAAGCTGAGCCAATATTGAAAGATGGTAACCTGAGAAAGAGCAATTCTAATACTAAACAGTGTTGAAAACATGATTTCTAACAAAAATCATAACTTTTTCTTAACAATATTTAACGCGAAATTACCGCAGACAATAAGTCGGCTGAAATTTCAAAGCTGCACTGAATCTGGGCTTCTCAGAGTTCTAAACCTAAAATCTTATTTGCTTTCCTTGATTCAGGAACTTGAAAAGGTTTTTGCACACTAAAAGGAACAAAAAATAAAAATGAAAAATTACATCTCGAGGCTTAGACTATAGATGGAAGTGTAATTGGAAAAGTAAATCAAAACCCTAAATTGAGAAAGTTTTAGGTATTATCATACAAACCTACCTTCTTTACCAGAAGAAACAAAATCACAAAGATCACAATTTTGCAATGATTTCATGATTTTTGCACCTTCTTTATTTGAGATGAGATGATAAGTGATCGAAAAAGGTCATATTTGTCCCCCCCCCTTTTTTTTTTTTGGAGATTTTAACAAAATCAAAAGCACAAGAAATAAAACTATTTTACTGAAACTCAAAAACGTAAAAATGGGGCAAAGGAAAAAAAAAAAAAAAAACACAGCAAAACCCCCACTGCACTAGAAAATAGCGAAAACTCTCCTAAACTGAGAACACGGGAAAAAAATTAACAAATTAAAACAAAAAAGATACAGCTAAGATAAAGATAAATAAATAAAATTCCCAAAATAGTACCTGAATAAGTAACCCTCTCCCTCCTCTCTCTCTCTCTCTCTCTCTATATATATATATATGTGGAGAGAGAGAAAAAGAGAGCATTTGGCGTTTTTTTTTTTTTTTTTCTTTTTTAGCAATTTTTGTGTTGCGATAAATTTTATACTTTTTTTTTTTTTTTTTGGCTCCAACACCAACACGGAAATCGAGAAAGCGGAGAATTCCCGCGTCCGACCTGGTCGCTGTCGTTACTTCGCGCACTGACACCTACGAAATTACTTAAATACCCTTACAAAACTAAATAGAGACCGGCGAAAGCAGAGGGCATTTTCGTCATTTTAGCGTAGAGGTATTGACAAAAACTTAAGAAAAAGAGAAAAAAAGAAAAAATATATATTATATAAAAAAGAATAAAAACGAGAAGTGGTGGTTTTGGCAGAGGTATACTGGAACAGGGAAAAAAAAAAATTGAAAAGAAATTAGTTGGAAAAAAGTGTTTTCTTTTATAACATTTATGTCATATAGAAGGGTATATATATATAACATGAGATAACAAAAATATTTATTAAAAATAATATATAACTTTTATATTAAAATAATATTTTAAAAGTTATTTATATATAAATCTTATACACAATGACATTTTAAATAATAACTAGCGATGCTTTAAAGCGTCAGCAAAAATAACTCCAACTGTTGTAAAAAGGTAAGAAAAGAGTGATTAAGTAAATATGTCGAGATAACATCAAAAAAAATTTATCAGTATTTGATAAAAATATATTTATTGGTGACACTTAATTGTAGTGTCAGCATATGTCATATATTAAAGACGCGAAAATAGAGCGTCATCTAAAAAATGTCATCTAAAATATATTCTGTTGTAGCAATAATATTGAAAATTTTGACGTAATACAACAACAGAAGTCTCAATAATCACAATCACACAAATCACTTCTGACAATTTTACATATGCACTGTCTCTATTTGTAGTTTCAATTTAGTACATTAATTTCTCCAACAAACCAAATCCTATCAATCATATCTCCTCTGGTAATAACAAACCATTATCCAATAATAATAATAATAATAAAAACAAACCAACACACCAACATATTATTATGAACTGCTATATAGACACACTATTTGGAATCCCTTTCCCTGTAATTCCCTTCTCATTCCCCACATTTGAAGTGTCTGGAAATAGCAATGTGTAGGGAACCTTTGCTGGCCCCAGCCTATTCTTCAGTTTTACATTTTTGTTCCTTTCTTCTATCCTTTGTTCCAATTGCCGGAGGCTATCCGCGAACCCGTCGAACAACCGCAGGACCTCACTGTCGTCGGTCCACCTCGACGATGTCCTCTGCCCGATGTACACTTCGTCGGCTATGTGCTCGGAGAGCACCTCTATTAGTGCCACCCCGAGAGTCGTTGTGAACCGGTCCGGCACCATCTCCAAGTAGTACTTGCCTGGATTGCCTATGAACTCTGCAAACTCAGGAGTACCTGTGAAACAATCGATTTTCTCCAAAAGCTTAGACTTTCAGAGAACGGTGTTTCAAATTATGCTGGCGTGCCATGCCGTGTGGATGGCATGCCACTGACAATTCTTGTTAAAGAACAAGGCGCCAATAGTTTGTTTTTGGTAGTACCTTCTTGTGGGATGAACTTCCGGCACCGCGTAGGGCGGTTCGGAGGGAAGCCAGCATAGCCATATTGGCCAAAGTTGACGGCTGCATGGAGGGCAGAAGCGATCCAGATGAGGGTGGTCAGACTTTGGATCAGGTTGGAGAGTGAGTTCAGCGGAAGCCAGCATTCAACATCGTCGCGTTTGTCGCCATGCCCAATCTCGCGAATCTCCTTCCACCACGATTGGAGCTCGACGTCGGACGCGATATCTTCATCACTGCGGTAGAAGTGGGAGCAGAAGTTGGTGACCCAAGTTTTAATAGCAGTCCAGACATCGAGTCCGTCCGCAGCGTAAGGATAGTCTTCCAGGAGGAGTGTCACACCAGAGGGTTGGTTGGAGTCTCTTTTTGCTAGCCCCCTGAGGTGGTGAAGTTGGCATATAACATAAATAAAGAAAAGACAAAATGACACCTATGATTGTGTTTTGCTTCATGATACCCATGTAGCTTTGTCACTAGCTTAAGTGACAAAGCTACATGGGTATCATGAAGAAGTTTTACCTATGAACAAATAGAATGGGAAAAAAGACATAATCTTTGCTTAAGAAGGATTTCAGTTACAAGCATGAAGCAAAAGAGTACTACTACTAGTCTTGAAAGAACTAAACAGAAAAGGTTGGGACTGAAAGAATCTTAAAAATTGTAGGATTCACCATCTGAAATGCATATAATCCAAGTAATAGCTTGTGGAAATTGCTAGTGGTAAAAGAAATGTTCTACCTTTTAACGAGATCTTCGGGAAGGGCTTGCTCGGTAAATCGCCAATTCTCGTAGATGGTTGAGGATAGCTCCATGGCGTATTTGCCCGGGAACATTGTCCTCTCAAGGACTCCACCGGCATTTAGAAGTACGCCCCGCGCAAGCGCATTTATATGCATGGTGTCCTTAAAATGAGGATCAAGAAGTTTGTAAATAGGATGTATTATGCTCAACTGCCTCCTTGTAGCTATGATGAAAGGTTCAACCGCCGCATGTGTGTGTAGCCTACAAAGACATTTTGGATGAAAGCATACAGTATAAATGAGCTTTGTTATGATCTTTAGTTGAATTCCTCTCTCAACATAAATGTGCATTTGGACTGTCTCAATATCAGAATGTTAATGCAATATGTAAAACCATCGGTAGCATAAGGATGTCCTAAGAAACAAAGAGATAAAAGGAGGCACTTGGCACTGTAAGTGACTTTAAATCTTTTTCTTATAGAATTTGATGTAGGGCTGTGGTTGTTTAATTTTCTTTTGATATCAAATTTTCTTCAGGACAATAAAAACAACAATGCTGAAAATACATTTATTCGGGGAAAAAAAAACGGAGTAGTTGATACCAAATCATGAACCAAGAATCCTTTTATCGGCAACATTCACTCACCAGTGACTAATGAGTTGATGGTATCCTGAATCATTAACAGCAACATGAGCTTTGGCTAGCATCCAAAGTTCTCCCTCAGTGCCCTGGTTTGCAGGTACAAACACCCTACTGACCTCTTGTTCCATCCCTTCCCCTGGTAAGCTAAGCTCTATCACCAAAGGCCTTAGAGTTCCATCATTCTTCACGAACAAGAGGGTGCGGGACGCGTAGATGCACATTCCTTGCGCATTTATGCGCCTTAGGTACGGCACCAGATAGTCGTGGTGATCGAGAATTAAAATCCTCTTTTGCTTCAAAGCCTGTACATGGTGATAAAATTCATACTTACTTTCAGAAGAAAAAATGGAAACCGCCAGATACTCCCTTAAAGATGATAAGCAGTGAATAATGCACATGCAAACATAAGATCTAATATAGATCTTTCTCGACACAAGATGACTTTCCATCCAGAATAAAATTTTTTTCAAGAATGAAATGATACCAACCTGAGGAATGGTTAAGCCCTCGAGCTTTCCCTGTATATGTGAGGCATTGATAGAGCTGTACTTCTCTCCTCTTCCAATTGGCGGGAATTGCTGTTTAAGTTACAGAACTCACTTAGAAAGCTTTTCTTTAGAAAACTAAATCATTGATTAAGAAAGTTCTTTTCATTTGATTAGGGGGGATCCAAGACTTCTTACTTCTAAGCATCTGATCACAGCTGGGTTGAGCCCAGCTAGCATTTCTCGTGCGAATTCCTCGTCGCTCCTCCATGCATTCTCATCAGCTGCAAAAGAGTTAGTGCCAATGATACTAACATTTGTGAAGGGATAAATTGCACCAATGGGGTCCTCAAGCAATTTCCAAAGTTTTACTTTAGTTCTCAACCTTTCTAGTTGGACATTTATTTTCTTACTCTTGTACAGTTATTTGATTGTGATTGTATTTCTTGTCAAAACCTCTTACTTGACAGAATTGAACCCTTAAAAAAGTTCCTATTGCGAAATGCGCTGTTGTTTATAGGTCAGGCATTTCATTTTTATCAAAGAAAAAGAGAAGAAAACAATTAATCCACTTCCCCTAGTGTTTTGGTGAAACTGGCTCACTTGCAATCACTTGTGGAACCGGGAACTTCAAAGGGTTTTCCTTTGTCAACCGGATGACTTCCTTGTAGATATCTTTCGGTAGGAGGGACTTCAACTTCTCCATCACCACGCCTTCAGTGATAGATGGCTCATGAGGCCTTGCGTAGAGGTCCTTTGTCAACTCTTTGAATGATTCGAAGTTGCCTATATCGTGTCCGAGCAGTGATTTGACTTCGGGCAATGCAAAGTGCAATACGGCTTGGATCGAGCGCGTTATGAACTCAGAGAATTTTACAGGGCTAAACCGCTCATCCGGTGGAACATAGAAGTCGAGATCTATGAATTTGCTCCGTGTTTCGGATTCTCCATCTTGGCCAGAGAAGAAGCTAGTGTCAGTGTAAATACTAGGATCAAATTGTCTAACAAAAATACAATAACCGTACTTCTTCTGAGAAGTCGATACCAAACATATAACATTGGTTGGATTTGAGAACATGTAAAAGTATAGGTTGTGCACAATTATAAACTGTTCTGTTCCAAAGAAAATCAACACTATATCTGTGTATTTATTTAGACTACAAAAGATGAATTTCCCTTTAAGGTATCGAATTTTGGGTGCTATGTTCGAAGATCATACCTGTAAAATGGATCCATGGCAAAGAACAGTAATGTTACCTGCACGGCTAAGAGGTCGACCTGTACGGCCCCTGCGTGGATAAGGGTACGCCTTGGTGCCCCCTAACACGGGCCTCACACGCTGTCTGCTGTCGGGTACTCCCAGATCGTTGTAGTAATCGTAGTCGTATATCCTCTCCCATTGTTTCCTTTCTCCCCTTCCATTCCCTCTAAGATTCACCAGCTCCTCCTCCCGAAGTTTTTGCAGAGCTGTCGGAGTCTGGGTAGGAAGATAGCTCTGCAAATACAGCACACGAAAAATTAACCATGGAAAACCTTTAGAAAATTTCTTGTTATAGGCAGATCCTACTTTACCACCCTATGATTCAATGCGACAAACCTGCTGATATGAAAAGTGAACATGCGACAAGCACGCGAGTCATTTTTTTGTCCCCAATGTGTAGTTGCTTAATGATCCGCATTGTCGCATTAACAACAGGTCTTGGCGTGGAAAGAGAGCAGAAACCACAGGGTGGCAAAGCATTACACTTTTAAAACATGTTTGCTGAAGTAGAATTGAGCAATGACACAAGCGGTCGGAGTTTGTATATTGCAGGCTTTTCTCTAGTTCAAATAAAGCTTACTGTGTTAACGAAGAACAAGCGGTCGGAGTTTGTCTTTGTCGTCGGATACACCCACGAATTGCACTCGAAATGGATAGTCCTATCTTCAAGTATATCGATAGATGCAAATTTAAGAAAGAACTCATGCTGGCCCCCATTTTTCACTACGATAGCGCCAGGGGTGCCAAAACTGTTTTCAACGGGAATCGAGACTTGATACGTCACCACCGTATTGACATTCCCATGCTTAACAATCTTGCCGCCGTCAAGTGTTGCCTCCCTACTTTGCTTCCCTCTACCAGTGTCTGCACAATAAACCAGAATTAATAACTTAGTAATCACATTATTCGAAAATGGACTAATTAGCTCAAGAGTTCATAAAAGCACTCAACTGGGATCAACTTGAGTGCTGCTATATAGACGGACGGTGGTCGATTTTCCAGCACCGGACTGTCCTGACGATTGGGACATCACGACCGTTCCCTTGAGAATTTGATGGGCTTCCTGGTCAGGGGCAGGACCGGGCTTGAAGCATCGCACGCAAGACTTGTATAATTTACTCATGTTATCTACGTGCGGTGCTTGCGAGATTATCTGAGGATTTCCATAGCCATTGTAGGCTTATATAGAGGTAATGAGGTTTTGAGGATTCTTTGTAGAGCAAGCAAGATGAGTATATTGGATGGACAAGGCATAAAGAAAGAGAAGAATGTGCTTCCTTCAGCTTTACCCTTGCATCTGATTCTATTTCTCGACAGCAAGAGGCCCCATCTCTATTCCAAATGTTTCCTGCAGGGCCAAAACTGGTAAGTTCATGTTACATGAGACATATTGTAATGTACATGGACTTTTTCATTCTTCTTTCCTTAATAAGTTTGAGCTTTGCTAGCTCCATAGTGATATTCTGTGCAATCCAGAAATGCCAGAAACTTGCCGAAAATGTGATTTCTAGAGATTAGAATACAGTACATTTCTTTAAACTTTGGCCTAGTATTCGGTCTGACGTATTTTACCGCATATTATTCAGTTGTTAGTAAGTTCCCTATTCCTTGGAATGCCTCTTAGTCACAGCTTTTCTGCAATGCCAAGAGGAGGAAAGTAGAAAGGTGAAAATAGTCCGGAAAGTTACAAACCCTGAAGAAAGTTAGTAAAATAAATTTAGCTGGAAATGTGAATCAACTAGGATTCGAACTTGGGATATCGGGTACCAACCATCAAGCCCTTTGCCACTTATGCTAGGGACGGTCGGTTTTGATGTAGAAACCTTGTTATGGATAATCTGTTGCTTTCGGGAAAAGAGGATACATCCTGATTAACGTTGCGAAATCCAATTGCATGACAATAAGAAACACAAATTCGAGAGAATATTGGCTTGTATTGCTGTAAAAAAGAATCCAGGAAAGGTAACCCAAACCACAAGCAAGCAACTAATACAATCATGAAGTTAAGGGACCCAAGCTAGACTCATTACATGGATCTGATTAATCAAGAACATATTAGAAAAAGCATCAACATTCATAGATAGATCTACAACAACTTTTTTTTTTCTTTTTCTTTTTTTGTTGAATGGGATTAGATCAATAATGATTATCCTGATGCAGTGGTTTGCGAAAATCAGTAAAAGTGCAACAGCAAACTGATTGGAGGAAGCAACATATATAAGTTTGGATGGATGAGCTGCAAGGTATTCCAAAGTGGAAGTGCACCAGTTGCATGGCAACGAGAAGAAATATATATGCTGCAAGTGTATAAATAAATGCATGTAGTGATGATCAAATCTCTTATTAAGAACGTAGAGATACCAAGTTTGATATAGTTGAACTCTACATGGAGGTAACATCGGCGAGCATTTTGGCAGCAGTAACATAGAGTTTGAACTCGAAGCATCGAGTTTTGTTCCTCAAGTTGTGAATACCAGATGGTGGTGGAAGTTTCACATGGCACCGGAACTTCAGTTCAGTGGAACAAGATTATTCGAGCTTTATACTACGGTAGAAGGAGACCACACTCTTTATATGGTGGTGTTTGACCACACTCTTTATATGGTGGTGTTTGATTGGGGGGTTAGGAGGGGAGGATAAGGGGTTATCTCCCTTTTATCTCCAAATAATAAGATTGAGAAAAGAGGTGGGGTTTGGATAATCCGTACGTTTAGGGATGGGGTTAAAAAATCCCACCCTGGAATTGGGATGGGATTAGCTAATCCTGCACCGATTTAATTTTTACATTTAAATTTAAATTTTAAATTTTAAAATATTGTTTTTAAATTTTTAAATTTAAAATTTGATATTTTTAAATTTAGATTTAATCTTAAATTTAAAATTTAGAATTTAGAATTTTTAAATTTGAGATTTAAAATTTTCAATTTTAATTTTGAGTTTTTTAATTTTAAAAATTACATATTTAAATTTAAAATTTTAAATATAAATTATATAATATGAATGGCAATATCATTACTTTCTATTTATAACTACCTATTATTATTCTTATTCCATCTTATCTATGCTAGTGGGTCATCTGGGACGCAAGGAACAGTATCATCTTCCAAAAGGCTAACGGCCTAACGTTGATCCATTGATGGTAGTGGATAAGATCAAGCGGTTTTTAATCCAGTAAAGAAATCTCTCTCGCCCAAACAACATTTCTCTTAATATTTTAGTGTTTCTTAATATACTACTTTTTTTAAAAAAAAAAAAATCTTATTTATTTGACAGAAGTTTACTTCCTCACTTTTGATACTTAATTCATCATTCTTATGAACGAAGCAGGTAGCACACTATCTTTTCTCACAAAAAAAAAGAAAAAAGAAAAAAAGTTGAATGACATTAACGAAACCAAAATTAGAATCATTTGAAGATGGTACCGGTCACCGACCAAATTTAGCCAGACGAAATGGATCTAGCACGTGTACAGCGAAAAAGAATGTTTCTATTAATAACTCCACCTGCAATTAGATGCAAACCTGTATACACGATCACACATTATTAGGTCTAATTCATCGCATAAGGAAAATACTGCCACGCAAAAGCAAAATGATTCCACTGGCCGTCACTTTTCTTTTTCTTTTTCTTTTCTTTTTTTTTTTTTTTTCAATTTTTCGTACTTAATAATACTTTTTTAAGTCTCGGAATCTTATTAGTTTTTAATTCCCGTGTTATCAGCTTGAGATATTTGTGTTCGTTTTTTTTTTTTTTTTGAGAGATAGGTGACATTTCTGCTTCGTTTATTTCTTTCGTAAAATAAACTTACATTTAAAATGTGAATCAACTAAGATTCGAACGAACTTCTCTGTCTCAACTCGTGGACCTATCTATCCTCTTCTTTATAAGAGATAGGGGTTTGCTATTCCTGCGGATTGCTCATATTTCTTTACCCTCTCGGGTCTCGGATACCAACCATTAAGCCCTTTACCACTTGTTTTAGGGGCGATCGGTATTTGTGTTCGTTCTTATTCTTCCAAAATTAGAGAAGATGAGTAAACAAACATAACTGTAAAACAACCGTTGTACTTTAAAAGTTTAAGAGCTTTTAGAATACAACGATTGTTTCAAATGGTATCAGAGAGGTTCTGAGTTCAAATCACGCCAGGCTCCTAAGCATATTAATTTCCTCCCATTTAATTCAAGCCGACGTTATGAGCCGACTAAAAAATCTCATGCCCAGACATGAGGGGGGAGCGTTAAATATAAAAATATTTAAATACCGTTCTTTAACGATTTAAGCTTCTACAGTGCATACGGTGGTTCACAATAACCCAACCAAATCCAACGTGCCAGTTGGTTTGAGCAGTAGTGACCATTCGTCCGCGCATGCAATGGGAAGTAACCTGTTGTAACGACACGCGTGTCAGAGAGAGAGAGATTACCGGAGAAGAAGCCGCGGGAGAAAAGCTCCTGAACCAACCAGAGGAGAGAGAGAGAGAGACCCATGGCACGTACGGATCTCCTTTCTCTAGAGGGGGGGGGAGAGGGGGGGGGGGGCGGAGAAAGAAGAAGAAGAGGACGAGGAGGGCGCTGATCGCTGTGGCGGCGGCGGAGGCGGGGCATGGGGAACTGCTGCTCCGCCCGATCATCGTCGTTGTCCCCCAAAAACCCTAGACCCCGCTGCCTCTCCTCGCTCTCGCTCTCCTTCTCCGACGCCGCCGCCGCCGACGACGACGACGACCCGCCGTCGCCGCTCTCGGTGCTCCCCGCGTCGCTCTCCTCCGACGCCGACCCCCTCCTCCTCCGCCGCCGCTACCGCCTCGGGGCCGAGCTCGGGCGCGGCGAGTTCGGCGTGACGCGGCGCTGCGCCGACGCCGACGCCGGCGAGGCCCTCGCCTGCAAGTCCATCTCGAAGCGCCGCCTCCGCGCCGCCGCCGACGTGGAGGACGTGCGCCGCGAGGTCGACATCATGCGCCGCCGCCTCCCCCCCCACCCCAACGTCGTCCGCCTCCGCGACGCCTTCGAGGACCGCGAGGCCGTCCACCTCGTCATGGAGCTCTGCGAGGGCGGCGAGCTCTTCGACCGCATCGTCGCCCGCGGCCACTTCACCGAGCGCGCCGCCGCCGCCGTCATGCGCACCATTGTCGAGGTCGTCGTGGTACGTACCGTTAGTTTAAATGAGCCAGCATTTTGCCTACGTAGGCAGAGGTCGGGTTAGACCGAGTTACAATCGAAGCATAAAGACGGCCTGCAGGCTATACGGCGGAGATTTGGTCGGATCGAGCCACGGTCTAGACCTGAGAGCGCTGTCTGTGTTTGTACATTTTGAGTGAATTAATCGGTGCCTTTTAACGTCTTAAGTTTTTTGAATCAATGGTTAGCGCCAATAATCCACGCTTAGAACTAGTCTATTTAAGAATTATAGTAGCTCCATATCGGAGACAAATACATACCATGTATATGGGTTGCTCAGCAAATGTTAATTTTGGCATGCTAAATATAAAATATTAAAACATTGTTGCTCAAATTTATATAGATAAAGAGTTAGGTATTTCGCGTGGTATAGAAGTTATCCAATTAATCTAAGTTCAAGTGTTGACCTTATTAAAGTAAGTCATGCCTACATGCGAAAGAAAATGATGAATATGAGATAGCAAGTTGGGAATTTGATTGCAGGGGCGAAGTACGCCCAAGGTGAAATGAATGATTAAGCTTCCTATTGATTGAGTAATGATAGTTGGTTGGATGAAGATTGGATTAGCTAGGTTGTTGATAAATTATGTTTTTTTTGTTCTTTCGGTTTATGATTCCTAATTGGGTAAGCAATGAGGATTCTGCAGGGAAAGAAATGCTTTTGTTGTTTGAATTTGAGTTCTTGATTCCTCTGATAACTCATTTTGCTTCATAGTTTGATGCCGCAACTTGAACTGATTATAGCATGGCAATCTCTTTGCTTCAGCACTGCCATAAACACGGCGTGATGCACCGTGACTTGAAGCCGGAGAATTTCTTGTTTGCTGATGCGTCTGAAACCTCTCCTCTCAAGGTTATTGATTTTGGCCTCTCCGTATGCTTCAAGCCTGGTAAACACATGTGAATTTATCTACTTTTCCCATATCTGCATATTTAAAATGTTGCCATCTGATTTTTAACTTTCTTTTTATTGTCATGAACTTTCTCTTATATGTTACGTTAGGTGAACGTTTCGGTGAGATTGTCGGAAGCCCATATTACATGGCCCCAGAAGTGCTTAAGCGAAACTATGGACCAGAAATAGATGTGTGGAGTGCTGGAGTTATTCTATACATCTTACTCTGTGGGGTCCCTCCTTTTTGGGCTGGTATATGTCTTTTATTCTAATTTCGATTGCTCGAGTAGTTTATACAGCTGCTGAAATTTTACAGGGAATAAGCCTATGTGAATGTAGTGCATTTAGTTATTGTAAAAATCTGATGCAGAAACTGATGAAGGAATTGCGCAAGCCATTATTCAGTCAGTTATTGATTTCGAAAGAGAGCCATGGCCGAAGGTATCTGACAACGCAAAAGATCTCGTGAGATGCATGCTTGACCCAAATCCCTACACACGGTTGACGGCTCAGCAAGTACTAGGTTTGCTCTTCTTTCTCTTTATTAGTATCCAAATTATTTCACCAGCTCTATATAACAATTTAGACTGCTAGTATCTATCCATCAGAGATTAAACACTCACCTTTAGTAATTTACTGTCATATACTATTGATTGCTTCAGCAATTTCTCTAAATATTATTGATCGCCCTGACAAAAGAAAGAAATGCTTCAAATTTGCATGCACAAGTATTGTGCCGCCAACTAATTATCTTTCCATTTTGATGGTGAAGAGCATCCTTGGCTGCAGAATGCTAGTGCAGTTCCTAACATCCCACTGGGAGAAGCTGTGAGAACAAGGCTTCAGCAGTTCTCCGTGATGAACAAGTTCAAGAAGAAGGCCTTAATAGTGAGCTTGATTCTTTGATTCCATAATTCCGTGATCAACATTCTATTTACGTGCCCATGAACTTCAATTGTTGATACTATGGAACTCTTTGTAGGTAGTAGCTGAACACTTGCCTGTGGAAGAAGTAGATGCCATTAAGGAGTTGTTTCATGTGATGGATACGAACAAGAAGGGAAACTTAACAATTGAAGAACTTAAAACAGGTCTCCACTTAATCGGACACCATGTTCCTGATATCGACGTTCACATGTTAATGGAAGCGGTTAGTGCTTGTAGAGTTTCTCAGTTTCTGCCTGGTTCACTATCTCTAGTTCTCTCATGCCATGTCTACCGCACTTGCTCTTTCCTGTCTTTTTTGGCTCCTGTATCGCTAGTTTTTATTATTAACAATCTGATTATTTTCATCTGTATTCTAAGATTTTTTTTCCCCTCTTTATATTTTAGGCAGACATAGATGGAAATGGTACTCTAGATTGCAAGGAGTTTGTCACTGTCTCTGTTCACTTGAAGAAGATCCGGAGCGAGGAACACCTACCAAAGGCATTCAGCTACTTTGACAAGAACGGGAGCGGATATATCGAGATTGATGAATTGAGAGAAGCTATAGGGGAGGATACTCTCGGTGCCTGTGAACAAGTGATATTGGATATCTTCTCTGACGTAGACAACGATAAGGTTGTGTCAAACTTTATCAGTACATTACACCATTGGTCGCCGAACGTGTTGCTAGATTTCACTTCAGTCTCAGAACTTCCATCTGTTTCAAGATGCACTGAACTTCGATTTATATAGTTTAATTGGGTTGCCTTTCCAACCTCTTTTAAATTTCCTGACGGAGGGATGGTATGGCTGCTTATGCGCAACACTCTTGAGATGATGTCGAGCTGCCGCATCATTGCAGCACTATGAGATGATGTGGTAATTGAATACTTGAATCGACTGCCATAGCATCCCCTTCCTTAAAAAAATTTAACGGAGTTTAACAGCGGGAACTGATGGAACTGAAACTGAACTTCAGTCATCAATTACAACAAATTGCTGTTCAATGATTAAACTGCAGTCCCACTATAAGTTTGTTGATCAATTTGTGTAACTTACCTAACTTTGATATTTGGATCCTTCTAAGGCATTGATGTAAGATTATATGCTCCACAGCACCATCGAACCATCCTCGCTTACTGTCATGTTTAAATGCTGCAGGATGGCCGTATAAGTTATGAAGAATTTGAAATGATGATGAAAGCTGGAACAGACTGGAGGAATGGATCTCGCCAGTACTCACGAGCTGTGTTCAATACCTTAAGTTTAAAAATGTTCAAAGATGGGTCCTTAAAAGATGGTGGTGTAAAGAGATCAGTAATTCCACTTGCTGAGTGAGCAATTCTTTTCCCTTTATTAACTGGCTAAGAAAACGCAAGAAGCCAAATTTAAAGAAGGGGTTCCAATTTGACTTTGTTGTTTAGATTCTGCTGTGTGAATTCTAGATTGGCAGGGAGAGCTCTTTGACATTCAGGCACTTCTTCTGAGTTGCTGCTGTTGAATTTGAAGTGTATAAAATGCTCGGCCAGATTTTGGAAAACAAAGAAGGCATTTCAATTCAACTCCAAATCTTTTGTATAGTTTAAGAAAAATTCTCCAGTAGAGATTTCCAAGCTGCTTCTCAACTGGAGAATGTTTTCAGATATTAGCTAATGTTTATGGTGACACTAACAAACGTTCTTTTGAAACTTCTGTAAATGACTTTCTTTTTTTTTGTTTTTTTGTTTTTTACGGTTTGAATCCTGAATTCTTTTTTTTCTTTTTTTTTTTTTTTTGAGAGAGATTGGTAACACGCTATCCGCTTTGTTTATTTCATTTAGAAATAAATTTAGCTAAAAATGTGAATTAACTGAGATTCGAATATAGGGACCAATCCTGAATTCTTAATTCTGTTCTTTGCCATAGTTTAAGCTTCGAACTCTGTTTTCTTATCGGTCAAAGTTTGTAATAAAGATTGGGTGCTGCTTTTTTTGTCTTTTTTCTTTTTTTATTAACCAAATGGTCAAATGAGCTATACCTGCCAAATCGTCTAGTGCGTGCGACTCTGTGCGTCTTCCGTGATGTGAGGCTTCTTCCAAACATGATTGGCTTAGGATTAAAGTTTTGCAATTTAGATAAATGTTACCTATTACAAATGGTGCTCTGGTATTACATCCCGGTCACAAAATATCTTAGACCAAAAAAAGAAAAAAAAAAAAAAAAGGAAAAGAAAAAATGACATGAGCTATGTAAGCATAACTTTATGCTTGAAGAGCATTTTTCATGCTTCAAAACTCAATGATCATCAAATTGGGCCATAGAGAATTTAAAGCCAAATCAGTTACATCCATTAACGAAAAATACAAACCGAAACATTACGGCGGTATCGGCATACGAAACTTATGAACACCGCTCTTTTAATGAGGGGTCTTTGGAACTTCCACACTGCATCGACACTTCCTTGGGTCCAGCTAGTAAGGCAAGAACACTACAAGCGTAATTCGTTCTCATCGAGCAGCAGGATTCCCTCTGGTTGCTCACCTATTTGGAAGACCTCCTAAAATTCGCTCTACCGTTCTCCACTTCTATATTCTGCTTATTGGCTGATGAGAATTACACTTCGTTCTGGCATGCTCGTCAGTGTTCAGAGTCCACCATGCAGGCCACCTTCCCTCATTTATATGCTGCGGCGCGCCTCAAACACACGTCGGTCAAGAACTGGCTAACAAAGTACGCGCTACAACTCGATCGTGCTTTTATGTATTCGCTGAACGAGGAAGGTCAAAACGAGATACAGCACTTCTCTAACCTCGTAGCTGATATTCACCTTTCATATGAGGACGACTCGATTGCTTGGAGATGGAGCAGAGAAGGAAAATTCTCAGTCCATAACGCTTATAACTTTCTCATCTTTGGGGGTGTTGTTGATCGTAGGATCTCTCAGCTATATGGACACTAAAAATTCCACTTAGAATCAAGTTTTTCCTGTGGTTAGCCTCAAGGAATAGGGTGCTTACGGCGGATACTCTGTCCAAGCGTGGTTGGCAGGGGCCGTCGATTTGTGCGCTTTGTCACGAGAACGAAGAAAAGCTCGAACACCTACTTTTTGAATGTAAGTTCGCAGTCTCCCTGTGGATCAATCTTCTGCATGGAATGCCGATCACTACACATCTTCTATTAAATCGACCGGGAGATCTACCATTTAGATGGAGTCGAGCAAGGACTTCACAGTCGGGACAAGCAAAAATGCGCTTCGGTCTCTTCTTCGCAGCGGCTTGTTGGGAACTTTGGAAAGAAAGAAACACTCGAATATTCAAAAATCGTGAAAAGGGAAGCGACGTCATGGGAAATATAGTGTTATTCTCTGTAAATCTTTGGAACTCTTACTTGAGGGGTTAGGGAGAATTGGAGGCGTGTGAGGCCTCTACTATACTCTTCTATTACCTTGTATTATGTTTTCTCTTAAATAGGGGATTCCCTGTTTAATCAAAAAAAAAAAATACAAACCGAAAGCTACTACATTTTATTTTGGGAAAAATGTGCAATTCTCGACCGAAATTTCCAAGTTGGTTAAAAATTTTCATCTGTTCGTTTAGTTCAGCCAAGGAAACACTGGAAACACTCCCTTGACTCGTGCTGTTACTCGGCGGAGATTTAAGTAAAAACTGTCGAATATAATCCGAACTGAAATGCTCATCAATTCGATCTGATTCAGCTCGTATTCATTATCCTACTTCCTCTTAAAAAAGCTCACAACCATAAACTTTGTGGAGACATTCGATGCACAAAAAAAATTTTACCAGCAACCAACCCAATTCACGCACGAAAGACAAACATTTGAAGCTGCCCAAGGCTGACTGCAACATAGGTTTCCAGTACAGACTGACATCCCTATCCCTGGTTTCAAACCAATCTACATACCCTTTCATGAAGAGGAAACCCACTGTGAACCCCAAAATCATGGATTAGAGCTCGACACGAGATGAAGTTGTGCTGTAATTTAATAACCAAGCTTTTCTATTTACTCTCCTCTGATAAGGCAAGTTGGTACATGAATTTGAATGATAGAACGGACACGCAGTTTCTCATTCGCAGGTCAATGCATTACTGCAGAACGACTACAAAGTCAGTGTATTAATGCATGCTGCGTCGTGCCAGCATGTCTCCTTGATTAACTTAAAACAACCCAAGCAAATACAGACAGGTCAATACATATATACAGACAAAGCGAATAATTTTCCTTTTTTAACTTGTTCGTCGACAAACAAGCATAAAACTAGCTGCATCACCGGTTTCTTCTCTCCATCACTTGTTTCTCTTTTTTATTCCCCTTCCTAGGCGACCAGAGGTGACTTTCGCCTGCATCAGATAGTAGAATTCTACCAACTAGGGATGCCGATGGGAGAAGAGAAAGGGTTTGTAACCTATCGGTGTTTGTCGCACATCTGGCATGTGCTCGCCGACTTTGGATTCGCATACGTGCAGTTGTCGCACGGCCAGAAATTACCATCATCCATTATGCGACTTGGACCGCCTGATCTGGAACTAGTACTAGTGATCATTTTCTTGCTACCCTTGTGCTTGCTACCAAGGCTCTTCGAGCTCGCGCTCTTGCTGCATGTAGCCTGGCTATTGGAAGAACCCACATCATTCAGTCCAGTCTCCAGTGCTCGGACAAGGTTCTCAAAATAGTTCCGGGTTACACTGTTCAGGCATTAAAACAATATGTAAGGACTAAGAAAAATAGCCCGATTAGATCAAAAGATTTATCTTAGATAAAATAAGAAAAAAAAGTAGCAGGGATAAAAGACACAGCAGGCATGTGTAAGATATGGAAAAATTGGCAACGAACTATATTTTAGGTAGGAATAATTTATCAATTTTTCATGTAGTAGTGCTTCACGTTTCGATTTTACATCTTGGTAGCTCGTTAACAAACCTGTTAAACAGAGTATGGTTGCATTGCAGCTCTGTACTTGCAAAATGTTATTAGTCAAAGGAGTCCTAGTTCCCACTTCCCAGAAAAAAGATAGAAAATAAAAATCACCATACCTGGTAAGACCAGCTAACTTGGTACGAAAGTCATTAAACTCTTTTGTTGGAGTTTCTGCTTCAAGGTGTACTTGCAGTTCCTTTTCTGCACACTGATGAAGACGCTCCAACCCTGACTCAGCCTCGCCTAAATAGAAGAGATGCAAGAAACCATATGACTAACAGTACATATCGCATTCACCAGAGTAAGAAAAGGGATACAAACCTTGTAAATATTCAAAGAACTGTCTCTTGGCATGTTCATGCTCAGGTAGGTAGTAACCGTAAGCATAGGTCCACTTCAATACTCGCCTACACTCCACTATCTGGAACAAGAATATTATATTCTGTTATGAGCAAAAAAACACTGATAAAAAAGAAAATGTTGGTTCGAGTAGTCGAAAGCTTACCTGTAACCAGGCTTCTATTATGAACTTGAGCTGAGACTCAGGTTGGCTTTGTCTGTCACTCAGCTTCTCAAGCTGAAAATTTTTAAAATAAACACTGAATTGTCAAGTAGTTATGCCTCGTCAAAGAGCATGCATAGCAGTATCTTTATCATTTTAAAACCAAATAGTTATTTATAAAACCCAACCATAGAACATCAAGCCTAAAAGGTCCCATTACGGCATAACACCACCATCGTTAATGCAACAGGAAGAACAAAAGATTCCAATGTGTACCTTTTCATTTTGCATACTCTGCAGATCTGCTAGTGCCTTTTGCCTTGACTGAAAGTCAGCAGAGAGGAGACGTTAAACAAATTTAATGTTGATTTTGCCCTAAAGTAGCTTTTGCCTTGATCCCTATTTGCACAATAGCAAGAACTCTAAAGTTGCTTTCGACTGGTAATTCAGGATGAAATACACTTCATTCGCATTCTCGTGCATTTTTATCTCAAATCCAAGATCACACTAAGCACCACTTAGTGCTTAGGCATTACACATTCTCTTTCCACCCATCATTCATTAGAACATTGATCAATAGCAAATAACAGAACATTTGCATGATAAAACTACAATTAGTGCTGTGAGAAAGGAATACAAACTTACCGACTGATTGGTGGCCCAACGTTCATAATAATGTGTGTATCTCTCAAGCGAGTTTTTAGCCATTTCTCTCCTCCTCTCAGATTCATCATACTGAAACCATCAATAGATGAGGAAATACAAAAAGATAAAAAATCCACACCATTACATTCTGAAGAGAATAGATTGGCCTTTCGGTTAGGCATTACCGCTCCCTCCTGTTTTGCTGCCTCATAGCGATTGCAAGCATAGAAACCACCAGTCCTCTCCCCATGCTCTGACCATGCACCAAGACATAGCCTGCAGTCACATGTAATGGACATGATGTATATATGAACATTTTGAAGTATTAGAAAGGGAATTATTTATTGAAATTTTGGAACATTGAAGCTCGTATCCAAAGAATCTTACCAGCAAAACTCAAATTTACAAGGTGGAGTGCATGTGATATGCATACATCCCTGGTTTTTCTCAATAGGCCGTTTACACTTGGGGCATGGCTTGGAATTAGCTAGTATCCTGACATCATTGACATTGGTAGAATGGAGTGGTGAACTGGTGTTCGAATTGGTTAATATGGTGAAAGAAGTGATCATAATGGGAAGAAATATTGCATATTTAGATAACAAGAAAAGAAAAATTTTTCATAACCCACTGTACGTCAATGAAACCTAAAAATATAGAAATCCCAAAAAGGGAATTAAATTCCCACTTGGAACCAACATGGCAAATAAAAAAAACTTACCAAACAAAGCAACATCTGTATACATCTAAGAACAAGATTTTCCAAACAAATAAAAGAAACCTAAAACAATCAACTAAAGAGTACATCTTCTCTTGGAGAAGCAATAATCCTACTTAAATGCTATAAAACATAATAAACTATAGCCTCCTAGAAGAATTAACACCCACCTCTCAAACTGGCAAACAAAAAGATTGCAAATGGATGAAATGCATATTGGATAGGGACTGCTCCATATACTTATCCACTTCTCTATGCTAAATAAGATGGCATGTGGAATTAAAGTACCAAAAAAATACTTCCCTTATCTAAATGTAAGTAAAACCTTAAAGGTCGCCATCTAAATCAAATGCATCATTCTAATTTTTCTGCTCCTTTCCACTTAAGGGTCTAGGAAATAACCTTAAAGGTCACTCATATTTCCACTATCTACAGCTAAGAGAAAAACTGTTTGCTTATGATTTCATGTACTACTAAATTTGATCAACTGTTCATTTCTCTGCTGAAAGCAAGTATCTATCATTTATGAAAATAAGATAAAGCAATAGAAAGTTGAACACACTAGTTCAGGTAATCAAATTCAAAATGTTTGAGTTTGAGTTGGAAGAAGTAGAATTTTAGGATATGTCCATCAGATATTCTAAAGCAGGATCAACAGCAGAGTCATTAGTGTGCAATCAAGAAAATTAAATAAACACATCTCATTATCCTACCAATTCATGTTTTCGGACTCGGCACTGTTTTTAAGTATCCACTTTGCAACTGTGCCACAGTCTACCGGCCGATGAGCTTCCTCAGTGCACTGCAGATTTAGAGTTTCTCACTTTACACGCCCAGAAATGATAAAATATTCTGATAAAAACAACAAAAAAATGCATATTTTTCAACAGTATATACTCACATTCCAGCAAAAGCTATAAGAACAATTGCAGCAAACATCATAACTTCCACTACCCATGACGAATTCCACTGCATATTCACAGCCAGGAGCAGGACACCATTTTGTCTATAGAACAAAAAATAAATAAAATAATTATACAAACGAGAAGAGTTATTAATGTTTTGAATCCTTCCTAATAGCAATTACAAGTTCACAATAAAAGCCAAATCAGCGAATTATGACGAACAATAATTACAAAAATTCCAAACTATGTTTAACAAATATGGCCAGCAGATTGTAATGGAAATATTTAACAGATCACAATTAATGACTTCACATAGTTCAGACCTCGAGTAAACCTCAGTGTTTAGGAAAGCTGTATAATTTGACAAATCAAGGCACGCTGATAGAAAGTAACCGACACAATGTACTGAGTGGTACCAGAGGTAGCTGGACAGTTAGTAGAGGGTTTTACCTTTCTATTATCTTCAATGTAGGACCTATGAAGATAGCGGGCGTACTTCCCTTTATCTTCAGTAGTAGCCAATGCATTAATCATATCTTGTCCAACAACAGCGTCACATGATGGATCAGGACAACGTAGCATTAAACATCCGGGACCGTCGCTTATTGATGTAGTAATGTAACCTGCCATGAAAAGTTTAAGATCGAACACTGTTCAATATTCATAAAATATTCTACACTATTCCTAAAGCAAATAAAAACAGGAAAATACAAGTTTTCTAAAACAAGTGTAACCCTAAAAAGTCAACCCATCTATTTGAACTAATAAAACATATAGGTCGAGTCATCCCAAGACTTTGGAACACTTCAATCCACCAACTAACCAGTGATGACCAAACCATCAGCCAAACAACACCAAATAAATGGCAGAGTTTGTTAACCCAACTAATTTAACTTGATAGTGGGTCAATGTTAGATATCTATGTTTTTCCCTAAATAATTAAATTTTTAGCCAAGGAATGGCACAAGTATCACCTTGGCTGTTGGATTAACATTAGAGAGGAAAAGTCTTAGGCCTATAATGCCCAATTCATGCAAGCTATTAATTAGAAGATCGCTTCGGCAATTAGATATATTGCCCCTTTTTTTTCTTTTTTTTCATTGAAAAAATCAAAGAGCCAATACAAACTCTGTAACAACAAAAACAGGACCTTGAGTGAAATATTTGTTTTTGATGATAAAGTCGAGCAGCACAATTAGGAAGTGAAAACCCCCAAAAACATATCATACTTGTAGGCAACCAAATTAAAAACAAACCAGTTTGATTACGAACCTTTCCAGCACGCCTCACAGAAAGGATGGCCGCATGCAGCAGCACGAATCCCCTTGCGTGGATAACTTTCAAAGCAAATTCCACAAGTCAACTGTCACCAAAAGCACAAAGTTCACAAGAAAACTCAAAAAAAGGTGGATTTTCAACGGAAGTTTGAAAGTGTCAATAAAAGGCTTCTCCACAAAGGAGATAAATATGTGGTCATCCATAAAAACATTGGTAAAAGAAACTTACTTCTCTACCATTTGGCATTTCCCCTGGCTGCTCCAACAAACCGACAGCTTTCCGGACCTTCTCTTCATCTGCAAACCATTCATCATGAACCTTGCTGACACTCCTGGGAAGCCAAATAATAAAGTTCTCAGTACCAAGCAAGCACTTCACAGTTGAACATAATTACACTGTATAAACAACATAAACTTTTGGAAATCAAAGGCAAGTTTCCGACAAAGAGCAAATTTTTTACCAATTATAATGGCGCAAAAGGACACACGCAGCTGATCCTGATATCGAGAGTACAGTTGATACCCTACTTATGTCCTCCTCTTGGCGCTGTCTTGTATCAGCTTCACTCAAAATAGTGTAATTGTGCTGAGATGGTAAAATAAGAAGATTATAACAATGTGGCAACCAAGTAGAATATGGACAATCAAGTAAAGAATAAAATCACAATGTAAGAGAGAAGACAGTAGCAAACTAATAATAAGCTCCAAAGGGAGCTTCAAACTCAAACAGTTTCCATGTTCATAATCAAACCAACCAGTTTAAGTCTGCACAAAATTAGCCATATCATATGAACAAAAGCAAGAAACCTACTTACATCAAACACAAAATCCCATTGAGTTAATATAAGTTTTCCAACTATCATTGAATTTAAGGAAAGGGAAAGCTTTTATCTTGGTTTAAGATCCAAAATGCAGTCCCTCAACCAATCGAACTCCAAAGGCAACTTCCAATATGGCTTAAAACACACGAATCCAACCTAATTCGTCACAAGTTCACCCCTTTGGAAGGAAATAACACATAGTGCACATGCTCGCCTCCTCCATTCAGCAAATCCAGCTCCAGTAACACCCAAATCAAAGCGAATCAAAATGAGAACCATTCCGAATCAGGTAACTCACCTGTTGGCGGTGGGACGCGGTGTCCTCGGAATCGTCCAGCTCGTTGTCGACGAAATCGAAGTCGCCGTCTCCGTCGTCGCTCCCCATCGCGGTGTCCCCGCTGTAGAAGTCGTCGTCGGGCGACTCGAGATCGTTGGCGTCGTGCATGTCGTCCTCCGAATCCATCGCGCTCCTCGCCCCGCCGCCGCCCCCGCCGCAGCGCCGCCCCGCGCGATCCCCGAGCCCTAGGCGGCGCAGGAACCCTAGAATTTCGCCCACCGCGGAGACGACGATTAGGGCACGGGATCGGAGGGTGGGGAGGATGATCGGGGCGATCGAGATTTGGGTGAGCGGGGGCGAAGAGGAGGGTTGGAGAAAGAGAGGAAAGGGCGAATGGGTGGATTCTCCAAACAGCGGTCGTTCGGGGAGGTCGGATTTTAACTCTGCACACAAAGGGAGGAATCGTATTTTATAGCCTTTATTGCGTATAATACGTGGAGAAAATACGTGTACATACGAAACTGTGCCAATGGCCAATGGAGCGTTCTCCTTTTCTTTTTTTTCTCTTTTTAATTAATTAATAATTAATGGTGATGGTGAAACGGTGAGGGATTTTCCTTTTTTTATTTTTTTCTTTTGTTTTTCTGTTTTAATTATGCCTCCGTACTTTTCTTTCTTCCTCCTCTTTTTCTGGGAAAACTTCAAATTATGGTTTCATTTTTTTCTCACTTTAATATTTTGCTGGTTATGAAGCATATCAAATTACTATCATATGATTTTGTACTTTTTCACTTTAGTATTCTGTGGTTTAAAGTGTATCAAGTTAGTACCCTATGATTTCGTAATTTCTCACTTTAGTACCATGTGATTTCACACTTTCTCACTCTAGTACCGTGTGGTTTAAAAATAACATGGTACTAACTTGATACAAAAATAAAACTATAGAATACTAACTTGAAACAAAAAATAAAACCACAGAATACTAAATACACTTTAAACTATAGAGTACTAAAGTGAAAAATTGCGAAACCACATATACTAACTTAATACTCTTTAAATTATAGAATACTAAAATGAAAAAGTATGAAACCATAAGGAGGTTTTTGAAGTTTTCCTTTTTTTTTTAATTAATGACTTCAACTATTTTAATAAATGGGATTAAAATTATAAAAGCCCAACAATTTTATCCTAATTATATTTTGAGACGCTAACCTCAATTTATTTAGTGCTGGAAAAATTAGCAATATTTATATTTTGAGCCACCAATCTCAATATATTTAGTGCTAGGAAAACCAGTAATATTTTTCTGTCGTAATTTGGTTACTGATGTCGAAAAAAAACCCCAAAAATACCTGCAATATTTTTTCTGTCGTAATTTGGTTAATTGATATCGAAAACAAAAACTCATAAAATTACTTCTCTTTGGCTATTTCTTTCTACAGCTGCGAACTTGAATTTCACAAACTCTGCTATTACTTGGCAAGAAATAAATAACATAAAAGCTAAAATAAAATTATAATAAATCAAACAATAGAAGTAGCCATTTTCGGCCGAAAACTACTTCACCCCGCATCCAAAGTGAGGTACCGACTGTCACTGCAGCAGTGAAAAGTTTGATGGTTGATACCCGAGACCCGAGTTCGAATCCTAATTGATTCACATTTCCAGCTAAATTTATTTCTAAATAAAATAAAAGAAGCAGGTAGCGTGCTACCTATCTCTCAAAAAAAAAAAATAGTTCGTCAGAGTTTGGACCATCGAATCATTATAAGTGTGCATAAATTTTCTCCACATTTATTAGATCGCACAAAATCCTTGCAGAATTACCACACTTACAAAACACGCACACAAAAACAACAACAAAAGAAAAAACAAGAAAACAAAAAAGAGACAACACTAACAGAGACATTCAAACAGGCAACGTGATTGTACTATATATCTTTGTGTAATCAGATAAAAAATTTTAGTATTTTATTAAGACGAGGCATATGTCTCTTTGTGGTAACAGTACGTACATTCGTACCAGGTAAGTGTAACATAAGATCATCATAACAAAGATATTCTAAAGTGGCATTCCAAGAGAGGATTCAAGTTTTACTGTTGGGGGTTATCTGAAATTTTGAAAAAAAAGCATCATTACACAGCAGGGCATATGTCCTCCAAGCTGCAAGAGATAAACCGAAGCTTAAATTTTGCGGAACTCTAACAAAAATAAAAGGTAAAAAAAGAAAAAATGTACAGACCTCATCTGAACTCTAGCACATTTTTTTTAAATGAATGGCTGAATTTTGAAAACCTAACCTTATATAGTAAATTTGACTTACATATATCTTCTTCGAAACTTAAATCTAATGGAAAATTCTATTACTAACTAGAATATGCTATAATCTTCTTCTTCTTCTTTTATGGAGATGAATAAATCTAACAGAACATATTATGTTCAGGCAAGCATTCTAAAATGTGTTATAGTTTGGATAAGGTCTGGTCATCTTTCACCCAAAAGAAAAGAAGAAAAATTATGAGAGGAAATACCTCTTTCCTAAGCACTCAATAATATCTGTGGTTAGAGTTGCCCGTTTCTTGTTCTCGAAAGCAAGCGCTGCAGCTCTCCTCAACAGTAGTGAACCAGCTATGCACCCGAGTATCATTGGATTTGGACTGCACCATATTAGCACAAAAAAAGAAAAGAAAAAAACATTTAACATCAGCCTAAAGGTAGAGAAATAGTATCTTAATAAGAATGCGGAAGCTATAGAAAGAACCTCCTTTCAGTGGGTTGTTTGTTTGACAATAGATGATGGCGTGCCCATGATGAAAATACCGCAACACTAGTACAAATATATAGAATTAAGGGAAAAAGTCAGCTTCAAGAACTAGGATTTAGGACATAAAAAGTAATGTAGAGAATGACCGAAAGCAAGATAGATAGAGCTTAGATTTATGGAAGTGCTATGGAACTGTTAAAGCTTAACATAGTGTCAAATGTCAATATGGCAAAGCTCATGATACAAAGCTAACAATCATAATGCACCATGATAATGCCAAAAGGAACATCTTAAGCGGAAATGTCAGCAAGTCATGACGTGATACTGTCAATAAAAGAACCCAAAAGTATCACTGGAGGTAAGGAATTCAAGAGCACAATGTAAGACATAGTAGTCGGTACAAACAAATACAGAATTCATAAGACAACAAACCTTCCAGAAAGGATATCGCCTTGACCACCGCAACGCCGAGGAGATCCATAAGTGCTGACCTGAGAGACTTCAGAAAACATTAATAGTCAGTCGCAATTACAGAAGGATCATGCACTACAAATAATCAAACCAAAGGAAGGAAGCCGGGTAAAAAAAAAAAAAGAAAAAAAAGAGGCAGAGAGAGAAGAGAAGAGATAAAAGTCATTAAGTAGCTACACAATGTCCGACACTCCTTATCGTAGAGGAAATATGGTATCAGAAAGAAATTGATGATACATTTGTTTGAAATATAACATAAAAAAGCAAACCAGTTGAAGATTTTCACATCAGAAAATAAAAATTTCGTAAGCTCTACCCACACCTGTTTTGCCATCACTAATAAGATCAGCTTTCCCTTTACGAAGAATTGTTACTCCTCCAATTCTGGCCAGATAATTAAGATATTCATAGTATTCCAGATAGTGAAAGGTAAATGTAAAATATATATATATATATATATATATATATATATATATATATATATATATATATATATATATATATATATAGAAATAAATTACCTTTTAGCAAGCTGCAGTAGTTGTTCAGAACCATCTCGATCATTTACCTCACAGTTCAAAACCTTATCAACAAGGCGCTTATACTCATTTATATTGGGTGTCAAGACAGCGAGAGAGTTGTCCTTTACAAGATCGAGGTTGTTCGTGACAAGAAAAAGACCATCCTAAATACGATGAAGGATAAAGAGAAGCTTAGGAGCTTAATTTAGGCACAAACATATGCATGTAGATAATGTACTATATACATACTCCATCAACAACGATTGGGACGTTCAACTGCGTTGCATGCCTCATGATGTCACCTACACAATTCTAGAAACATGAAACAAAGTGTTAGATAAATTGTCCTTATTCCCCTTGGGTTGGGAATTTGAAACTTCTGAAAAGTTTTATTATATAGAATTTTTCGAATTCATTCTGGATTCTATCCACATTCTTACAAATTCATCGAGCAAATAATTGCTGAAAGTGCTAATAACTAACAAAGAAAAGAAATGGAAGTAGATAGGAGAAAATATCCAATGAGTAACAGCATATTCCCTTTGAAACTTAACAATGGAAACACACCAGAAGAAACGGGTCCCGCCCAAGACCTGGACCAACAATAATGCAATCAAATCGCTCCATCCACTTTGCAACTTCCGCCAGAATTTTAGTGGAAACTGATGCTTTCTCGTCATCCCTAAGAAAATTGAGATGCATGATCAGCGTGTCCTTCCGCTTAGCAAGCTGATTGAACCACATATTTAAGGTTAAAACCAAATCAAGATACATAATTTACCTTATGCTGTATGACTCTTCCAGTATAGGGTGTACAATCAGCTCAGGGCTGTAACTTTTTATTACTGTCGCAGCATCTTTTGTGCAAAATACATGTGACAAATCAGCACCCTGCACAAAACGAGCAGAACAATTAAAACTTAGTACAGCGGTGATACATTGTTGAAGATCTCAGTGCTATTACTGGGTTAAAACCAGTAAAAACCAGTTGCCCAATGCAATAAAATAAGCATGAAATGAAACAAGAAGATAACTAACAATTTTTAGGGCTGATATTGCAGCGAAATATGGAGCACCCGTGTATTCACGGCATCCACCGATAACTGCTATCTTGCCTGGTGCAAAATAGCGAACTTATGAGTTATATTTTCTCTACGGAAACCAGCATGCCGGAAAAAAGAAGAGGTAAAAGAAATACTGGTAAACAGTTAAGAAAGAGTTTGGATTTCTTTTTCTTTTTTTCTCTAAGAACAAGCAAGGAATTAGCAAATAGTGAATTCCAGCTGTGCTTTGATATGCTACAGAATCTCTTTGCTAGGCACAACTTTAATCCAAAATACAAAGCACGAGACAAGGTATCATCATATACGACCATTTTCTCTGATCAATTCCTCCTTACTAGAGGAGTTTTGGGGATTTCCTGTTGTTAAATGATCAAATTATGAGTAAATTGCCATTTCCCCCCTAGTTATATTGCATTGATGGCATGTACACATAACATAGAAAAGAGGTGGTAGCTCATTTCGTCAATTGATTGATTTCTTCTAACAGAGAAGAGGCTTTGATTATGATGATCGTGATGATGATGATGTTATTGCACAACATACTACAAGCAAGTACATGTGCTTCAGCAGACCAAGAGGTGACAATTTGAGACACAATACCATAACACTATACAAACATGATCAAACACGCCACATAGAAAAATCCTAAATCAAACACGACAGAAACCCCTCTGATTTGAAAGCGACCAACATGACACGACACGAATTAACTATCGAAACAATTTAAATTACAAGCAAACTCATTTCACCACCAAAAAATCACAAAGCAAATTCATTTTCATTTGGGCAAGAAAATAAGAACAAAAGTGAAAAATTGGAGCTTTACCTGCTTGTCCTTTGTACCTAATTGGATCCAAAACCGGGGCGATTCTTCGGATGACGCCCTCCGCATCGGCCTCCAACGTCGGAGATGCCCCTCTCCCCGCCATTAGCGCCTTGTGGCGGAACCCTCCCAGCGATCGAATCAAAAAGAGTTGCCTCCTCAACACACTCGACGACGACGACGACGACGATCCCCACATGCGGCTATCGAGACCCTCGGAAATGGCGATCGGAGTGCTCATATCATCATCTTCATCCCAAATTCCGCATCAGCGAAACCCTAGAAGAGAGGGATTGGAATTGAAGCGAAAAATCGCACCCAAAAAGAAAAAAAAGGGAACGGGTTCGTTCGTAGTTCGTAGTGGTGAGGCGAAGCTCCCAACAAGTGATTTTCAGGGTTGGATATGAGGAAACGCAAATAGTGCGCGGACCACCACGTCATCTGAACCGCTCGGCTCATTTTTCCCATCCAATCGCTCCGTATGAAGTTTTAATTTAAAAAAGAATGAGTTGAACGGTTTGGATTTAAAGTTCGTGTGGAATGGACGGAGAAAGGATTTCCGGTCTATGGATGACTGTTGTGAACCGTGATCAGGCAAGAATTAGAGTACCTAGCCGACGGGTGGCTACGGCCGGCTCTTGACAGCGCGTAGTCGCGAAGCTTCTGTTTTGGCGGGTGAAGGACTGTCGGCCTTTCCATGCCACAAAGTTGGGACAGTCTGCCCGTCCAGAGGGCCGTTGTCTTGCAACTCCACCAACAGAAAATTTTTTATTTATTAATATTTTATTTTAATATTAATTACAGATATGACTATTTTATGTATAAAAATTTTGGCAAAATTAAAGAGAAGTCAAAATTTGATTTTTTTTTTTTTGTAATTTAAAATTTTATATTTTTTTATGCCAAAAATATCCTAAGCCTTCTATATTGTTGCCAAAAATGGTAAATAATAAAATAGTTATTTTATCATCACGGTTTATATCTGGAGAGAAGTAAAAAATCAAGTTTTATGTAATTTAGCCAAAAAAAAAATTTTACATATGAAATGCGGGTATTTCAATAATATAATCAGCAAGATATTCATATTCTATTTCATTTGTTTTTTATATTTTTTAATTTTTATTTGATAATACTTTCTGTTTGTACTGCATTACTGCTTTGCAGGATTATTCTGAATCTCTGATTGAAGAGGAGCCCACCTTGTCCGAAGACTAATAATGTCTTTGGTCAATGCAATTCATTCCCATTTGTTAGCGTTCATTTATTGTGAATAACTGTGTCACTTGGATTCGACAAGATTTAAATTTTAAATCAAAATATAACAATTAATTGTATACTGAATTCGCATTTAGCTCTCTTATCAGTACCAGCGAATCTGAAGCTTTGAGCTACCGTTTGGTTCGGGGTTTAGGAAAAACTAGTTATTTCAAGGATAGTGTTAAGTTCAGGATTAAGATGGGATTAAAGTATTTTTGTGTTTGGTTGGAAGTTGGAGTTAGTCCAGGATAGTGAAAAATAGTGTTTGGTTGGAGTAAATGGGATAAGAAAAATAGTGAGTTATTATGAATAGAAAATAATGTTTGGATTACATGAGGTATATAATGTTTTATAATCTATTCGAGATGATTAACTAAATTTCTACCTATTTTTCAAGATGTTTAGAAATAATATGGGGGTTAAGGAGTAATTCCACCCTTTAATAAGGGGTTATTCTATCCCTTAACCCCTAACCAAACGGAGGCTTGGTGTTCTTCTTTAAAAATTTAAAATTTTAGAGCGTACCATCATTTTCAGTTCCTATTGCTTATAAGTAATTTAATTTTCAACGCTTCGGTACTCGATACTTTTATAAAACTTTAATAGAGGAAGGTGCCAAAGAGCCGTTGAGATCCGTAAAATTTGAAACACGTTATCACACAACTTAAAAAAAAAAAAAAAAAAAAAAAGAGATTATAATCCATGGGCTTAAACAAGGATCTTAAGAAACCAGAGCTTATTGGCCCAAACTTTAAAAAAAAAACCGTATTTTTAAGTCAAATTTCTAGAATTTGGATGAAGTAGGCAAGTTGCGTGGCCCATCCGGTATAAATTCCCTTGGATCTTAAAAAAAATTAATAAAAATAAAAATCTTGTCTTGGATATGAAAAGTAGAACATAAGAGTGTGTTTCAGATTTAGAATTTTATTATTTATTTTTTTTCTTTACTTTTTAATCATTACATTTTTTTCTGTTTTGATTATTTACAGTTTAACTGTAAACGAACACCCATTTGGTTTGGGGTTAAGGGGTCGAATAACCTCTTAACTCCAAAGTTATTACTAAACACTCAATTTGGAGAGGGGTACTAATAAAATACTATTTTATTCACTATTCTTTTTATTCTACCTATTCCAACCAAATATTATTTTATCTATAGCTGAATTAAATTCAATTCTCAACCAAATATAAAATTACTTTAACTTCACTTTAACCTGAACTTAATTCCATCTCTGAAAAAATAAATTTTTACTTAATTCCGAACCAAACGGTGGCTAAACGAGTACGAACTATTCCTGCCACCAGAGAAAAATTGCTAATTATTACAAGCTATCACTTTTCAGTAGCAAAGTTGTAATTTTAAGTAAGAGTATTTGTTTATGATTGTTTTTAAGCAAGAGACCTGGTTACACGTTAATAAGTAACACGCTTACCTTGTAATTTGGGGACCTTTTGGGTCCCCCTAGCGTTACCCGTAATATATATATCTCCTGTTCTCGTCGCATATCTCACTGTCTCTCTTACTAAGCTCCCGTATTTAAATTCCCCAAAACACTGCGAGAGCAACGCGAGAGAAGGGGGAGAGAGAGAGAGAGAGCACAATGGTGGGCTCTACCCCCGACCCCCACTCCCCTGTTTCCACCCAAAACAGTACCATTAGATCGAGGAGGAGGACGAAGACGAGGAGCGCCGCGAAGGGCGGGAGCGGCGGCGTGGTTCTGGAGGGCCACGTGGAGGGCATCGGAGGCGGCGGGGATCGCGGGTCGTGCGGCGGCGGGGGGGTGGGGAGGACGAAGAGCCTCACGGACGAGGATCTGGAGGAGCTCAAGGGGTGCGTGGATTTAGGGTTTGGGTTCAGCTACGAGGGGATCCCGGGGCTCTGTAACACCCTTCCGGCGCTCGAGCTTTGCTACTCCATGAGCCAGAGGTTCCTCGACGAGCAGCAGCGATCGCCGGCGGCGGCCGAGGAACCGGCGGCGGCGGCAGCCGCTTCGCCTCCGGTTGCGAATTGGAAGATCTCGAGCCCCGGTGAGCTGGTAGAATTAGATTTTTGTTTGGTTGTTAATCATCTTTTGTTGTTGCTATGAGTTGGAATTTGAATTAAAGATCTTTTGTTGTTGTTATGAGTTGGAATTTGAATTAAAGATCTTTTGTTGTTGTTATGAGTTGGAATTTGAATTAAAGATCTCTTTTTTATCAGTAGATCATTTGTTCACGAAGAACTTAGAGTTGGCTCTGACACTATGTTTACCTACCATCTGATATAAAACAGTTGAAAATTTTGATTAGTAAAAGATTGATCTTTTATTGTTGGGTATGTCCCGTAGCAGTGATTGGCACAAGAAATTTGTAGTACATATTGTGAAGTTGCCGAATTTGTTCTATTGCCTCTCGTCTTTAGCTACTGCTCTCGATAGTTATCACATTTCCTGTAATCTAGAAAAAATTGCCTTACTTGGCTCTGTCATGTTCTTATTAAAGCCAATGTAGAAACAAACTTCGTTTTTGTCTATGAATATATTGATACATCCAACAAGCGGCAACACATGTAAAATCATGTAAAGTTTGTGAAACTTGCTTCTAAGAAGATCACTATATTTTGTTTGCTCAAGATATTTTGATCTGAAAATTTCTCTTTCTTTTACTCGCAGGTGACCATCCAGAGGAAGTGAAAGCAAGACTGCGGTACTGGGCACAAGCAGTGGCATGTACTATTAAATTATGCAGCTAATTGGATCATATTGAGTATTATGAATTGGTACTGACAAGTATTTTTCCCATCAAAACCTACAATAGAGGGCTTTAGTTCTATGAAGTGAGTAATTTGATGGACATCTTACTGTGCTCAGTGCAATATCTCTGCAATGCAATTAGCTGGATACAACCTGGCTTGGAATCTGATGAAGATGATTAGAAAGAGAAATTGGGGTGGAAGGCAATTTGGAAGATTAAATTAATAACAGATGACTTTGATTTGAATATTTTATTCATCGACCAAATTTTAATTGTTTCCAGTAGAATTGTTAGGAGAGAACAAATTCTTTTTTCATTGGAGTAGTGCTTTAAAGTGAATTTTGTTCTGACCATTTCCCCTTATTTTATTCACTGCAGCAGAATAATTGAATGACATTAATTGATTAATCCAAAATTTTCATTCTTCATTATTTAATGCTGCTTGTCCTGAAATTCAAGTTTGTTCCTGGCTAATGAATCTCAATCAGTGGCTAAAGAAGAATACTTCTTGTGGTGTTGGTTTTGTACTTACCATATACTAACACACACTTTATGAGATCCTCTGTTAACCTTTTTAATGTCTCCACATATTACTACACAGACAAAGGAATCAGATTGCAATTGTTGTTTAAGGATGTGGTCCTTAGCTCAGGGTACTTGGAATTAGCACAAGAAGCTGAAAAGAATCTTTTGGCTTGTTCTTTCTGATGGCTTTGTTGAATGTAGGACCACAGTTCTCCACTCTGTTGAAGCCATATGCTGTTTAATTTATCCATTTACAAGTAACATCAAATCCACTTTTTGTATGTATCCTTGTCTTTATAGGCAAATTTTGCTTATACTTGCTACTGTGAGCTTTTGTTTTGCTGTTGGTATGTGGAATCATCATTCAATGTATGAAAGTAGAGTCAATGGAGATAAACAGTGAAATCTTTCGGAATTACTGATTGAATATATCACTATGTTCTCCCATCAAAATTAAAAGCATTAATCGAGCGAGAATTTATTAACGAAGATCTGAACTGTTCGGGAGAACTTGTTGGTGAAGTATACGCAAACTAATAAGGCCTATAAAGATATGAAAAATTGAATTGAATATCTGATTAGTTTAGTTTATTCAAGGATCATTGAATCAGTGCAAGGGCTTACCTGATACTAATTGACACCAATGAAAATGGAAGTCCAATTGCAATCATAAATGCAATCAAAGAGAAGGTCATCATAGTCTTTGGCTCCACAAGAAAAAGCAGGAATTAACTGTCTGCCACCACGAATGACGTACCTCGCACGGTGAAATTTATCTTGAATTTCCCGTGGGGTAGTATTCATGATTCAGATTAATATTTGTATATATATGATTATCAGGTATTGCGGATCCATGGCTTCCAATAAACGCAAGCGTCTATTGTTAATTACCCCCATAAACGTTAGGGTACCTTCGATTAAGAGACCTTTGAAATGCTGAAGATGAACTGGAATTGGACAAAAAGAAAATTTATAATTTATTGCTCAATTACATGGCTTTAACCAAGGGCATACCCTCAGTGTACATAAATGGAGCAAAAAAAAAGAAAATGTTTAATTTCATCTTAGTTATATGTTCTAAGATGGTCAAATTAATTTTGTTGGACTCTATATGTTTTGGAGCTCAACATGGTTCACCCTAAGATGAAAGATTGATTAAATTCCCTGTATATGTATTGGGATTTAATCGAATCTGATTCAAATTAAACTCTAATTATATGTATTAGAGTTTGATTTGGTTTATTGAACTTTAACTGTATATGATAAAGTCCAATAGAGTTTGATTTGAGCTTTAATCCCAAATGTATGTATTAGGACTAGCTCAAATATTTGAATTAGACTCTAATTTTATATTTTTAGAGTTTGATATAATTAGGCTCTAAGTTTATGTATTAGAGCTTAATCACATTTGATTTTGATTCAACTAAATCCTAATTATATGTATTAGGATTAGTCAAATTTAAATTAGACTCCAAGTATATGTATTAAAGTCCAACAAGTTTAATTTGATTAAATGGTTTGATCAATTCTAAACATATAATTAGAATTTGATCGAATATGGTTGTGATTTGGCTCTAGTTTTATATGCTAGAGGATCAGATGATTTGTGAAAAATGGGTTTGGGTTTAGTTTAACGACATTTCGGTCAGTTGAGATTTGGGTTTAGTTTAACGACATTTCGGTCGAAATTGGGTTTAGTTTAACGACGTTTCGGTCGAAAGTGGAATTTGGGTTTAGTTTAAAGACGTTTCGGTCATTGAATTTGGGTTTAGTTTAAAGACGTTTCGGTCATTTGAATTTAGGTTTAGTTTAAAGACGTTTCGGTCATTTGAATTTGAGTTTAGTTTAAAGACGTTTCGGTCATTGAATTTGAGTTTAGTTTAAAGACGTTTCGGTCATTTGAATTTGGGTTTAGTTTAACGACGTTTCGGTCGTTGGATTTGGGTTTTATTTGTAGACTTTGGGATTTGAGTTTTGATTTGGATTGTGGACTTGAATTATGAATTGGGTTTTGGTTTAGTTTAAAGACGTTTCGGTCGAGTTTGATTTAGGTTACAAGGTTTAGGGTATTGGGTATGTGATATTTGGTTCATGAACTTGGTTTGGTTCATGAATCTGGTTTGGTTTATGATATATGGACTTAGATTCATAGGTTTATGGTTAATGAATATAGGCTCATTGGATTATGGTTCATAAACATAAGTTCATAAGTTTATGGTTCATGAACATAGGTTCATAGGTTTATGGTTTATGAACTTAGGTTCATGGGTTTATGGTTCATGAACATAGGTTCATAAGTTGTAGACTCGGTGTATGGATTGGTCCATAGTTTGTGGACTCGGTGTATGGATTGGTCCATAGTTTTGGTTCATAGTTTGTGGACTTGGTGTATAGGTTTATGGTTCATGGTTCATGGACCTGGTGTACACGTTTATGGTTCATGGTTCATAGACCTGGTGTACAGGTTTATGGTTCATGGTTCATGGACCGGGTGTACAGGTTTATGGTTCAGGGTTCATGGACCTGGTGTATAGATTTGGTCCATGATTTTGGTTCATATGGGCTTAATGGGTTTATGATATGGGTCTATGTATATAGGTTAAGTGGGTTTATTTGGACTTTGGGTATGGTTAATGGGTTAATGGGTATAGGTTAATGGGTATTGGGTATTGGGTATTGGGTTATTGGGTTAAATGGATATTGGGTCCATGGGTTTATGGGTTAATGGTTAAATGGATATATGGGTTATTGGGTATTCGGGTTATTCCGTCGAGCGGTTCGATTAGCATTCCGTCGGGCGGTTCGATTAGCATTCCGTCGGGCGGTTCGATTAGCATTTCGTCGAGCGGTTTATTTAGTATTCCGTCGGGCAGTTCGATTAGCATTTCGTCGAGCGGTTTATTTAGTATTCCGTCGAGCGGTTCGATTAGCATTCCGTCGAGCGGTTTATTTAGCATTCCGTCGAGCGGTTGGTTGGCACGACGACGAAGCATTCCGTTTCATTTTCGTCGACGGCGGAGCGTCAGAAGAAGTCGTCGGCTTCATTTTTCGTCGACGGCGGAGCGTCAAACGAAATCGTCGGCCTCGTTTTTCGTCGACGGCGGAGCGTCAGACGAAGTCATCGAAACGAAGTCATCGGCTTCGTTTTTTCGTCGACGGCGGAGCGTCAGACGAAGTCGTCGGCTTCGTTTTTTCGTAAGCGACGAAGTCATCGGCTTCGTTTTTTCGTCGACGGCGGAGCGTCAGACGAAGTCGTCGGCTTCGTTTTTTCGTCGACGGCGGAGCGTCAGACGAAGTCGTCGGCCTCGTTTTTCGTCGACGGCGGAGCGTCAGACGAAGTCGTCGGCTTCGTTTTTCGTCGACGGTCTTGACTTAGGCATTTCGTCGAGTAATTGGCGGGCGCGTTGTGCGGCGCGGCACCAATTTAATTAAAGAAGAGAGCATCTCTCCCTCTCTTTCACGTTCGTCGTCGACGGTCTTGACTTAGGCATTTCGTCGAGCAATTGGCGGACGCGTTGTGCGGCGCGGCACCAATTTAATTAAAGAGGAGAGCATCGCTCTCTCTCTTTCACGTTCGTCGTCGACGGTCTTGACTTAGGCATTTCGTCGAGTAATTGGCGGGCGCGTTGTGCGGCGAGGCAACGTCTTCATTAAAGAGGAGAGCATCGCTCTCTCTCTTTTAATTTCGCCGTCGACGGTGACTTGGGCATTCCATCGAACAGGTGGAGGGCGTCGTCTTGTGGCATGGCTTTAGAGAAGAGCACCGCTCTCACTCTTTTAGCCTCGCCGTTGACAGTGACTTGGGCATTCCATCGAACAGGTGGAGGGCGTCGTCTTGCGGCATGGCTTTAGAGAAGAGCACCGCTCTCACTCTTTTAGCCTCGTCGTCAACGTCTCTCTTAGGCAATTCATCGAGCAGGTGGCGGGCACACTTCGTCGCTGTCGGATCAAAGCCAAGGCGGGTGGCGGAGCACCACGCCTTTCTCGAAGCACAGCCAAAGGCGACGGCGGCGCGCGAGCACGGTTTGTCGGAGAAGACCGGGGGCGGGTGGCAAAGCACCACGCCCCTGTCGGAGCAGGGCCGAAGGTGACGGCGGCTGTTTGGGGCATTCCGTCGAGCATGTGGAGGGCATCGGCAGGGGCTTCGCAATGGTGAGCTTGACGACGATGGAGACCGCGACGGTTGAGTCGCTGTTTACAAAGCCTCATGAAGGAGGAGCATTGTGACAATGAATGGGCTTCGTTGATGAAGGCGCCGCTGTTTACAGAGCCTCGCGAAGGAGGACTCTGCGACGGCGAGGCTTCGTTGAGGGAGGTTCGCTGACGACGGAGGTTGCACCCGAGGGCTTCGCGGCTCGTCGGAAGTCTTCGCGGGCTGGAGCTTCACACGCTGGAGTTTCGCGACGAGGTGCAGGCTAGGGCTGAAAAGCTCGCGACGGAGGAACTCCGTGACAGAGGAGCTCGACGGTGGAAGGCCGCGCCGCGCGCCGTTGCTCCGCGCCGCCGCGTGTCGCTGCTCTGCGCACCGCGCGCCGCTGCTCTGCGCACCGCGCGCCGCTGCTCGCGCGTCGCTGCTCTGCGTCGCCGCGCACCGCGCCGCTGCTCCTCATCGCGCGCCGCGCGCCGCTGCTCTGCATCGCGCGCCGCGCGCCGCTGCTCAGCGCACCGCATCGCGCGCCGCTGCTCCGCGTCGTCACGCGGACTCGCCGCGCGCCGCTTCAAGTCGCCGCATGGGCTCACCGCGTAGTTGCTCCGTGTCGTCGCGCGGGCTCGCCGCGCGCCGCTCCGCTGCTACGAGTCGCCGCATGGGCTCGCCGTGCCGTTGCTCCGTGTCGTCGCGCGCCGCATCGGGCTCGCCGCATCGCTGCTCCGCGTCGTCGCGCGGGCTCACCGCGCGCCGCTCCGCTGCTCTGAGTCGTTGGAGGGGGGAGGCTTTTTTTCTTTTGTCATCCGGAAATAATAGTGGAAGGTTTTTAGAGATAAAAAGAACACTCTGTTTCTCTTTTTTTTATCTCCAGTGGGTTTTTTTTAATGGCCCTCTCCTCTCTCTTTTTTCTTTAGGACGTGCAGAGAGTGGGGATTGTGGGATCATGGGTGAAGTGGGAAGTTGCAAATAATGGGTAGTTGTATTTCATTTTGTCCATGCACCTAGTGCATGGACTATCTCGTACACCACATTCTCTCTTTATTTTTCTATTTTTTTTTACTTTTATTATTATTGATAATAAAAATAAATAAAAAAAAAAAATTTATGCCTCAACATTAACAATAAGCAAGTTGTTGCCAAAGCCTTCGTTAGTCAATGCTGGTTACTATCATGTATTAAATATACATCTATACAGTCCACCTACCTATGTTCTTGGCTTAAACATAAGAAGCTACAAGTTGTATAGCATCAGAGAGAGAGAGAGAGAGAGAGAGAGAGAGAGAGAGAGAGAGGAGCTCAAAGGATATTTGGAGCACCATGGGAATAGAAGACCTTGTGGACTGGAGGGGAAACCCAGTTGACAAAAAGTGGCATGGAGGAGTTAGAGCAGCATGTTTCCTCTACTGTGAGTAATAGCAGTTTCATTTCTGTAAACTTTGTCACTTTCTTTTGCATTGCAAAGGCACTCAAGTTGTGTGTGGTCCATCATGTTTGGCTTGTCTAAAACTTCTGAAAAGCTTGCTTATTGAGTAGAGTCGTTCCAAGAAGTATCACAAGCATTTTTCTTCGATATTTGAATCCAACAAAGATAAAGGTAAACCAACCGTATCTAACGGTTGGCTAAGAGCTCTATGGGTGGTGCCTGAGGTCCTAAATACGAAAGCTAATTACTTTCATATTTTTAGCTAAGTTTATTTCTAAAAAAAAATAAACGAAATGGGTAATTTGTTACCTTTCTCTCTCTCTCAAAGAAAAAAACAAAGGTAAAGCTAAACAGCTGACAAGTAAAGCATATTAGACTAGATTCCTCTTTGTAGCTGATTTGTTGCAAAAATTAGGCAAAAGGATTGATGAAGACTAAGGATGAAGAAAAAGCTTCTAATTACACAATTGTTGTCTTATTTTTTTCACCCTTTTTGCAGTCCTTGTACTGGTGACTAACATTGCTAATGTGGCCAACATGCTCAACTTGGTTGCCTACCTGCATAGCATCATGCACACGGGCGTCGCAACCTCTTCAACTATGGTCACCAACTTCATCGGTGCTATGTCTGGATTCTCTCTCGTGGGGGCCATCATCTCCGACTCGTACATATCGCGGTTTAAAACCATGCTCATATTTGGCCCCTTGGAGTTCTTGGTAGTGCTCATATCTGTCAAGTTTTGTTTGCTTGAAGTTGGATTAGGAAGGAACAAAGTGATCTTCAATAGGCAGGATCTAAATATTGGTTCTATTGGTTCTAAACATAACTTTCTCCTCATGCAGGGCTATGGACTACTAGCACTGCAAGCACATCTCCCTTCACTCCGCCCACAATCATGCGACATTAACGCTAAATCGAGCAATTGCGAGACAGTTCACGGTCTAAACTCCACCATTCTTTACATAGCAATGTACACTATTGCATTTGGTGAGGGGTGCATTAGAGCATGCTTACCATCTCTTGGAGGAGACCAGTTTGATGGTGAGGACCCAGTTGAGTCGCGGCTTAAGTCGAGTTTCTTCAACTGGTTCACCTTTGGCATCTCCTTGGGGGGCTTCATAGGACTAACACTCATAGTTTGGATTGAGAACGACAAAGGGTGGGATGTCGGTTTAGGCATTTGCTGTTTCTTGGTCCTTTCAGGATTGATAGTGGTGGCATGCGGCTTCCCTTTCTATCGCAACCAAGTGCCGAAAGGAAGCCCCCTTACTCGAATGTTGCAGGTAGAACTTGTCCTTATCAATGTCAAACAAAAGCATTCCTAAGTCAAAATTATATTCCAGTGCCTAAATCTGTCTAATCATTTATTGCATACTTTCAGGTATTTGTGGCTGCATTCAGAAACAGAAAGCTTGAATTATCCGAAAAGACAGAAGAATTACCACAAGTTGCTAACAAAGAATCAGACAGCATTGAAGTGCTTCCTCACACAAAGGGTCTCAAGTAAGTTCCACTGTGATATAAATTGTTCCTTCACTGTCATATTTTTTTCCTACTAGCTCTCAAAGGTCTACAGAAAAAAGAGGAGGAAAAAAAAAAAAAAAAAAAAAACAAAACCTTGGTAATCAGATGACAGTTTATGTGAATATCTATATGCAATTTGATATAGAAATTCAACTGAAAGGGTAATATTGCAGAGAAATACAAATGTTAGGGACTCAGTTAGAACAATTGGAAATACTGGGGACCAAATTGAAACTACGCTAAAAGGTTGGACACCCCTGCTGCAGTTCGCACTAAAAGATTAACAACTCAAACTAATTCCTACAAAAACTTTTCTTGTTAGATTCCTTAATAAAGCTTCGATTAACCACGGAAAAGGCGGAGCTTGGTCCTCCTGCAGTGCGACCCAAGTGGAAGAAACTAAGATTGTCCTCCGAATGCTTCCAATCTACATCAGCTCTGTAATCGGTTACATGCCAATTGCGTCACTCCTCACCTTCACAATAGAACAAGGCAGTACCATGAACACAAAACTCGGGAAAATCCACATATCTCCAGCCTCTCTCTTCGTAATCCCAATCATATTCCAAATGGCAATCCTTGTTATCTACGACCGAGTTATTGTACCAATCACTCGAAAACTCACCCGTCGAGTAGGCGGCATTACTCACTTACAAAGGATCGGCATCGGATTCATATCGGTACTACTGGCAACAATAGTGGCTGCTTTAGTGGAGCGACGGAGAAAGAAAGTCGCACAAGAGAACGGCGTCACGGATTTCGGAAATGGCGTGCCCATGTCGATATTTTGGCTATCAATTCAGTTTTTCTTTCTTGGGGTGGCAGACGTAACTTCCTTTGTTGGTTTGTTAGAGTTCTTCAACAGTGAGGCATCAAGAGGGATGAAATCTGTAGGTACAGCAATATTTTGGTGCATACTTGGGTTAGCTTCATGGTTAGGGAGTTTTCTAGTTGAGGTGGTGAACAAAGCTACAAGGGATCGGGAAAGGGGAAGAGTGGGGTGGTTAGAAGGGGCCAATTTGAATAAGAGCTACTTGGATAGATTCTATTGGCTACTCTCTCTGATCGGTTTGTTGAGCTTCTTAAACTACTTGTATTGGGCGAGGAGATATGTTTATAGGCATAATCCAAGCATGGTCGATGCAGAAAAAAAGAGCTTCCCTCGATGAGGAGAATGTCGATTGGAAATGTAATTGTATCTATGTAAACTTTTTCATTTGCTGCAAGTACCAGTTTCAGACTACAACATCGTTTTTCTCCGCATGAGAAACCATAACACTTTGTTTCATGAATATTGTTCTAAGTCTCAAGAATGTTTCCAAAGGTCATGTTATTTATACTAGAGAGTATGTGTTAAAAGTAACACATTTTCCGACTAGAGGTAAAGTCTATGGAGAGCTAACCCATTCTTGAAGCGGCTTACGCGCTCGCATCAAGCTTTACAGCACGAAGCAGTGAATTAGGAAGCTTCTAATAGTTTCTGGATGTCGTTCTGCATGAGAATCAGAAAACGATAAAGCAAGTATATCACCGCAAATGAAAACATGGTAAATTTTAAGGGGAGGAGAAGAAGATAGATAACATGTCGAGCTAAACCTCGATTTTTAAGGGAGGGGTCGTCGGCGCATATCTCTCCACAACCTTGCCATCTTTGTCAACTAGAAACTTAGTGAAGTTCCACTTGATGCGATCACCAAGAAATCCACCCTTCTGTGATTTTAAGTACTTGAAGAGTGGTGATGCCTCCCTCCCATTCACTTCAATCTAGAAAAAAGAAAAATGACTGTGATTCTTGCAACTAAGAAATAAATTTCGATAAACGGAGATGATAAACTATAACTACAACCTATTATTCTTGATAGGAGCCTTGTGTACTACGTGAGTGTTTTGTTGATAGATGGACACACCATATAGCCAATTTGGTTATGTTTTAGAACATCAATATCAATTTCCACTATCGAACCTTGTCATTTTCATATGACACATCGATACTATGATCATTTCGTTTGACAAAGGGACCAAAAATCCTTCTAACTGTTCACATAAATCCAAAAAGATCTTACAAAGCTTTTAAATTGTGTGTTGATAAAAACAATGTAATAACAATGCTATGCTGTTCTTAGAATATGACATCGATGTAGTTTTGTTATAAAAGCAACCAGAGGTGCATATGAGCTTAGGATAAGAAGAATAATGTAAAAGAGAATAGTGAAATCGGAAAGTGCGAAATGTGAATGCGCCATAAAGAAATTACGCTGAGCTTTCTTTTCGTTGCCGATTACCTTATCAAATATCGGAAACTCGGCCTTAAACCTCGTGCAAACTGTCTCCTGAATTTCCTCGTTGCTCCCGGGTTCTTGACCACCGAATTGGTTGCAAGGAAATGCCAGTATCTCAAACCCTACATAAACACAATAAAGCAACAAAAATCGAAGCATATCAATCTCCAAAGGATTCTCAAAATCATTCACAAAGATGAGTGAATTGGTGGGAGAGTTTGAGGGGCAAGGACAAACATAAGACCTTTGTCTTTGTACTTCTCATAAAGTACATTCATCTCCTTGTAGTTGGAATTAGTAAATCCACTGAATTAAGCAGCAAAAACACAGAATTAATGCTTTGCTAATCACATAAAAGAGACATGAAAAGCTACTATTAAGACCACTTTTTGAGGTTATAATTAATACATATGTGATGTATAACTAAATTTCACTGAAAATAAAAAAAGGGAAAGGGAACTAGTAATACCATTTTGAAGCAACATTTACAATGAGAAGAACCTTTCCCCTGTATGTGCTCAGACTCACATCATTGCCTCTTATATCCTGTGAAATTATACCAGCATCCATTTAACGAAAAAGAAATTAGGAAATTAAAGGGACTTCATTAAAAAATAAAAAAAAAGTCAAAAGGGGTGAGATTGCTCCAAATTAAAGAACTACAACTACAGGAGAGAAACCACGCCATAAATTAGCTAAAATTAGTGGAATATTTTTCACTTTTGAGGACTCGAGTGTTCCCAAGTTTACATTTTTAGGGTGGCCATCATCTCAGTAGAAGAAACCGAGAATCCATTACAAAAAGAAATCAGAAAAAAAAAGAGGAACAAACCACAACAAAGCATAAAGCCCCAAGAGTATTCCCCAAAAAAGGGGTCAAAAAAAGAAAAAAAACACACTTTTACCTTAACAGTGATGTCGTAGATGGAACCGGGCACCTCCTCCCCCATTTCCTCAAGAGATGGAGAAGGGTTTCTATAGAAAAAGAGGAGAGAAACCCCCAAAAATAGAATCCCAAAGGACCAGCTTTTGGGAGGAGACATGTCACATGTATGAATATGAGGCTAAAATGGCTTCTTTTTGTAAGGGGGAAAAAAAAAAAAAAGGAATGGAGGAGAATTGCTTGGAGCTGGGAATGATGTGAGTATGTTGGGGGAGTAAATGTATGGGTCAGAGAATAGTTGGAAGGTGCTGTAGCATTAATTGGGAGGGACTATATTTGAAGGACTAGTTTTGGAAAGGACTTTTCTTTAATGTTGCATCTAGAGAGAGAGAGAGAGAGAGAGAGAGAGAGAGAGAGAGTGAGATGAGGATAAAAAGGAGGCTGGACTTAGACCTCACATTGATTCTTTTCTCAACGGGTCCAACCAACTTAAACAGTTTTTTTTTTTTTTTCTGAAAAGATAGCACGCTATCTGTTTCATTCGTTGATTAAGTAAATTAAGCTATAAGTGTGAAACAATCAGGACCCCAATAAAAAAAATAAAAACTAAAACTTGAGGAGTTAGAAAGGCTCGAGCAGAAGATCCCACTATTTCACAAACAATTTGAGTCTGTGGGTCGTCATTCCAGAGTTAGAAAGGATATTCCGAAAGATAATTTTACTTCTGACCTTCCAAGTAATCCACAGCTCACTGGATCAGTTTGGCAGGTTCGCTTCTTAATAACCAACTTAAACAGTTAATGAGATGGACACACATTGGTTTGAACTCGCAGTTTAATCTGAATCTAATTCAAATTTTGATCAATACCAAAATTAGTACTCTCTTTCAATCTCAATATTATGCAGCAGCATCACACATTAAAATAGGTTTTTGAAGTGCCACCAACTCTAAATAACTCAATTCAAAAAACTGAACCCAACAAGCTAGTAAAGTGAGAAAATCGTTGATTGAATCTCTAAACTCTGCTAGAATTTTTTCAATTATCCGGCTTTTTAACACCCATGTTTGAACTTTGTTTTAAACCCAAAGCCTTGTGTGTTTGCAAAAATAATGAATTAACTAGTGTAGTAATCCGTGCGTTGCGACGGATAGTTTAGATTAGGATTAAAGTAGGTAAATAATTAAATAGATGTTATGTTTGTAGGAAAGACGAATGGTTGGATTAAAGTGAGTAGTTGACTATTAATTAGACGTTATGTTTGTAGGAAAGGCAAATGATTGGATTAAGGTGAGTGGACTATTAATTAGATGTTATAGGTGGAGGAAAGCCACGTGGCTTGTTTTTGGAGAATAGTGAACTATTAATTAGACGTTATAGGTGAAGGGAAGACAAAGAGTTTGTTTTGCTGAAGGAATGAAGGTTTCGCTGCGGAAGAAAGAAAATTCCGCCACATGGATATCATGCCGCCACGTGGCAAAATTAAGAGGAATATCATGCCGCCACGTGGCAAGATTAAAAGAAATAATGTTATAGTATAGATATAGATTTTTGCAAAGCAAAATTAAAAGAGGGATCTCCCGCATATCTAATTTTGCACGAGCTCTTTCCTTCAAAAAAAAAAAAAAAAAAAAAAAAAAACTTTTTTTTTTTTAAAGTGTAGACATTCAAGTGCTGTACATCTTGTAACCCTCCTCTTACATTTCAAAAATTCTAACTACTTTAATCCAACGGTCGGCAACCGCTACGACCACATTATAACCGCCCCCTTCCCGCCACTCTCGCATCCCTTCATCCCCTTCCCCTCGTTCAAACTCTCTCTCTCTCTCTCTCTCATCATCTCCACTGTGGCTTCTCCGCCATCTCGGCCACCCTCGGCTTGCCCTGTGCCGACCGCAGGGCGGCACAGGGGCGGCGCAATCGGACGACGGCCCGTAAAAAGCTCCCTCCTTAATCGTCGTCACCATCATCATCGTCGTCATCATCATCGATGGACGATATCCAGCAACTCGAACTCCCCTACCACTACGAAGACGAAGACGACGACGTCCTCCGGTATCTCGAGTTCTCCGATCCGGACTATACCCAACCACTCCTGCTCCCGCCGCCAACGCTCTACGATGACCCCTCGAGCCCGATGCTGGACTCGTCATTTGTGCTCATCGACGAGGGGGACGGCGATCTCTGCTTCTTGGACTCGAACGCCGCGGAGGTCGCGGCGAGCGGTTTGGATTGTAGTGGGTGTCATGTGTTGAGAGAAGTGGTTCATACCAATGGTTTGTTGGAGCTTCCTCAAAATTTTTACAGCAAAAAACTCAGAATATAAAGGAGAAGTGATCATTCCTTTCCTTTTTTTTTTTGTGACTAGGGTTGAAAAGTATGAAGCTATCGATCCACGGAGGGTCTGGCGTCTTCTATCACGCGACATTCGATGTGTATTACAACACCGACGGCTTCCCGCAGGCCATGGAACAATCCTACATTGAGTATGCAGTTCAATTCCTTCCATTTCTAATGTATAAAGTGTTTTATGTGCAAGATTTGCCCTTCATCTTTTCGCTTCTTATTTGTCCCCTTCATTTTCGCGATTATAGCCTGAGCACGCAAGACTATGAGTGGGTGAGACAGTTTCTCACGGACTACGGCCTGCTACGAGTTCGCGATAATTACGTCCTCGTCCAGGATTCGCTCTCCGACTTCTATGACGTTCTCTGTACGAGAATGAGCTTCGAAGGAGAGGCGAAAACGGATACGACAGTCGCAGAACCAGGTCGGTTTTTCGCACATCACGACTACAGTTTGGTTGTTTCCTATACTAGTGATAAGTATAAGTTCGTTGTGCACGCAAATCTTATGCATAGTTGCATACAATGCTGCTTGCTTTGACAGTAGGGTTCTGTAAATCCAGGCATGTAGACGCAGGCCGAAGCCCCCAAATTAAAACTGCTAGAAATGGAATTGCTGCACAGGTATGCATTTGTTATCAGTGCAAGCACAGCATGAAGAGTTTTTCTTTTTTTGTTTTCTGAGTGTTAATCGATCGTTTAACGGTGTATAAACATTACGTATTAGAGGGAGAGGACTGGAAAGTTGCGTCTGAGCGATCTCGTGGGCTACTTTCATCTTCCGATCGCAGTAGCTGCGAAGGAGCTCGACATTTGCTCTACAGCCCTGAAGAAGATCTGTCGAAAGCACGGAATGGCTCGATGGCCCCATCGAAAGGTCTCCCCGCTCTCTCTTTCGCTTTCCCTGTAGAAGTAACCAGTATGAGCCCCGATCGAGTTTCCACGGCTTTGTTATTTTCTGACTAAACTTTTCTGAAACCATGTGACAGATCAAAAGCCTGGATAAGAGGATATCGAGCTTACACCGAGAGTTGCGGTCGGGGATCGGTGAGGGAGCTATTCATATCCAAGCAGAGATAGAGAGGCTTAACACCAAGAAGGCCAGGATTTGTGCAGGCCTTCCGCCGTAGGTTGCAAGATTCGTTTTGTTTTGACCGAATAATGTCAATTTTTTTTGTCGAAATGATTCTTTCGACAAAATAACATAAAATGTGAAATTTAAGCAGTTCCAATATATCTTAGTATGGTTCTTTCTGATTGTAGTTTAAAGTACTATCGAGGTTCGTCTTTTAATCGACACTAACATATGCAAATTATGCCGATAAACGCTCGTACACGGGCCTGCTTGGTCCATTTGATCTTTTTTATTAGTCTAGCTTGAGTTGAGCAGTTCAAAAAAATTTGAAAAAGATGAAAAAAAGACAGCAGTTTGAAGAAGCTTTTACAATTAACTCTTCTGATATAAAAATGTCTGTAGCCTTTTGCTGCACCTAAAATTTAAACCTTTTGCAGTACAAAAAAGAGTGCATAAACGATTGCATGATGTTAGATATATATGGTAATTCATTAAATTCATTAAATCACTCTCTCTCTCTCTCTCTCTCTCTCTCAAATGAAGCACACAATCCTAAGCATCTGTTAATTGTGTATGTGTTCTTTCACAATGCTGTAGAGGAGTTTTGACTTTTGGAATTTTACTTCTTTTTTCCACTTCCAAGTTGAAACAATAGGGGATGCCTCTGAGTTTGATGGTTCCCCCCAAAGCAGGGACGGAGCTATTGAGGGGCCCACAATGGCCTTGGCCCCCCCTCAATTTTTTTAAATTACATGAAGGTCCTTTGTAATAAAAATTAAAATATTATAAATTTTAATTTTAGGGGTCAAATTAATTTTTTTAGGAATCCATGCTCAATTTTTTAAAATTACATAATGATCATTTATAATAAAAATTAAAATATTATAGATTTTAATTTTAGGGGGCCACATTAATTTTTTTAATAAAATTTGTCTTAATTTTTTTTCGAATTATTTTGTCATTTTCTTTCAATTTTCACAGTTGCTAGTAATAACTTATCAGTGAATCTGACAAATTTTTTTTTTTTTACTATTCAATGTCAAATTTTTTTCTATCAAATTTAAATTTTGGCCTCCCCGAATTTTAATTTCTGGCTTCGTCCCTGCCCCAAAGCAAAGATTTAAGCACTGTGGTATGAGATCGTGCCGAAAATTTGCCGGTATGGTACGGTGTGGTGCGCACCAGGCTTATGATATCAGAAAATATTTATTTTTTTTAGCAATAAATTTTTTTACTTAATTAATATGTATTTTTATGAAATATTTTGAATTTTATTGAAAAAATTTATTTACTAATATAAAGAAAAGAGGATTTTGAACTGTGCTATACGCACGGAGTCTGTATCGTGTCAATATTTTATCAACATAATATGACACGATGGATACGAATCGTATCGATAAACACTTAAATCCGTATCGATATGCAAATTATACGATATGCGAAATATAATATTACATACGGAAATAAATATGATATATTTTCACATCGTACATTCTCACTATATGTAACGTAACGTAATCTTTTTGCAACTCGCTAAATAGAACAAATAGCAATTGAATCAAAAGGTTCAAACACTTATATGCTTGTGTCCTCACTCCTCAGTAGGAAAAAAAATAAAATATAAAAAAAATTTGTACAAAAATTATCCAAATTTCGCCGCCAAAACGGATCTGAAAGAACTATGATAAATAGGCGAGATCAAATCAAAATCCATTTTTATTTTTTAAAAAATTAAAAAACTTGTCGCTTAATTTATCACTCTATACCTGACCGTCCTTAAGTGAAAATAGCATAGAATTTGATGGTCGGTATCTATGATTTTAAATTTTAAATTTAATTATTTTATACTTTTAACTAAATTACAATTTTTCTTTTCAAGAAAAAAAAATGAAAAAATAAAAATAAAAATCGCTCTATAAATTGCCCATGATATGTGCGCTCTATAACGGCTACACCGAAATCTTCTCAATTAAAAACCAAATCTCCTCTCCTCCCTTTGTGCTATCTCCCTGAACCGTCTTCAAACACCGAACACGAACCTCTCCATTCCAAAACTCGACACGCGTTAAATCCGACCAATCACAGAAACCAACTACGGCACTTTCCTGTCGGCCACGTGGAACGCCTGGAAAGCAACACCCACCGGAGGAAAACGTCAACGACTCCCGAGGTGAGGGTTAAAAAAAAAAAAAAGAGGCAATTATTTTGGATTTTAAAAAGCTCCAATAATTGTGGAAATTAATTAATTTTATTTATCTCTGGTTACGTAATTGCGTCTCGCATCTCCACCGTCGGTTTGATTTTCTTCGACGGTGAGAAATACCCGGGAGCCCCTTCAACTATAGACAATTTTGAAATCGCCCTTTATTTTTTTTTAATCAATTGTATTTTTATTTTTATTTTATTTTATTTTTTTGTATAGAGACAATTATTTATAGTGTAAAATTACTATACAATTGGAAGCATAGAGAATTTATGCTTCCGACTTTTTTGACTATTGGATAAAAATTTATACGGTTTGGGATGATTACTGTTCTCTTAGGTACCGTTTGGTTCGGATATAAGCAAAAATTAGCTATTACAGGGATAGGTACAAGTATGGAGATAAGAAAAATAGATGGATGAAAATTGGGTTGTTCCCGAGAATAAGAAAAATATTATGTAGTTTTATATAAAAAATGGAGGTGTTGGTGGGGATAACCGAGAACAACTATTATCGAGTAAAAAATTAGCGTTTGGGTATAAAAAGGAGGATAAGGGCCTATTCCTATCCCTATCCCCTAACCAAACAAAGCCTAAGGTTGAGTAGTACTTCTAGGGTTGAGTAGTCCCCACAGGATAATACTCTTTTATAAAAAAAAATTATTTCACTTATTTGGATGGAAACTAAAAAAAATAAAAAATAGTTTTTTATAATGGTTAATTTTTCTCTCTCCACTTTAGTAGGGAGAAAAAAATGAATTTAGTAAATAATTATTTTTGTAAGAAATATTACTGACCAATTGTTTTTTTTTATTAAATTCTATATAATTAATACTTATATGAATATACAGTTAACTTATTTTGATAAAAATAATGTAATTTAAAAAAAAATAAAAATAAAAAGAATGTAAAAATGACGCTCAATGTGCTCATTCAACAATGAGTCTAGTTTGGTGACTATTCGTATATTTGTTTACTTACCGACCGTCTCTAGAGTAAGTGGCAAAGGATTTGATGGTTGGTACTCGAGGCCCAAGTTCGAATCTTAGTTGATTCATATTTTCAGCTAAATTTATTTCTAAATAAAATAAACGAAGCGGATAGCGTCTACCTATCTCTCTCTCAAAAAAAAAAAAAAAAGAAAAAAGAGAATATATTTGTTTACTTAAACAAAATCGGACCAAAAAAAACTATAACAAAAAAAAAAGGAAAACTTCAAAAAAAAAACTCCTGTAGTTTAGTACTTTTTTATTTTAGTATTCTATAATTTAAAGTGTATTAATTTACCCCAATGTGATTTTATTTTTCTATTTTTATTATTAATTTTATTATTTTTTCTTAAATTAGTGAGAAAGTTAAAATTAAAGAGTATGAAAGTGAATATTTGATAAATCTAGATGTGTATCTGAAGTTTTTGAATATAATTTAACGAAATATTAACGAAAAAATTATCGAAAAGATAAAAACGAAACCACGTTGGGACAAATTGATACACTTTAAACTATATAGTATGAAAAAGTATCAAACTACAGGGGTTTTATTGAAGTTTTCCCTAAAAAAATATTATTCGCAGTCTCCTTCGTCCCCATTCTCTTCTCTTTCCTATTCTCTCTCTTCCCCACCTCCGAGTAGAAGAAGAGAGAGAAAAGAAAGGTTAGAGTGAGAGAGAAAGAGAGAGGGAGAGAGAGAGATGGGGTTCAAACCTAGTAAGAAGGAACCTCTCAACCCACCTCCGGTCGATTCGAGCCCTAGCGCGAACCCTTCCCTCGGCCCCGTCCCCGGCCCCGGCCCCGTCGAGGAGGCATCGGCGGCGGCGATGGAGATCGACGACGAGGAGGAGGACAAGGCGCTCGCCGTGGCGGCGGCGCTGGCGCGCGCGGAGGTGCTGCGCCGCCGCTCGCGGCGGCGGAAGCAGTTGATTGCGCGGTACAGGCGCCAGTACTGGGCGATGGTGGAGGAGGTGAGGGTGAAGCACCGGGACTACTATTGGGTCTACGGGAAGGGCCCCGTCGACGCGGGGGAGGGGGAGGAGGAGGAGGCGGAGGAGGAGGAGGCGAAGGGGGAGGCGGCGGAGGAGGCGAAGGGGGAGGCGGGAGAGAACGGTGCGGCACGGGAGAAGGGGGAGAGGAAGCGGTGCGCGTTCGCGGCGTGCAAGTCGATGGCCATGCCGTTGACGAGGTTTTGCCACGCCCACATACTCTCCGATCCCAAACAGACGCTCTACAAACCTTGCAATTTCATCATCAAGAGGTATCGATTTCTAACTCATCCTCTGTATGGGAATTTCTCAAAGGGGATAGTGCGTGTTCTTCGCTGTTTTCTAATTTGCAGATGCTTATTTATTGCTTAAAATTGTTGTGTAAATATCGCTTCCTTTGCTGATGCGGATGTTTGGGTCCCTGGTAATTGACGACAATGCAGATAATTATTTGTAATTTTATATTTCATTCATTATTTTTGACCAAATCAAGTAGTGTAATTGTTGCATATGCTGGAACGGTTTAGGCAAACCTGGGACAATAGTGGAAAATTGTGGAAAACTGTTTTCCGAGAAAAAAAGTTTCATGGAAAACACCCTTTCCATAATTTTCATTTTTCGGATAAAAAATCTAGAAAACGAAAAAGAGACTTTTCCAGAAATTTAGGAAAACTACTTTTTTTTGGGAGCCAAACGGATGAAGAATACTTTTCTAGTTAGAAAACTATTTTCCGAGTTTTTTTTTCCGGGGAATCAAACACCTCATATGTTTCTATGTTATGCTCTCTCAAGTTCGCTATGCCCTTTGGAGAATCACGAGCCGTCTTCAAGACAAAGGTCCAATAAAAAGGAGAAATTGGATACTTGAAACTTAAACGCTTCCTAACATCTTACTATGTCATTCTTTTACCGTTGTCCTTAAGGTGCTTTTCAAATTATTGAATTTCCCTTTAAGGCTTTGATGGTTGACGGTAGTCACTAGTGAAGTTTTACCGTATATGCTATAACATATCTCTGCTTTGAGAAGTTTGTGCTTTACAATGCTAAACCTTGTTTATTAATAATAATAGTAATTGTTCCTGTGGCAAATTAACACATTGATTTAATGGTTGTGTTTATTCTTTTCGCCTTATTTTAAGGCCTTGTGCTTCTACAGATTTCTAACTATTCCTGTTTTCGTATTCCAGTAATGCACGGACTGGGCAAATTATTTGTGGGAAACCTATCCTAGTAGCTGCAGCACCCTCACTGTGCCATGTGCACCTTCAGAGGGTTCAAAAGAGCATAGCGCAAGGTTTAAAAAAGACAGGCCTTAACATGTCCTCTTCGAGTAAAACCATTTCAAAGTTTACAGTCTTGATCGCTGATTGTGTACATCAAATTCAAAGCAAAAGAAGAAAATCCTTGAATGCTTCAGTTGACAAAATTGCCTCTAAAGATGAAAAACTCAGTTGAGTCATTTTCACAAAATTGAACTGTTGATCTCTGCCGCTGACGGAACTTCTGACACCCGTGAACATTAGTCGGGCAGAACGGGAGTCGTGTTGGAAATTAACTGGACAGAAACCACAATGGCCGGGGGAGGAGCTGTACTATTATGTAAGACATACCAAGAAAATCTATCACCAATATTTACGAATGTGATTGCTATAGTTGTATTGTTTACTCTCAACTTGTATCATCGCTTTTGCTTCATAATAGGTCAATTCTTAGACCTGTGCTTAGTCTGCCAGCAGTTAGGCCTTTCAACTTGAGTGATGTACTTCAATTCCCTAGCTATGGAAACAGATAAATTTGTTTGCTTACATTAAGGGCATGTTTGATTCATGATTGGAATAGGAATAAGAAATGAAATTGGATTGCTTTGGAATGGAAAATGAAATGACGAATCATCCAAAAATATTTGGTTCATTATTGGAATGGAAATTGGAATGAAAATTTAAAATTTTTTAGAGAGGGTTTTGATTAAGAGAAAGGAAAGTGATGAAGGGAGAGAAGGTAGGTGTTGGTGAAAGAGAATTATGAATAGTTTACTTTGGAATGAGCCAATCCGGGATTCAAAGGCGGATTGGATCATAAATGGATTTGGCCATTCCCATTCCGGAGTGGAATGGGAATCGGAATCCGATTCCTATACAACAAACGGCAACTATCGGAATCAATGAATTCCATTCCGATTCTATAGTCTAAAATATGTGAACCAAACATGCCCTAAGTGTAACTTAACAGTTTTAGAGTTTTCTTGATTTGAGGAATTTTTAAATTGACTTTACATGCCTGGAGTGCTTGCAGCAACTTGATTACCTTTTTCTGAGGGCTGGCCTGATTTTCATCGTAGGAAAGACCTTAGCTCTTTGAAGTAATAGGCTCCTTATACCACTATATTTTGTTTCTTCATTTTCTAGGATTGCTCTATCTGCTTTCGCTTACACCATTTTTTGCTTATAGTGCGGTATGTATGAGCACCTAATCATTTCCTCAAGGCAGCATTGTAGGTAGGCTTTGTTTTTCATGTCATGCAAAATTGTTTCATGAATTCTTTTCCCCTTCTGTATGGGCTTCCAAATAGTCTTCATAACCAGTTTAGCATTCCATTCTTTTGTAAAATCTATAAAAACTTGGTTTAATCTTTGAGATTCCATATATTGCTACAGTGAATCTCCTGTTTTGCATGCTACAGTTTCCTGTCACTTATATAGTTGGTTTTCACAATAGATGTTGTTCGTGACATTCAGCTTTAGTGAGAATTGATTAATGACAGTATCCAGCCTTCTTGATAACCTTTTGAACATGCAGATGGCTAACTTCTTCTGATGCATATGCGTGCTACAGGATTGATGGCAACCAATTGTGCATATTTATGGGCTCGTGCGTGAGTACTCTTGGCGAGCAGTCCACTTCATTGGCGGGCCACATATAATGATGAACACTGTTGAAGAATTTCACGACTTTGAATCCATCTCTTCTTTCACATGTTCAAGTACATTATTTCTCTTCGGTATCTATTAGGCGCGTCAACTGGTTCGAAAGCTTGCTCACTGTAACTAAGTAGAGTGCAGTAGAAATATCCACGGATCAGTGGTATTGTCTGAAGGGGATCTCGTATCTATGAAATGCTACAAGCTACGAGTTCTACTACATCATTGTGTATCTTAATGCACGAGGTTCGCAATAGTGCTGCCATGATCAGTCAAAAGAAGGAAATATCGCTGTATTTGTGAATACTCTTCTGCGGTAGAATGCGATAGGTGTTCTTATGAGGATCTTCGGACGGTCTGTTTTACTTGTGTAAATATGTATGTATTACCAATGTCTGTAACTTTAATTCCATTGGTGGAAGTTTGCTTTGATTTTGTTGCTCTTCATGCCATTTTTAGCTCACATTCAAGTAGTTCTAACTCAAAAAGTGCAAATTGAGGATTCGGTATCTGCACTGGTTTTTATATTATCGTTCCAGCTGTTCAGGTCGTTTTGTGATTTAGTTCCTATTTGATCTTGTTGTGAAGGTGATAGAATGAAATTTAGGTTATTTATTATGCTGATATGATCTAACTATTGGTCCAAAATATTTAAGCTCAATTATTTCTAACTCCTATTTTTGTAATGATGTGCTGTTGATGTTGACTCCCATTTTATAATGATAAAATCAATAAAATAACATGTTGTAAATTGTGATGCCTTATTTACCAGTATAATTATTAAAAATAATTATATAGCATTGCTTTTCACAGGAAATCCCTATGCTTTCCAGTTATTCTTTAAAATCTAGAACTTGAAACATATCTTCACTATATAGAAACTTAGCATGCGATTTAAGGGGGGAAAAAAAACAATATTTATTCAACAATCATTATATACAATGGATGAAAAAAAAATGTAGTTTTATTATTCTCCTGCGTCTTCTTTATGGTATATATATAAGTAAAATCAAATATAAATTATATAAACACGAAAATTTGGTTTATCAAATTAGTACTTTGCTACTATTCAACCGTATTATGCAAAAGAGATAATGAAAAAATAAGTTATAAATATTTTGAAGCAAGAGTTAAAATTTATAGAAGTAGGACTAATTCGATTCTACTTATAACTAATTTTCGTTAGAGAAACTTGCCAAAATAATTAAAGTAAAATGTCACGTTAAAATATAATTAAGGTACTGTCAAGTAGATAATAACTGTCACTAACTAAAGTTTTTTTATGTCCAATATTATCTTAAGATCAGAAACTATTACCAGAAAAAAGAAAAAAAAAATGTGTAGAGCTCATTTCTACTGTTACCTATTTTAATCCGACTATCTAATTTTTTGAAATATTAATTTTGCTATCTATTTTTTATATATATATTTGATTTGATATTTTTTCAACTTTAAAATTAAAATATGTTGTCTATCTTTACGGGCATAATTAGTACATTTTTATATAATTAATCTGACTATAAATTTTAGTTTATATTTTTCTCGCAAGAGTCACCAAGTGATTTAAATCAAATAAATTAAAAAAATTAAATATTTGAATTAAAATTTTAAAAGATTATAAGTGTCCAAATCAAGTTCATCTAAGTCCAAGTTTTGTACACCTTTACCATACGAAAATTAACTCTCTTATAAAAAAAAAAAAAAAAAAAAGAGTTTGAATAACAATTCAAAAAAGAGCCAACCCCTTTTACTGTGATTCCCAAGCAAAAGGGACGCAACACCTATTAAGCACCTGTTCAACACGTTAAACTTAAATAAATACTCCCCTCCTCTACGCTCCCACCTAATTTTTACCCTCTCTCTCTCTCTCTCTCCCCCCTCTTTTTCGTGGATCTAAATCGCGAGCGAGCGAGCGAGAGAGGGGGAGCGAGAACCCTAACACTTCCTCCCTTACTGCCCACCGATTACCTCAGATCCGCGAAGGTGATAGCTCGGATCGGATCGGGGAAGCGGAGACCCTGCAACAATCGCGCTGGATCTGGTTTTGCTCGATTCAGATCTGGTTTCTCCGTGCTCGGATCTAATCACAAGAGTTGAATCTCGTTAATTTTGTGGTAATAGTTCGAATTCCTGGACCTGTAGTTTTCGTAAGATTTGTTGTAACGGATGCAGTTGATTACTATGATTAATCTCTTATTGGAAACTATTTTACTTTCCTCTATGTAATTTGTTGTATGAATCGGAACCAGTAAATAACTGTTATGATTTATTCTGACTTGTTCAACACGATTTTTATTTTTTTTCCTCCTTGAAATAAATCTCTGTTTGACTATTACCCTCGGGTTTGATATGCGAGGAACTATAGGAATTTATCATTGTTATCTTGTTATTGGAGTTAATTAGATGTGATGTTAAGATCAATTTTGATGCGATTTGTGAGGGCGCTTAAGGTACGATTAAATGTGAGAATTGATGAAGAATTTATCTTTTGCTAAAGGCACTTTTGAACTACACAAAACTGAAAATTGATTGATCTAAAATTTTTTTGGCTAACAGGGAACGCATTGTTTTTACGATGTATTTCTGGTATTTTGTTTTAATTACTGTATAATCTCATGTTCTAGGTTTGCTGAGGGCTCCTTCGTGCGTCACTGCCGTGTCGTGGACTTGATTTTTGAGCACCGTGGTGGAAATATTTTATGAGGTGAATCTATTCTGTCAAAATGCAAAGAAACGGTATGATGGAATGCAGTGTCTGCCATTCCAAGTTACTGGTCCCAAGCCCTAGAACTGTGTCGAGGGCATATGATAGGCATAGGAGTAAGATATCATCAAAGTATCGGGCTCTCAATTTCCTCTTGGTTGTAGGAGATTGCATCTTGGTCGGCCTTCAGGTGATTTACATCGAAATCTTAGTATACTCAGATATTTATCTTTCTTTTAGCAAAACTTTACGGGACATTTTCGTCCTTTTACTTGATTTGTTGCTCATATAGTGGCGTATCTATCCATTCTATAACTGTTAAATTATAACTAGTTTTTTGTTTATAGTTTGATTGTTTAAGTAAAAATAGTTTGCTATAAAATGAAACTTTGTTTATTTAAATAAAAGTAGATTATTTATATCTAATTCTTGTGTGAATTGTACATATTCTATCCTCCTTTCATGTCTTTATGTGTTAGTTTTCTGAGATGCTTTTATTCTTGAGTCAAACTTATATGCTTGATTTGGCCAAACAATAATGTTTAGGTCTATTTCCATAAGATGCCAACAAACTCTTCAGAATAAAATGTCCTATACACTAGTAGACAATGATTAAGGGCCTAATTGCTCCTAACATTTCACCTAAGTCCTAACAACAATCAGCTAGAATTAAAATAACGTTCGCATTCACATGGGTGAGATAACAGAACTAGATCTTCATCCGTTTGCTTTTCCCTCCCCCCCCCCACCCCTAACAATATCTAGTCTTATTCTAAAGTACCCATGACCTGTGAAGCACTAATGACCTTGGTTACTCGCTGCAGCCAATTTTGGTATACATGTCTAAAGTGGATGGGAAGTTTCAATTTAGTCCTATTGGTGTGAACTTTCTGACGGAGCTTACAAAAGTTCTTTTTGCCGTTATCATGCTAATATTCCAGGTTTGTGCTATCATCCCTTACAGTATTTTTTATAACTTGATTGGTTTCGTGTGTTCATTCTCCATTATCTTTTTGTTCATTTGAAAAGGGTGCTTTCTTCTTAACTAATGTATCAACTGATCTTTATCTTTAAACTGAGTTTTACTACCTCAAGTAGATAATGTCAGTACCTCTAGTAAGAATATCAAATTAAGAGGTTTTCTGTCATCCATGCTATTTTAATTACTACTTGTATTCACTTATATTCCCTTTCTCAAATAAACACCGAAATGATGAAGCTTTGTTCTTATCATCCTGTATCTATAGGTTTAATCATTGCAGAAATATTAGTGATGCCTTTAGCTTTTGAAAAGCTCAAGTTGCTGGTTGCCATTTGTGGGAGTAAGAGTGTGGCATAAGCAAGCAAACTAAGTAGTAGCGAGTAGAGTAAAAATGAAAAGAAAGAAAGGTCGTTTAGAAACCACTAAGTAGTTTCTAGTCACTCTTAAGTAATTTTATATTTTGTTTTTTCAGAAACTATGAAGAAATATCTAGTGATAAATACATGTTGTTAAATGGGTCTGCTGTGATATCTTCCTTAAGATAGTTTATGTAGAAATTTCATTCTATATTAACCCTTCAAAAGTCTCCCCTTTCTTACTGCAATTATGATTCTTCCGTTGTTTTCCTCTGTATCTTCATTTTATCTCTTATACTTGCTATTTATATTTTTAACTGCTTCTGAACCCTCCCTCATACTTGGGGAGGAATAAAAAAACTCACATTTCAGTTTGTTGAATGTTGTACATTATAGTGTTTTGATGTTGCACATTCAGTTGGTACTTCTCTCAGACCATTACTGAGCATTGACATAGTCTTCTGTTACCACCTTTGTTTTTACTTAATAGTGATGGGATTGCTTTTCATGCTAGCTTCTTTTGTTGTTGCACAGGCTAGACATCAGAAGGTTGGAGAGAAACCTCTTCTTTCAGTTTCTACATTTGTCCAGGTAGATGTTTTACAGATTTCTATAATTGCCATACTGGCAGTATGGTCACTATAATATCTATCTTCATCATAGATTATATTTTCAAGGATAAATGACTTGACCTCATATTTCTTTTTTCCTTTTGTTTATACACATTTATCTCATTCTCATCTGTGGATTCTATTCTCTAGGATAAAAGAGTCCTATAATTGGTTAGATATAAAAGTATTTTTAAGTATCTCTTTTGCCTTCGGATAGTTTTTGTTTGTGATTGATACCATTAAAACATATTCCTAGAAAAAAAAAAATCCAATATATGTTGGCATGAGAAATTCTCTCTTGATTATAAGTAAACATATTACAGCTTCATGTTTGAACTAGTATGCTTCAAATTTTATTCCTTCATACATGGTTCTTTTCTGACCAACCTAGTCAAGTAAGAGAAATTGTTGCTCCCAACCTCTGATTTTTCAATTTCATGCTTTTTTAAGTTTATCATTGCCCTTAGTCGACCGAATTCTCATCCAAGCGTTCCGCTTTTTCCATGCAATAACTAAAAGTATCATTATTAATGCCCTTCAAAACTTATTCCCTAACAAAATAACTGCATATTTTTAAGGTTCTTAAATTGAGAAAGAACAAGAGTATTTCTAATAGATGTAATTTGTCTACTTATAAATGCTCCAAACATGTGATCTATCTATTTATATGAGTAGCACGTGTTGAGTCAGATTATGCTGTTCAATATTTACAAACCATTATAGAGTTTGAATATTTATAACGGGCAGATATAATATTTGGTGACCATCCTAAATGCATCTAGTATTTTATATGTGTTCTGTATGGTGTGATAATTATGCCATCTATTGTCAAATTATTTAATGCTTTTCATTTGCAGGCAGCTCGTAATAATGCCCTTCTCGCTATTCCTGCTTTTCTCTATGCCATCAACAACTACCTAAAGTTTATTATGCAGGTAAGTGTTTGTTAAATCTCAGATCCTCTTGACTTAATCAGTGAAGTACTCTTCATGGAACTCTATGTAATATCTTCCTTTTATCTGTCTATGCAGTTATACTTCAATCCGGCAACTGTAAAAATGTTGAGCAACCTGAAGGTATTATCGCTTTCTGATATCCAATTGATTTAGTCACAATTAATGGGTTCAAATCTAATATTTGTTATATTACGTTAACTGAGCTTGGGATGCTTTCAGATCATTGTATAATAACTATTGAAAATATTTTTTATTTTTTCACATTCATAGTAGAAAAGTTAGGAAGGGCGGCACTGCACTGACAGCATGTAAGGAAGTGCTGTTGCGCCTCCTTTTTGTCTTCCAAACAGCATCACACCTCATGCTGTAATGCTGTATAATTCGTAAAATCAGAAAAACATAGTAACTGACTAAGTGTTTCATGTTGTGCAAACATCTGTAGGTTTTGGTAATAGCAGTCCTCTTGAAGGTTGTAATGAGAAGGCGGTTTTCTGTAATACAGGCAAGTGTGAATTTTATAGTGTCATTCAACAATATTTATTTATTCTTGAGTAAGGATGAGTCGTTTTGGCTTTCTGTTTAACCAAAACTTGCTCTCATATGAATTCTAATGCTTTGTAATTCTCTTTATATTTGTTTACAACATTTGCTTTCTTGTTCTTTTTGTATATTAGTGGGAGGCTCTTGCTCTCTTGCTTATCGGTATTAGCGTCAATCAGCTCCGCTCCCTACCTGAGGGTTCTACAGCACTTGGTCTTCCAGTAACAACAATTGCATACATATATACATTGGTTTTTGTAAGTCTTGCCTACTAACACTTTTCCTATATATTTTCTAAATAAAAATATGGAGCGCTGGGTAGAAGGAGTAATCTGTATAATAGTTCATTTGCTTAGATCTGATTGAAAATTGTTGACTTTCCTATGAGCGCTGTGTATTTTTCTTAACATGTCATGGGTTTACCTTCGTGCTTTGAAATTGCAGGTAACAGTGCCATCACTAGCCTCTGTTTACAATGAGTATGCTTTAAAAAGCCAGTTCGATACGAGCATCTATCTTCAGGTGACTGCTTAGAATAAATCCATTTTTTGCTATCTAAAGTTCTTCTTCTGCTTGCACGATGTCTATTCTTTTATTTACAATGATTCATCTTGTTACTTCCCCTCCCTTCAGTTTCTGCAAAATTTAGTTGATGACAAAGTTGTTTTACTTTACATGCCAAAATTTTTTGTATTTTAATAAAATCTTATTTTCCTATCACATCCTGCAGAATTTATTTCTATATGGTTATGGTGCTTTGTTCAACTTCCTTGGCATCGTAGTTACTGCCATCTTCAAAGGTATTTCATCTTGTGTCAGCACTTCAGTGTCTGTTGCAGAGTTTTTCACAGCTCGAAGCATTTGCATGTAAAATAGCTATAGCCATGTTGACATAATTGTACTGGTTAAATTCATCCTATACAATTTCTTAGGAAATCAATGATGTATGCTTATGTGCTTAAAATATCTAGAAAGGCTAAATTAGAAAAACTTCGCCTTCATTTTATCTATTGTGGGTTGTTGGAAAGAGCGGAAAGTGCAGGGAAGGTTTTTGAAATTTCGTCTGTTAGAAACTGCTTTTACATTATTATCCTATCCCGATTAGCATTTATTGTTTTCTGTACCCAAAAGATGTAAGACTTGGATGTGCAACTTACCTCTGATAATAATCTTTTCACGTTGATATTCATAATACATTTATAATTCAACTTGATTGATTGGATATGTAGATTATAATGAATTCTACAACGGAAACTAAATGTACCTTGTGGTCTTACCAAAGCTCTTGAGTCACCTTTTTTTCTGTTTTCTTGAGAAAAGCTCTTTAGTTACATTACTGTAACAACTTTCTCATAATCTGTTCATTGTAGTGGTTGCCTTATTATAATAAAATGTCTGGTCGATTTTTCTTGCATATTTGCAGGACCCGATAGCTTTGACATTCTTCAGGGGCATTCTAGGGCTACACTGTTTCTCATATGTAATAATGCAGCACAGGGCATTCTTTCTTCATTCTTTTTCAAATATGCAGGTAATGAAAGGTTTACATTGTCAGTCATTGATCTGTTCATCTCGTCTACTGAGAAGAACCTTCAGTTGTATTCAATATTACCTAATGATTGGTCTAAATTACATTCACAGATACAATTTTAAAGAAGTACTCGTCAACTGTTGCCACGATTTTTACTGGCATAGCATCGGCAGCGTTGTTTGGGCATACTTTGACCATGAATTTTATCCTGGGAATCTCAATAGTGTTTATATCGATGCACCAGGTTATACCTGTTTTCTTTTCTTTTTTCTTCTCATTATACTTTTTTAAGTTTTTTCTTCCCTAGTTTTGTTTCACTGATTTGTAAACATCCACAGTTCTTTTCTCCGCTTGCCAAAGTAAAAGATGACAAACCACTTGGAACTCTAGAAATGCTTGATGCTCAAAATCATCGGTGAGTGTGCTGTTTAACCGAATCACCATATATATTTTTTTTCTTGGTGTTTCTGTGGGCTTGTCTTGTTCATCTGATATCATGTTCTCAAATGCGCTTTGACATGTTCACCCATTTTTCAGGTCAAAGGAATCATCTTTTATAAATATGACTGCTGGCGCAGCTGAGGATGTAATTGTCACACGCTATTAATTTTACCTATAATATATGCTGTTCTCTTTTTAAATGATTAGGACCTCAAACTTTTCTTTATTGGCAATTGCAGGCTAGCCACCGAGTTGGAACTGATGAGAGACAACCTCTTTTGCCTACATGATGTTATTTTCTTTTCAAGGCATGACCCTAATCCTTGCTGTTTTCTTCTTGTTTCTCTTAGGAAATTCTGATTCTTGAGATACCTTCCAGTCAAAATGTAGCAAACATCATCATTTGGCACATTTAGCACATTTATAGGAGTCCATTAACTAGAATGTTCCACTTAAGGACCAGCTGGAGAGACAGATCAAAATACAGAACAAGGGATGGATGCCCCCCCTAACTTGTCAAATGTTAAAGGGGCCTTGGGGATGCTTCAACTTTATTAAGCCTAAAATTTTACTTGGCAGAAGCTATGCGCGTTGTAAAGAAATGTAAATCTAGAGCAATTGGGTGAACCACAATGTTAAAGTGAGCTTCCGGGCTCCGAAAGCAAAAGCTCCATTTTGGAAGCTGGCAGCCATGTTGAGAGAAGAACTGCCAGAACAGGCCCTTACTACTTCTATTGTTTTTCATCCCTTGCTATGTATTTAGTTCTCCATCCTATTTTTTCTCTGTTTAAGTGAAATTTAACTGCCTCAAATAACGATATAGCATGTACTTATTTGCAATCTCCTCTTCCTGCGCAGGTACATTTTAGAGGAAATTTTTTTCATTGATGACACACCGTCGAAGAGACACTCTAAAGTAGATTAAATAAACTACTCTCTAGAGGCAAAGCAGCCATGTTTGTATACGCAACGGATAAAGTAGAGAAAAGTGAAGCATTTGAATGAGAGCAGGCAGGGCATTCGAATTCGAACATCGCTCAGTAGGCTTCTCTTGTTATGTCTCAAAATCCATAGCAATTTAGTGATACTTCATACTAGAAACTGCGCACCACCCCCAACCCTTCCATCCCCATTTCCTCTTATGGTATTCTTTTCCGTTTTCTAAATTTCTCAACCATTGGAAATTCTTTGTTCTAATTTAGTTTCATTTTTGTTTTGTAAAAACATCTGGACGCGCTTTACATATATTCTTTTTGTGTGTCGAAATAAACTAGATAAATTCTTTTTGTCTCCGGAAATTTGTTGGGCTTTTGTATAACAGGCTATGATGCCGAGAGAAACAGGCAAAAATGCAATCAATAAAAGAATCCGAAGCTCAGGAAGAACTTTAATACTTACGATTTCTTCGTAATCTTTCTTTTGAGTTGGCTTATAAAAATGCATTATCAATTTCTTTTATTGGGATTTAGTATTGTGATCTTGTTTCTGGTGATATTTTTGAATAGAATTTTTTTGTTTTTTATTATCTACTTGGTACGTTTCATGTGGAGCTGGAGTGCAGCTGAAGAATGGGTTTAAAGGCCCAAGCCCATGCCTCCACAGGCCTCGGGCCTCACGGGCAGAGCCTCAGGCTTATTAAATATTGGTACAATTTTATAAAATTTTAATGTGTTGTAAATTTTATAATTTTAATAGTAAATGTCACAACAAATTGTTATAAAGCTACACCACCACTCTACTACAGAGAAACATCTAATTATAAGCAAATACGATTGCTTATTTGCCTCTTACTGCTCCCTGTGTAAGTAAGGCGAAGACCGAAGACATTTTGCATATTTTTTGCAGATGTCACTACTCTGCCTGGGTTTGGCAAGTCTCCACATGTATAAAGTCTGACTACATATATTATCAATAATACCAATCTTTTGGTAATATTGAATTTTTGACTGTTAGATTTATCTTTGATCATTTTCATTCGTTAGATTATACTATTTAATCAATTACCCAGTCAATTCTAGAGAATTATTATCATCCTAACCGCACATCCTTTCATCCAATGGTCGAAAACTTAATAGCATCGATTGCTTGATATGTGCTCTAGGGTTGAGTGGGTGGTTAATTGAATAATATAATATAACGAGGTAATAATAAAAAGAGATAAATCTAGCAATGAAAAACTTGATAGCGATAAATGTTTCGTGCTATCGATAGTATCTGACAGGACTATATATATATATATATATATATATAGTCACATTTGCTATCTTATCGATAGCCATGGCTTATTTCGATGCTATCGAGTTCTATTATTAGAACCACCCACTCAACCCTAGGGGGCCAACGTCATCCTAACCGTTCGTTTTTTTCATTAAAGACCTTGAAAATCTAACAAACGTTGGAGGTGCTATTGATAGTATACGACCTAGTTCTATATATATATATATATATATATATATATATATATATATATATATATATATATATATATATATATATATATATATATATATATATGGCTTATGCTATCAATAGACGAAGCATTTGGTGCTATCAAAGTTTTCCGATTAGATCCACATCTTTGATCATTTTCATCCCGTTAGATTATACTATTCAACCAACCACCCACTCAACCCTAGGGGGCCCACATCATCCTAACCGTTCATTTTTTCATCCAAGGGTGAAAATCTAATAGCACCAAACGATTGGTGCTATTGATAGTATACCTAGGTCTATATATATATATATATATATATATATATATATATATATATATATATATATATAGAGTCTATGGTGTAAAAGCACCCAAGCATTTGGTGCTTGTGAATTTTTTACCGTTAGATCTACACCTTTGATCATTTTCACCCGTTAGATTATACTATTCAATCAACCACATTAATCCACACACACACACACACACACACACACACACACACACACACACACACACACACACACACACACACACACACACACACACACACACACACACACACACACACACACACACACACACAACACGTCTCATATCGATCATTATAATTACAAATTTTGAAACCCTTTGATCATTAGGCAAAATGATGTCGAAAAAATTTGAAATTTGATTTCTAAATACTTCAAATGGTATAGATCATGTTCAACAAGATCGATCGTCGATTTGGAGACTTCATCATCAAAAATAAATGAGTGACACCTATTTACTTATCGATAGTATTCTCTCTCTCTCTCTCTCTCTCTTATATATATATATATATATATATATATATATATATATATATATATATATATATATATATATATATATATAGCTTTCAACAGCCTTGCGCCGAGATTCTAATCCACTTTGGGCACAACAATAAAGTTGAACCTTTATTTATAGGTCATTTAGAAATGGATAAATATATATTTTTTTAAATCATCTTTTCCCCTCTATTGATACCTCTTATTCTAATTTTTTTGTCAAAAAACTTAAAGTTATTGTAGATAGTTAACTGAAATATTATGTCAAAAAAAAATTCAATGGTTCTATTACCCGCTAATTATCAGTTGTTTTAATGCTAATTTTTTTCTACGAAATGATTAAGTCCATTAAATTTAATGCAATTACTAACATGTTCAATACAATCTTTAATTAGTTTAATAAAACCACTCAAATTAAAAAGATGGTGCCAATAAAAAAAAAATGAAGTCGAGGGTGCCGTTCCCAAAAATATTAATGTATTTTTTTCTTCATCTATAATTTTCGTGTCACGTCAATCAGAGGATTATTTAGCATGTTGGGAGTTTAAATTTTAGCTTACATTTTTTGAAATGTTAGAGTTGGAACCATTTATTTCTTGGGGCCTTTTTATAAAATGAACCTCCACAAGTTTGAAATTTGAAATTTGAAACATTAAAATTTTATTAAAATGATTCTGTTAAAATTAATCATTTTTTATTAGGTTCTTTTGCGTGAGTTGCAATTTTTGGTAACGACGTGAATCATTTACCGTCTTCATATATATATATATAATGAAGACGATGAACCATTCACCGCCTTCATAATATATATATATATATATATATATATATGAAAGCGGTGAATGATTCACCGCCTTTAGTAACACACTCCAAATTAATCAAAATTTGTTTAAGTTCGAAGTGGAACACGAGATAAGACGGTGAATGATTCACTTCATTTACCGTTTTTATAGTAAAATTTTGATGTTGCGTTCACGTGACGAAAGAAGGATTAGTTTTTCAAATAAAACTTTGACAGAATTATTTTGTCAATTTCGAATTTTTAGATAGTCATTTCATAAAAAAGCCTGATTTCTTGGGTAATGGTATCTCATTCTCTCGGGAGGATCTTCGAATAAAAGAGCTACAGACACCTTGAAATAAATAAATACACAAATAAATAAATAAATAAAATAAAGGACGTTAGCGGTGAAACGAGTTTAAATTTGGTCCACAAAATCCTACACTTTGAGAGGACAAAATCAAGTTTTTTTTTTTTTTTTTTTAAAAAATAAAAAAGGGATAAATTAATACAGCTCTAAAGCGAATGATCTTTTGTACGTTAATTTCTAGATCCGAATCCGATTCTCTCTCTTAATTAATAGCCTCCACGTCGGGTTGAATATCGGGTCCAAAGCACCACCATTATGATAATAAACTTTGTTTAAAATCTTCTAACAAATCAGCTTAATACTAAAATAACTCTCTTTTATTAGAATCATTTTAACGGCCTAGGCTCAAAATTTAATTTTACATTCTTTGAATAGTCCCTCGGACAAAGTGTTTTATTCACTAACCACTTTTTTTTTTTTTGAGAAATAAGTAGCGAGCTACCTGCTTCATTCATTAAGTAAAATAAATTAGGCGTACAGAGATGGAAGCAGCTTAACAGACAACAAGTCAAAGGGACAAAAAAAGATGTGAGAAGAGGGTGATAAGGAAGAGTAAACCTGATGCTGCTTTATGTCAGCACGGTCTGGTCGTTCGTAAGAAGATTAACACGTTTCAGAGAACGGGCCGCGTAGATCGTAGTTGTCTGAAAAACGAAGTTGTTTCTGTCCCTCCAGACCACCAACCAGATCGCAGCTAGTAGAGTTAGACTTCGCATTCTTAACGATTCAACAGGAATAGCAGCTAAGTCCGCCCCAAGACTTCGAACATTACCAAGGTTGGTAGTAGGTATATCTAATCCATCCACACTGACGAATAGATCAGAGCAAGAGCAGATATCTGGTATTCTTATCTCGAGTTAGAGACGGGGACCGTAGCTTGAATTCTGCTTCCAACGTGAACGGGCACATTGCGCGCGTCGTAACTATCTATCTAGCTTGTTAAGTTTTCAATTTCAAAATTAGCAACCAAACATTTGGTAAACAAAATATTCACTACCTTTGTTAGGAAGAAAAGTTGAAACAAGCTTCAAGCTTATAGTCTACTCTTTTATTGCAAGGAGAAGCTCGTGTGATGATGATCTTTTCTAAAGAAAAATATCAGTGGTTTTTTTTTTTTTTTCCTTTCTCTTTGCCCACTGCTCAACTTTTGCATATGCTAAAGTTTAACTAAACAATCCTATAAGTATCTAGGTCATGTTTGGATGCTTGAATATTTTATTCGGCATATCTTTTCAATTTACTCAAAGAGATTGTATATTTAGAAAATAAAAAGTGTGACCAAATATCTAGAAAGAAAAGCCATATCCAACTTTTAAACTATTTTTTCAAAATAAGATGATCCTGAAGATGTTATTCTGTTATTAAATTATAGATATTTCAGAAAGGAGAAATTTAACTCCTAACTTCTAAGCACACACAAGAGTTCTCGTTCTGAATAAATAAAATATTCTTGAATAATAACTTAGTCTAACATCCAAACAGGATTTTGAAGGTAGATGCCGACGCCCGCTAAACAATTATTCTAAATAAACTAGACCCCTAATCCCCTTTAGGGACATAGTGTGCACATTTCTCATGTCACCCTCCTCCCCTTAAAAAAAAAAAAGAAAAAAAGAGAGTTGTACGGACGATTCCAACGAGTTGTTTTATTGAAGGAATTAATCCTTACATTGCATCTGCATGCCTGAGTATGATTGAGATTTTCACTTTTATATTCATAAAGAAAACAGTATATGGATGAAGAATCCTAGAATAGTCGTTGGAGAATATTTGGCTCGATCTCTTCTTCTGCTGCTGCTGCTTCTGCTTCTCCTAAAAGCTTATTTTTTTTTAAGGTTCAAAATAAGCCACAAACTTTTCTCCTTGACTACAAGAGGACTATGCCACTATACAGTGCATCTCCAGTTTAAAAGCCACTTCCAGATAATGGCGGCTCCTCAAAGTTTCAAGATTGGTATGCCAAAGCTGCTTTTATTCTTCAGAGAGCTGGAGGCTGAAAAAGGAAAAGAGAAAGTAAGGGAACAAAGAGAGAAAATAAAAGAAAGAAAAAAGAAATGAGAGATCCAAGAAAACTAATTGCCCGCCGTACAAGGTTGTTTTCGTTTTCTCTCCGTTTCTCTTCTACTTCTTCGTCAAGTTTCAATTCAAACGAGAAAATGAACTTTATTTCCTATCGTTTTCTTCTTTTCTATTCTTTTCTCTCCGCCCATACAGCGCGTCAAAAGTAAATCATACCGCCTGTACTGGTCCCTCAACTTTAGCTATCATACTGAGCTCAGTAGGTACTCTGACATTCTAAACTTTTGAAAGTGTCCCACTTTAGTTCTTAGGAGAAAAAACACACAGGGTCTAAACTCTGTGCATCCATAGAGCTGTGCACGGCAAATTCAGTAATAATTGAAGGTCTAAACTCTTGAAAGTGTCTCACTTTAATTCTTAGGAGGAAAAACACAGGGTCTAAACTCTGCGCATCCATAGAGCTATGCACGGCAAATTCAGTAATAATTGAAGGTGCAAGCAATAACATTTTCTTAAAAAATATATATAACAAGAAGGATATATAGTTAAGTAAATTGAAGCACTTTCAAAAATTTAGGATGTTGAATGTCTAAAATAATTTAGGATGTCGGATGTCTAAAATAAAAACACGAGATCTAAAAATGAAATTTGGCTGGTAGGTACGGAAATTGCAATTTATACCTTGCTTTTATTCTCATAAAAGTCAATTTACAGGTGGTAGCATAACAATATGACAAGAGTTCCTAAAAGATGAGAACTTTTTCAAGTTACAGAGAGAATTTTGGAGATACATTCAACTATTGTAGTATTTTCATTTTTATTTCCAATAATTGATGCTAAAGTATTTGGATACATGCTAAATGTCATTTAATGTGCTTTAAAGTGTTTAAAATCTCAAGCAAACAAATTCGTATATTCATAAATTTTCTTATACAAAATGAACGCTGTACTTTAACGATCTTCTGAAAATAGAAGACAAAAGTTATAATCTAGAAACTAACAACTAACTGTAGTGGATTTTTAACTGCTTATTAGTATTGTTCTAAGCTATTAAATTAGCAAACTTCTTGGATTAATTGGTAAAATTTTCATCTTTATGCTCAAATATCTAATTTCAAGAAGTAATAAATATGAGTACATAAAGAAGTAGAGCCTTTTTATTAATTTTTATAAAGAAAGTAATTACATGGTAATTGTGATGGATATGCCAATCAATTCATCTTTTTTTATGAGCACCTTTAGGTTTGATAGATTTATTTCTCTTATTAAAACATGTGTAGCATAAATTTTCACAATAGATGCAAAGTAGAATAGTAATCAAACAAGCAATCTGTGTTACAATTGGTTGCTTTATGTATACATTTTTTTAATTTATGTTGGATTTACTCCATGCGGGGGCATTTTTATCTTTAGAGATTTCTTTTGACTCCGATTTTCACCATCTCTACCCAGTAAGAGATGCCCATGTGATGGACCCCTTTATTCTTAATCACTATGTTTATTAAGATAAAATCTACAAAAGTAGTTTCTAGATTCCACATCTCTACTTGCACCTAAATTTCTTCTTTTCCAAATTAAAAAGATAATACATTAACTTTAATTTATAATAAAGGATCTTTTCATTCCTTATGACAAATTGCTCACATTCAGTAACATGCTATGCATCACCAAGCTTTATATTGTAGAGTTTGGTAGAACATACCAATATTAGCCTACCATATAATGAACCTTCTTTTCGTTATTTCCCCAACTTTAGCTTGTGTGAAAAGCCTCTCTCTTTTTGACATAAAAAAGAAGCTTAGTTAGTTTCTTCACGCCATTGATTTGTTCTTTAGCTAAACAAGTGGATCTTTCCTAACAAATCATATTCCTCATCATAGTTATCACATTATTGTCATAGTGAAAATAATAAAATGCTTTGTCATTACAATGAAAAGAAATGAAAAACTAGAGCTAATTTATCATTGGTAAAGTTTGATGTTTTTTCCGTGACAATTACTTTTATGTTTGGTTGATATGATTGGCTCATTCTAGAAGTTGGTTTTACTCGCAGAGCTCCGATTGGAGCACGCTGAGAATTAGGCTAATCATCTAATAATTACAGCATATAGAAGTTTTAAAGAATCCCTTGAACAATGGCTTTGCTAGTTTTTTACCCAGATTTATTAGGATCACTGTGCTGATAGGTAGATATAATATTAGAACTAGTGATTGTCATTAGAGAATATATTGGTTGGTAACTTTTCTAGGAATGATTCTAGAAGGACCTATGTTGCTGCTTTAGGCTCTCGGCATGCAAATCTTATGCACCCAGAGTGTTGATGTAACAATATATTAGGGTATGAGAATCCATGACTCTGGTGATTAAAGTTGTAAGAAAGAAGAAAAAGCTACCAGAAGAATATGAAGATCAAATACCTACTAAGTGCCCGCATTCACTGAATGCACATTGCTCAATTCCATTGGCTTGTTCCGCGTTAAGGAACTTTCGCCTTCACCTCTATGCACACCTCTCTTTACGTCTCATTCGAAGAGGCTTAGGTGTCTACAACAATCATTGGCTCAGCAGTGTTACTATATCCTGAGCATCAAAGAACAACAAGAAATTATCCTCTCTCCTCAGACTTGACGGATAAGAAATTTCTGTACATATTCCTTACAACTTTTGAACTATTGTCATAGCTAAACTGCTTAATTTTCACATAGCAAGTCATAAAAAATACACAGGGTTTGAAGTAATCATTTAATTAGCAGCATCATATAGAGAAACAGCAAAGAAGTTTTGGAGAAGCATCAATTTAAAGCAGTCAATAATACAGGGAATGAACTTTTGGAGGACGAAGTGTTCGGAGTCCTAACAAGGCAAGGTGTATGGCAAATACAAAATCATTAGTTTTGTATAAAATAGGAAACCATTGCATTTAATCAGATGCTTCAGGTGTACATTCTATCACTGCATGTATGGTACATGAATAATTCTCATGGACAGCATCATATTAGAGCTTAATATATATCTTACTCTCGACTATTTTGTATCTTACTCTCGACTATTTTGTTCTTTGTTTCAAAGAATATATCCAATAAGAACTTCATTCAGAGGAGAAAAAAAAAAGCAGTTCCACATGATTATTTAGTACAAGTGTATGCTTCAAGCATTGTGGTAGAATAGTAAAGAGATATTATTATTTACCTTTTTTTATTTCCTACTGTTATTAAGCTCTATTGCTAACTAAAGCAGTATACTTCATCTTGAGTTGGATCATGTTATTGACATCTGAAGAAGGCTTTGGTTAAAGTAAAGTTTTAAGGCAAGGCATAAGTACTGTTTGAATATTTGTACTTGTATCCACTCTTTCAGCTACTAACAGTAGCGGTATTCACATAAAATACCAAAAGCAAGGAGCGTCGGAATATATTTTCACCTATGAAAACAAGAGATTAATGACAAAAAGAATCTAATGCAGTGTGGCATTATACTATGTTATACTTAAAAGTTAGCAACTCCCTTCACCTGCTCTTACATCTAAACACGAATTCCAGCATGTGGAATTCTAGAAGACGGTGAACGATGAGCACACCGGTATTGACCACATCATTTGCTTCTAAAGCATCCCCTCCATCATGCACCTTAAGTGACATAAATTGTTGTATCTTTGAACTAAAGTTTACATAAACCCTTATTTGCATGTATCTTGACCATCACGATAACTTGATTTATCTTTCCTTCAACTATGCTTGTGCGAAAAGCCACTTTTATGTTCACATTAAGCTAGCACACAGATTCTTTCTTTCATCAACACCATTATGTCGAATCTCTTCTCCTTGTCACCTGTAGCTTCGCTTGATACAAAGTGCGGTATCCTATACTGCGACCACTCAAGTTGGAAAGCACAGAGAGAACGTCATGATAGAATCAAAGCGACCAAACTAATATCACATACTAGAACTTGATTGACTCTAAAGAATCTACCGCCCAAAAAGGGTGATTTACTTGCTCTGTTAGCAAAAAACTCCACCTGCTTGAGAGCACGGCCATTTGCAGTTTGTCTGTTACGACTGTTAGGCATTCCCATAGAAGGCAGGTCAAAAGGAAATCCACTTTTTAAACCGCAATATGCATCATTCGTTCAATGGTTCCAGATATAGAGAATAAGTGGCTGTGCTACATAAGATTTTATTCACCATGGTGGATTGGCTATCGCCCACTAACCCTTCAGAGACCCAACAGTTGCAGAGCTTGATACATTTTGAATGAAAGCAACACAAATTATTCTATATACAAGAAAGTAGATTCCATGGACTCAGGAGAATTAGAGCATAATTTTTTGGACTGGATGCCTAAATCATTTAGCTTGTGTGTATATATATAGGGTACCTCCCTCTATCATTTCATCAAGCACAAAGTAAGAGACATTTTGAGTTTCTCACTGACCTCTAGTGCTCTTGCTTATTGGATCACTTATATCAGTACCCTTCAGTTAATCATGTCGAGGGATCCGCTTGTTGTTGGACATGTGGTTGGCGATGTTTTGGACCCTTTTGTGAAGACTGCATCACTGAGGGTGTTCTATAGCAACCGGGAGCTGACAAATGGGTCCGAGCTCAAGCCGTCACAGGTAGCGAATGAGCCACGGATTGAAATTGGAGGGCGTGATATCAGGACCTTTTACACACTTGTAAGTCCTAAACACTCTCTTATATATAACTCGGTTCACTAATTTAGCTCATCATAAGAATGAAACCAGATTGAGTCTAACTAATCTTTTATCAAATTCCAAGTCAAATTTAGTATAATCCAAGGCTCACTACCAGAGCTGACCAAGTCAAGTCCATTTATTTAAAGTAGCTCTCCCACTCAGAAACAACAGCAACAAGCACAGAATCTTGACTGCCAAGTTGAAGTCTTTGCATAAGCTTTTAGGTTTTCTTTCGGCTGATAAGACCATTTGACTTTCCATTTTCTAATTCTAGAATCGTACATTTAATTAAAAAGATTTGATCTTTGTCTCTTATAGAGTGAGCCCGCAACCATCAGGTACCGATGGCGATGAGTTGATAAAAGAGGAATTTATTCCATAGTTCTGTGGGGCCCTAATAATTCTACTAATCAGTTCTAATGATGGAGAAAAGGGGTAGTAGTAGTTTGATCTAACAATCAAAAAGGTTGAACTAATTGGCAGTTAATAGCATTTTCTGGCCATCAACTTATTTTGGTTCGCCCCCTTAGTTATATAATATGCACTGGAAATAATGTTAAAACCCTTCTAAGAAAGAAAAAATTACAGCAATAGCATTATTTACCAGAGAATTACACACATCGTATGCGGTTACTGTTTCATCTAATACATTAAAATGTAGCCCATGACATTTATTTTCACAAAACAAGTTCAGCTCTATCATCATCCGATGGGTGCTTAATTAATGCTTATAACCATCTCTCTCTAGGTGATGGTGGACCCTGACTCACCAAGCCCTAGCAATCCAACCAAAAGGGAGTATCTTCATTGGTAAGCTCCAACAATTCATCATGCCACATGATGCTAATTTATATAACTTAATTTTCTACTTACTGGAGAAGCGAAATTTATATTAACGCCAACTAATTGATTCTCTGTGTGATATAGGTTGGTGACAGACATACCAGAAACAACTAACGCCACTTATGGTGAGTCATGATAACACTATTTCTAAATCTATACATTAGTTGCTTAGCGTATCAAATAATTTTGGATTAGGTTTAACCAAAAAAAAAAAAAAAACAACGATCGCGAATTTGAATTAGTGAAGGCTCTTTTCCGGTACCAGATTACATATTGATCATGTGCTTCAGGGAATGAAGTCGTCTGCTACGAAAGCCCCCGTCCAACTGCCGGGATTCACCGCTTCGTGTTCGTGTTATTCCGCCAATCAGAGCGACAAACCGTGCACGTACCGGGGTGGAGATCAAACTTCAACATGAGGGACTTTGCAGCATATTACAACCTCGGGCCGCCCGTGGCCGCTGTGTTCTTTAACTGCCAAAGGGAGAATGGCTGTGGTGGGAGAAGGTATATGAAATAACAACTGAGATAGTTACTTACATACCTTTTACACTATGAGCAAGGAGCAATAACACAATAAAGAAGTATTTTATACATGCAAGCACACGGAATAAGAAAAATAACTAATAACTTCGATATGTAGTTAGTTTTATGCTATAGGTAAGGGATGGCGCGCAATCTAAAGATTCTTTTTTCTTTTAAAGGATGGCCATTCATGTTTATCAGCACAATTTCCTTTAGAATATGAGATCAAGAGAAAGATTAATAATACGTTTAGATCTGCTTAGGAGAATCTTAGGCAAAGTACAAAGGAAATCATCAAGTTGTTTGTCGACTTGTCTACGGACCAAACCAATTAACTAACTATTCTATGCACCCTGAAATACCGGAAGATTTTCTAATCAAGGGACATTCTACTATCTTCAACTTTGTATACATGTTCTGGAGACCGCCTAGATTGCATTAACTTGCTAGTTTTTATGAAACCGATACAAATCAAATTCACCGCATAGCTATTCCTCAGGCTTCGTGTATGACATGTTACATTACATCAACAGCACACCTGAACAAATAAAATAGCAATTCAAAGCACTACATTCAACTAGATCTCATTTCAATTCCTTTAGTTCGCGGAATTCTCTGTTAGAGGTTCCTAATTGAGAAAGTTAGAGAAGGACTGAAGAGTCTTTGTTCCATGATGACAGGTACCAGCCTGGAAGCGGATGGAACTAATGATCGGTTTCGGCGTTCCGAACAAATTAACGTTGTCAGCAGCAACTACAATCGGAGATTGAGGAATTAATATACGCGTCCTGTTAAAGAATATAGTAATCAGGATGACTTATCATATGACCTATGTACAAGAAACTATTGACATAACATTTCAATAAATGTTGAATGTTATAATCTGTATGTACAAGTTCCTATTTACAAAGTTTGTGTTGAGGCTGTAGATTCCCTGTTATAAACAACAACAAAAAAAAAAAAAGAAAGTAAGAAAGAGGGAATCAAATCTCAGTATTGTCAAAATCTTGCATCTAAGAAACGAAGATCGTCTCTACTATGCAATGTAATATGCAGGTTTGCTACATTACATCAGAGTCATTTGCTTTACTAATTACTACTACTAATAATACCTCACACCAAAGAACCCATTCAACAAATATGCTGGTATATCAGTATATATTTCACATGGGTAATTCATCAAACAGTTTACCTGCATATTCGAGCAAACTCCCTAAAGATGATACAGGTCGTTTCAAACGTAGAGATCGCCAAAAACCTAAAAAAAAACCGTAGAGGTCGCCAAAAAACCAAAAAAAAAAAACCCTACACGTTTTTAGGATTTCTCGATCGAGTGGAATGTGCGTTTATAGGAAGGGGTTTGAGCGTCCTTTTGTCTTGGCCAGTACCAATACTTTTCGGTGCTCAAAACTTGTATATTTTTTAAATTTTCACTTCAGAAAAAATTGATTTGCGAGATTAAAAGTGATGAATGGTATATAACTCCGCTCAACTGTTGTACTCTTTTTAGGGATAAAAGTTAAGTGAGAACTCGCCAACAAAGCTTAGTCGAGAAACCCTCGATCACGTGTTAGTTTTTTCCTTATCCATTTTAATACTAAAATAAAAAAAGTGATCTACAGAGGAAAGAAATATAATCCTTGATGAAAAAACAAAACATATGATGACTTAACACCACTGTTTTTTCTAAATTTTTTTCTCTACCTTAGGAGCTCTATTGGACTTGGATTTGTACCTAGATTTTAGACCACAAAAAAATCTCGAAATTTTAACTAATATAAATACCTAGTTTCTGCTTTTAGAAATAACAAGTTATTCCCCAGATCGAGATCCAATTCGCACCATGCTGAAAGCAGATATTCGTGCAACCGCAGGTACATCTCTCTGCCGTCTCGAGAATAAAATGCGGCATTTACTAAACAGAATATACAAGTACATCAGTTCAATTCCCTGATTTCTGCCTTCGATTCGAAGAACTCTGACATTCAGAAGCATGTTCAGACAACAGATCAAATGCTTCCGCAGAAGGACAAATCATAAAACTGTCATGCATAAACCACATGACAGATGAGGGCGTAAGCCGAGATTCATTGATCGAAAGGCGAGCCTGCTGAAGATAAACTCTTTCTGTTATTGTGCTGAACTAAGCACCAAGAGAAAACAATTGAAAAGTAGAAGCATATGCTTTGGAGTAATAAAACAATAAGAATAGTACAAGTACTTGATATTTGGTGGTATTAACCCCCCAATTCACAGAAAGCTTCATTTACAGAGAAAACCTGAAAAGCCAAGCAATAAGCAGCTTATTAGAATCCTAGATGTGCGACCACCGCGCTACTTCTTATCGTCACCTCCAAATTGCGTAGAATTCCCATTCCAGAAAACGTTTCTGTCGCCAGATGGACCTTGGTCATCATCATGTCTAAGAGTGTGGATGTTGCTTCCAAATGGTCTATTCGACGTTCTTCTCCTTAGGTTGCCGGTATTATTATCCGCAGCTGGCTGCGATGCTTCTCCTGGAAAACGGTTTAAATTGGTAGGATTTGGACCTATAAAAAGAATATCGAACTTGATAAAATTGCTCGAGAAGAGGAGCAATGAACGGATGTCAGAAATAAGTATTCCAAAGCTCATGCACAGAGTTCTGTCAGGTCAGAACATATCAAGACCTAAAGAAATTAAAGCAGTACAAAATAAAAAAAATAAGGATGTTTACATGTATATCGTTGCAAAACATCTGTCAGATTTTCTAGGGTTATTATATGTGAATATTCAAACTGTTTAGGGGTATATATATTCAATTTTGTGAGCTTTTGATCGTAAGGTAAATGATTTTGAAAAATTACAAAATTTATTTTCTAGAAGTTTTAAATACTCTAGATCATATTTAACGGAGGGCTACTATACTATTATGAGTAGTAGAGCCCTACTACTCATAAGTTGTTTTCGATGATAGAGCTTCCGAATCGACGATCCACTCCGTTAAATATGATCTAGGGCTATTATACTATTATGAGTAGTAGAGCCCTACTACTCATAAGTTGTTTTCGATGATAGAGCTTCCGAATCGACGATCCACTCCGTTAAATATGATCTAGAGTATTTAAAACTTCTAGAAAATAAATTTCGTAAATTTTCAAAATCATAATAAAGTCCATCAAATGGGCATAAAATGAACGGCCGAAATCGAACGATGTCCTAAAAATAGATGATCGGATCCTTCAATTTAAGATCGGAGTTATTGATCTTTATCTAGGTAGTGAATAGAATTTTCTATCAAAAATTCAACCTATTTCAATTCTTTTACACCGTTAAACTACCAAGTATCCATATCGGCCGTTAAAAATTGTCAATTTTGTGAGCTTTTGATCGTAAGGTAAATGATTTTGAAAAATTACGAAATTTATTTTCTAGAAGTTTTAAATACTCTAGATCTTATTATATGTGAATATTCAAACTGTTTAGGGGTATATATATATATATATATATATATATATATATATATATATATATATATCCCTCAAGAAAACTATATAACTGACAAGCATTGGTTATGAGTAGGAAGAGAATTGAGTGATCAGCACTTACGATATTGCCACGAGCCATCATTTGCTCCTGGTTCAGAGTTTGGTGAACTGGAATTCCCCCGGAAATAGGAGAGAGGATTAAAGTATGATAAAATCCTTTTAACATAACTAAAGTATCCCCCACTGCTGTCTTCTGTGTTGCTTCCATTCAGCATGTCATTACTAATAGGAGATGCTGATTGGCCCCTTGAGGGTCTCGTAGGTTGACGATGTGGAACAACAATTAATGCTTCTCGGCTTGCAAAGCCAAGTTCACATAATGTTCTGTCCATGTCTGTGTACAAAAAAAAATTCAGAAAAGATCCTATTAACACGTTGGTTGGAATTCACAATCAAATAAAGTAACATTACAAAGAGGAGCTCAAAAGGCATGCCATGACCCGCAATAAACAACAATTGCAAATGATTAGCATGCAAATATCACGAAATAAATAGAAACAATGAACATAAGGTAGTATGCAATATATTGATGAAGGACCAGAACTATCGAGATGTAAAGTCCAATTACCTTGTTCACTGAATAATTTCCGGGGATAAGGTACGGCCAGATCATATGAGCCAATCTCACTAATATTTCCATCTACGAAGTTCTTCACACCCCTTAGCATGTCTGCTTTTGTAAGCTTTGTCTGAAGGCTGGTACCATTTGGCAAGCGAATGCTAAGGTGGATATCATTTGACTTCACAACACTGGAACTCGTAGTTGATCCATCAATCTTTTTATCACGAGGGCGTTGTTTCTCTGCTCCAATTGCAGTCACCTCTGAAGAAGCTTCACCTTTTATACTCGCACTATCATCCGATTTAGACTTTTCTTGTGGTAAAGCTGGATAATCACCTTCATGAGGTGGCGAGACCCCTGCATCTCTAGGTTCACCAAGGACTTCATTATCTCCATTTCTAGCTGAGCCTGAATGTTCTCCTCCACTAATCTTGACATCTTTAACATCATCTGGTTGTGTGTGTGCTAACTCCATGGGCTTTGAATCTTTCTGACATATATTTGAAGTACATGACGAAATTATAGAAAAAGAAAGCCAAATTTACATATGAACACCAGCAACTACCAACAATTTCATTTTCATATTTACTATCCTAAAGTAAAAAATGTAATATATACCCTGATATACATCAGAAGTGTCTCGTGAATATCATAAATGCCCGTTTACCTTGGCAAAAATAGCACAAATACCCCCGAGTAAGGGGATTTATGGAAGAATCTGAATTTTCAATCTATAATATTTCAAACTTAGTGGGCCAGTTTAATTGCAAAAACATCTCATTCAACATCTCTCTCTTGTTTACTCAAGGGGCATGCTGTAATTGGCAGAGGAAGAGCATGAAAAGATGTCAACAACCATATAATCTATACAATCTGCAAATCATTTTCAGAATATTGCAAAATTATCTCGTAGGTGGAATGAATTATCCTTGAAAATCATTAATATGAGTACCTTGCAATGGCTAAATTGAACTCCTAAACTGGAATCCCGAAAGAAATTATTCACACTGCACAAGTTCGTTCTGACATCTAAAAACGGCTTAAGGGGCATATACAATTTTCAGTGATGTAACAAGGTATGACGGATATTGGGACTGAAAGAGAAGCAGAGATGTTATCAGGATAATAGAGCTTACTTCTTCAAGATTCTGCTCCACCAAGTTACCAGGATCAGCTAATGGTCTGATTTCAGGATCAGTTAATGGTCCGACTTCTGAATCTAGTGTGGTTTTGTCAGAAGTTATTGGAATATCTGAGCTGGATGAACTTGCTTCACTAGACGGAGCAATATTAGAAGAGGAATTGGCAGGTCCAGTATTTTTTGAAGCAAGAGCTGCTGTTAAAAATGTCTCCTGCAATTGGTAATTACCTTTCTGTAACTAAACACGGCAACAATAACAAAAAGACGATCTACAGTGCATAAAGCAGCAATAGAAAATATAGCATTCAGATGTTACAGTACCTGAAGATTGAGGGTAGCCCAAGCTCTCCCAATACCTTCCTTAAGATTTTCAGCAGTGATGTACCCTTCTGCGAATTCCAATGAATAGTTGGTGACAAAATATATGGGAATGATGCGTTAAGATTATTTGGTGTATCCTTACCATGATGCCAAAGCATAACACCATTGAGTCCAATAGCAGAGATACTTGGAATGGACTTTTGAGGGTCTGAGGCCCCAGTTAATTAAGGAAAACACTGGAAATTGGTATGACCATCAAATATAACTGGATACATCGAAGTAAACTACAAAAGTTCAAACCACAAGAAAAACTGAGAAATTTAAAAGAAAAACCAAAAGTTATCTGATTGGTGCATCAAGACATAAATCTTACGCTTGCACCAACTTTCTAAGATATCTATCCAACATATAAAAACAGCTCTTTATTTAGCTTCCATCCAAGCAAAAAAAAACGTTTAACTATTACAATCTACTATGGCTTCGTTTGGGATTACGGGGAGATTGCATTATGTGCGGTGAGAAAGTACGTTGGAAAAATACCCTGGTTGTTTCCGTACGTAATATTGCGTTTCGCATATCACAATGAGTCAGTTACGCTATATTTTCTGCGGTCTCACCGGAGAACGCAAAAGCATATTCCTATATGCTTTTTCCACAACTCCATTTTATCTAATAGCGTTAGATAGGCCTCGATACCAAACTAAGCCTATGTTCTGAACTACAAAAGAGTAAGTGTGACCAAAAATCAATATCAATCTTGCAACCTAAATCAGGATATCAGTTCAAACACCAGAATTTCATGAAGATCAATGATGGAACATCTCAACAAATAGCGTTATTTTGAATCCTCAACAAAATGAGAGCAGTCGCTAAACTTCAAACTCATTGACAGTTGAGCTCAACTGGAACACACTCAACTACAAGATATCCATTGAACAAATTGTCCACAAGGCACATAAGACAAGTCAGTCACATGCCCAAAAGCCAAAAGCACCTAACTGCCAAGTTAACACGTTCAATGAGCTTGTCATAGTTCAACCGAATACCGACTGCACACTTTAAATTCAGAGAAATTAGAAATCAACTAAGAGAGGATACAAATGGCTGAAAATTGTGATGCCTCAACATTTCCTTGCATGAGATGCAGGAAGATACAACACCTTGATATGATTTCCGCTACCTGAAAATGATACATGAACCTGTTAGAAACTAATATATGATAGTATAGATTATGGAATAAGACAAGTCATACAGGCAATATGATTTCACTTACACGCTGATCCACCCATGTTGACTGTTCCAAGAGGGCTGAATTTTCATCCTCGCCTGAACGTACAGGAGAAATCACGCGAATTACAGTAGATAATAGAAATAGCACACGAAGATAGCTCATCCTGAACGTGGGTGAATCAGAAGCTAGTAGAATTCTTCAACTTGTAAAATAAATGTGAATAGGACTTTTTCGAACATTTTTTCTCACTTGATAACTGATAAAATATTAAGAAGCAGAAAAGGATGAAGCCACAAGAAAGGAAGATTAACAATTTATCAAAAAGAAATTCAGATTATCGATAATGTTGAACACAAATATTTCCAACTTATATATAAACCCTCAGTAGCCCACAAGCCATTGTTGAATTTAAGCTGCTTGTCAGGATCTTATTTTCAACAAACACACTCAAAGCGTATAAATAAGTTCAGAAAAGCTTGAGAGCAACCTAGAAATGCAATAAAAAAACATCTATATCATTTTTTTTTACGTCAAAAAATGTGTACTGGTTTATGAAATAAAGATGATTACAGATTCCTTGATGGGCTATAGTGTGAGGCAGAAGAACTAAAAGAAAACTAATGTAATTGAAACGGGAGAAGAACGTAATAAATAAATTCACCAGATATATAGACTACAAAGAGTTTCTTCTGCCTCCTTGCTTCATTAATTGCATCCGGAATGGAACCTTTGTATGTCAAAGAGTAAGTGGGCCTCTCCATCTGAGTTAATCAAAAGATAAGACAAAAAAAGAAAAAGAAAAAAAGATTCAGGCCAAGAACTATTGTAAGATCTCCTCAATTAAGTAATGTGTGACAAGGTAGTCAAGTACCATATCAATGTTGATGTGCCAAAATGGTAATCTAGTGACGACGAACAAACACACACGGGAAACTACGAGTAAAACATATACAGCTTGGCACTACTTGTAATGAAACTTTTGCATGAAAAAATTATTGCTTATTGAACTTAGATTCCCTCCTTGCCTTTCTTTTGACAAACAAGTATGTATCTTTCTTTCAATTGTAGTATAGTTACTGTTCCTACACATACAATTGTAAAAATTAGCTGAATAGCTTTCTCAATTAGAGCAGTTCCCCAATGTTGAGAAGGCCCATAGATGAAGTCAAAAAACTTCATGCCCCGAAAAGGCAGAAACGGCAGAAATTAACCACCTTTACTCATCTTAAGCCCATAACATCCCGTAGAAAACCTCTATAGATCTCTCTACACATCGTAAGAACCAAAATAAAGTACAAACATTATATGTTCCACGAGATCCCAAATGGGCAAATCAAAATTAAACAGAGAAATTGGAGCCGTATAAGAGAGAAACCGCCGACGATTTCGTTACCGAACCCAAAACCTCGATAAGGTTTTACTCCGATACAAAATTCGGATAACTCGATTGGGGATTAGAAGTTTGGGAGAGGAGAAGAGATTCGTACCTTCGAAGAATTAGGGTTTCTGAGAGAGAGAGAAGTATGAGTCGGCGATGATCAAAGTTTTTCTCTCTTTTTTTTTTTTTTTCTTTTATCACCGGGCGGTTTTTTTTTTTTTTTTTTAATCCTCTTTTAGGTTCGGTTCAGTTATAGCGCACACGGGTTAGATATCATATGGATCAACGGATACGGGTTGCACGTGCGAGACACGTGCGTTGCATCTAATAGTAATGGAGTTCGGGAAAAACACATGGAGACCCCTTGATTTATACCAGTTTGTAAAATGAGCCCTTAACGTTATTTAATTAAAAAATATTAATCAAACCTAATAATTTCAGTCTCTTAATATATAATAAACAAAAAATTGAATAATTAATGAACAATCGCTAATAATATTATTAAATCAAATAAAAATTTCATGATTTTTCAACTAATTATAAAAATCTAAATAACAAATGGAGATTAATATAGCATCAATAAAAAAAGGAAAACGCTAAGTGCACAACCCGGTTGGGTTGTACATCCTACAACCCAATCGGCGAACGGTCTGGATTAAATTAACAGAATAGTAGCCTTTAATCCCACCCTCTTTTAATTTTTTACCTACCGGTCAACTTTTCTTTCTCTCTGGGTGTTCCTTTTAACATTTATAACTGTCTGGTATATCGTCCCATTTCGTGCTAGAGCCAAAGCTAAGCCTTCTATTTAACAATGGCCAAATAAATATGCCAGCTATATGGGTGTTCCTTTTAACATTTCTAATCGTACCGAGAATCGATATAATCGTTCAATTTCGCTAGAGCCGCAAAAGCTAAGCCTTCTATTTAACAATGGCCAAATAAATATGCCACTATATGGGTGTTCCTTTTAATCGAGGAGTGTATAATCGGCCCATTTCAGCTACAATCGCAAAAGTCGTAGCCCTATATAGCAATGGCCATTCATTTGAGGCAGCTATATAGGTGTTCCTTTTAACATTACAGCTGTACCGTGGAGTGTTATAACTGTTCCATATCAGGCTACAGCTGCAAAAGCTGTAGCCCTATATAGCAATGGCCATTCATTTGAGGCAGCTATATAGGTGTTCCTTTTAATATTATAGCTGTACCGTGGAGTGGTATAAATATTCCATATCAGACTACAGCTGCAAAAGCTGTAGCCCTACTCTATAGCAATGGCCATTAAAACTGTGCACATTTAAAATTTAAATACACTATGTTAATTTTAAAAATATAAAATTTTCATTACAAAATTTCCATTACAACTAGGGATTCGAGAAACCCTAACAACCACAATCCGGAGCCGAAGAAGAGAGGTGACGGGGGGTGAAAGACAAGAGAGTTTTCATCTCGTCGAAGAAGAGGGCGAATCCATCGGCGGCAGCGTGAGCAAGAGGGTGTTGGTAGAGGCCGAGGGAGTCGCGGAGGTCGAGTATGGCGTCTGAAAAAGGGGGGAAAGGAGATGAGAGGAGAGAGATGAAAAATGGGGGGAAAGGAGATAAGAGGAGAGAGATAAAAAGGGGGGGAAAGGAGATGAGAGGAGAGAGATGAAAAAGGGGGGGAAAGGGTATAAACAATATGATGAGAGTGAGGATATCACTGTAATTTTAGATGTAGAATAGCAGCCATTGGATACAAAGTTGTAAGATGTATACCAGTAGCATTACTCAAAAAAAAAATACCGAGTTGAGGGGTTTGTTTCACAATTACTTATAGTTGAGGGTCTTCCGTACAACAACACGTGAGAGAGAGGTTCCATATGGGCCCATTAAAGCCCAATTATGAATTGAGATCGGCCCATTGTGGCCCCAATTCGATATAATCGGGGCCCAATTTCATGTTCTAAACTTCTAATATCCCACCCCTTCTTCCTCCTCCTCGAACCCTAGCGCTCTCGTCGACGATTCTCGGGGAGTCTTAAACCAAATTTTTGAGGTGATGTATCCTTTTCCTCTCTCTCATCACTCATAGAATATAAGAGATTTTTGAGATGGACTTTTGTTTTTGTTTTTATTTTTTTGAAGCAGATGATGATGATGATGATGATGATTATCCTTTTTCTTAATTTTAGCTTGGTTCAAGCTCTACTGAGCTTTAATTGGAGCTTAATTCTCGTAGAATTAGCTGATGAGATAGCAGATGAGAGATAAAAGAGTTTAGAATTAGCTCTGATATCATGTTATTCAAAAGATCGATCAAGCCGATAGGAAACGGCCTAGAGTTTAATCAAACATATTCAATCTAGTTAGGTGATATACTCATGTGAAAGTGAAATAGTGGTTAGTCGAGAATGCGGAAATGTGCTTGTGTTCAAAGAACAATCTACTCGACCTGAGAAATTTTCCTGCTTTTTCGAGCCTAACACTACGCGAAGATCGAGGTACATGATAAGCTTGATTAGTTTGACAGCTCTACCTAATGCTGAGGCCTTGAAATTGGAATCCTATGTTAGGTTGGCAACTTTGATCTTAGCTTCTTTTTTTTTTTTCCCTGAAGGAAGTTGACTGACTGTTGGACCTGAAAGGCATTACATTCACTTTTTTCTGGTTTGAAAGATGGTTTTTTTTGTTGCGGCGATCTCGAATTTTAGAGTTTTAGGTCCGATTCAAAGTGTTTACCTTATGTGTGGGTTCGGTGTTGATATTTTTTAGTCTGAATCAACAATTATGGTTCCTTATGTAGCGCGTCGTCCTTGGTTGTCCTCAGATTCAGCCTAGACCAGTGATCTCGGGATGTTGCTGTGGCCAAATACATTGTGTTCCATGTCTAACGTAGTTTGACAGATATTGCATCTGGAAGTTTTGTTTAATTTTATGATTTCTATTTAAAATTGAACTCATCTATAGTGCTTTCCTTTCATAGTATTGTTCCTTTACTTGAACATCAGGTTTCTGATGTCTGTTCTTTGCTCATCGGGTTGTAGCATCTTTGATGGCATGCAGTACAAGTTTTGCCCCTCTCGGTATTTCCACCCGTCCCCTAGTCACAGATAAAAAAATCCGTTGGCAAAGCTCCAAATTATGCACTCGGAAAAACTTGCCCAAGTACCTCACCGTCCGTGCAGTCCAAGGGACTGAAGGGCCTCGAAGGTTGGTTGACATTATAAGAATCATCCCTGACATTTCGAGAAATTATTTTAGAAGCCGACCTAGGCGAGCGCTTTTTGGAGGCATCTCTCTGTTGGGCGGCTTTTATGTTGCGCAGACAATTTCTCTATCTTTCGGCGCGTTGGGTGTGAATGATGTTATAGCTGCAGTAGTATGTGTCCTCCTTACAGAATATGCGACTAGATTCTACTACAGTCGGCCTAAGGTAACCTTTCCTCTTGCGCTCCTCAACAATTTCAAGATGGGATTTACCTATGGCCTTTTCATCGATGCTTTCAAACTTGCTAGTTGAGCGATAGTTCTATTGGGCCAGTGTATTATTCTTCTTCCACTCTCTGAATCATACTAAGATTAAAATTATATTGTTGTAAAGAAGCCACGGGTTTTAAATCAGGTATATAGGATGTTTACGAATTATTGCTTGGCTGTTCAATATTCTTGAGCACTCTTCGGCCTCTCAACTACGTATGGAGATGACACTGGAACTGCTATACTGAACCTGCTAAAGTTGCATCTTGTCAAGATCTCTCTGTATCTTATGTTCCATGGAGCAAATTCCACTGTTCTGATCAGGAAAAGTGTGAAGTGAAAACTGGATGCATGGCTATCTCTAGTACACCATGATGTGGATGGTGCCACTAAATCAACGCCGCTTCAGGCCTGAGAATATATATACTGATCCGTATGTTCCTACTGGTGTGCTGTGGCAATTGTGCTGATAGTTTCTGCATTACATGCCTTTTCCATTATCAAGCTACTTTAGCAGATATTTAGCAGACATTTTTTATGTGTTTTCCATTTGGGAGAAGAAATTGGACTGTATTAATTTGATGTGTGCTATTACAGTGGTGGCACGTCTTTTAGATTAGCTTTCCTTGTTATTACGAGTAGCAATCGTTTGCTATTCTAGTAGTGACTCTAATGTAGTTATCATGCTTTGGATGAAAAAGAAATGACCTCAGCATAAATTTTTATAAATTTAAAGCTGTTATTGTTTGCTTGCATCTCTATGGATATGCTCTGCAGAATGCTAATTTCGCAATGGAAGCTGTTGTATACTGTTGTATACATTGTGAAAGAGAGCCATGGAAAAATCAGAACACTGATACGTTCCATCTAAACTCAATTTAAACGAATCAGGTAGGATTGAAAATTCCAATTACCATCAACTTATTTATGTCATTTTCATCATGAAATGTAGAAGGAATTGCTGGAAGAGGAATCGAAGAAGGTATTGTTGTTTAACTGCAACGCCATCATTATAATTTTTTCTGTGCGAGTTTCTTCTGATGTTCTTGATTATTAAAGCAGTGCCATTTGCTTTATCAAATTTTGATTTTTACACTGTATCTTCACAGACATAAAAGCTTTTCGAAACCAAAATAGTAGAACAATTGCTGTGTAAAAACTCATGCTCAGTTCTTTCAGTAGTAACAATAAGATGATGCCTTGACCACTGATTCACTGAATTAGAGAGAGGCTCATTGGCAAATAAGCTCAGTTGCATTTATTTCACAAAATAATACTTACCTTTTGGTGGTCAGTTTATTAACTGCATCATGGTACTTGTGCTGTAAATGTTTTGGCCTTCCCCAGTTTACTGCACATTTAGTGTGCTGTTTAAACCTTTTTATTGCATCCGTACATCTTCCCAATATATTGCAACTTAACAACCTTATTCATTCCATTTCTGACATGAATTACTTCCCACAATATTTTGATTCAAGTGGGTAGAAACTATCCAAAAAAAAAAAAGAAAAAAAGAATAGATTGAATTGAATTGAATTGATCTTTATTGTTTTTGTGGCAGGGGAAGTGAATGTAGTAAAATCTCAGGCCTATGGAGTGGTCTTTAAATGACACCATGAGAGTAGGCTGATGGAAGCAATGACAAAGGTATTGCATGCACCGGGTATGGGCATTATTGTAACATCAAGAATAAAAAGATGGTAAGCAAGAAATAATATTTTGATGGTTTTGATCGCAAATGATGATTTTCGATCATAGTCCTTTCAGGCAATGCAAAAGCTGCAACTCACCAATCAACAAGGAATGAAGTATGAAATGAATGGAGCGCAGATTACTGGGCGGTGCAATGGATGATTTGTGCACCTGGTGCAGGCAATAATTTGTCGGAAGCAACCAACCAAGCTGGCCAATTACTGCTTCGCTTTTAAGGTAGGACTTCCTCAGGAGAAACTAAGATTTCTTCAGTGCATTGCTTAAAAACCCAAGCCAAGTGTGATAAATGAGAAGTGGGTGAACCATCTTTGCCGAAAATAGGAAAGTGAATTAATGCCGCATTTAAATTTGAGGGTCCTTATATGAGGGGGAAAAAAAAGACCTTAGTCTCTGCTGTGGAGAAATTATTGCATGCAACTGTGTTGTATACATCAGGATCTCCAAAACTGGGAAATTAGATATGATCTACAATACTTCAAAAATTTAGACATGTAATTGACAAATAATAGATTTTTCTAATGCTGTTGATTCTTCAGACTACTTAATGATTAGGTAAATTTTGTTTAGAATTATGATTTTTCACGTATAAACAGTGTTGAGGGTATAGATCATGTCTAACAGTTTACAATCAGATGTTCGGAGAGCCTGGTGTGTTCAACCGCGGTGCATGAATAATTACTATCTCTGTGAGTGAGTGGAGTGATGAATGTAGGAAATAAATGCAGTGGAAATGCATGAGAGGGAGGGGAATTGCAGTAGGTTGGGGTTTGAATGCACTGCTCAATTTCTTCTTGGTAGATGAGGAGTTTTCAATTGAGGTTTATGGAGTAGTAAAGGAGGAAGCTCTTGTTTCATTCAATGATCTTGTACTCACTCGGAGGCAGCAGCTTCTCTTGGGAAAACATTAATCTATTGCATCAGACCTTGTATTCCCCTCAGATTTTTTCCTTTTCGCTCGGAACCTCTTGAAACGGTGCGGGCTTAGGACTGGCTTTGATATCATATTATCTAAAAGATCGATCTAATAAGAAATAATCCAGAATTTGTCTTAACACTAACGATACTAATGTTATGCCCACTTTCATGAACAGACTGGACTAGAATCTGGTGGTTCAGAATTACATCATGGCCGTCCAAAGAAATCAATCACTTCAACACAAGAAAACCTCATACAACATCCAACAATGTTAATTTAGGGTCTTTAACCTCTTCCTTGGGGTTTGAACTTGTTCGAAATATACCAAGGTAACATGTTAATTAATCACTTTTTTTTTGTGATTTTTCTGTTTTAATGAAGGACTAGTTGTACTTTTCTCGCGGAGTAGTGTATTGATCAGCTAGAACTGCTATCATGCATTCAAGAGTTTGTATGGAAGGTTAGGTGTTAAGTCTCTCTTCAGGTGTAGACCACCTTGCACTCAATTAAAGTTCTAACAACAATTCAGAAACAGTTGACCCATTAATTTCTTAGTCTACTTTTAAGAAAAAAAATAATTTAATGAAGCGCATAGTTTACACTATAAACTTTAGAAATACCTTGAGTGAATGTTAGATTTTGGCTGGTATGTATATTTGTGTATGCAAACTCTCTTCTTTGAGGCTTTGTGTGTGCAATCTTTGAAACAGGTTATGTGGTTATGTATCAAACTAGAACTGAAATTGGAAATGGTAGGGAGAAATTTCCTTTGTGGAGGATTATAGTTTAATTTTGCTTTCTAAGTTATTGCAAAAGCCCCGTATAATTAACGACTTTGCATCAATTATAGCATCTAAACAACTCAATCATTCTGGGATTTTACGCGTTTGTTCTCTCTTTTTCAGGATCGGATCGGACCGGGTGGGCCAACTGGGTTTGGCTACATTGTGCCATTTGCCACCATAGCCATTCATTGACAACATGCTGAGCATGTTAAAAGGTAGCACCACCATCTTATAAACAGCATTTTCCTAAATTGGTATTTTGGGTGCAAACACATAACATCACTTCAATTTCCATGAGGGGAAAGGACAAGGCCTCATGACCTTTCCTTTTTTCCTTTGTGGAGAATGAACAAAGCAACATTTTGATGAGTTCTGACCCTTATGTGGTAGCACACATCCCTTTGGCGAATTCCGACACCTAGCAGGCGCATTGAAGGCGTCGCAGGGCTGAGGATTAAGCCAATCTTTTCAGTCTCCGCTCGGGCTCGGCTCGATTCTGAGTTCGATTAGGTTTCACGTTTCGCAACAGAAACGCAGAAACTGGAACGCTTCGTCGTTCCATTTCTTAAACTTTTGTTGGCGTCGCACCTTATCTGATTATATCACTTCTTCGGTGGCGGGCTCGATCAGGCTCGGTTCTTTTACACCCCTAACTCTGATGCATCTACGTTCTTCATTCGCAGTTTAGTCTTTGTCGTAAAATCCCTATCCATTCATGTTATCAAAGTATTATTGAGAGGTACGCACACTTTCATTCATGTTATGTTATGGGTGTTAATTAATAACCTGTCTAAATTCCATGAAGACATAATAAGATGTTGAATTGAGACAAAGATAAATGAAGACATAAGATATATTAAAACTTGGGCTCAGTAAGTTATGGCTCAGTAGCTTAGTAATATAACCAGGCCCGTAGCCTAGGTGGTTATAAAAAAAAAAGGGGCAAAATCACACTTTTGGTCCTCAAACTTTTATTTGTTATATCGAATTTTATAAATTATTGTAACTAAATTAATATTAACATCACATCAATACTTCGTTGTTGTAGAATTTAATTGTAATAATTTAAAAAACTCGAACTAAAAATTATAACAAATGAAAGCTTGGGAATCACACTATCACGCGCCTCATAGTTCGAGGACGAAAAGTATTACTTAGACTTAAAAAATTACGTCCTCCTTTTATACCCAAACGTTAATTTTTTATGCGAGAATAGTAGTCCTCGGTTATTCCCATCAACACATTTATTTTCTATATAAAACTATTTAATATTTTTTTTATTCTCGAGAACAATTCAATTTTCATCCAAACATTATTTTTTTTATTCTCATATTTGTGCCTATCTCTGTAATAGCTAGTTCTGCTTATACTTGAACCAAACGATACACTGTGTCCTGCAACAAAGCGTTATGCCATGGTTTTCGAGTTGCTTATAATAACGCATTAATTGTTACACAGTTATATATGGGAATTTCGACTCAGATACGAAACCAAATATGGCCCTATATTAACGGCAACTAAGCACACATAATTATATCCTCAACCATGTATACTGTACGTGTCATAAAGGAACGCGTACGTACGTGGATTAACAAAGTAGATGCTAAGAACAGCTGTGAATTAATACTAACTACTAGAGAGGGGCTTAACTTAATCTATCTATCTATATAATCTATATCTATCTATCTATATATATATATATATATATATATATATATATATATATATATATATATATATATATTATTATTATTATTATAATAATTATGAATCCTCATTTCTTAAAGCTGATGTGGCCCAATCTCCTTAATTTGAGGATACGGCCCGTCATTTTTTTTATTTTTCCAAATTAATTAAAATTTTTTTTCATTATAGATATCATCCCTTTAATAGGGGATGTAGCCCCACTACCCTTTAAATTAAGAATGTGGGCCCCATCAAATTTTTTATTATTTTTTTAAAATTAATTAAAAGTTGAAAGTTTGAATAACTTAATATATCTAAAAATAAAATTTAAAATGTTAGAAATATAAAAAGTCATATATTTTAATAGAAGAAAATGAAAAGTTATGTTAGAATATGAAAGGTCAATTTAAAGTCTATATAAAGAATTGTATTCAAACTCATTTTGGATGAATAAGAAGTTATATACTAAATGCTATTTATTGTTTACTTTGTCTCAAAAAAATTGATCGCATCTTGCCTGTAACGATTAACCATATTTGAAAGGTTCTTTTTTTATTTGAATTTGATGATTTATTTGTTTACTCAATTTTTTTTTATCGTATAGTATATTTTAAATTACATGAGATTCGACTCATTCAATTTAAGATAAATTTTTTTTAGCATTTCTATATTTTTTTAATATTTATTTTCAGTATTTTGATAACTATGTTATAATTTTTTATATTTATTTTTGTTTATAAATTATAATGTTTATATTGTATAATTATTTTATTTGTTTAAAGTCATAACATCTCCATTGTATAATAATTTGATTGTGTTGAAAATTTTGATGGATATGTTTATATTAGGCTTTAAAATTTTTAAAATGATTAATTATTACGCAGTCTAACGCTATGCTTAGCGCAATCTAATGAATATGTTAAAATTTATTTGCTAAATATATATATATTTTTTATTTCTAATAAAACCTATACGTTATTATCTATATAATAAGACATCTATATCTATTGTGATGCTTGAGTGTAAAAAATTAAAATGTAAAAAAAAAAATCTTCATACTTTTCAATATACTTAAGAATTACTAAAACTTTTAAAATAAATGTGTTTTACTTGTCTACAAAATAACTTATAGAAATATAAGGATCTAAAATTTAAAAATTATATTTTAAAACATTATAATATATCTATCCGTCGTCGCATCGCGCGGGTCACTGGACTAACTAGTTATTATTATATAACTTGAGCCCTAATGCATGCGTACGTGGAGCGTACAAAGTCGGATCATGTTGGGCTCCATCGCCCAAATTAATAAAAATTTAAGTTGAAGTGATTGTAGGTTAATTATTAGCTTTATTGGGGTGGAAAAATCAATGAGGGGGAGTGAGTGGGTTGAGGCATAAATAACGAAAGAGAGAACATCAAACAATAAATGGGTTCATGCCCCAACAACCAAAGAGAGAGGCGCCTCCATTTATTAGTGTGGTTGGCACTGGTGAGTAGGAAGGGGAGAAGGCCCCAACACGCCTTATTTATTCCCCCCTCTCCCCCTCATGCCTTGCCCAATTTACTGCGTGGGAGGGTGGGGGTGGTGAGAGGGGGCTCTCCTTGCTCTTATTAGTATTAACTCTACCTATTAACACTTCTCTCTCTTACTCTCTCTCTCTTCAGAAAAAAAGATCTATATATCTCAAAGAAAACAGTAAGGAATAGTCTTTGACGCTCACCCGCACGCACTTTCGCTAACCAAACAATCGGCCTGATAGGTTACGATCAGATCAGAAGAAATAGTTCATAACATCTCTGCTCATATGTAATGGTTTATATCAGATATACGTAGTATCATGTGTACCGATAAAAGAGATAATGAAAAAGATAACAAAAGACTTAATTTGGATCAACTCTAATATCATATTATTCAAAGAATCGATCAGGAATTAATAGTATTATTATTAATTAACATCTCTCTCTCTCTCTCTCTCTCTCTCTCTCTCTCTCTCTCTCTCCTACATATACGTAAGTATGTAGTAGGTGATCATCAGTGCTTCTTTATGAGAATTAGAGTAAGGGCAATGGCCATGAATGCCCACCCACAATGAGCAGCAGTTCATGATTTCATGGTAGTTAATGGTGTAGGTATACAAGGATGATAGTCACATGGTGCATGGGAAATTTTAAGATGTTACAAGCTCGACGATATATATATGTATATTCCACTACTCTCGAATAAAAAGCTCTCCTCTCCTTCAGTGAATTGTAGTAGTGTGACATCTACATTCTCATAAAAGCTCCAATTAAGTTGAGTAGGCCACACCCATCCATATTTATTTACATAATGATGTAATCTTCTATACCTTCCAAATTCTTCTCCTCTCAATTAATGTTTTAACCAACATACGGTTATTAATTAATTAAGAGCCCTACCCCAATATGCCAAGTCATCAACTAATTAACTGTTCTTGTAGATACCTGATCTACTAAGATGCTTACATTTGTGCCTTAAGAACAACAAACAAGCAAATTAAGATATGCAAGATTTGTGCGTGTGCTCGATACTCGAATTGTTTGTCGCCGAAGATCCTTATCGGATATTGCTCTTTTAGAATAAGCAATTGTTTCACGAGCTACGCTATACATCCGAGCTAGCTAGAATTCTCTAACAGCTTAAGCTTCTAGACACGTCAAATTAAACAGCACCATGAAAGTGTAATTCCCTACTTGTAATTAGCAATTCATGATCACACCTATTGGCTCCGATCGAGCACTAAATTACACAGCTTTTGGTGTTGGAATTTATAGCTTCATGTACACACATGCTTTAAAGAGTGTGTGTGCGCGCGCGCGTGAGTGAGAGAGAGAGAGAGAGAGAGAGAGAGAGAGAGAGAGCTTGATATAGTGAAGAGGTGGTTTAATACATGGGTGCGTTATGACGTGAATAGTCCGGCCATGTAGGGGAGGGGGTCTCTTAAATGGTGTGGAGGAGGAGAGGATTTGAGTCATTTAAGGTCACTCTACTTGTCATCTTTAATGCTTTGCCCTGCCCCCTCCTCTTAATGAGGTTGGATGAGCCCCATTTAAGAACCCCTTCTTTAGCATCCTCTGATCTCATCACCCTTCCTCTCCTCCCACCTCTCTCCTCCCCCCTCTCCTCCTCCTCATGCACGAAACCATCAATCAAAGGGGTGAAGTAGTTCCTCTCTTCTTCTTCCTCTTCTAGGATTCGCACCAAAGCGGAGGATAGGTAGAGGATGATCACCGAATTCCTTCGGCCGAAGAGAGAGTTCGGTTTCGGAGGAGAAGCGGAGGAGCTGGGGAAGGTGAAGGCGCCGTTGAGGGCGATGGAGCAACCGGAGCTGTCGCTGGGGCCTTCGGTATCCACCTTCGCCAAGAGCACGTATAGCTCGTCGTCCGACTCCGACGCCAACTCGCGGAAGAAGAGGAAGCACGCTTGGGACGAGCACCCCGCCGCGCAAACTAGCGTGGAGCTTCAGCTCAATGATCCCTTGCCTCTGGATTGGGAGCAATGCCTCGACCTCCAAGTTAGTCTCTCTCTCGCTCTCTCTTTCTTTCTCATGCGCACGCATATGCGCATGCATATGCGCACGCATGACCGACTTTGAAAATTCATTAAGACTTAGTAAACATATATACTTATAGCTCTTTGTTACTTTTCAAGTATCATAGAAATCGAGATCTCTAGCTATACATGTTACTGTGGTATTGTCGGGTTGATTCCACGATGTGTGTCAACATGTTCTAATCCTGTTGATACTATCTCTTCTTCCTAGTCCGGGAGGATGTACTACTTAAACAGGAAAACCTTGAAGAAGAGTTGGATCAGGCCTAAGGAGCAAGCCCTAAATCTGGAGCTCAACATCGCGACACTCGTGAGCTCCGACGCAAATGCGAGCTCAGGCTCGGTGGCCCTCGACGAGCCGAGGAAGCACGCGAGTTCAGGAGGGAACATGGTCGCCGTGGTGTGCGCGAATTGCCACCTCCTTGTCATGCTGTGCAAGTCCTCCCCGTCGTGCCCGAACTGCAAGTACGTGCACTCGCTGCAGCCGCCTCCGCGCCAGATGGACGCAGTGAAGCCCGTCGAAACTCTCAGCCTCCTCCATTAGCGCAAAGCGAGATAATTGTATAAAAAGAAAAGAAAAACCTAGCTAGTAGTCACCGAGTGTTTTAGAGACCCTGGAAACATGACCAGGTGCAAGGGTAAACATTAGTATGTTAATAGTTCTTCGACGACGACGACGACGACGAAGCTAGGTGGACAAGTGAGTATACTATAAAGTTCCAATGCCGAGGGCTTTTACAAGGTTTCAATGAGAGAGTAGAGAGAGAAAGAGATAGTATCAGCAATGAAAAGAGTCCTTTGTTTCATTTAAAGAAGAGGTGAAGTTTCCTGCACCATAAAAGCTCTGACTGTCTCCACTCTAAATTGCACCTATTTTAGATGGGGTGGTTTGGGCTATTGAGAGAGAGAGAGAGAAAGGGAGGGAAATGAATGCCAACTACACTCAATTACACTATTCTATTCCCCTTACCTCTGTCTCCTATTCCCACAACACATGGGGTTGATCTGAGCCAGAAGAAACTGGGAGTCAGTGCTTTAGATACATATAAAATCGGGAGGGGAGTGATCCCAGGTTGGGGGAGGGGGGTTGATACTACACCACTACCACAACTTACTAGAGTGTGGGAACACCTCCCTATGCTGATGCCTATCTGAATGAATTGAAGTTGCTCTTCCCCATGCAAAACAGTAGCTTAATAACGCGAATTAGTTTCACCAAGACTAAAACAGAAAATACTTACTGTGCCCACTTTTAGAAGCGGATGGAGGTAGAATCTGAAATGAACTGGCTAGTTCAGTTCCTTTTGACGATGAGTGGGACCGCCACTCCCCTAATTTGTATAAACCTCCTTATGGTACAGTTCCGTCTGTTCAAATTCAACTCTCATCTACTTCTGAAAAAGTTAGTGCAGCAATGAATAATAATACTAAGTTACCATTGTGCAGTAATTTAGATAGTTTAGGTTGGCCACCATACTGTTGTATTGATGGCCATTCAAGAGAGCAGCACGTTCAGAAAAAGTAGATATGAATGCTTCCTCCAGTCTTTGAAGTTGGAATGGTCTAAAAAGGTTAATACAATTAATAGAATCATGCTAACCCATCACTGTCCGGCGAAACCATTAATAGATTGGTTAGGCTGTTATAAAAGCAGTGGCTAATGGTTCGAGACTCATTTAATGAACTTTGAACTATTCTGGTTATCTTGCTTGTGGTAAAGTAGATTCACATGCTTTACTCTAAGAAGAGCTTGGAATCTTCTCTTCCAATTCCACAACCATTAATGCCTAAACTCCAGCACCACAGTGCTGATGCATGTGATTCATAAACAACTGAAAAAGTAAAGGTTCAAATAAAAATGAGTACAAGTAATCAGATATAGCCTTTTCCCCTGTATCTAGCCATAAATTATGAGCTAACGAGTAAATTTTGACAACATGTGATTCGTGAAGAGATCTAGGATTTCTACGTACCTGTTTATTTTGCAACTGCATCTTTGAAAAGCCAGGCCTCACTTTGTAACTCGAGCAAGATTAAATTCTCAAACGTGGTCCATGAATTAAGCAACAGACGAGAGTATGGTACTGCTGAATCATCACAAGGAATTTAGACCATCGGCATTCTGGTCGATTCGATATTAAAGAGAACATATATCAAGATGCTATTTATTAAAATAATTATATCAAGAGAATTAAAGAATTTGCTCAATATATAAAACACAAATTTAGTTGCAATGATTCTATTATGAAACCAAAATCTCACCTCCTTTGCCCATGTGAAGAACAAACAATTTGGAAATTTTCGCATGCGGATGCTAACAATTGTGAACGCACAAGTGCATTTCGCCAACATGCATCTGAAACATTTTACATATAGCTGCAAAGAGACTGATCACAACTAGAAGGTCCTCTTTTGGATATATGACCAGGAGAGGAAGACTATGCATGATTTTCTCTGATTAGATAACTCTGTGCTGTTCCTAGAAACACATAAGCAGCAAATTAGTTGAAGGTTCAAAAGAGCAAATAACAGCATGTAACTATTTGGAAGATCACTTCATTTGATGAGAGTGAATTACCGTGTAAGAGAAGAGCCTCCCATGATTCATCTTGAGGACGGTCTAAGTCATGTAGAGCACATAATTCATTTCACACACATTTTTAGAATAAAATCATCGACCTGTTGACACAGACAGTTATGAGCAAAGGATACATGACATAAGGTGATCAAATAAGACAACAAATTTATAAAGAATTAACCTAGTCCTTGAAGACAATTGCCGATCTCATCCAATTCCAAATATTGTATCTAAAGCAAGTTTTTTCATCGACTTGCATGCAAGTTCACATATGCAGGACGATAATTAGCCTTCGCGAAATGCTAGTCTTGAAGTTCGCAACTGAATCCTCGGTATCTGACGTATACCGATCAAGTGATGGGAACATAACCCTCCCACCTTAAGTGCAAGTAAATATTGCTTAAAGTTGTAAATATTTCTTCTGATCGAACATGTGAAGTATCCGCAACAAAGAATTCATGAAACTTCCCATTTACCTCCACCGAGCTACAACCGGGAGTCTTCTTCACACCTTTCTCTCTCATCATCATCCTAACCTTCTTCACATCATCCCATCTATTTTTAGTAGCATAGAGTTGCGATAGAAGCACATATATTCCGCTGTCCCCAGGGTCCAACTCTAAAAGCTTATTTCCAGCCCACTTGCCCAACTCTACGTTTCCATGCATTCGACAAGCATTTAGAAAAGCACCCCAACCTGCCTCATCTGGCTCCCTCAGCATGCTTTTTACCATCTCGAAAGCTTCTTGCAAAAGCCCAACTTTGCCAAGCAGATCTATCATACATGCACAGTGCTCTGCTTTTGGCGCTAAATTGTAAACCAATTTCATGTCTTTGAAATGCTTTTGGCCTTCCGAAACTAACCCACCATGACTACAGGCAGATAGGACTCCAACAAAAGTGATATCATCTGGGATGATTCCACTTCCTGTCATCTTCTCAAAAAGTACGAGAGATTCTTTGAAATAATCATGGGTTGCATATGCCATAATCATTGAGTTCCAAGTCACTATATCTCTTTCAAGCATCTCCCCGAATAACCTAGCTGCTGCCTCAACATCTCCGCACTTAGCATACATGTCTATAAAGGCATTCGCTAGTTTAATACTAAGTTTAATCTTTTCTCCATTTATGTAATACTCATAGATCCACCTACCAAGACCTAATCGACCCAGCTGAGAACACGCAGAGAGAACACTCACCAAAGTAGCATCTAGAGGTTCCACGCTTTTCGCAATCATCTCATTGAACAAGTCCAATGCTTCTTTAGGCCGGTTCGCCTGTGAATAAGCTGCAATCATACTACTCCATGATACCGCATTCCTCTCGGGCATACTCTCGAACATCTGCATTGCAAGCTCCAAGTTGCCACATTTCCCATAGGCATTTAGCATACTTGTCCAAGAAAACACGTCCTTGATTCCGATGGCATCGAACACCTCCCTAGCATAGTGTATGCATCCACACTTGCCATATACATCCACCAAAGCATTCATCAGATTAACACTAGCGTCTATATCACATGTTTCTATATAGCTGTGCACCAACTTAGCCAATGTTAAGATACCCAATTGCGAGATAGCCGATAGAACAGTAATCAGCGTAACTTCGTTAGGCTCAATATTTGCCGATAACATCCGGTAGAAGAGCCTCAACGCTTCATCCGGGTGGCCATTCTGCGTGTATGCATCAATCATCGTGGTCCAAGAGACCACATCTCGTTCGCGCATTTCATCAAACACCTTCTCCGCACCAGCCAAGATCCCATTTTTGGAATAGAAGTGCGCCAGCCCATTGCCCACAAGCAATTCCGCATCAAAACCCAGTTTTATAATCACGCAATGCACCTCCTCCCCTGCGGAAACCCCCGAGATCCGCTCACAGGCCTTGAGACCGAACACGAAGGTCCGGCCATCCATCTCAGCGCGCTTACGGATCACGCAACGGAGGACGGAGAGGGCCGCGGAGGGAAGGTTCGATCTTGTGTAGCCTCGGATCATGGCGTTGTGGATGTAGGCGTTGGGATCGGGGATTTGAGCGTAGAGGAGCTCGGCGTGGCGAATGTCGCCGGGGTCGGCGAGGGCGCAGAAGGCGAGGACGCGGCTCGCGGGGAAGCGGTGGGCGATGAGGCCTGTGCGGGTCATGTGGGCCTGGATCTGGCGGAGCTGGGCCATGGAGGCGCAGGACTCCACGAGGGAGAGGACGGGGTGGGTGATGCGGAGATTGGGGTTGGAGTTCCATTTGGGCTTCGTGCTCAAGGACGATGAGGACGAAGTGGAGGAGGAGGAGCGGAGAATAGGTAGGAGAGGAGGCCGCCGCATTTGGCGGGAGCGGGAACGGAGTGGGGAGTTTGGCGCGCAAATTTCATAATCGCCGTGGAGTTATAGCGTTCGCGCCGGGGCGGTTACAGGGGCGTTGATTTTTCTGCTGTATTTTGCAAATATAACCCTGGGATATTCCAAATTGCCAACTCTCCTTTCCTATATTTTTTATTTGTTTGTCTAAATATACTTCTGTCCAAATTTTATAATTTGGAGGGATGTATATAAAAAACTAATATTTACAGGCACGTCAATGTAAATTAATCTTTTGAGAGGGATTCCTATGTAATTTTCCTTTCCTTCAAGGTGACTAGGTGAGTGCATTTATTAGTGAACCTCACCATTAGAAACGAAAATAGGCCCAAAAGCCCACAAAAGTCTGGGTTGGGCTCCATCCACAATATGTTTGACCCAAATTAGCCTCATATTGGACTCAGATCCATAACCCATAGCTCACAGTAATTGGACTCGGCTCCGGATCCGAAAATCTCGAAACGGAGCTCATCATCATCGTTCCTAAGAGAGATATAGAGAGAGAGAGAGAGAGAGAGAGGAAGAAGACGAAGGAGAGAGAGAGAGAGAGAGAGGAGGCGATGGGGTCGGTGCTCCTCCCGACGCTCACGCGGAAGCGCGAGGTCGATACCCTAATCCGCGACACCCTCGACAAGGTCCTCGTCCTCCGATTCGGCCGATCCGACGATCCCAATTGCCTCCACCTCGACGACATCGTACGTGCCCTACCCTTCCATCTCAATCCACATTAATTAGACCAACTCGAATTTATGATTCAGGGTTTTACCAGATTGTGCAATGTTGTTATCCATGAATTCGCTGTTCGTGTAGGGAGTTCGGTAATTTGTCGAACCCTAGTGTTAAACCCTAATTATATATGATTGTAATTGTGCTCATCTTGTTCTTCTTTTGATTTAAGTTATTTCCATTAATTAAATTAGGAACTTTGTTAAATTTACTATGAGTTGCTTGAATTTTACTGTTATAAACACTTTTTCAGTTGACTGAACTGTAGAATTGAGCACTATTAATAGTTAATAGCTGGAAAGGAGCTGTTAGTTTTTGCGAATATTCAGTTATCATGCATAGGAGGCGATCGAGGACATAGTTTTCCCTAAACTCCTAGGATGATTTCCTCAAAATTAATCATGCTATAATTTTTAATGCTTATCTCTTTTTTTATTTTTTTTTTTTCTAACTCGAATGGTTTTAACAGCTATCCAAGTCATCCGGAGAAATTTCAAAGTTTGCGACGGTAGCTTTAGTTGATATAGATGCTGAGGAGATTCGAGTTTATGTGAACTACTTTGATATCACATTCACACCGTCAATTGTTTTCTTCTTCAATGCTCATCACATGAAAATGGACTCGGGGTATGCACCTCTCTGCTCAAATTAGTCTCATGTTGTTCATTTGTTGCTAAAATGCAGAAAGTCCCCCCAATACCCTCCAAACATTTAAATCATTACGGTTAACCCCCTTAATCTGTATGTAGTTTGTCACAATGGCCCCCTTCATTGTTGTTCTGTGAGAATATGATGCATTCGACATCTCTACAAACCACCTTGTATCAGACAATTAGTTGGGGCCAGCCATTATATTACCCTAGTAAAGAGAGATGAAAATGTTCCTATGTAGTCGAATTTTCCTATCTTCAGCGAAAAGGATATCGAATGTAGAGAGAAGAGGCAAACCATAGTACCCTTCCAGCCATAAAGAATGTATACTGTGTACTTAAAAATATAGTCATTATCTTGCTTGGGTAGGTGTGGTCTAACTGTTTATATTGATTTAACTGTTTCATGTACTTATTACCCTTGATCCATTTACAAAAGATCATCGCTACACTTTTAACTCACATCTAAGAAGTTTAAAATCTCATGTTCCACAAATATCGCGCGACCTTAGCATTTTCGAATATATAAATCTATCTTGCTTTCAATTTCTCTGAACTTGTTATTCTTGGTTATCACGCAGGACTGCTGATCATACAAAATGGATAGGCTCTTTTCACAGGAAACAAGACTTTATTGATGTAGTGGAGGTGAGTATCAGAATTAAATATTTACCTGTAATTTATTCACAGATTTCTTGCCTAGTTATAGTAGATTGCATATTATTCGGCAAGAATTTACGAATTCTTTGCTTAAACGCTTAATGAATATCATGATACTTGCTGTGCATATTTCATGTGTTTTCGAATCTGCTGTTTAAATCATTGTTGGATGCAAACTATTTCAGGAGTATGTATTTTAGTAAATATGTTTTATTATTGAATTCTTCTTCCTTCTAACTTTGTCCTGGAGATTCTTGGTCGAGTAGATGACGAGTATCTGAAGTGAATGCATAGCAATGAGTAATCATACACAATATTATGGCCTATTTGTTATATGTTTAAACGGACTCTTTAATAAGTGAAGAATATGCTGAGTGAAAAATCATACATTTTGCTAGTAATTGAAGGAACGGATAGTTAACTAAGTGATTCTTCTTCTAGGCTATATATTGAGAAATCATCTTAAATGTAGTGAAATATCATTTTAATTAATCTCTCAAAATTTTGTAACAGGCGATATATCGAGGGGCAATGAAAGGAAAACTGATTGTTAGCTGTCCACTTCCGCCAGAGAGGATACCAAGATTCCAGCTTCTCTTCAAGGATGTGTAATTATCCAACTATCCAAGTATTCAGCCTTTAACTGTTTTAAAAGGTAAGGAATGAAACGTGTTAATTACTTGCTACGACTTGGCTTAGTTTTACTCTTCCTTAAAGTGCACAAATATTGCTCTCGTGCGAAGTAAATGTAAGATTCTTTATGGATATGGAGCATGGAAATCATAATCTTCAGCACTTCTAGTAATTAAAATGCTGTGTAAATTGTCTTGGCGCTGAGATGTTTCTAATATGGTGGGCACTTTCTTGTTGCAGAGGTAGGTGACCCGGCAAGAAACATTGCCAGATCTTTACTTCTGCGCTGCATTTGAACTATATATAATATCGGCATTTATTTTTCACATAAATGAAAAAGGTTATTTCCTGTTGTTTTTAACAAAACTCGATTACACAGGTACCAACTGGGTTAGTACGAATCCGATTTTAAAAAGGTCCAGTGTTGGAGCCGGTCCGGGTTGGGTCCTTTGGATGCTATTCTGACTCTATTACGGCATCGACTCAATGGTGGTTTCAACGCATAATGGTATAGAGCTTACATGAACTATTGTGCATTTACAGGTAGGTAGATAAAGTTCAGACTAAAGTTGTAATGCATATAATCAATCACCTATATATTTAGAGCTCATTTATTTATAGTATTATTCCCAGTAGCTTCCTATGTATCTATATTAAAGGGTCAATGACACATGAAGTAAGTTACAAGGAAGCAACTAAGGGTGTGGAACTGCTAAACGCCAAGTGGTTGGAGATGGGACATGATACAACTAGTTTATCCTGAGTAAGAGGCCTTTGTCTTCAACAGTTTAAAGCACTTGTCCCGAATCATCTCGACGGTGCAGGACATAATGCGATAAAGTGGCAGTTATCTAAGCCCAAATTTTTTCCGTTCACTCGATGTACAAATTCTTGATCGACGAGGGTATTAGAGACTGTGTTGCTCCACAGATCTGAAAACTAAAAATTCTTGTTAAAATAAAGATTTTTGTTTGGTTACTCCTAAGAAAGAGAGTTCTTACAGTTGACATTTATTGAAAAGGGGGTGGAATGGGGATCAACGATGCATTTTATGTGAAGCCGAAGTGGAAATTATCGAACATCCATTTTTGATCTGTGTTTATATTAAAAATATCTTGTTTCGGATGATCTCTAATTTAGAATGCGCTCTAATATCTAACTTCAGCAAGGAATTTGTGGGAGACGTTTATGAATGTGTCAAATAATCAGAAAAAAAAAGTAAGAACTCTATAAGCAAGCGGTCTCATGGTGGGTAATATGGCTAGAAAGGAATTGTATAAACGTTCAGAAAAAAAGAGAGGAATATTTATTGTGTTTTTGTGGAGATCGTAAATTTTTTGACGAACTGAAAGAAGAGGGGCGAGGTGCGGACCTTACCTGCAAGAAAGTATCTAGTTGTCTTTAGCTGATTCTCTTTTTTTATTATCTTATCTTTCTTGTTTTTATTGAGATCTTAGTTGTCTTGTTATTTTGCAACTAAATTTAAATTTTTATTGAATGAAGCACAAGTAATTAGTTAGTTAGGCTTCACTCTGGTTTAAGTTTGATACTGAGTGACTGCACTCGTCGCCTTGGCAAGTACACTCTGGAAATATGACATGAGATCAAGGGTGGACGGGATAGATGTTCAGATCCGCCCGATGCAGACATTAGACGAGTAAAACGTGTCTTTTAATTTGTTCGCAACTGCGCATCACGCCGACAGGGGGTCGGAATTTATTTTCGGCATTTTGAGCTGCTGCTGCCCGCCACGTTCCAAATCAAGCTGTCCAAACTGTTGAGAGATGGCTCCGCAGTCGGCCATTGGAAGCGCCGTGCGGTGGAATTTGGTCTCTCTCGCTTTAATTTTTCTTTTTTTCCGCCGCATTAAAAGAAGGAAAAAAAAAGAGGAGAAATAAAGAGGAGAGAGAGAGAGAGAGAGAGAGAGAGAGAGAGAGAAAGAGAGAGAGCGCCGCGACGAATGGTGGTAGAGCAAAGGGTGCGCCTCCTCGCGCGGAACGAGGCAGACTTTAGGCGGGAGAGATGTCTCGCAGGGAAGGGGGGGGGGGAGGTGGGCCCCGCAAATGTCTCTTTGGTGTCAGTTGGGCCGATGGGGCCCACACCACCCCTTATTCCATGCGGGCCCAGGCCCAGGATTTCTTGTCCTTTTCCGGGCAGGTGCACTCTCCACAAGTAAAATTTTTTATGAACTGTTGTTGTTGAGGTAAAAATTATTGTTTTTAATTATTTATTTATATAAATGTTGAACTATATATATATATGAGTCCGGCTATGGTGCTGGTAAAAACACCAAGCACTTGTTGCTTGTGAATTTTTTACCGTTAGATCTACGGCTTTGATCATTTTCATCCGTTAGATTATACTATTCAACCAACCACCCAGGAGCTCACATCATCCTAATCGCACATCTATTAATCAAGGGGCTAAAAATTTACAAGTATTAATGACTTGGTACACGGAAAATATGCCATGTATACCTGTGTTAGACACAAATAATATATAGGACAAACTAAAGGTGTCCGTGACGGCCGTCCAATTAATGATTAATAAATGAAATGGTTAGAAAAAAATATACCCTACCCATTTAACTTCTCGGGTTCGGGTTTAGACTAAAGTTACTAATATATCCATCTATTTATTTGAGCGGTCCGTAGTGACTACCCGTATACTATCCGTTCAAGACCGGATATGGATCGGGTCTAGATCGGGTACCGATATCTGTATAAATATATTTTGTTTATAAACTTTATTAAATACTCTATGGACAAACTATAAAGTCCACCGTAACATTCTAATAAATTGTACCGTCCAATAAAATTCATTCAAAAGAAAAAATATATATATATATATCCGAATACATTGGTCCAAAATATATGCATCTACTATCGGATATTTCACCAGGTCCCGGTCCGGGTCCGGGTCTGGATTTGAAAACTATTCCGGACCCTACCCATTTAAAAGTTGGGTTCGAGTCGGGTCCAAGTCGGGTATGGGTATAAAATATCCAGACCCATACCCGAAATTTTAATGGGTAATTTTTTTAATCCGTATTATCGGGTCCGGTTCGGATCCGGTTAGGGTCCGGGTAGGGTCCGGGTCGGGTATGGGATATCGGATATTTTGGACAGCTTTAGGACAAACAGATGGAGAAAAAAAAAAATTTCTCTTAAAAATAATAGAAAAGAAAATGTAAAAACAATTAAACCAGGGAAGTAAACGAAGCTCGGGTGTCCTTTTGACAATCTAAGTCATGCAAACAGCGGGATACATTACAATAAAAATATATTTTATTGTAGCATCTTCAATATTTGGCATGCGTCGATATTATGATTAAGCGTTGCTAATAATTATATTTTTATCAAATACTGATAAAATTTTTTTGACACTATATTAAAATGTCAATATATATATTTATCCTGATTTGTCTACTTAATGATTTTTTGCTCAACGCTTCTAGAAGCATCGGGATTAGTTTTGCCAATGCTTTAAAGCATCGCTAGTTTAGTATTTAAAGTATTCTTAAGTGCAAGATTTATTGTAGTGATATAAACATGCGTGTGTGTGAGTATGCTCTTCAAGAGTAAATTATTCGAAAATTAGTGCAATTTGCAAACTTCTCCAAGTTAAAACAAGAAAAATAAAATTTCAACCCATTGCGACATTTTTTCTAAATAAAATACTGTATCTCTTCCCCAAAAGAAAAAAAAATTTTCTAATCCAATATATATATATATATATATTGACTAATAAAATTTTACTACCATTTGGAAGAATCTAAGTATATAGCTAGATGTGGGACCATGCATGGTGGCCTGATCCCTTCTTTGGCATCTTAATTCTAATATACTGCCATTTAAATTCTGACAGTCAAAGTTCCCTTAGTTGGATGACTAGCTATTAAATATCTTTTAAGGCCTATAGAATTTAATATTTCTATTTGAGTGAGAAACACACTTACTAATGCAAGTATTAGTTTTATATATATATATATATATGTATATATCTCTAATTAATTAAAGCCATTGCATGAACAAATTAATTGTACAAGATAATATATAGAGTGAAAGTCAATTGAGTCATTGAAGGTCTTCCTTTTTAGCATTAAGAAAAAGGTCTTCTATTGATGAAGCAAGAGCTTAATTAATTTGGATTGTAAGAGAACACCCACATGCATGCATGGTGAAGTTTCAAAACGAAGAACAAAGTTGAATTTATATGTGAAAGAGTGTGTAGATTAAGCAACTCACTCTTTAGACAATTAATTATAACAAATGGATCGATACATGAGACAAGCACCAGTTAATTAACATTCAAGCTAGTGTTGATTTTTTTAATACATGGTTTATTGTGTTAAAAAACAGATAGTGCATACAGCTTAATATGAAAAGATAAAATTAAGTCTCAATCAAGCCATTATTATTGAAATCTATGGCACATACACGTGCATGTGTGCGTGCGCGCACATGTATATTTATAGCCCCTCTTTAAATTATCATTTCATGCGAGACATATTACATTAACATGTGAACAACCTAATTAAACCATATATTTAAGACTAGGAATTGTACTTAATTGCACTCACATTCCTCAGGAAATAAAAATGCTTACTGATGCGTGATTAATGAGTTTATAAAAAAAAAAAAAAAAACAAGTAATTTTGTAGTTTATTCTACGCCACATGCATGCATGCCATGCATCCATACTATTATTTGAATTTAATTACAAAGCTTAATTAATTTCCTTCGAAGGATTCGCCTCTGAAGCTCCCCAAAATTCACAACAAGTGAGAAAACAAATGATGATCATCAACTCTTCTCACATGCCATGCACCAACACTTCAGTAGAATCCTTTCAAGTTAGAAGAAGAGTTACAGTAATACAAAAGGTAAAAGCAGTAGCTCCAGTTCTTCTTTCTCCCTAGAGAAAATTTTAAGAAAACAAAAAAAGAAAAACATTTAACAAGAAAAATAATTCATAATCAGGAGCTTAGTTGTATATCTTTCTCTTGTCCTATGACCATCCTAAAACACCCGATCGAAACTCCTAAGCATCATTCCACACAGTGAAGAGAGGAGCTCCATGGCAAACGGCGACATTGTTCGCCCTCGGCGCGATCGCCTGCGCCGGATTCTGCACCCAGTTGTTGCACCCATTGCTCTCTTGCTCGAAACCATTCTCCTTCAAACCACCCATTGTTTGCTGGTTCATGAAGTAAACATTCCTACCACCATAAGGATCCACCCCCACATGCATGTTCCCCTCATGACCACTCTCCCCATAGCTGCTGCCCCCTTGTTGGTTATTATTCTGGCTCTGATCCACCAACATCGTGCTTATCGGCATCGCGTATCCGCAGTTGTCCGCACCGACAACGCCCTGATAGGAGCCGCTGTACATGACGGAGTTCGACCCCGTGCTGTGCTCCATCGAGGGGGACGAGTCCAGGTTCATGAGCGGCGGCGGTGGCGGCGGCCGCTGGAAGAAGTTGTGGGTGTTGCTCCCCAGGTGGAGCTGCTGAAGTTCTTGGAGGCTTTGGGCGGCTGCGGCAGCCACCGCCATGCCTTCGTGCTCCGGCTTGCACCACCCCCTCACTGGTTGCTGCGGGTACAGGTAGTGCATGCCGATCGGGTGCGCCTGCGCAAACGCAATGCCCGGCCAACCGTAGGCCGTTGTGCGTCTGCTGATCCCTTCGGCTATCTGGGAGTTGAAGCGGTTATCGCCGTCGGTGGTGATCATCCGAAGGCCGTCCACACTTTCCTCGGCGTGCTCCGAGACGTCCTTGAGTCGCTTCGCGGCCCCGCCAATCGGAAGCGTGCTGCTCTCGAGGATGCTCTTGACGTCGTAGCGGCTCATGTCGAAGTTGGTGACGGCGTTGAGCCCGCGGAACTTGATCGCTGCGATGTCGTACGCCTCGGCGGCTTCCTCCTGGGTGCCTGCATTAGGGTTTTTGGTGGGAATTTTTTTAGTCGATTTAAGTACTCAAATGACAATGAGAGGGGTATAGAGATATTTGAATCGAAGTTGACTTTATTCCGTGGGGGGTTTGACTTACTAAATGTGCCCAAATAGAGATCCTTATTTCCTGCCACCCTGCCGATCCTTGCCTGCCACCTCCCATGTTGGTGATGTCTATAAAGTTTATTTGGCGAATATAATTATTAATAAACAATATATATATAAATATATATATAAATGTATGTTAGTGTGGTTTCTGATTCAAGGGATTAATTAATCTAATTCTTCAATATTTATTCTTTGCATATGAGATGAACAACAAAAGAGAAAGTTAATTACTACTTAAGGGCCCATGCATTTGCATTTTTTATGCGTTCGATCTCTCAAAAGAAAAAGGACTTGTAACCTCCGAAGAAGGGTTGTAAATTAACTTTTGCATTTCTCTTTATAAAAAGAATTAAGTACGTGATCGAAGTGTAAAACATAACTTAATTACATTGGCAAGATTAAGATACAATATTCTAATTAAACGTCTGTAAAAACGAAGATGAACTGCAAAATTAGAATGTACATGCATGCAGTAACCGATGAATCGCACACAGCATTCTATATAATATTTTCAAATGAGAAGGAATGAACATATATAGGGCTAAATATATTAAAGCCATTAATTAACTGCATGCATAAATCTGTGATCAAGAAAAACAAGCAATGGAGTACCTCGTAACACCGCGATAAATAGAGGCGCCGCGCGAAAATCCACTGCTCTTTCTGAATGCATATGGCATTATCAACAAAAATTAAAACCAACAATATTTGATTTGATTTACCAAACTAAATAACTAGCACTCATAAAATGTACTCTTTACCTTCTAAGAGATGCCACATATTCCTGCCTCGTCATGTGCTTCATCTCCTCAACTTCTTTCTCGTAGTTACTTATCTAACAAAGAAACAAGAGATACCTTTAAACATTGATAAATAAGCAAATGCATCAGAATAATAAACAAAACAAAAACCCTCTTTATCTCAATTGCATGCAAAAGAATATATAGTTAAGAACAAAAAAAGAAAAAAGAAAAAAAGATTCAACATACTGGGAAATTGGTTGTTGTTGTAGTACCCCAGTACTTAAGAGCAGCCAAATCATATGCCCTAGCGGCCTTTTCTTCCTTATCATAACCACCTATATATTCAGAGGTTACATGAAAGATATTAAGCACTCGAAACCCTTAAATGGTTGAAGAAGTAGTTACAAAAATGATATATCCTTTTGCTTACCCAAATAAACTGCATGCAATTGAAACAGGTCACGTTTGGTTGCGAAGATGCAAAAAGATTAAAGGGAAATTAAGGAGTTAGTGTAACATGTACAAATGGCAATATTAAAAGCAATGTATATATATATGTTGAATATTATGATCAACTGTTGTAGTTGTAATATTGAGATGTACCTTGTCTACCCTTTCGCGTTTGGCCTTCTCTTCTGCAGCTGTTATCCCATAGATGGGCTTCATACCTTCCTGTCCACCTATGCCTAAAAAAAATGAAATGGAGAGCAATTAAGTTGAAGGAGTACGAGAATGAGGAAAAAAAGATGAAAATATATAAATATCAAAACAAGTAATTAAGGGGAAAAAAAAAAGAGAAAATTATATAAACAGGCAATCACGCACCCTATGTCTTACACTCAAAAGAAAGAGAAAACACACAGTTGGAAGAGCTTAATGTATGTATATATGGTTCCAATGTACATGTAGTGTGCTTAATGAAAAGCAAGTGTTTTTTTTTTTTTTTTTTTTGATTGAAGATTGAAAAGCAAGTTTATCAAAAGGAGATTTTAGAGAACTTCGCAAGTATTTTGAAAAATAAGTAACTTTTAAATCTTCTCTGAAGATAAAAAGAAAATGATTTTCCTATCATGATCACAATATAATATAGAAGCGATCGTGAGAATGTATTTAAATCTTTTCTGAAAAATAAAAAAAGAGTGTTTCCATATCAGCATATATAACTAAGGGGGAAAAAAAAAATCAAAGATCTCACTATCTCTAGTGGGAGAACTTATATTTCTTCATGGCCCTCCACCAAGTTGGTTTTGATGTAGATCTTTATCCCAAAAAAGCAAAAAAAAAAAGGGTTTGTAGGGAGTCGAACCTTGTCACACCCCTATAGATAGAAGTCCTTTGCCCAAACGTATCAATGGATTTCCTCGGCCCAGCTTCTATAGCACCACTTTGCTCATCAACCCCACTCCCCACACTCCCCTTATTCTTATTCTCCGACGACGAGCTCTCGCCGCCGCCGCCACCGCTTCCCATTAGCGGCAGTGGCGAGCTCGACTGCGACCCGGTGCTCATCGATAGCGACAAGCTTTGCGATCCACCCCTGCCCCCACCCAACGCCACATGATCAACACTCCCCACTAATGCATTACAACCTCCACCGCCATCGTCCCTCTTATCGGCCATGTCGGAATGTTGATTATGCGGCACCGGCTGGCTCCGTAACCAATTCTTTATCATCGATAGCCCTATCGTGCTATTGCTATTACCGTTGCCGCCGCCACTGTTACTATTGTTGGTGGTGGTGTTGTTGTTGTTGTTGAATAGGCCACAATGATTGTTGTTTTGTGCCAGGGTAGTAATATTGATAGAGCAGTTAGAAAACATGTAGTCGGCAGGAATCTTCTGGCCGTCGTGCTCGGAGAACGAGTGACCGCCGAGGAAGTCCTCAAGCTTCGGCGGGCCGTTGTCCACGTCCATGCTACTCTTCATGCTCCAATCTATGCAAAGAATAGACCGAGGCAAATAGAACCACACATGTTTATAATCAAAACAAGCTATACCATATACCGGGTTTGGAAGGGGGGATGGATATATATGTGCTTATATCTAACCTTGCTGGTGATGGCCTATGCAAAAAGGCCCATCCGGCCTTAGGGTTGGGATTGATAGAGGAGGAGGAGCCAAGGAAGAGTCTGCGGCAGCGGCGGAGAGGCCGTAGCAATCGGCGGAGACATCGTCGGCTCCGGAGATGAGGGAGGGGGATGGGTGCTGGGTTTGATGGGAGTCATGGGAGGGTTGGAGCTCCTGAGGGGAGAGGGAGAACCCTAACCAGTTGTTCATGGAGGCCATTGAGAAAAGTTGGGTCTGAAGCTGCACTATGGCTATTATAGAAGGGGGGGTGGGCTTGTCCTTTTAGGGGTGTGGGAACCTATTATGGCTATACCTTGTGTAAGTGTAATATTGGGGATGTGGGTTATGGAGAAGTGGGGTAGAGAGAGAGAGAGAGAGAGAGAGAGATTAGGTCATGTGTGGAAGGAGAAAGAGAGGGGGATGGAGGAGAAAGAGATGGGGAGGTGATGTGGGGAGTTTGTAGGAGAGGGTGGGTGCAGTGCATTGGGGTTTGGAAGAGAAGAGGAAAGGTCAGAAGAACCTGAAAGAAAGTAATACTTGATCAACATAAGCAATCAAAACACAATGACTTTATATGCATGTATGAAGCCAAAAAAAAGAAAAAAAGAGTTTATCTTTATCTTTTTCTCTTTCTCCCTTCCTCTGCCACTGTGATTAAGTAATCTCTAAAAAAAACATATTAGAAGAAAAAAAAAACTATTTTAAATGCTATCGAAAATATTTTTTTTTACTATGAAATGGTAATATATTTTTGCCAGTAATTCACCGAGTCAAATAGTCTTAGTAAATTAACACAACATGGATCCCCGGCCCTATATATCTAGTGGCCAAAGTTTATTTTGCAATTACAGAAGAATTTTATATTTCTTTTAGTAATAAATATTTTGTTTTTTTTGAGAGATGTAATAAATATTTTGTTATACATAACTAAACTAAAATTAGAGCCAAATAGACAAAAAATGCAATGATCGAGCATTTGATGATGGTATACTTGTAGATTACAGGCGTGCAAGCAAGAGAGAGAGAGAGAGAGAGAGAGAGAGAGGGGATAAATGCACAAGTGATGTGAATTTTGTAAAGTACAAAGAATATAGTCAATATATATATATATATATATATATATATATATATATATATATATATATATATATATATATATATAATTGAGCTCCTATGTTTTTAAAAGACAAGTCATCTATTGTAAGTTTTTAAATTGAATTAATAGATATACGGTTAGGATGATGTGGGCCCCCTTGGGTTGAGTGGGTGGTTGGTTGAATAGATAATTTAACGAATGAAAAAGATCAAAGGTGTAGATCTAATGGTAAAAAATCACACAAAGCGGCTTGGTGTTTTTACAAGCACCATAGCCGGACTCTATATATAGTTTTAGGGGATCACTGCTATTCTAATTCTATAATTTTTTTACAGGAGTTAAATTAAAACTCAATAACAAAAAAGCCGAAATATTTTAATCTAATTCTATATATATATATATATATATATATATATTAAGTTGCTTATACTTAGGTACAAGATTACAGTGTATGTACACCAAGAATATTTAGTATTAAATATTAAATATTGCCATGAAGGGTGCCATATATATTTTATATGTGCCGCCTATCTATAGTCGTAACCCTTTTGGTAACATTTTTTGACCAGTAGCTTAACACCTGTATGAACATGAAAAAGGAAAAGTCGACCGACTCTTTTGCGCAGGTTACACAAATACAACTTTTGTCACACGTTTATATATATATATATATATATATATATATATATATATATATATATATATATATATATATATATAGAGTAATGCTTCTATACTTTTATTTTTTCTTTACCGTTCATTCACTCTCATTCAACGGTTCAGATTTAATTTCTTTAAAATTATGACCTGCAATAGTAGGTAACTTTAGGAGAGGTACCGGTCACCAGGTACCTCAAAAAAGAATATTTTTGTCTTTTAATATATGAACAATTTGATCATTTTAACTCTATTATATTATCAAAATTTTTATTCTCTTTTTATTTTTTTTTCTCTCTATCTTTCCTTTCATATTTGTACGGATGTCAATGGGTATGAATACCCAAAATTTTATCCGAACCCGAACCCGAATGAAACGGATATATCCGATGGATATGGATATGGATTCGAATATAAATATCAATGATCGAGCATTTGATGATGGTATACTTGTAGATTACAGGCCTGCATGCAAGAGAGAGAGAGAGAGAGAGAGAGAGGGGGAGAGAGAGAGAGAATAATTTGTATTTTAAAAATTTAGATTTAATATAATATATTTTGAAATATTGAAAAAAGAAATAATTGTTTCGGATTCAAATTTTCAAGTTCGGGTTCGAGTTCGTGTTTCGATTTTTGGTCGGGTTCGGGTTTGGATATGGGTTTTTAAAATCCGTCAGGTTCGGGTTCGGGTTCATGTCTCGAGTTTGGAGTCGGGTTCGTGTTCAGGTTTTTAAAAATCCGCCCCGAATCCAACCCGTTGACATCTCTACATATTTGGCATTTCATATAAGAAAATTTTCAAATTATTTGACAACAAGAACGTGAGATTATTTTGTGACCCAACTATAGATGTTTTCTATATCCATCTTGAATCCAACTTGAATCATATATAAAGTTTAATATTATATTCAAATTTATATTGTAAAATTTTAAATTTAATATAAAATATTTTGAAATACGATAAAAAGAAACAATTGTTTCGGGTTCAGTCTTTCAATTTGGATTTTGTTTTGGGTTTCAAAAAATTGGTTAGTTTCAATTTAGATATGGATTTTTCAAAATCCATCGAGTTCGGAAATAGATTTTGCGATTGTTAGTCGGGTCCAAATTCAAATTTCTAACCATTTTTTTGAATAGTAATCTTAATCTTTTTAATTTTTGTGTTTAAAATTATGTTTAAAATATTTATTAGCTCTAATATTTAAAATATTATTCTGTTTAAAATATTTATTATCATTAACAATTACATATTGTTCTTAATCTTATTCATCTAGTAGGTTAAAATCGGATATTTGATAGAATATATAGTTTAAAATTTGATTAGTCGAATCAATCGGTTCAATCTGATTTTTAAATTATTAATATTAATTTAATTAAAAGGAGTAATAAAAGTTAAGAAGCTAATTATAAACCAAAAGGTAACAAACACAAATTTAAAAAATCAATTTTCTAAAATTTCTATAATTTAAATTAATGCCTAAATTTTAGAAACACTAAAATTTCTAAACTAAATTCGTAAATTAATGCATAAATTAGGTAATCAATCAATTTTCTAAACTAGTGCTAATTAATGAATAAATTTAGGATATCAATTAAAAGTTTCTTTAAATGTTATATAGTTTAATTACCGAAATAACCTTGAATAATATAACCCATTTACCTGCTAAAGGTTAAAATTACATCTTTATCCTCTATTAATCAACGATTAGGATCTATTTTATTTTTTTAATAATAAAGTACCGAATCATTTCTCATATATATATATATATATATATATATATATATATATAGAAATTTGCTAGAATACGTAGATAGTAAACCTGGTCAATTAGTTTTTGATGATAGATCTTTTGCTTACAATTATTTTATGGTAAGCTTTGATCTCATCTGATCAAAATGCTATGTGCTATGTGCACTCTTAGAGTGGACTCTGGCCCATATTGAGACGATTCATTTATCTTCCTCTCCTTCCCGTACACCCACATACACAATTTTATTTTATTTTTTTTTTTGCCTTTTTTCATGAAAGGGTACTAACTATTTATTCAAAATTCTGGGAACATACAACCAACATTCGTTACATGCATGAACGAGACGATATCGGGCTAAACAATTAATGTGTAGTATAATTGTTTGCCCTGCTTACTCATATAATTATGTAAATCATTAGACAACCATGCACATAATTAACGACGTTTTAATATTGCATACTTAAATTAAATAAGAGAAAATTAAATAAGATAATGAGTGTCATAGAATTCAAATTCAAAACTTCCTAGCTACCTTTAATGCCATGTATGTCAAATGGCTCAAACTAGTTCCAAAACTTAAAAACAACTACAAAGTATCATTTTAATTTTATATAATTCAATAAATACTACAAATAAATATATAAAATAATTGAACCTTTATCAAACTTTTAAATTATATAAATAAGCACAAATTATAATTTCTAAAAATTATTTTCAACAATCTCAAGTGGCCACAAAACGACTAGCGGATATAGCACAAGTCCTATTCGAACAATCTCACAGATTTCTAATAAAAATTGTGCTACATATATAGTAATTAAATGGCAATTTCTAATGAAAATTCAACTCATTTGGATTTTTTTTAATTCCACCTTCAAACACAAACAATGCTAGTTCTATATCGGCAATTATATCAGCAGTTAAAATTATTGATTTTCGACACTTTAATTTGGTCATTAGATAAATCTGTCAAAGAAATTATTTTTGACTTTCGAAAACTTCACATATTTTAAATTATATCCAATAGGATACATGGTTGATTCCGGTGTCCGAAATTTAAATTAATTTGTAAAAAGGGCTCAGTGCTTGTGAAGGCACAGTAAAACCACATAAAAAAGAAAAAAGAAAAAAAAAATCTATTTCGGAGTTCGGAGGAACCAAAAAAAGAAAAAAAGAAAAGAAGAAAAGAAGAAAAGAAAATCCACTGATCATCAACATGTTAGGATCAATTGCCGTAAATAAAATCAAAGTCACTCTCTCCACCACATCAGAGTGAAAGGGCCGTGGTTATCGATTGACTGATCGAGTGCGAGGTTCGAATACTAATTGATTCATATTTCCGGCTAAATTTATTTCTAAATGATGAAATAAACGGAACAGATAGCGTGCTACGTATCTATCTCCCAAAAAAAAAAAAAAAAACTCTCGATCCACCGCATCATTCGGGCTCTCCCACCTCTTTCCATCTAATTCCCCTCTTCGATCGTACGTTAGCCCCACATTATTACTTGGATTTCCCAGCAATTTTTTTTTTTTAAAAAAAAGAAAACAAAAACTTCATCATCTCCCAAGACAAAGAAAGCCAAAGAACTAATAAATAATACAAAGGAAATGAAGTGCTAACACGGATGGGTTTGTAACCTGCACCCTCTATGAGGACAAAAACCCTTGTCTCCTGCCTCTCTCTCTCTCTCTCTCTCTCTCTCTCTCTCTCTAGATCTCTCTCAAACACAAGCTGTATGTAAAAGTAACCAGGGACATAACTCCCTCTTCTACAGTTCTAATTAGCTATGGGAATTTTTCTTTCTAATATCTTGGGGTAGGAGAACAATTTTATTTTGACAGTTCCGTAGTGAGATGCTCTCATTCATCATCCATCGCATTTTGATACTCGTGTACGTACGCTAGTCTAGGACTGTAGATGAGATCGAATGATCACTTTATGAAACTGCATGCATGTTCCCATAAATTTTTTGTGGGCTAGCTAAATTAATTCTATTAACATGAGAATTATTCAACATCTTAATTAATGTTCTAATAAACGTACTGTACTTTAACTTTGAGTTTAATCATTCTAATTAATTTATCGTTAAAGAGCAAATTAATTTGTTGACTGTGGAATTAACTCGCATAAAAGGTGAGGGCCTAGCACTGCAAATTAATCACCCTAATTAATATATCTTTACTGCCTCTTCCACTCGCTCTCTCTCTCTCTCTCTCTACATTATTAAACTCCTCTCTCTTTTATTATCACTGTACGGTTTAGATTAAACTGGGATTTATTTTGGGAGTTTGAGAGGGGAGGGGGTGAGGGTAAGATAAAGACTAAAGGGTAATTTTTCCTTCTCGGTGTGGATGCACGGCTTGTTGAAAGTTTGACCGTCAACAAAGGAATCAAAGAATGCATGGTGAAACACGTGGCCTCTCTCTCTCTCTCTCTCTCTCTCTCTCTCTCTCTCTCTCTCTCCTTCCTTCTCTATAAAAATATTAATTATACAAAGCCTGCTCTACAGTAAAATAAATGGCTCTCGGTAATCTAATCATGCATGATCATGACCCATCCAAGAGGGGAGAGAGAGAGAGAGAGAGAGAGAGAGAGAGAGAGAGAGAGAGATTAGGATAGAAACTTCACAAAAGGCAAACCCAAAAAACCCAAACCAAGGATAGCATGAATCCATATAGGGTACATCGAAGATCACTCTAACCTCTGCGCGCGCCCCCACACGAGACTTTCGTACGGGCGAGCGCTACACGCGCGCACTGTGCCCACGTGGCCACATGCCATCGTACTTGTACGTGTGTGTGTGTGTATCCCTGCGCGTGCCTTATAGATATGCATATATATATATATGTATATATATATATATATATATATATGTATATATATATATATACATATATATACATATATAAACAAACACACTCAGATGCTTTATAAAGCTAATTTGTATATAGAAAACCATTTTAATTAACTTCTCATTGTAATTGAAACACACATACTAGTAATTGATCTTGTGTACGACAGTTTTACGTCGGTGCATGCATGGGGTGCATGCACCGAATCAGTATTCAGTACCATGTCCACTGGGTTCACCGTGTCACGTACGTTAGGTCATGTTTAGAGAAAGGGAAAGAGAGAGAGAGAGAGAGAGAGAGATAGAGTGAGAGAGAGAGGGAAAGGGCGCGGTGTTTCATGGAAGGGGAGCAACCATTGGTGGAGAGGGGGCGGGGAAGTACACGTGGCGGTGGGTTGACCCGAGAATGGAGGTACGTGGCCGGCGCCATTTAAATCCTAATAACGATCCCTTGCAGTACGTACGTACGTAGTGAGTGGCCAACCGTTGCTCCTGGGGAGAGAACGACGTTGCCTTCAAGGAGAGTCAATTCCAAGCCACCTAAATTACTTTAAACATCAACTCAAAAAGTGTATATATATATAGAGAGAGAGAGAGAGAGAGAGAGAGACAGAGAGAGAGAGAGAGAGAGAGAGAGAGAGAGAGAGTTTAAAAATGAGAGAGGAATTATTGTATAAGCCATAATTAAACTACTTTAAAGTCCTCTTATAGTACTATAAGCAACGTAGTTGTTGTTGTTTATATAATAAGGTGAAATCTTAATTACTAGTTGTTACAAATAATAATTAATTCAGCTACTTATTTATGTAAGGTGTATCTATATATATACACATAGAGAGAGAGAGAGAGAGAGAGAGTTTAAAAATGAGAGTGGAATTATTGTATAAGCCATAATTAAACTACTTTAAAGTCCTCTTATAGTACTATAAGCAACGTAGTTGTTGTTGTTTATATAATAAGGTGAAATCTTAATTACTAGTTGTTACAAATAATAATTAATTCAGCTACTTATTTATGTAAGGTGTATCTATATATATACACATAGGATGGAATATATATATATACTTTCTTTAATAGTTAAGGCACGAACCTAGCTTGATTACTTGTTCTTGAGATCACTACTACAGAGAATTTGAGCCGATGTTTCATACCAATATATATGCATTCTTGGATGATGTAGAACATTTAAATGTTTCGAGAAATGAGGAAATGTGATTTTTTTTTTTTTTTTCAGTTTGTCTTTTACCTATCAAATTAAATGGCTCTAAATTAATAACTTGTTTTCAAAGGCTGGCATAAAAATTGAGTTCCACTAGTGCACTACGAATCTAGAATATTTGAAATCTCTAGAAAATAAATTTCATGACATTTCAATGACAAGTATATCATATCAATTGATCAAAACATTTAGAATTGATAATATAAAATGTTTACAAGAATAATTCAAATTAAGAAAATATCTATAGAAAATTTTTTTCCGCGGATTATTATTTAATTAAGTTGTTCCTCTTATTTTCACTTGTTGTGATCTGATTAGAAGCACTTGTGATACAGTAAATATAGGTTATTTGCATGCTTATAGAGTGAACCTTGTTAAATCTTAGAAGTCTTAATGTTCAAGCACGAATTCCGACCCGTCATTGAAATACTTCAAATAATTTAAACAATCATAAAATTTGGATTTTAAATACTTCAAATAATTGAAATCACATTTAAAATGTGGATTGCAAAATTGGGAAAGTACATCGTCGAAAATAGAAAACATTTGTGCTTCTAACAAAATGGTCGCACGCGCATATATGAGAAGTGATCTTAATGATCAGATTCAAGGTACCTCCTTTTCTTTTAAAAATTCCGAAAATGATATTGAGAGAGAGAGAGAGAGAGAGAGAGAGAGAGAGAGAGAGAGAGAGAGAGAGAATGCACAAGCTAGAAGAGTAATGTCATATATGCCGCGCGCGTATATATATACTTATGTATAATTTGTACATCATTTTATCATATAATATGGAGAATTTTAATTTGAAAATTATAATAATTCATGGAGACTGTGTAAAAAAAAGTAAAATTTGTAGTGCATTATAATCTTCTAAGCTAGATTTAAAATAGCCATTTCACCATGTAAATAAAATAATATACAAAATATAAGTAGATAAAGAATTACTCGAGCTTGGTACGTAAATCTTTAAAGGCCGAACTTAATATTAAACAAGAGTTAGAAGAAAGAAACATATCATGAGAATATAGATATAGATATAATATACAATATCTGAAAATAACTCTAAAGACGAATATCAAATAAATATTCTTTAAAAAATAATGATAAGCGTTTAGTAATTAAGATCAAGAGTATAGATCTTGTTTTAAATAATTTTTAAAAAAATTTACTCAAAATTTAATTAATTTAAATATTTTTATATCGTGAAGCGAGAAAACGTTTTATATCAACGATCAAAATTATAAAACTTGAAATCTTTAGATCATCAGGCTAATAATATTGAAAATATTTGAAATTTAATTTCTACAATAATATTTTAAACGATATAAATTATATGTTCAACAATACCAAACATCAATTTAAAAGCTTTATTATAAAAAATAAATAGGTGCATGACATCCCACTCATCTGATCATCTCTCTATCTCTCTCTCTCTCTCTATATATATATATATATGGGACCGATCGATCGAGCCCAGCCTTCGAGGAGGGGAAGGTGGTGGGGAGTATTCAAATGAAGCGAAATAAGCCTCGGGGAGTGCATGCAGCATGCCCATGCATCGTGCATGGCTCCGGCCTGGGAGAAATCGGCGGAGCGCGCCCGTGCCTCCTCGGCCGCGCGCGTTCGTGTGTACGTACGTAGGATATATATTTTTACACCAAAACCCTAGACCGCCAGCCCGTGGGGTCCACGTACCAGCACATGCGTGCGCGTGATATATATACATCACTGTACAAAGCGGGTAGCGTGCAATCTATCTCTATTTCAATCCTACCTGCAGCGGTTTTTGTAATCTTTTCTAGCAGTTTTGGTTGCTGGTGTACACCTATATTGTTGTAGTGTAATTTGATTCACTGTTTTAAAAGCGTCGAAAATTCATCATTATGATAGATTAGAGCTGGTTTTCATGAACCCTAGCTAGCTATTAATCGGGATGGATCCATTCCAGTTCCATTAAATTTGCGTACAACTTAATTAGCTTCTTAATTATTTCTTGTTTTGAGAAAGAGAGAGAAGGGGGTTAATTGCGTTGGGGTGGGATGTGTTTGGGGTTATGTTATATATATATATATATATATATATATATATATATATATATATATATATATATATATATATATATAGTTGTGCTAGTATGCTTTTATAAGCACGGAGGCATCCGTGCTTCCACTTTGTATTCGATGTTCGGATTTTCGAAACGACGATCGGCTCCGTTAGAGTTGATCTAGAGTATTTGAAGTACCTAGAAAATAAATTTTGCGATTTTTCGATATCATTTGCCTAGTGATCGAAGAGGCTCAAAATCACTAATTTTAACGGCCGTAGTGAGCCGGTTGCAAGTTTAACGGTGTAGAAATATCCAAATCACATGAAATTTTGATAGAAAATTCTTTATACCATATAAAACAAGATCAATAACTTTGATCTAAAATTTTAATGTCATATCATCATATTTTGTAAGATTTTTATTTTCAGCCGTTGATTTTGAGCCACTTCGATCACTAGGCAAATGATATCGAAAAATCGCGAAATTTATTTTCTAGATACTTCAAATACTCTAGATCAAGATCTAACGGAGCCGATCGTCGAAAAGTCCGAACATCGAAACAAAGTGGAAGCACGGAGGCCTCCGTGCTTCCATAAGCACCTCGCACTCTATATATATATATATATATATATATATATATATATATATATATATGTATAGTTTAATACATGCCACGCAATGTTTGTCTCACTTAGACCCCTCTCATTTTCCAAATGGAATCCCTGCTAAACCCAAGGAATGCTCATCTCAACTAATTTATTCCATTGCTTCCAAAAGGCATATAAAGTGTACAAATCTTAGTACATTTATGTATAAACAAGTTTCGCTCATCAGGAATTGGGACGCAGGGGGCTTTTGACCAGGAGGGCTTCCCCATGCATGTTTAGAAGCATTAGTGGGTGGAGAAGATCATGAACCCTAATTTTTTTATCTATAGAAAGATATATATATATATATATATATATATATAGAGAGAGAGAGAGAGAGAGAGAGAGAGAGAGAGAGAGAGAGAGAGAGAGAGAATAGGCATCATTGGAATAATAAATGTGTTAAGTTTCCAAAACCTGCTATCTTGGATCAAATAATCCAAAACTCAGCGACCCAGAAAGAAAAATGTTTTTTTTTTTTTTTTTGCTTTTTCCTTATGAGCTAGGCGCAGGTGTTCAGAGTATATGATTTTTGACATCCAAGAAATGGAGTATTTTTCTAAAATAATCTTATGCTTTTAATAGAATAGGCACTTCTATTGTATACAACAAATTAAACGCGTCAAATAAATTAAATTCTAGTTTCTATATATATTTCTTTATCATATTATTTTCTTTTTTTTTTGAGAGAGAGAGATTTATCATATTACTTCTTTATCAAATTATTTTCTAGGGGTGCAGTGCATTAGATATATGAACGCATGCAACCGGCGTACGCAATAATTTGTGCGTGTTTTTGGTTTCTTGTTTTTGGGTTTGAACTTTGAAGCGGTAACGGGTCGGTCCTTCGTTAACCCTCTAACCCATGGGCCTATGTTGATGCTCCTGTCACACTGTCACGTGGGACATGTATATATGTATGTTACAAAAAATAATAATAATTAAAAAGAATAAATGATCGAGTATGGACCACACGTGTGGCTATGGGAGTTGGGATATTTAAATTGTGGAAACTAAAGGGCTTTGTATCTCAAACAAGGGCACATGCTTCAATCTCATCCTTCCATTTCCGTAAAAATTATGGTCTCTACATGCCATCGCAGAGACTATTTTTTACTTATTTTTTTTAAGACTAAATTATAAAAAGTTCCTCTTTCAATATTCATTTTTTGACTTTCTTTTCTTATCTTTTACAAATCTATATACATTACCCCCTTTAAAATATAAAAAATATTCATTTGTCTCCCGCCGTCAGTGTTCCGTTTATATCCTATTTTTTATATCCAAAATATTTCTAAAACCCTCATCCTTCCTCAGCCATGTCCTTGGCCTCACCGCCTCCCCCTCCGCCGCCTCCTGTCACCCACCCCTTTGTTCACGCCCTCGCCTTCCTTTGCCGCCTCACCCTTGCCCATGCCCTCGCCCACCACTCCGCCCACGCCGATCCCGATCTTTCACCCTACGGTCACCAAAATAAAGAGGCAGCAGGAACATGGAAGCAGGTGGAGAAAATAAAGTCGGTGCTGGGGCGAGGAAGGCGCAAAGAACGGAAGAGAAGAGACTACGGCCGAGGAGGAGAGCTTCGAATTAATTGAGGAGGAGACGAAGAGCATGAGGGATAATTTGATCATTTTATGACAACGTACGTCCTATTAATATTTTTTATTTTTTAAAGAGGTAAAGTGTTGATTTTTGACCGACAAAAAAAAAAGAGTGAAAAATCAGATATTGACATAGAAGATTTTCTATAATTTAGTCTTCTTTTTTTAAAAAAAAAATGTAAGAAAACCCAGTTCAGAAAAAGAAAAAAATGAAGAAGAAGAAAAAAAAACAATGAAACTGAAAAGAAGAAGAAGAAGAAGAAGAAAAAAAGTTGTTACCCTAAGAGGGCGGTGCTTTTAAATTTTTAGCCATTGAATGAAGAGATGTAAAGTTGAGATGATAATGGTATGTGGTGGTAGGTGGAATAGTATTTTAATCTAAGGGCTATTAATAATCAAGGAGTAGATCGAAGGGTGAGAAACCTAGAAGCACCAGGTGCTTCTAAAAATATTCTAGCTCAATATATATATATATATATCATCCCATGATCTAGTTTGGGAATGTTGATCAAGAGCACATGCTTTGAAGCAATAAATATTTCAAATAAGGTGTCTGGATCTCTTCTATTAGATGTGTGAGTCTTCCAACAATCCCATGATCTAGTTTGGGAATGTTGATCAAGAGCACATATTTGAAGCAATAAATATTTCAAATAAGGTGTCTGGATCTCTTCTATTACATGTGTGAGTCTTCCAACAATTTTGGAAAAATTCAAAAACGATGAAAATCTCTGCACAATTTTTACAAATTCCTGTTGTCCAATCATGAGCCGAAAATTCGCCCAATAAAATGGTTAGCTAAAAGAAACAGCACATAAAACGAAACATGCGCGGTACTATTCTGTACAGAAAGAAAAAAAAGAAACTAAGGATTTTAATAATCTTACAAATCCTTTGTTGCCGCAGATCCTTCGGTTTGGGATTCACCACATGGAGAAGCACAGAGGTGTTCCTTGATGGAGTTAACGAGGCCGATAGTTTCTTGATTCCGCTCCAGCGGCCGTCTCCTAAAGCTCTGCGAATAGTGCAACCCAGGATCAAATTTTTGAAGATTTAAAGTTTTAGTTTTGAATATTGTTACCTCAGAAGGCCATAGCTGATCGCCGGCTTTACGAGGAATAATATGGAAGTGAGTCTGCAAAAGCAGTCATAATTGATCAATCGACAAAATAAGCGAGTAGAGAGGGAAAAATCGTAATAAGAAGTGACCAATCTAACACCCCATTCAGTCTTTATAAAATAAGTATAGAATGGTCAGATAACCAAATTCTAGTAGTAATGCTCTGCAATACTATGCTAAAGTAGAACTGAAATAATAATACTCACATGAAATATAACTTGTCCTGCAGCAGCTCCATTGTTGACCACCAAATTAAATGAGTCTGCAGTAGGAATGAAGTTATTTGTAAGAAAAGCCAATAGTAATAATAAAGAAATTGTTAATGATAAATCTTGAGTAGGAGAGCCACAGGATCGTCGATAAGCTTAGTCTTCGCTTTACTATACTCATGCATATAGGGAGCAAGGGTTAAAATGCTCTTAGAAAGACAAAGTCCACAGTATTCCAATTGAAACTCAATTATAGAACTTTGGAATTGACGATCAATAATATTAGACGCAGTATAGATCAAAGATTTTCAGACCGGCTAATATGCACATTGACAAATCATTCTTTATCCACGGAAAGAAAGTTATCAGATAATTTTGTTCTACTTTACCACATTGAGCAGCTTTCATGATAGCATTGCTAAGAAATGGTACCTTCGAGCACATGGCAGCTACTACCTGAATTATAAGTATAATGAAAAATAATAAGGTCAGAAACTTGATAATCCTTTTTCTGAGTCATTTTCTTCTTTTCTGATGAATGCTTAACTGAAAAATGACTTCTACATAAAAAGTTTGATGAGTCAAATGTTGACATGCAGAAGCACATTTATGGTAAGCTGAGGTTTATAGAAGAACTGTAAAGAAAAATTTTTTATATAGAACCTAAACAAAGGGCAAAATACGGTTAACAAGAAGCATCAATCATTAAAAATGGATTCGCAAGCATTTAAACTCCTACTTAAATTGAAAAAAAGCTATAAAATGTAGTTCATTCTAAAGGAACCTAATACAATGTTAATAAAATGCTGCTGAAAATGTGGTATCCGCTCACTGGAATTTGATTCTGCTTCCTTGTGAAGTTAACCATATTGATGACAAAGACGAGGAAAAGACAGAAATTGCATTGATAATGAGGATATCAAAGTAAAATAGTCTGATCATATAAACAAACTTTTATTTATGAAGATTGTTGACATAAAAAATATGTAATAAAAACATATAAAGAAACAGAACTTCTTTTTTACTTCCTTCTCTAGAAATTAACCAATATTTTATGGAGTTGAGAGCAATCAAATATCTATACTAATTGGAGAAGATAAACCACCATGAAGAAGAAATTTCAGTAGTCCGGAACGAAAATTCTAATGACAAACCTTGACCATGAGCAAGAAGAAAATTCATGGTGGAGTGACCAGGTAAGGTAATAGCCATTTCTCACTCTCTGAATGATTCATGAGAGTGATTAACACCGGCAATACAAGTTGCACATCGATAACCAAAAAAATTCAGCTAATCAGAGGAACAACTTGGAAAAAGAAGTTGATACACTTCACACAAAGAAGAGCTGATTTACAAAAATCAGAATTCTGAAACATCTCCTATGAACAAGAAGCTCTCGTATTTCATATTTTTCATCACTGAATCTACAAGAAGCCTTTATGGTCTTAGTAGTATGCACAATTGTTGCTTTCATATCCTGTTTAAATTTCTCCAGTCCGTCTAGGAAGTTAAATGATAAATCCAACAAGCTTCTATGATAATGATGTACAAAAAACTTACGGGTGGAGGAGTTGCTTCCAATGAAGGAAAGTGACATTTTGGAATGATAAGGGAATGCCTGCAGAGAAAAATAATTGATTGAGAAGATCGGATATAGAAGACATCAAAGCCTGACAAAGTTTGAGATCTACATTACAAGCAGAATGAAAATGAAGTTCATTGCTGAGGACAATGAAAGCTTCCAAATGCTTCTTGAAAAGCAATTATCAGCGCACAGAAAATTGAAAGTACAAATTATAAACAAAATTCGTCTCACCCGTGACTCAATGGATTGGAATCCAAAATGCATAGGCATACATCATCTTCATAAACCTGCAATGGAAACAAAATTAAGCAAATGATACCAAGGGAACTAACAACAAGTGCGATACTGTTATCAGCTTATAAATGTTTCTATTTAATCAAGTCATTGAATTCAGAATATACAAATTCAAAAATCACAACCCAAGCAATTCCAAACACCAAATTCCTGAAGACAAAATTGAGAAGAAAAGAATGAAGCAAACAAAGTGTGCAACACATGCTTCAGAAGGATGTCGCAACTGCGAGAGATCCGCAGGAATCTACACTCTGAAGGCGGAATGCAATACCAAGGATTTTAACCATTTCCTCACTCTGTACCAAGGAATTAAGCGTTTAATGGCTGGCACAGGTCAAGCTGACCTTACCACATTACAGGGGCCCCCACAATACAACCCGTATGCTGACAGCACAACTCAAACCCAGAATAAAATTTGAAAATGATTTCCAAACTCCGTTACTCTATTATTCATGTACTTAAATGATTCAAATTTGATGAAATGGAGGGTTGCATTTGATTTTCCCAATTTGTAATCTTCGGTTTCCACATAGTCAAAAGATTTCATAGACATTAGAAGAAATTAGCGATAGACAGTGCAAAAAGATCATTCAGTTTTATCAATCATAAGCATCATGTATACACCTGCTTTAAAAATTCCAACATAGTTAAGAATTAATTTTGCGGTAATTCAGTTTTACCCAAATTTTAATAATTTAATTTAATACCTTTTTCAAAATTAGCAAGTAGTTCCATCATTAGAGTACTAAAAACTTTGGTAAAGCACATTTAAGGACAATTAAATTACACCATCGGGAGTTTGCGCCCACATGTTTGCATGATATGACAGTAATTTAATTTGTTGCTTTACCACTCATAGTTTATTGGTTTATAGCACATAAGAGAGAAGATTAGTTGTGATTTCCATCAATACAAACTTCAAGTAATTTGTCCTTCCCTATCTATCCACAACATGCTTCAAATCAAACCATCACCGGTATTATACTTCTCTGCACATCCACGCAAAAGCCGGAAACTAATTTAATCTTCAGTAAGTTGAAAATATTTCTCATCTACAACCATTAATGAGCATCACCTGTGTTGTCTACCTATCATAAAATTATTCAGAATTTCAAAACGAAAGAGCAACTTTGCATTGCATATACTGTGCCAACAATACCAAATCAAAGATGGACAGCCAAAAAAATGCTCTAATTCGAGCACGAACAAAGATTCCAGCGATGCACACCAGGTGTTCGACTCGAGTCCCCAGAGAGCAACGACACAGAACCAGATCGAGAAGGGTGAGAACGGGGGAGAACCCACGGAGGGAAATCGCCCGAAAACGCACCTTGAACGCCGGGGACTCGCCACGGACGATCGCGCAGAAGACGCAGCCCTTATCCCCGCTCACCTCCTCTTCCTCCGCCTCCGGGGCCGCCTCCGGCGCCACGGGGCCGTCGCCGCCGCCGCAGAGGGAGGCGGAGAGTTGGGAGGGGCGGAGGTGGGCGCAGAGCACGGCGAGGCGGCGGCGGCGCCGCTCCATCCGCGCTAGATTGGAAGGGCGCGGCGGCTGAGTTAGTAGGAGCGCTCGGCGCCGCCTCCTACAGCTTCGGCTTTGGCCATGGCCATAGAGTATGGTGAGTGGAGTGGATTTTGCTTGATCTCAGATACACGCAACGCACGGCGTTTCTCCTTTTCTTGTTTTGTTTTTTTTTTTTTGGGTAAAATTGCATGGAGACCCCTCGCTATATAATATTTTGGAATCAGCCCTCAAAATTCTCTTAAACTAGTATATTTTTTTAGTCTGAGTTTGCATTGAGTTAAATTATTTCAAATAATTTGACTATATCAAATTTTATAGTACTAAGTACTAACTGATTTTTCAGCCGAGAAGAAGTGTGTGGATTCTGATTTTAATTATCATCGGCAGTTGAAAGCGTACTTTGGATTGAAGTAAATTTTTAGTTGAAATAAACTTTAGTAAAAACTATCTCATCCCGCTATTTTTTTTCATAACTATGGAAGTAAATTTTTCAGTTTCTTGTTTGTTTGATAGAGAGTGAATGATCTAAAAGTATAATTCATATATAAATAATAAATAACTTAATAAATTTTAAATTATATAAGAAATAAAAATAATCTAAGTACACTCCTATGTACTTAAAAAAATAATCTAGAACAACTAAATTATTTTTTTATACATAAATTATAATAATACAACAATAAAAGTATAAAGTAAAAAAAAATAGAAATTCTTAACTAATTAAGTTTTATTATATTTTAAATATACAACCTAAATGAAAAAAATATTAAAATTAACTAATCAATTTTTATCGTACTTCAAATATGCAAATTAAATAAAAAAATAATTCATGTCATACTTAAATATATTTAAATATAACTAGTATTATTTATTGTATTCTTTTTATTTTTTTTTCTTCATCTTTCGTCGCCGTAATTAATTTTTATTCGGAATAGACCGAAATGAATTACGCTGTTTTAGCTAATTCAAATTTCAACTGTATCTTTATTACGACAAACCAAACAACAAAAATAATTATTTACCGCAAAAAAACTACTTCACTCACTCCATTTTTACCCAAACAAACCTGCCCCAGATGGAACTGTTGATATCAATAAAAATTTCTAATTCAAACAAAAAACTCGAAAAAAAAAAAATGAAAAATAAAAATGTTAGGGCCAAATTCTAAACTGTTCATGTAGTTTTTTTTTTTTTTTTTTGGGAGAAGTTAAAATTGGTCCACGGTTTTTCTGGGAACTTTTAAAACTCTTAAAACTTATTTACCCTCCTATATTTTAATTAAAGTTAACAAGTTAACGAAAGGGTTAGGTTTTAGCGGAAATCTACCGCCTAAACTGTCCCTTGTTCCAACCAACTCACTTTTATTCCTTAAAAACTTTTTTTTTCCATTTCTATGCCCTCCAACTCTTCTTCTTATAGTTTTTGTATCCCAAAACCAAAACCTAATCATTCCGTCAACTCCCGTTCAGCGCCGTTAACTTTAACTAACGGAAGGGGCAACAAGATGCAATATTAAAATAAAAGGGGGTAAATGACCGTTTTAAGAGTTTGGGAGATAAAGTCGAAAAAAAAGATGAAAAATAAAAATGTTAGGGTCAATAAACAGTGCAATTTACCCAATATAAGTTGGAAGTTTCTAACAGGTTCTTATTAAAAGAGTTTTAATTTATCGTCACCTATCATTTTTATCTTTATTTAAAAATTATAATTTATATTTTAAAATTTTAAAATTTTTTTAAGAAATATTCATATTAAAAAAAATTAAATAAATTATTAAATAAAAAAAATAATAAAAATTAATACGTGGTAAGTGGTAACAGATCAGAGAGTCTCTGGTAACACGTGGTTGGTTTTTGTGGGGCTGGATTTGGAGGAGGGGGTGTTAATTTGTTGTCCCTATCCATTTGTTTGGGTGAGGATGGTGGGACCCACCGGTTTTGCGGAGGACGGAAAAACTTTAGACTTGGGGCCTTTGCGTGGCCTCAAACACACGCAGGAGATGATGATGTGCTTCATTAATTGGAAAGAATATTGGATTATATTCTATTTTTTAGCAAAATTATATTTTACTTTTTTATATTATATTCTAGTATTAAAATCTTAATTTATCACTATTTTTATTCTAAACTTTTAAAATTATTAATATATAATAATTAAACTTCGTAGTCCGATTAAATTGACTAAATAATTATGCATCATTCGTCTGATAATAATAATATATATGACCATTTCTCAATAAATGACATATCTTATTGCTATTCTATCAATACTGTTGGAAGCATCTCTAATACTAATGGTTGAAACCGGTATTTATAGTGATATCGATTATATAATTTAAAATTTAAAATAGAATAAAATAATATAAACAAGAAATATTGGAGGAGGAAGATAACTAAAATGATAAGCAATTAATTACATTCTGAACAATACCTATGCAACCATATCTATTATGGCTTATTTATCTAATTAACCCATGATTAACTATATATAGCTATCAAATCATATCAGGTGACAAATTCAATTTTTATTTTGAATAAGTACATATTCTAATCATAGTCAAATAAATATTTAAACTTATCTATAACTATATTTTAATTAAGTTTGGATTATTATTTCCAACAAATATATAATTGGATTCGTCACCAAGCAGTCAAGCACACAGATTTATAAATAAATTAAAGTGTGGGAGGTGATGTTTTTCTACGTAATTTCTCCGCTAGCTTTGCATATAGTATGTTATACTTTTTTTATTTTTCTTTTTTTTTTTTTTTAGAGAAATAGATAGCACGCTATCTGCTTCGTTTATTTCATTTAGAAATAAACTTAGCTGGAAATGTGAATCAACTAGGATTCGAACTAGAGTCTCAGATACCAACTATCAAATTCTTTGCCACTTGCTCTAGGGACGGTCGGTTATAGTATGTTATACTTATTCGAGAATTGGCGATGAGAAAGTAGATGAGAAAGTATATAGAAGCATAACCCAACATGGAAGTATATATTAACCGATCGAGCACGATGATATTAACCCGTAAAATTTCTCTATCAGAAAGAACGATTTCTCTAAACTCACGATCCAACGAAAACTCCTCGAACCGTCGGTAATCAAAAGAATGTACGATTCCGCGACCGCAAGGGCCGAAGGAACATCATGTGCCATGGACCACAATATTGTAGTTGAGAATTAGATTCCAATGGAACAGTGTGGATCGTGGCGAGAACACGTTTACTTGTAAACAGGAGGAGTACGTTCTTTTCAGAATTGATCGAGCTGCAGTACATGTTTCTCCATAGATTTAGGGCTTGATCCTTTGCTTCCTCAGGAAAATCGAACCTACCATGCATTGCACGCTCCGATGAACTGCGAATCAGAGCTGATCGATGAGAATTGGCATCTGCTTGCGTCTTTAGCTTCTGCTTTATTCGTTAATAGCACCGAAATCTAAAGTGATTCATGCTAGCTAGGGCGCGCGGTCTTTTTCTTGTTGGTGAAGAATCATTCTGCGTGGCCGCCGTCGGACCAATGTTCAATTTTTCTTTTCAATTTCCTAACTAAACCATGTTTAATTCAAGCTAAAATGAATTCAGAAAGGCCCCTATTTTTAATTAATTAGCAGTTAATTTTCATTTGTAAAAAGTACATATTTTTAGAAATTAATGGACGCTGTAATTAATATGCATATGAAGCTTGCTAGGCTAGTGTATGTTTAGAAGTAAAGTGACTTCTGTACTATCAAGTTGTTTTTTATATTACCGATCGTTCCTAACGCAAATGGTAAAAGAACTTGATGATTGGTATTCGAGACCCAAGTTCGAATCTTAGTTGATTCACATTTCCAGCTAAGTTTATTTCTAAATGAATCGAAAACTGCTATCTTTCTCTCAAAAAAATAAGTTGTTTTTATATTAGAACTTTCGAATCGAGAATTCATTAGACTTTATTGAAATATCTACAAAATTAATTTCACAAATTTTCGAAATTAAATGAGCTCAAATTTAACAATTTTAATAGCCGTAGTGAACATTTTGCAAGCTTAACGATATAGAAATATTCAAATCATGAATTTTTTTTTAAAAGAAATCTTCGTGATCTAATATGTTAATATTATATCATCATATTCTATGATATTTTTATTTTCGGTCGTTGATTTTGATCTCTTTTAATCACTACGTAAATAATATCGAAATATCATGAAATTTACTTTTTAGACACTTTCAATATTATAGATCAAATTAATGAAACTGGTCGTCAATTTAAAAATTTTCAATATTGAAAACGACTCGATAGCACAGAAACCATCGTGTTTTTAAAAGCATATATATAAGCTAGACTATATACATATGGGCGGGAGCAAGAATTAATTATCATAAAGAAGAGATTTGGATTAATTAGATACGATACTATATGGTGTGACTCATGCACCAAGAATATTAGTGACGTTTCAAGAGGATGTAATGATATGGTTAATTAAGAGCATCCAACAACATGGAGAGAAATTAATGGGATTCTCCCCACCAGCCACTACAAGGACAATTTTGCTGGGATTAATCCCTCTATATATGTTCTTATGTCACCCAACAACTTTTTCTTAAGAGAAATATATATAACAAGCTATTCATTTTATTTACTATGAAATATAAATTTAGCACCATGAGGTAATTAATTAACTAGGGCCTCATGAGAAAAGATAAAGGAAGAAAAATAGAGAGTATTACAAAGCTTCAAAATGCAAGATTGTCAAAAAGGAAAGAGAAAAACTAAAAGAAGAAAAAAAAAATGAAAGTGCCAGAAAAAGACACAGTAGTTAACGATAGTGTTCAATCCACAAATCCACAAATCCGGAAAAAGAGCTCTTTTTTTTTCGTCACAAAAATGATACGTTTTAAACCACAGGGTACTAAAGTGAGAAAACACGAAACCACATGGGGGTTCTTGAAGTTTTTCCTAAAAAATATATCCTAAAAAATATAAACATATTGAGAATTGACCGCACGTCATATATCTCAAGTTCACTTCTACAAAAACACACTAGTCGTCGGATCGTCAAGGCTAACCATTAATCCCAAAAGCTCTAGTCACAAATACGCAATCAATTCACTTAAAAGCGATAAATTTAAACATTCACTAAGTTCCCGATTGTGACCTCGCCCACTTGACTCACGCGACTTCGAACATGACTCCTACCCAACCCGCCTCACGCCATTTCGAACATTTACTCCCAGCCACGCGCCTCCCCGCCACAGATGCGACGCTCGATCCATTTAAGCCAACACTAGCTTGTTCTCTCGAAGAGCCAAACATATATAATTTGTAAATTGAAATTCCACCAAGCTTTATTTCCTTATTTGCTCTATATATACATGTGCAAATAACAATTCTTCAAGAGCACTAGGAGAAATATAATGTCTAATCACGATCCACCATGTTATATTCTGATCCAAAGTAAATCCCAAAGGATGAATAAATTAAGTTTTTCTAGTTAGTTAAGCATCATTTTCCACTTAAGTTCATGCATTGGTACTTACACCAATAATATAATTATCCAAATCAATTAATTAAGCAAGATACTTGACTTCATATACACAAAGATATACCAAGGAGAGAAATTAAGCATGCACTAGTTGAGCTAATTAGCCAACCCCTCTAACCCACATATATGCCATGATCAAATTGGGCTCTCAATTGAACCTCCCATTTGCCAACACATAACTAGTATCTCCCAAATGCCTCTATTGGCTCCTTAATTCCTGTACCTTTCCCCCCTACTTTTTAGCCTTATAAATACACATACCAATCCCTCACTTCCCTAACAAGAACTACGTACACAAGTGATCAAATATTGTGTAGTGCGAAAATGTCGGGCGCGAACGCGAAGTCCGAGAAGGCTAATAATAACTCATGGTGGTCGCGATTCGCGTTTGAACGCACGTCGACGCAGTGCAACCAAGTTGCTAGCGAGAGCGTGCACGGTGCGCGGCTCGCCGCGGCGGAGCTCGCGGGTTGTGCCGCTTGCGAGGAGGAGAGTAAGCTGTGCGAGTGCGGAGAGGTAAACCGACTCGCGGGCTACGCGACTGAGCAGCACCGCAGCAAGCCGAACAGCTCCTTTGCTCACTCGGTGATCAACATGATAGGAATGCTCATAGGTATACTTAATACCTGCTAATTATGTTTAAGCACTAAATCACTTAGCACGTACACCACACTTCAAATTAATGCCATTTGCTTAGAATGTTTTAACTTGGAGGTTCTAAAGATTTCTATTTGCAAATCGGTATATATAGAATCATGTGCACATATCCCACATGTGTTGTCTGGAATCTATCTCGCGTAGCACCACATGGCTGATCAGTCTGCTCCGAAATCACCATATAGTTGTACCCCGGCCCTGCGCATGCAGCACCGTGAGGCGGCTTTTCACGTACTTGCAAAATTATAAACTAATTAAAAAAAAAAATCAACATTTAAAAATTTCTTTTTTATATTTACCTAGGCTTAAAAGTGTCCTAATATATCTAGCGTTATATTTGAAAACGTCGAATAAAACATCGGCAAATAAAGAGTCACTACGTATATACCGATACTTTGGCCAAGCGTTAATAAAATATATTCTGACGTTTTAAGCTGTCAGAGTTTTAAAATTTTTTGAAATCCTAACTCTTTAAAGCGTCAAAAAAATTAAAAAATAAAAAAAATTTATTATTTAATAGATTAGTTTGATACGATAGAGGATTCATATAACGACGCTTTTGAAGCGTCGATTTACTATATTAGTTGATTCGAATTTATGATCTCGAAGTATCAACTCACAACCTTACCACTACACGGAAAGGCTAGTCGTAAAAAGACGTTCTTATATTGAGATTTTTTTTATTTTTTTGTTGTACTGATGATGCATATATACATGCGCTAGAGAAGCTTACTCTTTATAAGTCGCTCCGCTCTCTTTTTAGGTTTGGGCCAGCTGTCGACGGCATACGCCCTCGAAAACGGGGGGTGGGCGACGGCCTTCTTGCTGGTGGGCCTGGGCCTGGTGTGCGCGTACACGGCCCACGTCCTCGGGCGGTGCCTCGACGCCGACCCGAGCGGCGGCGCCAAGTCGTACCAGGACCTCGGCGCCGTCGCCTTCGGATCCAACGGCCGGAACCTGGCGGCGGCGTTCATCTACTTGGAGATATTCCTGGCCCTCGTCGCCTACACCATCTCCCTCAACGACAACCTCCCCCTCCTTTTCCCCAGCGCCCACCTCCACCTCCACCTCCCCCTCCCCTGGATGCGCCACGTGTCCCCCCGGCACCTGCTGACCGTTGCGGCGGTTATGTTGGCGGTTCCGAGCCTGTGGCTGCGGGACCTCTCGTCCATCTCGCTCCTGTCGTTCGCGGGAATCTTGATGTCGCTGCTCATCTTCGCCACCGTCGGATGGACCGCCGCCTTCGGTGGGATTCGCGCCGATCACGCCATTCCCGCCCTGAGGGTGCGCCAGATTCCCGCCATCTCGGGCCTCTACGCGTTTAGTTATGCGGGGCATATTGTGTTCCCCAATATTTACACGGCCATGAAGGACCCTTCCAACTTCACCAAGGTACGTAATACTAATACTAATACTAATACTAATACTAATACTAATACTAATAATCACTAGATTTAACAACTAAAATTTTTGTAATACGGATTAACCAACGAATTAAGCAAAAAAATCACCAAATTTAAGTTGTAGCTTCAGTTTTTGTAGTCTACACATCTCAAGTACCGTAGAAATTGTGAACCATGTTTTCAAAAGGTTTAGTTGTTGTCACGGATCAAATTCAGAGTCCGGATCGAGCTTTAGATACATACATGGCATACCAGGCTAATCAATATTACACTCTCTGAATTGCAGGTCTCGATCACAAGCTTCACTATAGTGACCATCCTCTACACGGCTCTCGCCTTCACGGGCGCGAAGCTCTTCGGCCCCGGCGTGAGCTCGCAGATAACCCTGAGCATGCCGCCGCACCTGGCGGCGACCAAGATCGCTCTGTGGGCGACCGTGCTCACCCCCATGACCAAATACGCGCTCGAGTTCGCGCCCTTTGCGATCCAGCTCGAGCACAGCCTCCCCTCCTCCATGTCCTCCCGCACCCGCATGCTCGTTCGCGGCGCCGTCGGCTCCGCCTTGCTCATTCTGATCCTCCTGCTGGCTCTCTCCCTGCCCTACTTCGAGTACGTGCTTAGCCTCACGGGGTCTCTAGTGAGCGTCGGGATATCCCTGGTGTTTCCCTGCGTTTTCTACCTAAAGATATGTCGCCGGAGCGTGTCGAGGTCAATTGTGGTGCTAAATGTGGCGATTATTGTCGTCGGCATAGTTCTCGGAGTGGTAGGAACTATCTCTTCTTCTAAGTCGCTTATTCTAAGTATCCAAAAAGGCCGTACAGCTTGAGTCGTTTGTTAAGTAATGCTATATGCACTGCCGTTTACTCGCTCAGGTAAGTTCGTCTCGTATATTTGTGAAAACGACTGATCCTGTTTACTTACAAGCAAATGAGAGTCGGCAAAGCATTTTGCTCTATAGAGAGAAGTTGCCGATGGATCTTTTATGTTCCGGTTTTATATGTAATTGCAAGTGTAGGAGGAGAAATTTGCATTGAAAAGATATAAATATATGGCCGCAAAAAACTGAGTTCTTTTTGATATCGATGTAAAGAGGATTTGGTTTGCATGCTTGAAATTAATTAATATAATGTGATTCCTCCAAACATTCTCGTTTATTTCCAATCATTTAATATGTTATGGAATTGGGCCCTTCTTAGGTATTCATGCATGTTTGGGTGCCCATGTTACCCCTGGTTTGATCAATTGGGCCAAAACTGGCTCAAGCCACAAGACCCATGCATGCATCTTATTCTCTATTTTACAATTAGTCAAGTATCTATCCTATCTCTATCTCAATCGGAGTTAATAGTATATTTTATTTTTTTTTGAAAGATGAATAGCTCAGATTAAGCTTCCAAACATACATATAACGTATCTAGTAATTCGATTTTTTGTACTAGAAAATTTATATTGCTTTCGGGTTTGCGTCTTCGCACGTAACTAATACATTTCTCTCTGAACTAAACATCATCGTGACCAAAGGAACTTCATTTTTTTTTTAAAAAAAAGCCAAGTTAAAACATAGAAGATTGAGCATTATAGTGAAAAAAAACAAAATTAGAGATCTAAATTGTGTTATGCATGTGCCTTAACGTGTATTTAAAAAAAGAGGATCTACTCTGTTCTTTTCTCTAACTATCAAATAATTAATAATTGCAGGTCCTTTCCTTAGAATGAGTGAATAAGAATAGTTACCAGGGTATGGCATAATATACCGTACATGGATGGCCCATCTTTGCTCGAGCTATTTATTGTTTATTGAATTGTATTTTAAGGTTGGAATGAAGTAACGGTGTGCGCAGAAAAGTCCTAACTCATTAACGGTGTGCGCGCAGAAAATATCTACATATCTGGTCGATTATTCAAAATTCGATTAGAAATGCGAGTGTAAACGCACTTGGACTCGTGCAAATTTTTCGCTTTCATTCCCACGTAGTGATCATCACTGAAGAATGAGTAAATGACAGAGTGATAGTAACTAATATTTAACAAAGAAGTTATATTATGCTTGATCACGATTGATGAATTCGATTTTACTGTTCGTTTTATTACGTAATGATCAAGATATCGACCACTGCAGATTCTGAGCTCGGTTTGGCCCGGTAATAGCCTCGATCGAACTTCGCTCGATGCGACATCTATTGAGCTCGGCATGGTTCGATAACCGGCTCGATTACGCTCCGTTAATTTCTATGAGCGTACATAGCTATATTTCGTGTATAGATGTGTGCCGATCATAAAAATATGAAACTGATTAGTTGAACGTGAAATGGCTTTTTTTTTTTTTTTTTTTTTTTTTTTTTCTCTTTTCGTTCTCTTTTACTTTTAACTTAAGAATGAAAATGAATGGCTTAAATGAAAGCCACAGTGTGAAACCATTGCCTTCCTATATGATTGGAGAGCAGGTGGGCTAAAGTCGGCGACGAATTAAATGCCACCCATCAATTCTTACCGACTTCTAGTGTGCAAACACAATTGGATTCATTATTATGTTTTTTTTTTAGGGTATTTATATCCACAGCTAAGAACACAATGGTCATGGGCTCGTGATGTTCGTAGCTTTTAGAATACCTATCACTGTTAGGAAGGGACCGCAAAATTGAATTATTTAATTTGAGGGCTAAATTGAGATTTATTCTACAGTGGATATATAATAAAATCAAATTGGCTTTTTGACAAATTCTACAATGGATTATTATCGAGTTCTTATTTGAGATTAACTAATTAATTAATGTGTTTGGTGATTCATGGTAATAAAATCAAATCCACTACTAATGTTCAAATTTGATAATTAATGCTTGAACTTTAATTGAGTCATTAAGAGTAATCATAGTTTATAAAAAATTGCTATGTTCTCTAGATATTAAAGAAAATTGAATTGTGTTCGTACTTTTAGCAATATTGGGTTAACAAATCACTACAACAGAATTAGGTTATAGGGACACATGTTTGGGACACTTTTGAGTAAGTGTCTCATTTATGCTAAAATTTTAAAAAATATCTATTAATTGCTAAATATAAAGTCCAATCCAACCAAAAATAAAAAATTACTCTACAAAACCCACCACACACAATCCATTTGGCCCGATTACAAACAGAAAAGAAAAGAAAAAAAATTCGATTACCATCTTCTCTTCTCTTTTCACTCAATCTACTGAAATTCTAAACGAAGAGTCATTTCCTGTTGTCCTCCTCCACCACCGTAGCCAACAAGATAGAGTTTCGGTGATTGCTAAATGCATAAATAAGTGTTAATAAATTAGCAGCACTCTTTTAGATTATAGCGACACTCTTTAACTGTCACTGTATACCTAGCAATCCCACATATAGCAATATTTTTTAAAAGTATCGATAATTTAGCTAGCAGTATATTTTTTGACATGTACCTATATTTAAAAGTATCATTATAGATCGTTTTTGTTGTAGTGTAAACGCACGAAAGAGTGGAGAGAGAGAGAGAGAGAGAGAGAGAGAGAGAGGAACGAAAGAGCCTATTTGGTTGTACTGTAGGGTATAGTAATGTTCGATTGATATCGGATACTATTTGAAGAATGAATATGATCTTGATAGATTTATTCTACAACAAAATCAGAAGTACCGTAGAGAACAAATTAAGGCTTCTGCACCAAATTATTGTATGCGACACATAATTTGCAAACAATAGCCTAGGTAGCTACAATTACCCTGGTAAATTGCATTGCTTGTCCCTGAACTTTTGGTCAAGTTTTGTTTCGATCCTCAAACTTATAATTTCGATATTCATGATCCTAGACTTTTGGTACGGCTCCAGTTTAGTTCTTAAAACTTTCGATAGTGTTTTCTTTTAGTCCTTATGTTTTTCATCGTTAGATCCACCTCTTTGATTATTTTCATCAGTTAAATTATACTATTCAACCAACCACCACTCAACCCTAAAGGGTCCATATCATCCTAACCGCACAACCAACCACCACTCAACCCTAAGGGGTCCATATCATCCTAACCGCACATTTCTTAATCCAATGGCCGAAAACTTGATAGCAACTTAGTATTATTAATAGTATATTAGCCTAATTTTATTATATATATATATATATATATGAAAAAAATTATAACTTAACCGGCAGTAAGATTAAAATGTGTAAAAAAAAATAGATAATAAATATATGATACAGAGATGTGTACTTTCATATAGTCAATATATACTAAAAACACAAAAATAAAACTCTTTTTGAGAGTTTAGAGGCCACTAAAATTAAATTAGAAAGATTGAGAAATATAAAATAAAACAATTGGCTAAAATTTCGGAGACTAATTGGGGTGCAATTTGCCCCAATTTATCCAATTTGGAAACTTTGACAATGACATTTCGGATCCTAGTGGTTCCAAAAATATGGAGGCATTTAAGAACCATCGCTATTGCTGAAAAAGAGTTGTTGAGGGGGTGTTTTTTGGCTTCTCAGAAAAGCTTAAAAAACCATTTATTTTTCAAGGAAAAAAAAAATCTATGGAAAACACTATTTTCCATTGTTTTTGCTTTTCGGATAAAGGAATTAATTTTCAAAATGAACATCACTATATTTTCATAAAAAAAAAATTTACAAAAAAATTTTCAAAAAACTATTTTTATGAAGAACTAAATGAAGGAAATATATATATACTTTTTCAATTAAAAAACTATTTTTTGAAATACTTTTCACAAAACCAAGCACCCCTTTTCGGGGAGAATTAAAGCCTTCTCTGTCGCAACAATAAAGAAAGCTTTAGTTTTTAAGATCAACGATTGTTTAGCGATACTTTTATATTTTTATATTTAATATGAGTTTGGCGTAATTCGAACTCGTAATCTCTTGTTCTGATACCATGATAAATAAATGAAACGAATGCTGTATATATTCTAAAAATTTTAACCGGTAAAGAATGATATTTTTATATTTAACAAAATAACAGCATTCAGTCAAATATCTTTGTATCGTATAAAAGCAAAAAAAAAAATCAAGAATTTTTTAAACATTATCTTAAGTAAAAATGCTATATTACTCCTGGTTGAATCCTTTATTATATATAGTCTTAATTACATAAATATGGTGAGATTAAAACGAGTTAATTAATTTGGAGTAAACTACTACGGCATAACTGTTAAAAAGCCAACTAACACAATTTATGGCTTGGTACTTTGGTTGGTGGTGTTGGTTTGGCCTTTAACCTGGAACCTTTCCTATTCCTAAAATTTGAATGAGAGGGGTACGTACATGAGAACACATGAGGGTACAGTTTTGTTTTTTTCTTCTTTTCTTTTTTATGCATATATTTGAACCTTGTGACGATTTACCGCATATAAAAAACAGTAAATCTTTTACCACATAATTCTAATTTTATAAAAAAAAATTATAACTATAATATTTTTTAAGATTATTAATTTAAAAAAAAGTATGAAGAGTATCTCTCGTGTAACCGGAAACAATTAGCTAGTCCTGGTCGGTCGATGTCGTGCGCATTTGGAAGCCGTAAACGATTATTTCTTTTGTTTGATTCGCCGATGGACAGCAAAGAAAACGTCAAAGGATAAGTTTCGAAAAATAACATTATTTTTATCACCCCAAATTATCCCCCACAAGACGGCCACAAGACTCTTGCATGTTTTTCACTTTAACCTCCTATATATATATATATATATATATATATATAGAAGCTAAACTTATCTTTGTTAATAGCAAATCGTTGGTCTTTCTGAAGTTTTTAGTAGTTGGATTGAGAGATGTGCGGTTAGAATGATGTGGCACAGGGTTAAGTGGGTGGTTGGTTGAATAGTATGATCTAACGGATGAAAATCATCAAAGGGGTGGATCTAACGGTGCAAACTCGCAGAAGACTGAACGCTTCAGATTATCGATAAAGATAAGAAATTTGATTTCCATATATATATATATATGAATCGACAACCCTAAAAAGGCTACTCCTTATTTTGGAAGGAATTGGGAGGCTCACAAAATTTTTTAAAAGATTAATTTGTATAATAATAAAATATTTGGCAGTTAAATATTTTTACAGTGTAAAAAATATTTATTTTGATTTCGAATGCATTTTGATTAGTCTTTTTTTTTTTTTACTACGATAATTATCTACTGATTTCTTTACTAATTTAAAATTTAGAAATCAAATACTTTATTAGTTATATATTGTTTATAAATTCTATCTTGATGATAATAGAAAAAATTTTATTTATCTTTTCTTAATAATACAGTAATGAGATTTTGTTTTATATTTTACTTATATATTAGGTTTAAATATTTTTACAAATAAATATACTTTAATTTTACTTTTTTAATTTATTCTTTAATTTTTAATTATTCAATACTGAGATAAATAATATTTAAAAATATTAATGCATAATAGAAGAAAAAAAATGATGTTAATAATTATAATAATTTACTTAGTAATACTTTAAAGTGAGTACCGATCGTCCACAATGACGGCAAAGAACTTGGTGGTTGGTATTCGAGGCCGAGTTCGAATCAAGTTGATTCACATTAGGTTTATTTTTTAACGAATCTGTCAAAAAAAAAAAAAACTTTAAGCTGAGTGGGTAACTCCGTGAAGTTTCTATTAGGAATAATATTAGAGAAAGTGAGGTGTACATCCGCATGAGTTTTGGATGAATCAAATAATGGAACTTGGCTAGATTCATTCCAGTTCCACTACAAGTGCCCTAGCTACTTCAAGAGAAACGAATATGCCCTAAATATTTTCCAGTTTGTACAATTAATATCATCCTTAAAGAATGTTGATGTATACATAACAAATACTTATTGTATGCAGTAATATAGGGCGTGTTTGATTCGTCCCATTTTTTCACTCTGGAAACAAAATCGGAATTGAAATGGACGAACTTGTTTGTTCGTGTTTGGTATCTGAAATTTTCATTCCGATTTCAATTTAAAATTTGAATGGGAATCCCCCAATTATTCATTTTTTCAATCCGGCATAGAATGCCAGATTGAAAATTGAATTAGAGCGAAATGGATTTGTTCAGATTAAATTTAACTTTTGTAAGCTTATTTTTAGTTAAAACATAAGTTCAAGCTTAAAAATTATATTTATAAATTTTAAGTTTAATTAATTTGAACTTAAATTAAAAATTATCAATCGTTTTCAATCTAATTTATAAATTTTGAATTTAAAATTTAAAATTTTATTCAAAATTTAAATTTATGGATTCAAATTGAAATTGAAATTATAATTTTAAGTTTGAATTTGAATAAATCAAATGTTAGTTTTGTATTTTGAATTATCCATTTAATTTCAAATTTTAGTTTTTTTAAAAAAATATATAATTAAAAGCTAGTTTGACATAAATTTTTAATATTTAATTTTCAGTTTGAATTTAAACTAATATATTATAAAGATAAAATTGAAATATTAATTTAATTACATTAATTTCTGATACCAACCTAAACCAAATACAGATAATGAAAATAGTTCATTCCGATTCCGGTTCCGTTTCCGATTTAATTAAACAGAATGAAGTAATAAACCATTCGGATTCCGTTTCTAACTTATTCTCATTCCGATTCCGATATCCATTCCGACTTCGTAATCGCAGCATTTACACAAAGTTTGGTTGTATAAGAAAGAATATATAAAAAGAGAAAGTTTGGGTGGGGAACAAATTTTAGTGGGACAAAAGAGATAGATGCGGCCCTATCATCTCCCAAATATAATATATAGTCACTGAATCAATACTCAGTGTTAATTGCTTTCAAATTGTTGTATGTCAAAGTACCACCTAACAGTAGAGAATTAAGCTGGGTTACATCGCGATGGGGATTGCACCACCCCATTATTATAGATTAATTTATCAGTAGAGTAAATTAACTAATTAAAATGACAACATATCATTTATATCATCATCTAATTCACTTTTAGTTCTTTTATTGATTGGTTAATAAAGGATATATATAAGATAAAAAAAAAAAGAAGATCATATACTGAGTTGTAGATCAGATGCTGACGATACAGGAGGGAGGGGCCTGAGAATGAGACCAAACCTTAAAAAAAAAGTAAGATCTGAGTCTCATCCGAGAACGTGCATGATCTTTATCGATCTACAAGCAAAAAAGAAATAAGGAATTGATTAATTAATGGTGAAAAAGAAAGATTAAGAACTTACAAAAACATGTATGGAAATAAGTGGCTCTATCCTTGTCCTCAATTTTCTTTTCTTCAAGACCTTAATTTGTCGTTTAAGGATGTTTTTTTTTTTTTTTTTTTTTTGTGCTATGAAGAAGACAAAAAAAAATCTCAATATATTTCAGTTAAAGCAGAACCTGATCAGAGAGAGAGAGAGAGAGAGAGACAGACAGAGAAAGATTATCCTCAATTTTTTGTTTGTAAATGTATTTTTTTTCCTTTTTTTTTTTGAGAAAGAGATAGCACGCTACCCGATTCATTCATTGAATAGATAAATTAAGATACATGAGTGGAGCATTCAGGCCCCGAACCGGAAAAAAAAAATGCTGCTACTACAGGATTTTAGGTTTCAGATTAAGAATAAGTCCTCTTTCGGAAAAAGCTTGAGTTTGTTAACCGCTAAAAAAAGAAAAGAGAAGAGATTCCTAAAGATTTCTGATTTTCTAAATAATTTACCAACAGCCAACAAGGTCGGTAAACCTGTTTCGCTTCTTCTGACGTCCGTTCTAGCCCGCCACCAATCCCAAACCACGTTCAATTAATCTCCTGCATTAAATAGATAAAAATAGGAAATAATCTCCTGCATTAAAAATTGTAACAATTACAATCTTACATCGGTCTAAAATTTTAAAATGAGTGTAAAACTCCGCTATAATATATTGTAGAAAAGAGGTTTGCAAAATAAAGTAATGAAAATTAATACAACAAACTTATAAAATTCAACAAAATTGTTCAATAACCATAAATGTTGATAATAGTAGCAAAGTTGAAGGTCTCGTTAATTAACTAATCGAATCTATTTTGGATTTTTTAGTTACCAATTAAACAGATGTTGAAAATTAGAGTAATGCGATATCTCAAATTATTTTTAGTAAACTTTATAACCAAATTTATCAAGCATCCTAACTTTATGAGCCACATAATATAATATTAATTGTTAATTCTTTTTTTAATATTAATGTAGCGAGTTAATTGAAACAAAAGGGTAGTTAAAAATATATAATATAATATATAATAATAAGACCGACATAAGTAAGCGACCAAACTCCTATATATATCCATTGAATATATTAAATGCATGTTACGTATATGAGCTTCTCACAACCATTGTGTGTCATTAATTTAAGGATTGCTACGAGGGGAATGAAGCTACAATATTTTAATTAATAAACCAAGAGCAAGAGAATCTTTTTATATATAGGGAAAGAGTATGATTTTGAAAACATGCAAGTTCCCAATGCACATTTTTTACGGATTTTTAATTTAAAATTAGGTACCCAAAAGATGCTACACATTGTAGAGGAGATCGATGCTGTACCTGTACGTGTTTGATTTGATGCTCTCTTTTTTGTTATAAACTTTTGAGTGGCACTTTTTATATATATATTTAAATTGATGAATCTAATGGATGATCCAATAATGAGCCTATTTCAATGATCTTCTCTTCTTTAACTTATAGGTATCGTTTGATTTGGAGATAAGTAAAAAATAGTTATTCCAGAAATATGTATAAATTGAAGGATAAGCGGAGATTAGGTTAATTTTGCGTTTGGATGAAAATTGAGTTATTTCTAAAATTTAAAAAAATAGCGTTTGATTAGGTAAGATAGAATAAAAAAAATAGTAAATTTTATAAATAAAAGATAATAATATTATTCTCTTAAATATATGTAAAATTGATTTTTATTCTTTTTATTTTCTTTTTTTTGAAATATTCCTGTAGGCCTCAACCCCAAAAATAGCAAAAAACACACACACACACACACATTCATGTATTACTCTGATTTTTTTAATCCAATAGAAAAAACCCTTGATGCTTCGCTTGGATGAAGAGAAAAGAAACTTGAATTAGTTAATTAATTTTCTCTTCTATTCTTTGGATTAAATAAAAAAAAAACAAAATTTCGCCCTTTCATTATATTTCTGGAGAAAGAAAAATCAAATCGTAATGAAAAGTTATTTTCTATTCATTTCTCTGTATTCCTCTAATTCTCTCTGCGTAAGTTTCTATCAAACGAAACAAGATAATTTTCTCTTAATTTTCTCCGTAACGTTCCTATCAAATGAAAAGTTATTTTCTGTTTGTTTTCTTATATTTATCTAATTTTCTCTCCGTAAGTTCGTATCAAATGTAATAAAATAATTTTCTCTCCCCTCTTTTCTATCTCCATCCAAATGGAACTTAAAAGTTGGACCAAAATGTCTTTATGTTGAATTATTAGGGTCCAAATTAATTGAGTGTAAAAGTTGGACCAAAATGTTTTTATGTTGCTTTACTATTAAAAAAAAAGCAACACTTTAAGAAAGAAACCATTCAAAATGACCCAACCGTTTTTTTCCACCAAAATTTTCCGTGCGACTTTAAAACCAAAAAGATAAAACTTATTTTAATCTCAAATGTCAAAAGAGAAGCTCCTTGCTTTTGCCTAGAACTTTATAACCCTTTCCCTCTTCTTTGTCCAATACTAAAAGGTGTTAATTAAAAAGAGTTAACAATGCATAGAGCTTAATTAGTGCTTTGCTTTAACATAAAAGGATTAATTAGTAGCTTTTCACAAACTATATACTACTCCACCTAACACATTAAGATTAAACAACTCCTATTAAGTTTGTTACCTTTTTCTAAAAAAAAAAAAAAAGAGAAAAACTCATTATTAGCTAGGTTTGGTATTGAGTTCAATTCAAGTTGTTCAAGATGGGAGGAACGGATGAAACAGTTGTCTTAAATTGGGGAAGGTGGGGGGAGATGGTGTTGTTAATTTGGAGATTGATTAGAGATAACAGAATTAATTAGACAGGTGTACTAATCTCTAATCATTAAAATTTAGTTGGGATAGTAAGGAGATGGGATTGATGCGTTGGAACTGATTTTGCTAACCGGGAGTTCGTTAAGATCTATTAATTTTCATATCTACTCATGACAGATCTCTCTTACCCACGAGATAAGTCAACATCATGAGACCATGTTTTATAATAATTGATATATTTATTTAAACAAAAATCTTGATAATAAAAAAATTAAGGATGTGTTTGGATTTTTGTAAAACTCTTCTGAAAAAAAATTTCTTGTTTGGTTGTCCGTAGAATTCTTCTTAAAAAAGTTATTTTATAAATTTTACAAAAAAAATCTAGTTTTCATTTTCTGCGTGTCATCTGTTGAAAACGAAAAGAAAGATTGAAATGGCACAGAGTTTGGCCCGAACGGGAGTTGCAGGTGCGCGCAGTCCATGAGGCCACTTTGGCTATATATATATATATATATATATATATATATATATATATATATATATATATATATATATATATATATATATATATATATATATATATATTTATGCTACTATACTATCAATAAGGATTGCCCCTGTGACTATCGAAGTTTGCGCCATTTGACAAAAGATGTGCGGTTAAAATAATAGTGGTCTCGATTAAATTAATAGTGGTCAAAGTTGAGTGGGTTGTTGATTTAATAGTATAATCTAACAATTGAAAATGATTAAAGGGTAGATCTAACGGTGAAAACTCAATAGTATTAATATTATTGATGATAAGAATGGACCATATATATATATATATATATATATATAAGAGGCACGCTAAGCATAAGCACAATAAATTTTATACCCTAAATATTTATCAAACATCAAATTCACGATGGATTGTTAGGGTGAAAAAGAAGAGTAATTGGAGACAAATTGAGTTTCTTAATTTTTCTTCTTTTTTAATTTTTCTTCAATTTTTCTTCTCCCATTCGCCCTAACCATTTGATGAGCGATTAAACTAAACTTAAGCAAATTTCTTTACAATAGCCCTTACTCTCTATATATATATTCATTTATTTTTATATAAAAATATTATTATATATATATTATTTATAAATTTGTAATTATTTATTAGCAATTTTAAATATATAACTCTTATATATTATTTAATATATTTATTATAAGTTTAAATATATTTAATCTATATATAAAAATTATAATAATAATATATATAGCATATTAATTAGTATATAATAATAATATATATAATAAAAAACATATATTAAATATGTTATCATCTATTTTTCTTTTTTTCAACTAAACAACTATCGTGAAATTTTTGTTTTTTTATACGAATCAAACACTAAACTATGTAAAACTTTTTTTCCCGATTTTTTTTTTTTTTTTTTTTGCAGTTTTACGTCAAATCAAACCGCTCCTAAGTATATAACACTTACACCATATCATTTATTACCTACCAATTTTTTTTTGTTTTGGAAGAAAAGTATAATAAAAATATTTTTCTAAAAATTATGATGAGATGATGAATCACAGAAAAGCCTTTTGATCAGTTGAGAGCAGTACCGCATCAGTAATATAACTGTTTATGTTCTAAAATTTCTAGAAAGTTTCAAATACAAGACCACGAGATAGTGAAAATATAAACTACAGTATCTTCTTTACTTTTTATATGTATAACCATTATCGGACAAATAAGATAGCAGGACCAAGATCAACTTTGCGAATAACACACCTATAATAAACTAACTAATTTTAGACACAAAAATATATATGATTTTTTTTTAAGAAAAAAAAAAGAAAAGAAACTTAAACTGGCTACTGTATAGCTCTGCAAATTAAAACACCTTAAAATCGTCATCAATTTGAGTAGGGGGCGGGAGCGGGGGCTCCGTTAGGAGCGTTATGCCGTCGCCGTTATTGTTGTTGTCCTCGTCCGTTTGACCACCCTTGGCCGCTTCGCGGCTTTGGAAGACCTCGTCGACGACTCTCTCGACGTCGAGCGCCGCGTCGCAGTCCCCGTCCCCGTCCCCGTCCGGGTCCGTTACGGTTACGGTAACGGTGGGGATGAACGGCGGGCGCGCGAGCGTGAGCAGGGATTCCCAATCTACCCCTCTGAAGAATTCGTGGTGCTTGATGGCGTCGGGCGCGATCCGGTTCTGGGGGTCCTTGTCGAGGAGGCGGGCGATGAGGTGGCGTAACGGCGTTTGCTCGCCGACGAGCTCGGGGTCCTTGGAGAGGATGCGGTAGAAGGTCTCCTTCCGATTTTGCCCCCGGAAGGGGGTGCGCCCGTAGAGCATCTCGTAGAGCACCACCCCCAGGCCCCACCAGTCCACCGCGAAATCGTGGCCCTTCCCTCTGATGATCTCCGGCGCCACGTAATCCTCCGTCCCCACGAACGAGTTCGACTTCCCCGGCGACCTCGCCGGCGACGCCCCCCCGCCGGAGACTTCGCCGGCCACGGCCGGAGACGGGGACGGGGACGGATCCTCCGGGGACACTCCCGCGTCGCAGGAGAAGCAGCTGAGGAGGGGGCGCTTCTTCTTCTTATTCTTCTTATCCTTCTTCCTGCTCGCGGCGGAGGGGAGCGGAGGAGGAGGAGGAGGAGGAGGAGGAGGAGGGGGTTGGGTTCGATCGGGGGGTGGCGGGGGAGAAGGGAGCTTCGTGGAGAGGTCGAAGTCGACGAGCATGAGGTGGCCGTTGTCCTGGATGAGGACGTTCTCGGGCTTGAGATCGCGGTACACGATCCCCAATCCGTGGAGGTGCTCCAGCGCGAGGACGAGCTCCGCGGCGTAGAACCTGCGCGAGGCCGGGAATTCGAGAGTCGCCGAGTTAGCTAGGGGGGTTCCGAAACGGAACGGAATCGATCGGTTAATTTCGAGAGCCTTACCGTATGACGTCGTCGGAGAACATCTTCTCGGTCTGGCGCCGCCGGAGCGAGTTCAGGTCGCCTCCGGAGCACCGATCGATGGCGAACCCGACGATCCGGTCCGTGGAGACGACGCCGCGGAGGGACGGCAGGAGCGGGTGGCGGAGCCCCTGGAGCACGTCGCGCTCGAACCAGATCCGGCGATAGGCGTCTCTTCCCTCTCCTCCTCCATCGCCGCCGCCGCCGTCGCCGTGGCTCTTGGCGTGCTCGACGGAGGAGCGGGAGATGGCCTTGAGGGCGAGCGGGTCCCCACCGGCGGTGGGTTGGACGAGGAAGACGACGCCCTTGGCCCCGCGCCCGAGGACGGAGAGCGCTCTAAGCTCCGCCAAATCCAGCGTCGTCGGAGGAGGAGCGTAGAGCATCGCCCCGGCGGAGCTCGTCGTCGTCGTCGGAGATGATGGTAGTAGGGTTAGCGGCGGCGGCGACTAGGGTTTGAAGGGAGGGGTGGATTCCTTGGGAGCGAAGCATCTGAGTGGGAGGAGGAGGAGGAGTAGGGAGGGAGAATTGCGGGGGGTGCGGTTTGTTTGTTGACGGTTGAAAAAAGGCGACACCTACGAAATCCGTGACGGTCGGGGCGGGGTGCGCGGGCGCGGATGAGGAGGGGGGTTTGGCTGTGGGGGAGTCCATGTTGCGGTTACATTTCGCTATACATATATTTATATATTTATATTATATTTATTATTTATCATGGCTCAGTACTGTTCTAGATGGAATTCGTGGGCGGCGCCCCGCGATCTCGGCCGTTCGATTTTTTAGTAGGCACGTGGACGGCGCATCGGTGCCGCGGGACGCATCCGGGAACGAACGGCGCAAAATCCAGCATCGTGAGTCGACACTCGACAGTGTTGTTTTCGCAAGTGGGAATATATTATATGTTACGCACGCGCTGAGGCCTGCGAGAGCTCGTCTCAACGTCGGCTTTGTCTACCACGTCATCAGTGGACCGGACCAATTAAAAACATGCGGCACTGCTCGAGCGAACAACCGTTGCTTGGACGCGGTGCAGCACGGCAGCTGTAGACCGCTCAATCTCGATCGTCCGTGGCACTGCTCGCGCCATTTGGGCCGGTGGCGTGATTGGGCCAGTGGGGTTGGGCCTAAAGTCTAAAAGTGGGTTGTATGATCTGAGGAGCAGTACGCACGTGCGAACCCACGTGGCATTGCATGAGCCACAAAAAGGGGTTGGATACGTGGTGCGTTTCCACCACCACAGGAAAAGTACTGCTCATTAACACACCCCCTTTTTTCTTTCACTTTTTTCTTTTTACTTAATTTATATAATATAAGAGAATATGAAGCATATGCGTTACTGTTGTGGGTGGAGTGCTCACAAGCCTAAATTTTATTCCTATTATTATTACTACTACAAATGAGTCAAAATTTGAACCAGTCACTTATTGTAATTTCTGATGTAACGAATTATACTCAGCGGCTGATAAAATTTTGGACAAGTAGAGATATAAGCCGACAAAATTCCCAGATTTGAAAGCCCATTGTCAGTTCCCTGATGACAATACTGTGTCACAACTTTAGCAGGCTCCTCCTCCAGCAAGAAGCAATTAAATGTTACTTTTAATGCGACAAAAAAACAACTTGAAATCGAAAAGTGAAAGTTCAGACTGACCGTCCCTAAAACAAGTGACAAAGGATTCAGTAGTTGATATCTGAAACTGAGTTTGATCACAATTGATTAAGCGTTTTAATTTAAATTTATTTCTAAATAAAATAAACGAAACGCTCTCAAAAAAAGAAAAAAAAAAAAAAAGAACAGAAGAGTGAAATTTCAGATTGGAAACTTAGCAGAGATTTTCAAGCGAAAGTTCAAATCGGAAGAAGCGAAAAGTTGTTAATAGAGATTTTTTACGAAAAATTTGGGAAAACAAGCTACAGGCTAACCGAAGGAAAAAGAGCAAAAAGAAAAGAAAAAAAAACCAACCTTTTCTCACCTGCAGAAGACAAGCACAAGCATGGTAGTTGTTCACATCCCATAGAACATACATATTGCAAAACAAATTTAAACAGGAATACAAACATGACCATGAACTGCTCATTCGCCGGATAATAAAATAGCAAATTTCGTCTATCAATTAATGAAAGTTCAAAGTAATTTCATTGTTTCAATTCATCATAAGTAGCAGATGCAGCGAAACCCACAATCGGAGGTCATTCGAGGCGGCGGCGAAATTTACCGAGATTCTGCACCCAATCCAAGCTCTTATTTCCGAGACTCTGAAATTCCGAATTAGGCCTCGCGAATGTTCTCTTTAGTGTAACGCCCGAAAATAGACTGCCCACAAGACTCCGATCTTGGAAATCGTCTTAGTTAAACCGATTGGAAGAAGCAGAATCTCTCGCAGAATTCTCTTCCATAATAATTCCGCGACCTACACATTAATGAGGACAGAGAATAGCACATTAGTCAACAAGAACTATGCAGTTGATGCCGTACGAATAGGGTAAGAGGCTAATTGGCTGTGTATAAACTTACATACATCTCCTTGAGTTATCCTATAACACGGCTAACAATCAATTTCTCATTATACGCTTGATCGCTTTCCTGAATTCATATGGGGAATTTGAGAGTTCACACATGTATTTTGAAGCTTCTTTCCGCTCAACAGTGGCCCGCATTTTCAGGGCAGAAAAGAGTCTTTTAAGAAAAATATTTCCAGGAACGTTCACTCAGAAGCCAGACACGCTAATGTAATTTGTGAATTACAAGGCATATATATAACTGGCGCAGAAACACATCATTCATTTTTATCCAGTAAACGTAGGACATATAATATTTCCTTTTTATGCTCTAGGTCTCAATTGTTTTAGTTTCTTCCACCTAGAGGAAAAGGTGGAAACTTCGCAACTGCTCTAACACAGCATGTTTCACATCTCTATACAGCAACGAGGACTAAAAACAGAATTATTACACATAAACAGATGTTAAGATGCTACATTAGTAATGAACTAATCAAAATGAAAGAATCGACTTGCAGTGACATTTTATATGATCAACGCTACGTTATTTAACTCATTTCTTTTACACTTTTTAATGAAAATTACGCCTCTAAATTTTCCTAGAGCTTTTTTTTATCAAAATCAAAATTAAACAAAACATACAAACTAACCATACATTTGAATTTTTTAAAGATAAAGGTTCCTTTAGGAGAAAAAAAAGACTTAATTGTCAAGATAAAAACTAATAAAACTCTTTGAATAGCAGCAGGTGATTACTGACATAAGACAACGAAAATTGCAGAAGAGGAAAAAGTAGCAGAAAGTAAAGCGGAATGAAGAAGGAAGGTCATGTTAAGACTACTCTTGGATGAGAGTGATCCTAACTCCTAAGCTGCCTCATTGATGTAATATCGTAGCTTCGAACCTCCAATGCTGATATTTAATTGGCTACACATTTAACGGACTAGTCAGATAATATCCATCCAAATGGAATTCCAAATCTGAGTTTTGTCGCTTACAAGTTTCGAATACTTGTATCAATAACACGTCATATGCGTTATACGACTACAAGTTATATGAATCAAGAGACAAGAGATTTTAAGTTCAAGAACTGTACTGATATATGAAACTATGAACATTAGGCATGATTGACAAACTTTAAGAATTATACTAATTTATGAAAGCATAATTTCAACCACCATCATATCTAGAATTTCAAGCATCGAAAAACTAATATACACACATTCAAACAAACCAAATTCATAACAAAACTAATTCAACTAAAGATCTAACGACAAGGCGGTACAAACAATTCGGCAACAGTTTTATACCTCAAATCTTAATGATCTTAGCAGCTCTGATCAAAGGGTTGGCCCTGGCGATCTCCTCCCTCCCCGCGGCCTTGTAGTCGAAAGAGCACCTGTGGGCTTCGGAGTGGCGGTGGCGGCCGCAGAAGAGGCCTCCGCACCGGCACCGGAAACTGGTGAGCCCCACCTTCTTCCGGCAAGCGGAGCACCGGTTACTAAACCCAACCGACAGCCGAGATTCCCCCTCATCATCGGGCCAATGAGCGCAACCGGAGGACGCAAAATCCTCATTCAAATCGATCTCCGGCGCCTTGCGCTTCTGCCTAAGAGACAATAAAGGTGGTGGTGGTGGTGGTGGTGGTGATGTTGATGGGGGAGGGGAAGAAGAAGAGGGTTTGAGAATCTCGGCCTCATCTTTGTCGAAATTACAACTCTCCCGTGCCATTAGAGCTCCTAGAAGAGATCGAACAAACACAAGGGGCTAAAATTCGAAAGCTAAAGCAGATCGCGAGGAATCGAAGAGGGAATTTACAGCTTTAGATCGTAAAAAAAAAATGGAACTTTATTGCTTCAAACAAGCGGGGAAACTTGAAAAGGAAACAAACTTCTCAACTAGATTTAAGGAAAACAAATCAAAAAGCAAAACCTGTTCTGATTCGGAAGTGGAGTCGATGGATTTGGCGAAGGTTACCAAATCGAACACGCCAAATAAGGTGAAAATCCTTTGAATTGGACTCCGAGAGCTAGGGTTTCACCGTTTTTTTTTGAGGAATCGATGGAGAATGAGACATGGATAAATTGGAGATTGTCGAAGAAGATGGATTTGATCGATCGACGGGAGGAATCGGGAGAAATTGGGGAGGGAGAAAGGGAAAGGTTGAAGCTTTGGAGATGGTGGGCGAAACAAAGAAGAGAGAGACAGAGATATAAAATATCATTACAAAATATAAAAAGTTTAATAACAAAAAATAAGTTGAATTATATTGGATAAATAAATAAATTGTATTGTATGGTAATTACTCATATTGTAATTACTATATTTTATTTTAAAACTTTCACTTGTTCAATATTTTTAACTTTTTGACTGTTAAATATTCTAAGTATTGGTACAAAGTAATCTTCCAGAAAGGTAAAATAAATATTTGAATAAAAATTAGATTTTCAATAAAAAAATTTAAAATATGATGAGTATGGCTACTATACTCTTATAAGTATAGAGCCTTTCGTACGCTTAAATTATTTTCAATGATGGAGCTTCCGAATGAATGAATAATCCACACCATTAAATTTAATTTAGAGAATTTAAAATTTTTAAAAAATAAATTTCGTAATTTTTTGAAATCATATTAAAGTCCATCAAACGGGAACATAAAACGACGATCAAAATCAAATGACTTTCTAAAAATGAATCATCGGATCCTTCAATTTAAGAACAGAGTTATTGATCTTTATCTAAATAATGAATAGATTTTTTCTATGAAAATTCTACCGATTTCGATACTTTCACATCGTTAAACCAGCAAGCATTTTCTACTGGTTATTTAAAATTACCAATTTTGAGATCTTTTACTCATAAGGCAAATAATGTCAAAAACTTATAAAATTTAATTTTTAAAAGTTTTAAATATTATAGATAATGTTTAACCGTATAAATCGTCGATTCAGAAACTTTATTATCGAAAATGATTTATGAGCGTAAAGATGATGCACTTAAAAATAGCACAAGCACTGAGTCTCCATATGAAGATGCTGCAATAAATGTTCACACATTTTATCCAATTATTTTGTGCTCTAAATTGCATTCTACAGGAGTTCCCTTTTATAAACAAGTCGAGTTAAATTTTTCAAAAGATAATTTTCCAACAATTGATTGTAAAATTTTATAACAAGTAATCGTTAATTTTTTAAAAACTCAAATTAGTAGAGAACGAAAACTTTTACATTTCGGTTCAACACATCATGAAGCCTCCAATTTTTTTTTAAAAAATAAAATTAATAAACGTTAACAAATTATCTCAGAATAAGATTTGAAAAATTCCAAATGGGCTACAAATACGGCCCATTTAATCCGCATTGTTTTCGGTCGGCCCAGTTAACTTGGGTCTAAGGCCCATTTATCTTCCTCTTTGGGCCTGTTTATTTATTTGTTTATTTATGTTTTGGTTTGATTGGGATAATCTTAATAATTTTCGGAGCGCCCCGCGCCCCGTGTTCGGATCTGGGTTGGGTTGAGTTTGATATCAATCCTTACTCAACTTATCGGATCGGATTGAGATTTCGCATTCGTAACCGAACCCAAATTCTAAATTGGACAAAATTGAAATTGGCTCGCGTATCCGGTAGATCATATCCTACATGTCTGGATTCGACCCACACTTGTTGCTACAGCCCGGTTTCTATGTGCTCAGAAATTGTGAGTCGGTCCTGGATTTGCGATCGAACCCGAGATCGAACCGACATCGTATTTTAGAGCGCGATTTTGGGCTTAATTAATTTTGTCGAGGTTGAGTACTGGGTCTAATTGAAACTCAAGTGAGCAACACTACTGTACTACTTGGCTCGGTTCATTGAGTGAGCAGCATCAGGTTAAACCTTTTGTTTTTGCCTTTTCCATTTATATTATCCACCTACTCAACAATGTAATATTTTTACTTTTATATTTCGTTACAACTTGCTGTTAAATAAAAACAATAAATTTCATAATATTTTTTTTATTTGGGTGATATACTACCCCACGTACGTATCATGTTCGTACTTAATTCTATAAAATAGTGGCCAAAGGGCAATAATAAGTGATTTAATCTTGTTAATTTTAATAGCGAATATTAATTTGAGCAAAAGCCACAAAACAAAAGGTGTGACAATGTCACTTACGTATGTACGTACGTGTATTTCGTGAAACCGTGTGAAATGATTGGCACGTGTGATTACCCCACGATAATATATATATATATATATATATATATATATATATATATATATATATATATATATATATATATATATATATATATTATATTGTTGTCCCAGTAAAGTCAAAAGGCTAGAGGATCTGAGAGCTTTGAACATATTCCCTAGAAAGTCAAAGAGAAACTAAAAAGTATTTTACTTCTAAATGTACTCCCCCTTTAATAAGTAGTTTGGATTAATTATTATAATACTATACGATGATGTTCATTAATGTTAATGTTTAATTTATAAAGAAAGCATACACTAATCTCACTCAAATGACTAAATACTTAGGTGGTATTAATTAGTTTCGCAGAAAAATTAATGTACGTAAAAATATATATATATATATATATATATATTTTTTTAAAAAAAATTTTTCATAAAAAACATTCTTTTTCACCGTTTTTATTTTTTCAGGTAAAAAATTTTAAAAATAAAGCACTAGTTTTTTATGAAATCTAAAAACAAAATTTAGAAAAACTACTACATTTTCGTAGAAATCAAACATACGAAAAATATATACATTTTCAGTAAAAAATTATTTTCTAGAATATTTTTTGGAAAGCCAAACGCTCGTTTAGAGTGTAAATTAATTAATGAAGTATTGCTATAAAATATATAGCCAATTATTAATCCTTACTCCTTAATTATTTTTGTACTTGATATTATTATTAACTAGATTTAAGCATATTAATTAGGAGCCAATGGTAAAGGACTAGGCATGGTTCTTGGTCGATCGATCGGTATAGTAATTGTCGCAATCCTTCTCATAGTTTTTCTTTCTCTTTTCAGTTTATATTTCATCTTTTGATGTTATATGCTATCGCGTGGGGTAGATCGAAAAAATATGAGAAGTACTACTATATATAGGTTCCAAAGAATGTTGTTTTTAATGATATATTGTTAATGTGACGATAGTTGTAGTATATATATATATATATGAAGGTGTTAATTCGATTGTGTAAGGTTTTGTGTTTGGAATTGTAGAGAGATTGCGTTACGTCCGGTCAGAAATTAAGTACGACGAAATTATATTCTGTTTGTTTCCATACATAATATTGCGTCTTGCATAAACATATCTCTATATACTTTTAGGGCTTGTTTGGTTCGGTGGAATTGGAATGGATAATGAAATGGGAATGAATTAGAATGGTAATTGGAATGACCTCCTCCAAAACGTTTGGTTCATTTGTGGATTGTGAATTGGAATGAGTTATTCCCATTTTATTTTTTGATTGGTAAAATCTAAAAAATTATAGGACATTATAATAGTAAATTAACACGCAAATATAATTTTATATTATTTAAAATTTATAAAAAATATAATACTATTCTCTAATGAGTTCTCCAAAAAAAAAATCAAATTAATTTTTAAAAACTATTATGCAAGAAAAAATTATAAAAAATTAATGGGATTTGAGAGAGGAATAGGATTTTTTTTTTTTTTTTTTTTACGAGAGAGGGATAGATATGGAGGGAGAGGGGAGGTGACCCAATGGGCTTCGGAAGAGGAGGGTGAGAGGTCACGTGGGCTCGGGAATCCAACGGGGCTCGGGAATGAAATTTCATTAGAGCAGACGGAATCAGTTTGAAGGTTAATGCGCCATTCCCATTTCAGTCCGGAATAGAAATCCCAAACCGATTCATGTGAACCAAACAAAATTAATCGGATTGGATCAAACCGATTCCCATTCCATATCCAAAATAAATGAACCAAACAAGATTTTATCTAAACTCCATTTTAGATTAACCTTAATACCAGACGAAGCCTAAAATCACTATTTCTTTCTGAAAAGCTAAGATCTTTATTAATTATAATACAATTCTACTAAACTGCTCACGTTCTTGTGTCATGTAAAATAATTATTTGCCCCTAAAAACTCAACATGTTAGAGAATATTAAAAATAATAAATACAAATTTTAAGAAATATTGCATGAAAAAAAAATGTGTTATTTTAAATTATAATTATTTACGACATATTTTTATATTTTGAAATAATGTATAATAGCATTATTAAATTAGGATTTTTTTTATCATTCAAACTGCAAATGTTTTCAAAAAGAAATGTAAAAATATTTTTTTAAATATTCTAATGATACTTTTGTTTACTTGGGATTCAAATTTATAACATTGAAAAATATGCCATGTAAAAGTAAAGGATAGCTTTTATTTATTTACTAAAATATAAAAACGTAGGAAACTTATCAGAACTATGGACTATTTTGATTAATTCGGCTATATCCTATCTTTCAAAATTTTAATTTTATTATCCAATTTTGATTAATTTGAGAAAGTCAAAGATAACTTGACTTCAAAATTTAATTACATATAGTTGTGAGAATTAAATAAAGTATACGAACTAAATACGTAAAGATAGATAATACATTCAAAATTTAAAGCCAAAATACTGTTAATTGGTTGATTTAAATCAAACAAATTGAAACATCGAATAGTCACTACAAAAAAATATATTTTTATCATTTATATTTAGCATTTGCCGACACTATGATTAAGCGTCGCTAATAAACATATTTTTATCAAATATTTCTATAAATTTTCCGACGCTATATTAAAACGTCGGTATATTTATCCCGACGTATTCATTTAACTTTCTTTACACGACGCTTTTACAAGCGTCGGAATTATTTTGCCGACGCTTTAAAGCGTCTAAATATCATTTAAAGTGTCCTTAAATAATGTAAGATTTTTTGTAGTGAGTAAAATAAAAAAAAATTGAAGACTTGGATATATAGCTGAATCAAAATGCTCAATATATAGTTCAAATAAATTCGGTACCCTTTTACCTTATTGAATTAGAATGAGATCAATTAATCACAATGAAGTAATTAAAATTAACTACTAATTAAATAAACTCTACGTATATATAGATATATAGAGATGTAGTGGAGACGTTTTTGGGGAGAGTTAATTGGTCGGGTCAATTGACCTCACGTACTTCGATCAAACCACACGGAACTGCGAATGCATGCCAGTTTAATTGAGAGTACGTACGTAATTAATGTGTAGTAATTAACCAACCGGGTCCAAATTGAAGTCCATAATCAACCTGTTTATACGTAGACCGTGTTGAGTCCAACAAGGACCCAAAAATATGAAACCAATAACATGGACTGTTGAATGTAAATATTATCCAACTTCAAATTTTTGTTTCCCAACTGTTGAATTATTGGAAACTCCAGGATCTTAACAACACGAAAACTGTGAATCATAAATAATAATAAAAACACTGCTAACATGAGCTTAATTAATTTTCGCAACTAATTCATATGTATGAAGAATTAATACATTAGTCAAAATTCAAATTCATTTGCTCGACCTCAATGAATGTGACTGGTTTAAATTACTTGCAACATTAATTACACCATTGGACTCATATATATGGACACAAATTAATAACCTGGTCGGCTAAATTAACAACTAATTAACAATTAAAATGAGGTTAATTAATTACAAAAGTAAAGATCGATAAGGTTGAACAAATTGCATGTATTACGATATATGTAACTATATAATGATGCCTTAATGAGTGACTTATGTATATATGCTCATACATTTCCATGCCACTACCATTATGTACAACACTCAGGCGACGTTTGGTCCCATGCAATTGTAACTGTACGGCAGTTATAACTGCATGCAAATACAAATTCGATATTTGATTTGACGTATTTAACTTCAACTCCTATAGTAGGAACTGCAAGAGAGGTCCAATTGCAACAGTTGAAACTAATCGAATGACGTCCTAAAAAAGAATGATCGGATCCTTCAATTCAAGATCGGAGTTATTGATCTTTATCTATGTATATAGTGAAAAAAATTTTCTATAAAAAATTCAACAAACTTCGATTCTTTTACATCGTTAAACTAGCAAGCAACCCATACCGGCCGTTAAAAATTGTCAAATTTGTGACCTTTTGATCGTAAGATAAATGATGTCGAAAAATTATAAAATTTGATTTCTAGAAGTTTTAAATACTGTAAATAACGTTTAACGGTGTCGATCGTCGATTCGGAAGTTCTATCATCAAAAACAACATGATCTGAGGCGATCATCTTCGTAATAGTATAATAGGACTCTATATATATATATATATCCTAATTTTAAATGAGCATATTACTGTATATATTCGTAATTAGAAATTCGTCAGCAAGTCATAGCTAGCTAGCATTTGACACGTCTGCTTGACTTTTCAATGGTCGGAGGAAAATCGCTTCTCAAATGAAGAAGCCAAAAAAAGTTTGGGCTTGGCCGGAGATTGTCCGGGTACCGGGAAGCTCACTGCCTTTTTCGCTGGATCCGCGTATGCAACCCACGTGTTTCTTAATTGTGTGCGTGTCTACCCGTACGGTACATACGTACTAGAGAAAATTTATTTCATGCGTATATACATACAAGTATACAACACATCATCAAAAACAAATTAATCACAAATTTTTTTTAACTTTTTTTTTAAAAAATAATGAAAATACCTTTTCATAATTATAATAATAAAATAAATAAATTTTTTAAAAAATATTTAATTAGTTAAAAAAAATAAATATTTTAAAGCGAGACGTATGGCGCGAAGTGGACCGCGTTTTCCTACAAGCTCGCTTCGCCTCGCATCGCCACGTGGCGCTTCTCCGTTCCCGCGTTGATTGTCGCCGTCCACGAGCATTCGTTAAAGTTCAATTCCCACCCATCATTAATTAATCAACCACGGAGTTTATTAATTACATC